>JAJLRJ010000005.1:29749535-30414535 GCA_024195265.1 Dendrophyllia cribrosa | reverse complement strand
TCGGCCTCAATTTGGTTAGATAATGGCCATAAAATGGCATTTGTAGCCTGAAAAAGGGCCTTTTTGGTGGAAATTTGGGTGTTAAAGGGTTAATGTGCAGTTTTTTACGCTTGTTAACATGTAAATCACCAGTAATATAAAAGGGCTGTCAAATTTAAAGCTAGCAATCCAATCCTTATTAGTTCAAGTTCAGTTCCCCTTAACGTTTAGACAACATTAAAGATTCAATTTGTAACTATCGTGAGACTTGTTCCATTCGCCTTATTAGGTAAATTAACAGAAGCGAACCATGAAACTATAAATAAATATTTTGGAAAGCTTAAATATTTTTGTGACAACTAAAAGTTATTTCATGGGTTTAGATGGGCATTGGCACATGGGATAAGTCTCTGCAGTTACCATATGCTAATAAGGCAAAATTTTGACCCAATATGGTCTGAACTCTCGTAAGCGACCACCTCCCGTAAGCGACCACCTAGGCTTGACATTTTGGGTGGTCGCTTACGGGAGGTTCGACTGTATTATTTTAGAAAAAAATAACATTCCGAGCCAAGCATAATTTTCCAATCCATATCCTGTTTAGAAGTTCCTTCAAGCCTCAGCTCGACTGGACAGCTGTCGAAGTCAGTGATGCCTACAAAAATATACTGACTAAACTGACTCGATCGGCAATGACTGGCGAGTAATATATAAATATTTATACGGTATTCCGAATTATAAAATTCAAGTGGAGCGACGCAAGTGTTCACTGACTAACAGGCTTTTATTCTACGGAACATCTATCAAAACTATATCTACAAATGCGTAAGACTATTCGAATCTGAATCATTGCGTGTTCGATCAGATCAATTTTGATACAGTGAAAAATAAATCAGGCATATAATTGTAAACACTAAAACACAGTACTTTGAACTCACTTACAAGCCGCCAAGCGGTTAAAATTGTCTGAAACGTTCAACCGCTGGCAAGACACCGAACTAAGAAGCTTAATTATTACGTATATACTTGAGTTCAAGGATTTTGAATAAATAAATAAATACGCTATCAAGGCGCCTTGCCGCTAAAAATACACCATTCACATTCAATTCAGCGAGCCGCCTGAAAAACACCATCTCGGATATGCATAACATATCAGTATAATTTAGAAACTTTCAACAAGCAAGCCGCCAAGCAGCTAAGACATATATCCTTCGCATTGCAAAAAGTACTTTAAGTAGACGAGGGAACTGCCAAGCCGATAAAATAAGCTCATAACCTCCACGCGCGATCAATGAACTCATAGTTAATAGAACAAACTGGTTATGAAGCTCAACAAATTTCAAAAAGAGTGTACAAAGCTGCTTTGTTTTATGTTGAACGAACCGTGACCCTGCACATTGTTTTGTTTAACGTGTAAGCCCAAATGTTTCTACTGGTCAGTTGCTCATATGCATTTCAATACCTTTTGTGTTTTGTGCAGGGTCAAGGCAAACGAACAAAAGAAATGGAGAACAAAAACATATAATAAAGGACTGACTGAGTTTCACAACCAGTTTGTTCTATTAACTATGATGAACTTCAGAGAAGACCCGCAGAGTCGCTAATATCATACAATATACATTGTTTGTACTACAAATGTATCGTTCACGTTCGATAAACGCTAGTCACCGAGCCACTAAAAAGAAATAACAAAAACGCCTCTGCGTTCAATAAACTTACAACTCAACTGGCGAACCACTGAGACGCTGTGCTACTAAAATGTATATCTTTCACGTTCAATAATCTAAATCCGTCTTCTTCATGTTCACTTCCTTCGCTCAAGCGGCACAGTCGGTTCGCCTCGCTACGGCAAAACTACAGTGGACACGATCATTTCATTTGATCAAGAGTGATCCGAAACTGATCCTCTTCACCTTCAGAGGACTGTAAAGAAACATATTAAGCGCCGTCTGACATTTGTACAGCCAAAAACGTTGGCAAAATAACCATCACGCTAAAGGATTCCAAGGGAATTATAAATAGCCGTTAAATACAGGAATGGCTCCGAGCCGTTTGAAAGGAAACCGCTGACCTCATTAGCATTCATTTTTCTTTTTGTTTTGTTTGTGCCTGGATTAGAACGAAAGTAGGCTTTTATTATCAGATAAAATTAGGCCTAGGCAAAGCGATTATAAGATCTAAGCTAGATTCGCGATTAGGTTAGATTTAGGGATAGGGTCACCTTTTATAATTAAATTTTTGTTGGGTTTGCCGAATCAACCCAGTGGTCTAGTGGTGAAGGAGGGATGTTAGCACGCAGGAGGTTCCGGGTTCGATTCTAGGTGATTTATTGCATTTTTCTTTTTCTGATAGGAAAAAAATTCTATAATTGGTGAGAAATTTTCTAAGTGTCGCTCGGAGCCATTCCCGCATGTGGAATTATAGCGCAAACAAACCAATGTGTCATACTATTTACGTAATTTACGTCATCACTCACTCCCACTCGCCCCAGGCTCTCCAAAAATTGGAGTCACTTTTCAACCGAAGTGACGCGGCTAAAAAAACGATTTTCTTTCTTTTCCTCGGGAAGTGTTATTATTTTCATTCTTTGGACTAAATAAACTACTGAAAAAAACGAAGAAAAAAATACATTTCATAGGCACTTTAAGACTGAATGCTGAAAAAACTGTTACACAGACAGTCAGACGTTTTGGGGATAACCCCTTCATCACTGTTTGTGTTCTTCAAAACACAAACAGTGATGAAGGGGGGGGGGGGGGGGGGGGCTTATCCCCGAAAGACCCGAAACGTCTGACTGTCTTTGTAACATTTTTTTCAGCACTCAATTTTAACTAAATTTCAATATTATCATTCAACGTGAATGCTACGCAGCAAAAACAAAACATTTTTTGTCACGCTGGGTCCAGCTATTTTAGTTTTCGTAGGATCATTTGTCGCGAAAATCGATCTGTAGATCCAACTTAGCAGGGAGAGTTGTAGCTTTAATATGTATAGATAGGCTGAGCCTAACAGCGTAGCACTTTGAACAAGCTTAACTAAGGTGAAACTTAACTAAGGTGAAAGGTCGGAAGCACAAGAATTAAAATTGACGACCGGGCTATTTTTCAGTTTTAGCAATTCTCAAAAACAGTAAGCTTAAGGCTTATTACCCGACAGTCTGCACAGTACATTTAGACCGTACAAAAGTTCACAAAAACAACTTTTCTCTGTCTAAAATAACTAGTACGACTACTTTCCGAATAAAATACAGTTGTTGTTTGCCAAAAATTGCTCGAGAAACTGATTTGGAAATCAAAATTGCAAAAATACACAAAAATATTTGCATAAGGCGACGCGAGTGAAGTCTAAGTCTTGTTTTGTTTCCATAAAATCGCTTTTCAATCTATGTAATGAATGAACAAACACATAAAAATGGACAACACAATCTTCTTTCGACAAATTTGATTCAAATCTCCATCAGTTTATGTTTAAAAGCAAAACGTGTACCATTTTAATATAGCGCATCAAACTGCCTTCGATGAAATTCAAGAAATCGATACAACTGAAGTTAAGCTCGTTTTAATTAAAATAATTCTCCAAAACTACACAAGAACACAAAGAAAAAGTCAATCACAGATTGATATCAACATAAACTCCCATCGAAAAATGTAATCTGTTCAGTTTACCTTTGAGTCCCTCGCTTGCTTGTTAATTCTCTAAATCTCCGCTCCTTTGGTTCTGAAATCCGTAATAAAAACAAACATGTCTCCCCGTCAGGACCGGCCAGGGACAATAAAGTAAAGGTAAAAAGACTTTATTGAGTAATATTTTCGATTTTTCTATCGCTTCTCGATCCGTTACAAATCGTATTATTACCTATATTTCATTGCTGTGTACCGGCTCCGAATCTGTAATTTGATGTGGTTCACACACTACGCTTGGGCTGCCTGTGATCACGTGAAGGAAAATGCATGGACCTGTCAGGTTTACTACGGTAAATAAGTAGTTCCAACATCATAAAGTCTTTTTTACTCGTGCCGGTACGGCAACGAGTTAAGAATTGCCGTCCGTTTTTCTCCTTGTTTTCCTCCGTGGTTTCGTATCCACTTTTGTGCATTGTGTACGAGAATACGCACGCATGCACTGCGAGAAATTTTGAGCCCACGGTATTTGGGATTCGGTGTAATCGGCGTCGTTTCGCAAAAAAAAGCGAAACAAATTTGGGTTTTATTGTTTGTTGCTGTTTACTCGTGACGGATACGGCAACGAGGTAAAGTTTGCCCTCCGTTTTTCTTTTTATTCTTTTTGTTTTCGTCTCTTACTTGTGCATCGCATTAGATCTGGGTACGAGAATACGCACGCATGCAAGCAGAAGTGAAACTAAATGTAAATGTAAATGTAAGAGGCCGATTACATGGCGAATTTCAGCCCGAAGGACGGGCTGGAATTTTGTTGCGATTACATGACGAATTTCAGCCCGGGCTGACAGCCCACGCCGCCATCTTGTTTCATTGAAAACAAATCATTGCGCATGCCCAAGTGCACTTTTCTACCCAGGTGACCTCGCTTTTCAGCCCGGGCTGAAATTTCATTTTGATTACATGAGGTTTTTCAGCCCGTTTTCCCGGGCTGAAATTTCCAGCCCAGTTTAAAAAACCGGGATGGAAATTACAGCCCGGGCTGAAATGAAACTTTCTTCATGTAATCGCAAACGTCGTTTTAAGAAGATTTGTTAAAAAAAAACGGGCTGAAATCTCAGTCCGCCTAACCGGGCTGAAATTTCAGCCCGCGCTGAAATTCGCCATGTAATCGGCCCCTTAATCTTAATGGTTTTATTTGCCTGTTGTCGTGTTACGTAAGTGTTCACCGCAAGTGACGTACATTACCGGTACGAGTATACGCTACGGTAGCCTTTTGTTATCATAGTAAAGTCTCGTGTGACCTCAATCAATAACTCTATGTTAAAAAACAATACCGACTAACGTCTTTATCAAAGCAAAACCTCTGAGATAAAAAGATAGAAAAACTGATAACATCTAAGAATTTCAATTACAAAAAACACACGTAGAATCAAAACGTCATCATAGAATAAACTCGTAACCGAAAACAATTCTAAAACGACTTAACTTCACAAACTAATATATATATAGATAGGCTGAGCCTAACAGCGTAGCTCTCTGAACAGAAAGCCGATGATAAACTTAACTAAGGTGAAAGGTCGGAATCACAAAAATTAAGATTGACGACCTTTAAGTCCCTCGACTGCTGGAAATTCTTTACATCTCCGCTTCTTCAGTTCTGAAATTCGGCCGAAGTGAGAAACATTTCCCCGCATTGCTCCCGCATTGATAAAAACGTATGAAGTTCCTCGAAGCAAGATTTTATCCCTGAAAGCTCTTCTTTTTCCACTATAGCGGCTTCTGAGTATCCCTTAATAGACCGTTTTCATAATACGTCACATACTACAACTACCAGTATTCCTTGCGCATAACGTGGGAGTCTCGCGCGAACCTTTGCGCGAAACTTCGAGCAAAACACGAACATTGGCAAAATAAACATGGCGGCCACGTCCGATACGAAAGCAGAAATTGAAAATAAAAATTTAAAATTTAAAACCAAACCACGAACCACTATGAATAAAAGAAAAAGGAAGAAAGAGTAAGAGAAGAAAAGAAAAATATACTTGATCACACGACTTGTTGAACGAAAAAAGGCGCGAAAAATGTTGCCGTGTGTCGCTGTTAACCTTGGGAAAGCTGTTCAAACGCACGGTGAAACCGCTCGATCTGGAGGAAACGAACGAGCACATATTTAATTTGTGAAAATGGCTTTGAAATATGGTATCAGATGCTTTATACTTCAGTCCTCGAAATTGTTCCTAAACATTGTTTGAAGCGGATTGAAACCGAAAGATTTCACCATTACGGCTGTAGGAGCTAAAATGAGCAAGTTTGTGAGCTTATCTTTTCGCACCGCGGGCTGTTATGTGCGAGTTTTATCGAACTCAGTGGAGAAATCATTTATGAACTGGAACAGAGACTCTCTGTGCAGATCAAAAGCAGTTTTTACCTTAGTTACTTACTATTGCTTGAAATTCCTTATAAAAGTTCTAACAAATCTTACTGAAAACCATGTCATGTGAAGGGAAAACTACAGCCGTTTCGCATATAATTAACCGCATATAAGCGAGTCTAATTTACATCAAATTACCGCATGCAAGCGGTTAAAGTAGGCCCAATTCACTCGAAATTCACGTACTGAGAAATAACGAAAATAGAGCTGATCTCAAATTGGCTTTTGTCTTTCACTTGAACATTTTACATAAAGTAAAACTCCTTTTTTTAGTAAAAGAAGGAAAAGGATCAGAAGGGTGTATGCCTCGAACCCGAGTCGTTTGCCTCATAACTAATACCCATATCCACTACACCAACGAGGGCTAGCTGACAGGAACTGTAATTTTTAACATATTTATAGAGTTACCCATAACCATATAAATGAAAGCTAATCGTTTTCAAATCAGTGCTCAACCCTAAACACTGCAGATCAGTGCTAAACTGGAGCTCTTTTCTCTCAGTTCTGGGGTTCTGTTCTCGTGTACGTCAGTAATATAAAAAATACTACTGTTAGGTAAATAGGGCCTATTTTACTCGCTTGCATGCGGTAATTTGATGTTAATTAGACCCGCTTATATGCGGTTAATTATACGCGAATCGGGTGAAAACTAATACGTCCCAGCATATAAATATAGTGTGAAATTGTAATTAAAACTGTCAAAAATTATAAGCCACACGATTCGTGAAACTATAAACACGTACGCGTCGCAACACGAAAGCATGGAAGACGTAAAACTTATCTTGAAAACTAGGCTTTTCAATCAACTGAGCTTATCTTAAAAAAACAACAAAGTACTTTTCTTGTGGTTCTTCTCCTTTAAATGACGCCCCAGGCACGTTGTCTTTAGAAAGTCTAAGAGACATTCCGCTGAAGCTCACATATTTTGCGCGAAGGTTCGCGCGAGACTCCCACGCTATGCGCAAGGAATGCTGGTAGTTGTAGTATGTGACGTAATTATGAAAACGGTCTATTACTATCCCTGTCTTGAGTAGCAAACCGCGAAAAAATGCAGGGAAATAAGAAACGGTTTTCTCCTCTAATTAAACACAGCAAAACATCAAAAGTGTTTCTCCAGCTGACGTGACATTCGGCCGTGTACCCGCGCGAAAAACAAAGCCTCGCTTTGGTTTCAAAATTGCTAAGATCCCGGATGTTGTGTGGCGTCATACGCGCATGTTTTGCGACGTCATACGCACCCGCGAGCTAACCTTGCGCGACGCTCCGACGCACGCACCGACACACATGTTACGGACGTGCGCCCGCGAAACATTCCGCTGGTCATGACCATGAAAAATTACGGGCATAGGCTCTATGAGTATGGGGTTAGGCGAGCGGGCCTTTGGCCCGCGAGAGCTCCGCTACAACCATATACTACTGGAAGTAAAGTGCTGCCACAGTGTGAGATGTGTCACACTGGCTAAGAATCTTGAAAACGTCTGGCTGATATTAATCAAATTTACGCCATTGCCGTGGAATTGGGCAAAATCCTTCAGTTCTGCCGTGCTGTGCACTCCGAAATGTCTCAGATTTTTCCCACATGTAAATAATCTATTTGTCTTGATTTCGTGTCGGTTATTTTCCTGATTCTGGAATCATACGTCTGAGATTTAGAGGAATACGTAGCGCTTGTTTAATAAAAAGTGAACACTGGATAGCGAAGGAAGAAATATAAGCGTGGTAGGAATCCCAATTAATTTCACTTGTTTCAGTTGTTGCCTTTCATGAATTTTTATTTCGTGAAGTTGAAGGAACAAAACAGCCTCGGGTGCAAAAATTCACCGCCGATAGAAGATGTAAACAATGCACGTGTGTCTTGCGAGTTTCGCTTGCGGTTGTGAATGTTTCTCGGGCGAAAATAACCTCAAAGCGATCACTTTTTACTCATGCGCGTAGCGGCATGAGTTATAAAATGGCCTCCGTTTTTCTTATTACTCATGTGCGAAGCGGCATGAGGTAAGATTCCGGCTCCGTTTTTCTTTTTTTTTTTTTTTTTTGTCACGATTTTGCATGCAAATTTATGTACGCATATTTTAAATTGTGCACTTCCGGTTCATAGCTTTGCCATTTACACTTCCTGTTTAGTGACTTCCGGCTACTCTCACTTCCGGTAAAACAGCGTTACTTAAGTGTCACGACAGCGTATCCTGCAACCATACTTACGTTACTGATGTTCACGTTTGGTATATATAAGACTTAGAAGAAAAACTGGCTTCATTGTGGTACAGCCTTCATTTCCAAAATATTCAATAGTAAACAACGTGGTTTGCAGGAGCGATGACTGAATGAAGGGAGTAACTCTTCTCCATGTCGGACATCTTCTTATCATGTTTAAAATATATCATAAAACTTTCTTACGCATGCGCATGAGTATAGGCTGCTTGGAGCCTCTTATTATTACTCATGCGCAAAGCACAATGAGTTAAAAAATGCCCTTCGTTTCTCTTTTTCTTTTTCTTCTTCTTCTTATTTTTTGTGTCACGATTTTGCATGCAAATTTATGTACGCATATTTTAAATTGTGCACTTCCGGTTCATAGCTTTGCCATTTACACTTGCTGTTTAGTGACTTCCGGCTACTCTCACTTCCGGTTAAACAGCGTTACTGAAGTGTCACGACAGCGTCTCCTACAATCCTACTTACATTACTGATGTTCACGTTAGGAACGATGACTGAATGAAAAGAGTAACTCTTCTTCGTGTCGGACATCTTCTTATCATGTTTAAAATATATCATAAAACTTTCTTACGCATGTGCATGAGTATAGGCCGCTTGGAGCCTCTTGTTCATTTAATTTTCTTTTCTATGTTTCGGATACAGAGGAATAAAAATTGGATATATTTTCGTGTGTCTGATTGCGAGATGTTTAATGAAATAGCCGCGTTGTGCGTAACTGGAAAGGTTTCAAATTACTTTTTACATTATGCAAATTACAACATTTTTACCTAAACTGAAAAAATATATTTCAAAGGGCTAAATTTGTTTCTTTCCAACTAAATTATCACTTCTGTCGTTAACTTTGATTAAATTTATAAGTTGCATTCAAAATTTATTATAACAAGAACAACAACTCTTCGAGTAGTGAAGTCGTGCTTTTAGAAGCTTTAAGGGTCTTGTAAGTGCCCCTAAGGTACGAGAATTAATTCAATATATTGTTATGATTTGTTTTACATGTACAACCGGTCACACTAGGTGATCCGTCACGAACGTTACTAAACTGTATGTCATTTGAAACCTTTAATCAGTCTTTCGCAATCACTCGTGCATGAAAGGTCAACTTCAACTTTTATATTACATGTACTTCCATTTATCTGTTGCTCAAAAAGAAAGAAAACGAAGTCGTTATCGAATGGAACTCTCGCCAAACCCGGCAATAATGCAAGTTCCTTTTACTTGATATGTTTCGTTTCGTCATTTTCCTTTTTCTTATGTTGTAAATAAATCCAATCATCCATGAGCTTGAAGTTGCTATATCGACTGATATGACGTCACTAACACATCGCCTCAGGCTATAAACCACTTGAAAAACTGAACTTTTTCACTTTTTGCAGCCCATTTTATAAGTCGTGCACTTGGCTCAGAGCCAAGGCACGACTAATAATGGCGGGAATACTTCCAGCAAAACTTTCAATTCGAAAAGTTGTTTTGGTCAGGACTGTCTGAAGTCTCTGAAAGATTCATGGCTTCGAAAGGCCACTTTGCGGCTACATAAGTGTCGGAAACACAGACCAGTTAGTTACAAGATTTAGCTAAAACCATTAACAACCATCCAGAAACTCTGATATACGGCCTTTTTCTCAACGGTAAGTACAAAGTAGGCATCGATTTGTATTTTTCAGTTCTCTGGTCTTTTGACACAGTGGACACGCTATTTTAATAATTTGCGTGCGATCTCGCACGCTAAGTGTGCTGTGTCTTCTTGTTTTAGAAGGTTAACGCGCTTCTTTGTTAGACTGCTCACACTATCCCAATATTCCTTATCATCAAACCGTGAAACAACGTGCATGCAGATTCCAAAGACATTTATTTTCCAATATGCCTAATACAACGACGCCCAAGTACACGCTCCCACAGCGTCTTGTTCCACAGAGATCCAGCAACTACAACATAAACGCTTGAAAACCAGTCGTAAGCGTCGTCGAAAGCATACAGCGAAAGTCCTAAAAGTCGTGCATAGATGCATGCTCGAGTCGGCTTGTCATCACTTTGTTTTGATTGGACGCCGAGACTGCCGACGGTTTCGTAGTATATCTTCTTCCGCTCTTGATTGGTTCTCAAACAATTCATTGTTACTTTCGGAAAACCGAGACAGACAGACAGAAAAATTCTCGATTCAACACGATTAGTAAACTGTCTGCCGGCAGCAATAACCCCCTCATTGCTGACTGAAAAACATATTTATTTCCAACCATTGATTTCCGGAAATATTATTCAGTTAAGAAATAAAACACAAACAGCGGTGATAAACATGGTAAACCAACGCATTTTTATACTAAACTTGACGTTTCGTATGCTAAGCGACATACATTTTCAAAAGTAACCGTTACAGTGTTTGAAAACTGTTTATATAGTTCAAAATTAGGGGTCTGGAACCAAGATTAAGAAAAACAATCTTAACAGTAATTTAATAGTACGGACTGTCAGTCCTACGAAGCTATAGCTAATAAAACATCAGCTTTTCACTGCTGACGTTAACATTTAAGGAAGGCTGTAGTTCTTGAATCAACAAAGTCTCCTTGATTTTGCAGTGAAAGTCCGTTACCCCTAATTTTGAACTATATAAACAGTTTTAAAATAATAAAAATAATAAATGTGGTTTATAGTCGACGAGCACTTAGCTATCCAGCTATTTCACAGGCACGCCACTCAAATATTGAAACAAATATTGAAACTGAACATAACATGTTAAAAATCCCAACTGGTAGGAGGCAGACCAGTTGGCTATTTACAAGCGTGGCCAAGGAGTTGAACTCAGGTCTGCCGTGAAACAGGTCTGCCGTGAAACAACTCCAGCTGGTCAGTCGAGCGGGACTTGAACCCGGGACCTCCGGATTTCAAGTCCAGCGCCCTAACCACTCGACCACGCTGCCTCCCTAAAACACTGTAACGGTTACTTTTAATTTGAAAATGTATGTCGCTTAGCATACGAAACGTCATGTTTATCACTGCTGTTTGTGTTTTATTTCTTATCAAGTTACGATGGCCTAAGAACAAGAGTTTATATTATTCAGTTATCTTTCAAAAACATCATTCACGCATTCCTTAGCCAAAACACCGCGAAACAAGTAAAATCAGAGAAGCAAAAAAAAAAAAAAAAATAGCGCCTGTAACGTAAACACTCTATTCTTATGTCTCTTCCGACAGACAGAACGCTGCTAAGAATACAGGGCCTGATGGCAGTGAGTTTAATATAAACATTTAACGGATTCCCACATCTTTTTGTCTAGTCCGGGGAGGGGAAAGTAGCGATGAGGGATTAACGGCACGGTTCTTTGAATAGCAATATATGATAAAAAAATTGTATCGTTTCTCCCAAATAAACTACCAAATGCATTTTGAACAATTTAATTTGATAAATCACAAAAACCCTAAACATATATCAAAACATTAAGCTAAAAATATTTACTTACGTACACCAAACTGCATACCGATCATTCCGTGTAATGCGATGATTCAGTCAAATTCAGCAAAACCAAAAATTTACAATATCATCGTAACACAAGATGAAAATTATAATTTTGTAGACTCAAAACGCTGCACTATTAGGAACCAACCGGTTTGGAATTTTGAAAATTCCAAAATTCCAAACCAGATGGACAACTCTTGTTAAGTCATTTAAAAAATAAAAAGACTAATTAAACTGAATTAGTCTTTTTTCCTCTTGTCCTAAACCGCCTTTTATAATGCTTTGGATTGTATTATAGTGTAAGGATAGTTTAAATATTGTATAGTTTTTTATATGTAAACCACATCTCTGTTTTTCCTTCTTTACTTCACGCAGATCCCCATCAATACACATGGCAAATAGACACAGTAACCCCTGACAAATGCCTTAACCAGTGTGACCAGAAGGCAGTCTGCACCTGTGGTTTAGTGCATGGAGGCTACTCTTGTGCCTGCC
The DNA here is from genome assembly GCA_024195265.1 of Dendrophyllia cribrosa. Lineage (NCBI taxonomy): Eukaryota > Metazoa > Cnidaria > Anthozoa > Scleractinia > Dendrophylliidae > Dendrophyllia > Dendrophyllia cribrosa. The sequence goes on along the minus strand of JAJLRJ010000005.1, from coordinate 30,402,345 downwards.
CAATGGGATACGCGGGATCTGGAAAAGTGGGACAATGTATTAGTAAGTTCGTCAATCTATTTAGTCGCTATCGAAAGAATTGTAGAGCAAAGTATCAAACTCGATAGAGATTTTCGTCAACTGTAGGAAAGCCTTTCCCATTATTAACTTATCATTTTCCAATCCTCGGTAGGAAAAAAGATGGCGACTGGTACATTTACCCATAATTCTTAGCGCACAAAAACCTTAACAACGCTCATAAAAATGTAAAGAAAAGTTATGAAATCTTCAAACCTAGTCTACACATTGTCCTTAGTGCTGGAACAAATGTTGTAAAAAATTGGCTTTCTTTGTGCCTTATGTGCTGTGTTAGGTCCGCAAGGTATTGTGGTAAAATGAACAGCCGCCATCTTTTTTCCTACGGTGGATTGGGTTTTAACTTCAGTTATTAATGGCAAAACAATGTGATCTGATTGATTGCTATTTTCTATAATTTTCGAGACTATTGATTGCAAATAAAGTTTTTTATACAATAGATCATATTATTGATAGATTTAATAATTCGCATGATTGAATGCGGGGGGTAGTTAGGTTGGGGTTGTTGTACAAAACGTCACATCATAACTTGTGTCGTGTTCTACTTGCATCGCCCATCTCAATTCATAATATATAATTCTTATCAAGAGCGCGTTGGGACTGAGATTTTAATTTGACGAAGTTCATTAGCAACAGAAGAAACGTATTGGAGACGTTTCCACAGGAGTCACGTGGACAAGGACCTCAACAGTGTTTACTTACCAGTTGAGAAAGTGCTTCGTGTGTAGTGGCCAGTTGAATCAGATACGCTTGGCTTCCGGATCATCCTTAAAGGCAAGCCGCTCACACGCAGTGGTATCCTGGCGATCAGACGTTCAGTGTACGATCCATCGGTGATAGCAGCGCCTTTCCTGATGGTCGGAAAGAACATTTTGCAGGACCACTGTCGTATCATGTCGTACGAAGCTTGGCTGAGATGAAGAGATTGGCGACGAGTTCCGTGTACGTTGGGAGATTTGTAAAAGTCAGCTGTCTGCTTCGGAGCAGACAATGGATCATTGTCTTCCTGATGGTTTTGTTCCAGTCGTCTAGAAGCAAAACTGGGGCAAAACTACAGCTTCTCTGATGCCAGTTCAGAGGGTAACGGCCAAGTGACATACCTTAGAATTGATAATAATAAGTGTGATATCCATTGTAAACTCCTAATGTCGAAGGCTCGTCTGGCTCCTTTTAAGACCATGGCCATACCACGTACGTCTTGAGCTCTCAGCAGCAACAGTTTCATTTCGATAAGGGGAAATGATTACTAGAGAGTTGGAAGGTCCTGTTGACAGTGTGACATTCTGGACAGACAGTACAACTGTGTTGAAGTATATTCGTAACGAAACAAAACGTTTCCATGTCTTCGTGGCAAATCGTGTACTAGACTAGTGAATACGAGACAAAACTAACCCAGACCAGCGGAAGTACGTTGAGACAAGAAATAATCCGACTGATGACGTATCGCGTGGTTTGAAAGGCTACAAGCTATCGAAACAACACCGCTGGATTCATGGACCGGTGATCGAATGGCCTCAGCTCCCTTGTGATTTAAACGATGTTCCCGTTGATGATCCTGAAGTCAAGAAGATTTTTGTTAAATACCATGATCCATGAGTAGGCAGACATCTTGCAGATATCTTGGTGAAGATCTTGCGATGCTCTGATTAGAATCGGATTAACCCTGTTTAGCGAGAGGAGGAAGGGGGGGGGGGGGGGGGGGGGGGGGGGGGGGGGGGGGGGGGGGGGGGGGGGGGGGGGGGGGGGGGGGGGGGGGGGGGGGGGGGGGGGGGGGGGGGGGGGGGGGGGGGGGGGGGAGTGTACAAAGAGCCCGCGCTAACGTTCCACATTTATAATACAAAATCGAACGCCATCAAACTTCGTGGCATTTCCTAAAATCTATCTAGTAACAATTAGGTATGACATTTTATTGATTACATGTCTTGATGTTTCCATGGCAACAAAATTTTGACAGCCACGTTTTTTGCGAAATGTGCATTTTCACATTTAAATGAAAAAAAAACAACACGTTTAATCCTTTTGAAGTTGTGCCATGGAGAGTCATTGCTTTACTGCTCTTGAAAATATGTGCTCCATGTTTTTAATTTTTTTTTTTACCTTTTAATGAAAAAAAACCCCTGCGTTTGTCGTCATGATTTTTACAATTTTGTGCCACTTCAGCATTCTCAGGATTAGGAACTAAAAAAAAAACAGGCAAAAACATGCATTGCTGTGATACTTTGCCTAAGGCTGAAATCAACAGATGCTAAAAATTCAATAAAAACATTGAAGTTACATCATCAACTCTGGACAGTAAAATAATTAAAACGAGCTGAAGAAACCGTTCTCAAGCTACCCCAAAGCCTTCAGCTCTTTTATGTTCAACTTTACCACGTATTTGTTTACATTTTTATCTTGTAGCATGCAACCGTTTTATTGTACCGCTTAAGAAAATTCTGAACAAGAGCGCGTTGGGACTTTTTCGTGTTTTGACGACCCACGTAGTGGTTGCATATAGGGCTAACAAACAATGTTTTTTTACTATCATTTGTTTAGTTCCACGCAGTATTTTTGCAGAGGAAAAAGCGCATCGGTTTCTAATACAGCATTTCGTGCACGCCTACATGGTCAGAAAACCTTTGAAGTTTTCAGGGTATTTCTTTTTGTTGCGGAAACTGTTGTTGGTTAGCTATTGTGTGTGTAGTGCCTATTGTCGTTTGAATCTGCTGTTTCACGTCATTTGGTAAACTGCACATACACAACACCAAGAAACTGCCAGTTTTCATAATTGACTATTTTAGTTTCAAAGCATCTTCGCCGTCTTCCACATATTTTTTTATAAGATACGAAGTAACGAAATAACGAAATTTTCCATACTTTATTTCCTTGTTGTATCGCCAAATGCCACCAAATACAACGGAATAGGAAAAAAGGTGCAATTCTCACGTTTGTTTATTTGTTTCTTCCTATTTTAATGATAAGAAAGCGTGCTTCTGGGCATAATCATGAATACACCATATTTAAGACGGGACCCTGCCCCTTTAATAATTATCGGTTGGTTGTTTAATATTCTCACCGGGGCCCGCGCTAACAATCACCCTAATTTTCTATTCCACGGGCTCAGTTATTTTTGGCGATCACATGTAATGCCGCTGACCTCGTGCGTATATATATTACCCCCCTCAGCGCGCGTGTACTCTTTTCTTTCGTGAATTGCTGGAGGACTCTCGTATCAGCTTTATTTGTTCGTGGTCATCGCTGCGCCTTCCTCTAGCTGTATTATGGCTTAAGTTCCTGCTGCCCCGGACGCAGGAGCTTTGGCGGCCCGTTTAGACGATGTTCAAGACGCGAATTTTGGCGCTGTGGCTCAACAAGCTCCAGGGGTTTGTTTTCTGTCTTTTGGTCTTCGCTCGTATTTCGCCCCCTTGGTTCGCATGTCGTTTGTGCTGGCGTGTTTTTTGTCATAGCTTGTTCCTGTCTTGTTAACGCTATTTGTTCGGGTTTCTGGTATTTCCTGCGTTTGTTTGTTAGCATCGTTACTAGTCTAGTGCTTTCTTATTTCGTTCATGGCCGCTCTTTTGCTTCGAGTGGTATAGTTTTTGTCCTTTTATTTTTCTCTCTAGTTTGCGCTGCATCGTTTACCGCCGCGTGTTTTCTTCTTCCCCGCGGGAATTTACCTTCAGCATTCTATTTAGTTTTTCTTGTTACTTTTATATTTGGTCGGAATGTTTCGTCCTTTAGTTTATTTTTAGCTTTACGTTTTCGTATTTTATATTGCATTTATTGTTTGTCCTTGTTGCTTATTTTGTACAGCACCCTTTGTTTGTTCAGCCATTGTTATTCAAGTTCAAGTTTCAAGTTTATTATTCACACTTATTCAGTTACAATACAACAACAATAAGGAAAAAAAAGAGAAAAACAGAGCTAACTATACATTGAATTAAACGTAACAAAGGAAAAAGTGTGTAGCAGCCAAAGGAGCCAAGTTTTCGAGTTGGCTACTACCACAGAGCGATTACAAGTGGGTGGAGTTTATACAGTACTTTTAGAAACTAGTTTGGTGCTTTCATTAGCTGTTCTTCTCCCATGCTCGTGTTTATTGCACCTTTAAGTTACGTAAGTTACCCATGGCGGGTCCCTACCCTTCGGAAGAGCAGGCGCAAGCGCGGGTACAACCCCACAAAGCTGTCCTCCTTTTTGAGGACAAACGTGTTAGAATGTCGAAGCATATTTTGTCAAAGCTTAGGAATCGCAATACTCCTCCTAACCTGTTGTATGCGCTTAGTAGAGATTTAGCCATCTTTTGCATTGATTTTTATGCTGGGGATCGTTCGTCAGATTTAGGGCGCGCCAAAGTCTAACTCTTATACCTACCGGACTTTTCGAGATTGCTTTTTAATCGTACTTTTGGAAAACCTCTTAGAGACGGTTCGACTCATTATTTTTGCATGCGGACTTCCCGCCATTCCATCGTATGTCCTGCTTCCAGTTTCAAGCTTTATTTGGATATTTGCCGATTGATCAAGGTGGAATATCTTCTGGGTTTTTATTTCGCTCTTTAAGGAGGCACGGTGCAATATCAGAGGAGTTTTTTATTGGTTCTGCGCCTTATAATCGCCTTAAGGGGTATCTTGGCGATTATAAGAATTGATGAAGGTGAAACCCCCCATAGTCTACGCTCTGGATGCTCTATCACATTAGAGTTACTTGGGGTTCCCAAACAAGACAGCACGGCATGTTGGTTGGCGAACGCCTGCCATGGTAGACCATTATAATCATTTGCACGAAGCCTTACTGGTTGCAAGTCCAGCCTCCGTCCTCGCTGCGGGTAAACTCCATACCGGGGAAAAGACGTCCGAGGAATGCGTTGCTAGCTATAAACAGTTTTATGACCTCTCAGGTTTTCATCAAGTGTTTGGTTAACTGTAGATTTACAGCTTGTGACGTTCCTGATATCTTGTAACATGTAATAAATTGCACAATTTGCTCGTTTGGTACTCACGCGTTTCGCTGTTCTTTGATAGCCGTTTTTCTCTGATTTCTTAACACTCGTGCCGTGCTCGTACATCTTCTGAGTTTTGGGAGGAGGACCTATATTTTCTTTCCACATCTAATTGAATTATGTGACGCATATGGCGTCGGCCGTTTTGAATCTTGGGGCTTAGGTGGGTGGCCACTGTAGGAGTCGCCTCGTTCCCATAACTTTACCATATCGGGGGTGATTATGAGTAAGGGCTCCGGTGCGAATTAGTTACTATTCTCACCGTGGCCCGCGCTAACAGTCACCCTAATTTTCTATTCCACGGGCCCAGTTATTTTTGGCGATTACATGCAATGCCACTGACCTCGTGAGTATATATATTAACCCCCTCAGCGCGCGTGTACTCTGTTCTTTCGTGAATTGCTGGAGGACTCTCGTGTCAGCGACCCTCCCTCCTCCCCGCAGCGATGACCTTCACGCCTGCTTTCTTGGAGCTCTTGATCCCTCTCACCTCCGGAGTCGCCGGATTTGCTGTATGCTAATCAGTCTACTTGTTTTCGTTGTATTCTAATATACTCTTTGCACAAACTCACACTTGTTTAATCTCCGTAGGAACACTCTTTTTGTGGAATGTTTTTGAAGTCGTTCAATAAACTCGTAACACGTGTTTTATCAGGTTTATTTTAAACCTGACAAAACACTGCTACTCGTGTATTAAACGTAACATATGATTTGCACCTAGGAACATTAGTACACAAGCTATGGCTTTATGCAGTCTGAAAACTCGTTCTTTGTTATTGATTTCGTAGTATGCCCACCATCAACGTACAAGAATTTCACAGGACTAGCCGACCAGTGTACACCTTGCCCTACGAATTCACACCATACAAAGACTGGTGCAACATCTATAACTAATTGCATATGTAAGCCAGGATATCGAGGAAATCCAGATCAAGGACAAGACTGCGAAAGTAGGAAATAGTATTTATTTGTGGTGACGAGAAACGCACGACGGAGGAGAATGGAGGTGGTGGGGGTTGGGTGGGGTGGGATGTGGTGCAGTAGAGAAACTTAAACGCGATAACATGTATGTGATTATCAAGTCGGCACAGGCCGTGTGTCCCTGTCGCAAATCCATAAATTATTGGAAGGAAGTTAAAAGTCTAGGGTCCCGTTTTCCGAAAGTCCAGCTAACTTTTCTGACCCGTGCTTTATTTTACAAAATCTATAGGATAGTGGCGTAGTGTTCAGCCTGGACCCGAATTTGCTTAACTTTGAAAACCGACTAATGCGCATGTTGCGGCATGTGAACATTGCGCACATTATCGAAACGTCGGGACTTTCGAAAAACGGAATCCAGTAGTGTAGAACAGTGAACGTTCCATTTTCCCGGTTAAAACGTGGTCATAAACCGGCTATTTATTTGTTGTGCTTTAACCGGTAAGAATTGTGTAACAAATATTTATACATTTTAAAATTACGGCGGCGCCAAACGCCCCTAGAAAGTATCATTAAGGCCAATTTTTCCTCACCAAACGTCGCACATTCCTATGTTAATTTTTCATATTTTTTAAGTAAAGTTAAGAACTTCGTAAAGTAAAGTGTTTAGTGTTGAAAAAAATCGCATGATTTTAGATTTTCTTCTCTAAAATTATAATTTAAGCGATGAAATATTTATGACGTAACTTTTTTGACGTCACAAAACTAGGTTTTTGCAAGAGAAAATAATTTGACAGAGAGGGAGTCTCCCAGTCATGCTTTTGGGATATCTTTATTGCAAAAAAGTTATTTTTAGTAACAATGCGGACCATGCGAAAACATTTTCCGGTGAGCTGGTTAACTTCCGGAACACTCGCTATCATGAATAAGCGCGTCAAAGCGAGGCGGAGTCAACAAATTAAAAAAATGGCGACCATCGCGGTGGTAATTTCGCATGTGAAAAAGAAAGTAAAATGGTCCTGTTTGAGCAAAGAACGTTATATAATACCACAGCGGCTGGATACATAGATCTTCATCTGCCTTTATACACAAACTGTTGCAACTGAAGCGGTAAAAAGGAGGCTGGACAATTCAACTTACCGGACAGATGCCAATTAACCATCCACTCCAATCTCTTGTAAGCGTCGTTTTCTTGAAGTCGCTTTGCTCGATCGATGGCCAGCCCATCCAAACTTTTCAGTCATGAAAGACGAATTAATAATCAAATAGTTGCATACTGTAGATTTAAAGTTGTTAAGTTTTTGTAGCTGAAGGATAGAAGGATTCTCTCCAGGGAAAATCACTTTTTAGGGATTTCAACACGGCAAGGAGTTAAAAACGCTAAAACCGGTTCGCATGCATGCATGGATTTGTTTTTTATTAGCTTACGTTTGGAAGGACTTTGTAAGGTGCATCATCATTCCGTGTAAAATGAAATCAGTTCTGTTGAGGTCAGCTACCAAGTAACTCTACACTGACATGATAGAAGTTTTTTATTAGAGCCAAAGTGTAAGTAAAATTTCTGCGTCGCAGTTAGTTTTCATCTATACTTGGATTATTTACTTGGGAAAAATCCAGTAGACTTGTATTATTTTATTTTTAAAAAGGCGAATAAATAATACACACTTTTGTAGTGATTTCACCTTAATTAATTCATTGAATTTTGTGATAAAAGGCCACCATTTCTTTTGAGTGAACTCGCATACGGCATCGATCCTGTGTTTGCCAAAGTACACTAGTTAACCTCAGTTTAACAGACTGCTGAACACGGTATCATGACGTCAAAAACTTTAATGGTCTACTCTAGACTAAAGGCAATTAATATTAATTTTTGTATTTAAGCTTAAAGAATTTTAGCTAAGTTTCAATACAAAAATGCATTATAACCAAGGCCATGTTTTTTAATAAATGAAAACTACGATGATGCCTTGTTTAGAAGCTTTCTATTCACCCTTTTTTATGTAAAAAATGGATCGGACATCTTCATTCGCCTTGTCCAAGTTATGTTTCATAAAAGTCAAGTAGTTGTTTTTCTTTTTCTTTTTTTTTCTTTTCTTTTCTTTTTCTTGTTTTTTGATTTGATTACAAGTAACTGGTCACTGAGAATTTTAAGGAGTTAAACAAACAACGCGCGATGCGCGTTTCATCCGACGAAACGTAATTTTTAGCTTGACAAAAATGTTTGCTGAACTTTCCTTGGATTTTTACTCCAAAACGATTCCTGTTTGTTTTCGCCATCGGAGTATCGTGTGAATTTCAGTTAAAAAATGCTGGGGAAAAGTGGACCTGCAAAGTTCCTTCGAACTGAGTGACAAACTTGAGGAATTTCCGGTTACCATAGCTGTGACCCGGGAGGGATAACTTTATCAAAGATATTACAAAATTCTGTTAGTATGAACCAGTAAATATGAAAGTAAAACCGTGGCCGTGGTGACATGCTGAGGCTACAAATTATAAGCCAAGATCTTGTTATGTTTGGCACGAAAATGGCAAAGAAAACGAATTTCAGAAATTCTGAAGTGAATATTTTGGTTTACACACGGACCTCACGAAAATATCGATTTTGAATCTCCTTTTCCTTCTTAGATTGGCTAGATTACAACCAAACTTCAATGCCAGTGGTGTTAACCGTATTAAAAAGAGGCATCGTTTATAATTAAAATGCAAGGAAAAGGTATGAAAATGTTTTTTGTGAGGTCGGACGCTGAAACGTGCGTTGTTTGTCAACACGCAAAAATAAAGTCCTTTCTCTGAAACTATTTTGGCCAAATAATTCTATAAAAGCAACCTACAGAAGAGGATCTAATCGACTCGTTTATGAAACATAAATGTGACAAGGCAAATAAAGATGTCCATAGAAATTTATACAAAAAATGCTAAATACAAAGCGTGTAAACGGCGGCCGCTTCCAAACAAGGCATCGATCCGCTCTTTTGAAATCATTTATAGAAAACAAAATGGCCTTGGGTTGAATTTGAATGTATGGTCAATGCATTTTGGCCTTAGCTACAATTCTTTTTGATTGCCTTTATTTTCTAGAGTACGTCATTTAAGTTTTTTGACGCGCATACAGTGTCAGCCAAACTTTCTGGCCCCGGTTGTTCAAAAGGTGGATAGCGCTATCCACTGGATAAATCACTATCCAGTTTATAGGTATTAGCAAAACCAATTGTGTTATCCACTGGATAGTGATTTATCCGATGGATAGCGCTATCAACCGGTGCCTGATCTTTTGTCTGACAAAGGGAAGGCCCGCAATAGGCCATTTCCGAGTTGCCTTTAGCCTCTCTATCAAAGCGAGGCTAGGTGCGAAACCTTTCATATGAAAATGAGTTTCCATTCACATGCAAATAGTTATTCCGTGTTGAAATCCCTAAAAAGTAATTTTCCCAGAAGAGCATCCTTCTATCCCTCAGCTACGACAACATAACAACTTTGAATTCTACACTATGCAATTATTTCATGTCTGAAAAGTTTGGATGGCTGGCCATCGATCGAGCAAAGCGACTTCAAAAAAGCGACGCTTACAAGAGATTGGAGTGGATGGTTGATTGGCATCTGTCCGGTAAGTTGAATTGTCCAGCCCCCTTTTTACCGCTCCAGTTGCATTAGTTTGTGTATAAAGACAGATGACGATTTATGTATCCAGCCGTTGTGCCGCTGTAAATTAACGTTCTTTGCTCAAACAGGACCATTTTACTTTCTTTTTCACATGCGAAATTACCACAGCGATGGTCACCATTTTTTTAAACTTGTTGACTCCGCCTCGCTTTGACGCGCTTATTCATGAAAGCGAGTGTTCCGGAAGTCAACCAGCTCACCGAAAAATGTTTGCGCATGGTCCGCATTGTTACTGTTACTTTTTGGCAATTAAGATATCCCAACCAACGTGCCTAGACTTTTTGCAACTACACCTGTTCTACTCATCCAGCATAATTAATTTCAAACGTAACTAGAGTTGCTGGCACAAAAAAAACCAACAACTCAAACAATGATATATTTACCTAGGGGACACTCTGTTCTAGGCAAAGCGTTCTTCAAAATTCAAAATTTCATATCTTATCTGATATTTTCTTGTTGCCTTTTTTCGAAAATAGCAGAAAAAGTAATTGAAATTAGAAACCTTAAGTGAAGGGTATAGTATGGCGTCATCAACTGTGACGTTATTATTTGATTTATCCTATCAATGTTGATGTTAAAATAACTTAGCGCATCACACTTGTCCAGTTTGGTAACGAAATGCTTAATACCTTTAAAGTTTTGCTAAAAAAAATGCCACCCCTAGGGGGTGGTTTGGCCCCGCCATTTGTTGCATAATATTAAATTTTCTTTTCGTCTACGGGCAAAATTCACTAAAACGCACCAATCCCCATCCTCCCCTCCGCCCTTACTACACGATCCAGTCCGTGGACCGGCTGTGATCGCTGAGGTTTGGGCCGATCCACGGTGGGTACAGAAGGCTCAAAAAGTGGCAGATATTTCCGTCGTAACAAAATGGCGGAAATTCCAACTTCGAAATGTCACATCTTTTGATCGGATCAACATATTTGTGAGATTTTTTCAGTTTTCAGATGCTTGTAGCGAGCGCTTTCAGAAATTGTCATCAGATAGCGCATAATACTAAGTTATTTTTTTGGCGCCAACTTAATTAAAAAAAAATTAATGGAAAAAATATTCAATTTGTGAACATAAGTTCTGTGCTATTGTGAAATTTCACGTTAAGGGCCCATTACACTATCTTTTGAGACCGTTGCTAGGGAAAAATCTGTTTGCTCTAGCTCAGCAGATTTTTGCTTATATTTGACCAAATTTGAACAGCAACGTTTAAGTACACCTGTGGTTCGGGTTGTGACGTCATCAGGCCACGTCCAATGTCACGTGACCCAAAACAGAAAAGTGAGCATAACTTCAGAAACTTGCAGTTTTATCCAAAATTTTTAGCATCATTCGATTTTATACACCATTTAAAAAAAACGTAAGCATGCATTTTACCCAAGAATGAAAAGTAAAAATAATACAGTGAGGAACTGAATGTGTTCTCAAAACCACATTTTTGCGTCTTAATTTTTTGTTTTTGGATTTTTCGCAAAAAGCATGCTTACGTTTCACGAAAAATCGTTTATCTTTCGATTGAATTTTTTTAAAAAGAAATTAGCTTCCATTTGCGCCGAGTTAGGTTCGCCTTTGTCTTCACCGGAAGTAGGTGGCCTGTTGTCACACGAGAATTTAGTTTTATCGACTGAGTCGATAAGGTAAATTGACCACCGTAAAAAGATTCAAATAGCCTGTTGTCAGCCTGGGCTTCCTGTGCTATAAATTGGAAACTGCCGTTTGTTTTGTTTGCCCAAAATTATGCGCCTTATAATTTGTTTATGTGCAAACGGTTATCAAAGTTTAGTGGCCATTTTTGGCGGAACAGCTCAAAAGAAATCAAACAGTTAAGAAGTACTCGATTAACATTAAAGTGGAAGGCAGAATAGGCGAACTCAAAAGACAAAAGTCCAAGGTTGAAGTCCGTGTTTTGAAAAACAAGAAAACGTATGCAACACCAGCGCCGAATTCATCTAAATCGATGCTTCTTTGTTTTCATTCAATGCAAATATAAATCTAAAACCAAACATCTTTTTTCAATAGGTACAATCCACTGTCTTTACTTGTTTTGAAGTTTTTTTTTAATTCTTTCACTGAAGTTTCTGCCTGAAGTTGCATCGTATCAACACACAATGACAATTTATCAGTTAATCCCGCAGTTAATCTTCCACGCCGGGACGGAAAAACGTACGAGTAATAAAACTAAACGAATTGGAAATTATTTCCTTTTATTCAAAATTCCCGTCAAACAAATTTGAACTCACTGTACTTTGTTCATTCACACTTCGTTGAAATCTGTACAACTTCGACGGCTTCTAAGTTTACACTAGAAATCTGCCCTGAGAAATACGTAAAAACTGTAGCTACGAGAAAAACAAACGCGCTACGCTTCCCGTTGAAATTGTAAAAGCTCGATCACTTTTTCGCAAATGTTAAAATCTTACTCACATGTTGGCTCCAGATATCCTCAGTCCAGAATTCCTCGGCAGTTGAGCTGGTCAGCATTGACAAAAAGAAACGTAAAAACGGTGCGTAGACTGAAACAGTAGGAATAAACATTCAGCAGATACCGATATCTGTTAACTGATCAGTTGAGCGTTCTTACTCCTTCAGTTATTTCTACGTTTTGCCGAATCAGCTCAGAAAACTGTCCAAGACGAATCTTTCCAGAGAAAAATATCCAGCTTCAAATAAGTTTGAGTACTAACCAAGAATTCAGGAGTTGAACTAGACGAACTTCAAATTTTGCATTGTTTAGGACCGTTTTGAATTTGTACGGACTCCAGGGCCGAGTTGTTCGAAGGACGATTAGCGCTAATCCTGGATTAACTGTCAACAGAACATATGAGTTGTCGTGGTAATTAATCCAGGATTAGCGCCAATCGTCCTTCGAACAACTCGGCCCAGGGAGAAAAATCGCGCGAAGCTGCCCGTTACTTTCACCGGAAGTAAAATTGTACTTGATTTAGCCCTGCATAGCAACCGCGTTACTTAGCAACGGAATAGTGTAATGCGCGCTTAACGACATCAAAACGGAAAAAGTTATTATTACCCTTGCCACTTTTTGATGCTTCTGTGCCCACCGTGATCGCAGTTCTCATTTCAACGACAAAGGAAGGAAAGAAACATTTGTTTCGCAAAATCACGCATTTACGCATGACATTCTAAAGAAAAGGGCAATAATTTTACATCTTTCACAGGATGCGTATGTTTAGAATGCTCCCGTTTAACATACTAAGAATGAAACTCTGCAGGAGGGCCATCTATGATTAAGGGTTTTTATGGCCCAGCGGCACACCCCGCCCAACTTTTTGGAGAGTCCCCCCCCCCCACCCCCATCCCCCCCACCTCCATCCCCCCCTGTTTTCTATTATAAAACTGGTAAATGAATAACTGGTTTACTTTACATATCTACCCGAGTGAGACGATTGCGACTAAAATTATCCCAGCTGTTTTGTTGCGCACGGAGACGAAGGTAATACTATAAAACTAAGCTATCCTTTTGCCCATTTTTCCACCCATTATGCATAGAAGAGGGTGGCAAAGGGTTGTGACGCGTGAATTGTGTAAAAAAAGGGTGCGTGAAACGGGATCGTGACCCTCCCCCCTTTTGTTACCCTCATAGAACACGGCAAAAGTCTAATACAAAGAGAAAATAATTGCAGTTTTGTTATTAAGTTGCATTATACATACCAGGATAATATTTTTTCAAATTTTGTTTTAACAGTCCGCAGATGCGAACCAAAGGCAGCTGTTACCAATGCAATGATGAAAGGAGTATGTACACAAGACCATCAGGGAAAGGTGCTGTAAAGCTTTAATTTATCCTCCCATATTGGGGATATCTCATTGCAGAGAGTAATCTATATCAGGAGTTTTCCTTTTAGCTATATGTTGTTCGTATCCTAATCAAATGCTCCTGTGAGCCAACTCGTGAATACAAAGCCTCTAAATAAAAGGTTCTTCACCACAAACTCATGGTATACAGAATTTTTGAGCACGGCATCACTTAGGTATTTATTTCGTATATATAGAAAGAAAAGTCTGTAAAGTATTAGTAAAGGATTTGCATTACCTGAGTGCAATTAAGCATGTCAGCGAATATGTGAATTTCGTAACTTGACGGTCTCCGACGAGAAAATAATGTACCAGTCATGGATTCGACGATGATGGCGTAAACTTGAAAAACAGTCACCGGACGTTTTTCAAGATTGTAGCTTGCGTGACACCTCGCGACATAGCCCCTTTAAGGAAAAATATAATTCTACTGACAACAAAACGACATTGAAAGCCAATGTATACTTGTTGTTTATGTAGCTTTCGCCCTTATTAGCTCTGCTAACAGGTCATCTGGAATGGCTAATACCTTTTTTACCATAACTGTAAAATTTCCTGTGCGCTCATTGGTCGAAAACTATTGTTTATAACTATACAAGCAATTGGCTTCAAGAAGAAATTCAACCTTTCGATACGAGATCGGAATAGTTTCCTGCTAAATCACCTTTCCGGATTTCCTTGTCCGCGCTCTGCACTTTAAACCAAGGCATCTGAAATCCAGAATAATGAATATTTATAACGAAAGAGGTCAACCGAGTCAACAGACACAACAGCAAAACCACGTGGAAACTACCGGAAAAGAATGGATTACAAAATCCTTTACCTTGCGACCGCTGACCAACGTTTTTGTCGAAGTCAAATGCCCGCCCCGTCGGGCCTCGTTTTGCGTCAAATGCCCCCCTTTGCGGAGCTAACCTCTCGTCAAATGCCCGGGGGTATGCCCGGGGGGTGGCGGGGGGGGGGGGGGGTGGGGTGGGGGATGGGCGCTCCTGGATTTGACTGGTACATAAACTCTTAAGACTTACTTTACGCAATGGTTGTTGAAAATATAATGCTCGGATAATATTAATATCACAAATTAAAGTTTTTGGGGAACACTAAAAATTAAAAGAGTAACTTCTCAAACTTACAAAATCTGGAATCAATACTGAGTGTATAGAATTTGCATATAAGTGTGAGCATGTCATTTGAACCTTGTACAACGCATCACGCAATGTCCGGCATATTCTAATAAACACGGTTAAGTATTTTCTCTGGGGAACTCGCACACATTGTCCCTCAATTCCTCATTAGATATACAGTCAACTATCTCTAAGGCGGACACCGTCGGGACCGGCCCCAACTGTCCGTCTTAGAGAGGTGTCCGGCTTTTAGAGAATCGAGGTATTAAAACGTGACACCAGTAATTCTGAGACAATAAAGCTGAACCTATGCACAATGAATGCACGTTTGTTTTAAGTCTGTCAGTTTAATCGTTTACTTAAGCAAATCCTACAAACTGGAGCAAAAATAATATTAGAAAAGTGGACTCGTTTGTTCATATTCAGCACTTTACATTTCCGTTTTGAAGTATTTTTCACTAAAACAAAAAACACTTCTCAAGTGTCCGTTGACGGTTTCAAAGTGTCCGTTGTCCGAGAGTTTAGTTACAGTAAAATGACTGAAAAACGGCATGGATCAACACCAGATGTCCGTCTTATAGAGGTGTCCGTTAAGAGAGAGTTGACTGTATGCGCCGTGCAATATGTGGCCCGGAGGACATATTACGTAGCCATATACTTTGTGTTCAGTATAAAAGTGCTCGCCTCACGCCAAAACCTCCCTCAGTCTTTTCTTTTCTTCGGCCCAGCGAAATAACGACATTTAAGACGGTCAAGCGCAGGCTGTTCTTCCTCCACCAGTTTAAGTCGTCGGAGGGCAGAAAATGTATGGTCTGAAGTTACCGATGCCAAGGTAATGTCAAATACAACCTTAACAGTTTGTGGACCTCTCCTAGTATCGTTTTGGTAACAGGAGTTTTGGAAAGCTTCGCACATGGTTCTTGTATTTGTAACCCGACGTACTTCGGGCAGCGCAGTTCTCACTGCATCATGTACGAGGTGAAGCTGGTGCCCAAGCCTGCCACAGTCTATGTCAGTTCCAAAGCAAGACCTTTGAAGCTCTTCCGAATGCTGGTTGAAATCGTCCCTGTTGATGCGCCCACAAGAAGTATCTTCAAGTTAAAGACTGGACTTAACTTGGCTTGGTTGAATCGGCTTTCTAATTCCGTTTTAACTTTGTCGCAGGCTTCATAGTATTGTACTCGATAGTATCCCTTAGGACATCTAAATCGATGAAGAGGAACTCTGTTATCAAGCCTGGCGGGGGCTCTTCTGTATCGTGGTAGCACTGGTTCGTCAGACTTACCCTCTGAAAAGAAGACACGTGCCTCGTAAAAATTATTGAACTCTGCCTCTGTGCGCAGTCGTGTTACGTATAGCGATTCTTGGCTAGATTTGCAGCGGCAATAGCTTCTTGCAGATATATATTTCCCCTGCTGTGCCCTAGGAAGCTGCTCTGCAGCTCTAAACAGAAGATAGCCAAGTTTAAGACCAAGCACAGAGTCAAATTTATGGAGGCTTGATAGCACTCCGTTTGCCCTCTGTCCATACTCGTCGTGTGTGGTGTCACTTATCTCTTCCATTGTCTGCTGAAGCACAACGTAGTCTTCAAGAACAGCTATGAATGCTGCTGTCCTGACTATCCAACGGGTGGGGCACAATGGTTTCAGCGTTACCCCTCCTTCATTATTCTCTAAATTTAGCGCGAAAAGCGTAGATCTCTTTGGAGACAACATGACCAATTTGAGAATTTCTTTGACTAACTCGAGGGCCTCTCAAGCTTCTACACTTTCTGTCATGCATACATACATATAACTTTATTTAAACTCGGTAAAATCATTCAGTATATAAAAAGTGACAATTATATCATCAAAAATATATATACACTTCACTTACTGTTTTACAAGGTTGCCGAGTGGGAAACCGATGATTGAAATAGTCGGTTTATTTCCCTTTTAAATTGCCCTTTTAAATTGCCCTATTGACTTTATATTCCTTACATCTTGTGGTAAGGAGTTCCACAACTGAGCCCCGCTATAGCTAAAGCTACGCTTTAGATAATTGGTGCGTGGCTTGGGCAATGTTAGTTTACCGCACGAATTTCGTAAATTGTAATTTGTGCTTCGTGTATTGAATAGGTCCTGCAAGTACACTGGGGCTAATTTGTTGAGGGATTTAAACATCACAACTGCCCTTTGCTTTTTTCGTCTTACTGAGAGTGAATCCCATTTCAGCATTTCCAGGAGTACGTTGGAGCTTGTCTCGTAATTAGCCCTCGCAATCACCCTGGCTGGCCCAGCCTCTTGCAAAAGTAACTTAGTGAAGGCAATGTGCTAGACAGTGAATGGGGATCGCCGATTGTACTTCCACTTGAATTTGAATGGCCACCCCATTCCTTACTCCTTGCATATTTGCTGCTCCATCGTATGCCTGACCGCGGCACATTGCAAGTGGGAGGTTGCAGCGCGTTAGCACGTCTTTTATCGCAGTTACTAGAGTGTTGGCAAACGTGTCGGGCAACTGCACCAGGCCAATTGGCTTCCGATATGGTATACTCATCGTCGACCCATCTAATGGAAATGTTGAATTGCTCGTTGTTACTTACATCTGTAGCTTCATCTGCTATAATTGCATACCATGATGGGTTAGGCGATTTCACACTATCAAGAAAACTGCCCCAGTACCTTCTGTTCCATTATCTTTATAAGCTCGTTGATTATGTCGTGCGACATGTATTTTTCTTTATCCAGCCACGTTTGCACGGTATCGCTGTCTTCCGTCCGTAGTTTCAAAAGCTGACTTAAGTTTCCCTTGTCTTCTGTGTGGCTCCTTATCGCTAGACCCCGCCTAACGAAAAGCGTAATGCCGTAATATGTTTCAAAAGCTCCGCTTGTCGAGCGGCTTGCAGGGTTGCGAGTTGAGATGAAATCATGACATCTACTCCCTGGGCCCTCTTCTACTTGTAGGACAATTTTATTAAAATTAAATTAAATTAAAATTATTTATACAGGGTAACCACTTCAGTTATATAACTGCTATCAATGCGGGTCCTGCCTCTTTATGAGCTTCGGACGCTTCGTGCTTTCTAAACTTATCCAACGTTTTCTCCCAGTTGCTGAAGCCACTCGTGGTAAAAGCTGCATCTGCATACTTGCTAACGCTGAGGGGACCTTGTTTATTGGCCTCTCTGAAGGTGTAACAAAAACTTTATGACGTGTTGTACATACTGTTTGCCAGGAAAAAGTCGTTATACCACGTTTCCAGAAATGTACGGCCGGCCCTTTGTTTTCGCGTTAAAGTCCTTTGTAGATGGCTGAAAAGGTTTATCCTGGAGCGAAACACAACAGACTTCATTGCACGTCAATGGCGGAGTGCTTGACTGAGAAACGGGTGCTTCACTACTGCGAATTTCGACCGTAGCGTCTTCATCGGAAGCAGCCGGAGTAACCTCGCTTGGCTCTACTACTTCACCTTCCACCGGGTCACTAGTGCATTTGTTTTTGTTGGCCGTGACCTTAAAAAAAACGATTTGAGTGTACGCTTGGAGCCATTTTTAAAGCTACATGCACAAGCGTGAGAATTGTAGCGGAAGCCAAGACCTGACCGTAACCCCCCCCCCCCCGTAGCAGTACCATTGTAACTCTTGTTACCACTCCCCCGCGGAGTTGTTGTAGTGTGTGACGGTGAAAGAATAAATAACATGGCCGCTCAGTGTGTGCAGATTCAGATGAGTGCCTGAGGACCCGAACCGTGGAAACATCACATTGGTGGCAGCGGTCGGCGACTCCTAGTAAGTCAGCAAATCCATTTAAACCGGATTTAAAGGCACTTAGCCCATTCTTCGTACGATCTGAGGTTGGAGATTTTACGCTCGCGGCGAGCGAAACACCACGTGCAAAATCTGCAAATCCATTCCGCAGTGAAACGACGATTGCACCCGTTCCAAGACATCCGAGCAGCTGACAGCGACACGACAACTCAACAAATCGGCTAATCCTTTCTTCCTACGATCGGAGATTGGAAGTTTTAACCCTCTTGTAAGCTCAACGCCACTTTCAAATTCTAGAAATCCTTTTCGTAGTGCAGACGACCTGTGCTCTTTCGTCAAGACAGCTGAACGGAAAATCAAAAAGCCAGTCAAACTGCCGGACGATTTCGATGGTAGACAACCGTTGAATGAGTATTTAACGCATTTCGAGCGGTGTGCGATTGTCAATGGTTGGGATGATCAAGAAAAGGGGATGTTTTTGACGGCTAGTCTTCGCGGAGACAGTAGGAAATTGCTAAGTGGACTGGCAGATTCAGAATGTCGGCAGTACGGAAAAATTGTGGAACGATTGCAGCTAAGGCTTGGTGTTGAAAAACAAGCGGAATTGCATCAGGCGAGGCTTCTCAACCGCCGACAGTTTGAAGGTGAGAGTTTGCAAATGTTAGCTACAGATATTCGTTCCACGGTAGACCTCGCATATCAGGATTTAGGTGTGGATGTACAGGAACGCTTTGCTGTGCAACATTTTATTGATGCTTTGAGTGATAAAGATGATAGGCTGTATCTAAGGCGGGAAAAACCGGGAACTCTTGACGAAGCCCTTTCCCTTGCTAGAGAGTTGGACTCCCTTCGCCTGTTAGATACCAATAACTCATTTAGACGGGCAGGCAGTAAATTCCGTGCAATGGAAACGGAACGTACACAATTGCAAATGCAGATGGATGGGCTTAGGGTTCAGATTAAACAACAACAACAGCAGTTAGAAGCCCAGGAAAACATCATTAAGCAGTTAAATGAGTTTCTTGCAAGACAAGAGCAGCCACAGGGTACCAAAGCTAGCAATTATCGGGGGCCACAGGGACCCAGAAGGGGATGGGAATGCTGGATTTGCGGAAAGAGGGGACACTTGAGAAGAGAATGTCCTAACTTAAGAGAAAGCCAGGCGACTAGCCAGTTTCCTGGAAACGCGAACAGGGTGTCCTCGAGGGCCCAGTAGGATGCCCAAATGACATTACGCAAGGGCCTGAACGTTTTGACACGGTAAACTACAATCATGAAAAGAATGACCATGTGACAGTACGGAGTACGAAATCTCGCCCACATGGACTTCACATTACAGGGTTTATAGGACAGTGTAAGATTGGTTGGCTGATAGATACAGGTGCCGTGAGGAACATTCTCTCTTAATAGTGTTATACAAGATTGCCTGAAGCTTTTAAGTTTCCTTTGCGTGAAGATGGTTCCCAAGTGTTTGTTGCAGATGGACGGAGAACTAACACGTATGGTACAGGGGAATTGACTGTAAGAATTGGAACTCAGGATGTTAGCTTGAGTGTGTTGGTAGCTGATATCGAGGACACTGCTATATTAGGAATGGAATTCTTGTCAGATGTAGATGCTAAGATTGACCTAGTTCAGCAGCGACTTGTCATCAATGGAGAGGAGGTGGAATGTTGTAGTACGAGTTGCCAGCAACTCAGTCTCAGGTGTGTAACACGTCGTCTTGTGGCAATCGAACCACATTGTGAGGCAGTGATACCAGTTCATCTCATCCAACGACTGAGAAGGCCAATCAAGGATTACGCATCTTAGAGCCCTGTGGAACCCGTTTACAAGACAAAGGTCTATGCATCGGCAGAACTCTGGTATCTGCGAGAGATACTGGCCTTGTTCCTGTAAGGATTCTGAACACCTCTGACAAAACACAAACCATCGGTGCTCAAACCGTAGTAGCTGTTGCTAAACCAGGAACCAGTGTGGCGGAGTTGGAGCTTCCTAGAGTTGACTCACAGTGCGCCCCAAGTGGAGTGGAGCAAACCTCAAGGAGTAGCGAGTTCAAGGGAGAAACATTACCCAATCCACTCAGAGATCCCTGGCAACGTAGCACAGAAGGGTTGGCTGAAGAGGAACGTGAGGAAGTTGCCAAACTGCTACATCGACACAAATACGTATTCTCATTGTCAGAGCAAGATCTGAGTAGAACCAACCTGGTGACA
The DNA here is from genome assembly GCA_024195265.1 of Dendrophyllia cribrosa. NCBI lineage: Eukaryota > Metazoa > Cnidaria > Anthozoa > Scleractinia > Dendrophylliidae > Dendrophyllia > Dendrophyllia cribrosa. The sequence continues at coordinate 30,381,819 of JAJLRJ010000005.1, read as the reverse complement.
CACCACATAGACACAGGAAATGCAAGACCCATAAAACAGCAACCTCGACGAACATCACCATCAAAGCATGCTGAAGTCGAAAGACAAGTGGAAGATCTATTCGAAAAAGGCATTGTGAAGAAATCCACCAGCCCTTGGTCGTCTCCTGTGGTATTAGTTACCAAGAAAGATGGCACTCAAAGATTCTGCGTTGACTACAGACAGGTCAATGCAGTGACGGCTAAAGATGCCTATCCGCTCCCACGCATTGATGACTCCCTTTGCGCCCTTTCCGGGGCAAAGTGGTTCTCAAAGTTGGACCTGGCCTCCGGGTATTGGCAGGTTCCAATGGACTTAGCGAGTAGTGGGAAAGCTGCCTTCGTAACAACCTCTGGTCTCTACGAATGGAATGTCATGCCTTTCGGACTAACGTTCTCGCCAAGTACCTTTGAGCGATTAATGGAACTGATCTTAGTAGGACTGAGGTTTGAAACCTGCTTAATCTACTTGGATGACACAATTGTGTACGGAAGAACATTTGGAGAAGAAATGGTGCGTTTGGAGGAGATATTTCGTCGATTTGCCTTGGCTGGACTTAAATTGAAACCCAGCAAATGTGTGTTGTTTCAGAAGAGTGTTGCTTACCTGGGTCATATTGTGTCGGAGAATGGTATTGAAACTGATCCTGAACAAGTTTGTGCGTGGCCAGTGCTTGAGAATGCAACTGAAGTGAGAAGCTTCTTCGGACTTGCGAGTTACTACCGGAGGTTTGTGCCTAATTTTGCCAGTGTAGCCAGACCCCTGAACAAGCTGACTGAAGCAAATGTTGACTTTTCTTGGACGTCAGAGTGCCAAGTTGCCTTTGACACGATAAAGAAGTTGCTGTCCACTGCTCCGGTCCTGTCTTACCCTAACTTTATTGCTGAGTTCATACTGGACACAGACGCCAGTAATCATGGCATTGGAGCCGTTCTGAGTCAGATGAAGGATGGAATAGAACACTCTGTTGCTTTCGCAAGCCGAACGTTGACCAAAGCTGAGAGAAACTATTGTGTCAAACGGAAAGAACTGGATGCGGTTGTAGAGTTCACCAAGCACTTTCGCCATTATTTGCAGGGACCAAAGTTTCGCATCAGAACCGACCATGCACCCCTTCGCTCAGTACTGAAAGCTAAGGAACCAGAGGGACAGTTGGCAAGGTGGATAGAGCTTCTAAGTCCGTTTGACTATGAGATTGAATACCGGGCAGGCCAGAGGCATCAAAATGCTGATGCCATGTCGCGAAGACCTTGTAGTGATGGCTGCAAATGGTGTAAGGAGTGGAAGAAGGCTGAGGAAATGATTAGTTTTGCTGTTCAGACTGAAGTTTCACTTGCTGGGAGTGACGATTTCGTTGTTAGACAAGTAGACAGTCCTCAGGTCGAACAAGGTGAAGCAGAATTGTCCTCAGCTACTACTGAACATTGTTTGACTAGCGATCAACCCAGTACAAGGTGCAACACAATCAAATTGGAACCAAGCTAGACTCGTGAGTACCTTCGTGAGCAACAAGTAGCAGATCCCAGCTTAAAGATGATACTCCAGTTGAAAGAGGCCAGTGCTGTTAGGCCGTAGTGGGAAGATGTATCTCCCTATGACCGCACCGTGAAGTCACTCTGGGCACAGTGGGATCAACTGGAAATCCATGATCGGGTACTTTGCCGGAAATGGGAGGAGGGAGGTGGTACGAGGGTGAAGTATGAGATTATACTTCCGCGAAATTTGCAAGAGACAGCCCTTAGAGCGCATCATGACCACACAACTGCAAGTCATCGAGGTGTTAACAAGACGCTTGGAGCACTTAGAGCTCGTTACTTCTGGCCAGGGTTAACTTCTCAAGTCAAAAGATGGGTTAGAGTTTGCCATGAGTGTGGTGCTAAGAAGAACTGGGGAAGAAAGCGACGTTCGCCATTAAAGCAGTATGTAGTCGGTGCGCCCATGGAGCGTCTCGCCATGGACATACTGGGACCCCTACCTCTGACTCCCCGTGGAAATAGATTTGTACTTGTTGTCACAGACTATTTTACAAAGTGGACCGAGAGTTATGTTATCCCAAACCAAGAAGCTGTTACAGTGGCTGAAAAGCTGGTAGCTGAGTTTGTGTGCAGAATTGGAGTGCCTCGCGAGCTACACAGTGACCAGGGAACCAATTTTGAGTCCAAGGTTATGGCTGAAGTATGTAAGCTCTTGGACATTGAAAAAACGAGAACATCTCCGTTGCACCCACAGTCTGATGGTCAAGTGGAACGTTACAATCGGACATTGGTTGAAAAGCTTCGAGGTAAACTGAAAGAAAGTCAAGAGGACTGGGACCTGCAACTGCAACCCTGTATGATGGCTTATCGAAGTTCTATACACGAATCTACTGGCGAAACCCCAAAAATGTTGATGCAATTCAAAACACAAAAAATGAGTACGAGCAAGACATTTCTGTAAACCCAGCCTTACTCTGGGAAATGATCAAAATGAAAGTGCGAGAAAAAACGATCTCATATGCAGCAGCCAAAAACAAAAAAGCTAAGTCACGAGAGGACGCACTTAACAATGAAATACATGATTTAGAAAAGGAAATTGAAGGAAATAACTCTTTAAAAGAGGAACAAAAATCGTATTTATTTCAAAAGATGGAAACTCTTAAGAGCGAGCTAGAAAAAATCATTGAGCATCGCACAAAAGGAGCAATCTTACGATCTAGAACTCGATGGCATAATGAGGGGGAAAAAACACCAAATACTTCTTGAATCTTGAAAAACGACACTATAAACAAGGTACAATAAGCCGCATAAAGAAAGGCAACAATGAATTCGCTACAACTGATAAAGAAATCCTTCATGAATGCAAGACCTTTTATAAAGACCTTTACTCTTCTAAGATAACAAATAATTCATCCTCCTCAGAAGCTGAAGCTTTTTTCTTAAGAAACGAAAGGCGTTTAAGTCAAGATGAAAGTGAAACAATTGAAGGTCAGCTAACAGAAGCGGAATGCTCAAACGCACTAAAAGATATGGAACCCGGCAAAACTCCCGGCACAGATGGTCTTCCTTCGGAATTTTATGATACTTTCTGGTCAGATATTTCGGAACCTCTCTTAAACGCTCTAAATCACGGATTTGCGACCGGTCAGCTCTCTGTCTCTCAAAGAAGAGGTATTATAATCTTATTCCTAAAAAGAGCGATGAACTCTACTACATACGTAACTGGAGGCCACTAACACTCCTAAACTGCGACTATAAGATAGCGGCAAAAGCCATCGCACACCGCATTAAAAAGCACCTTCCGAATCTCATAAATAACGATCAGACTGGATATCTTAAAGAGCGCTATATAGGTGAAAATATACGCTTAATTGACAGTGTGATTAACTATGCAGCCAAAAAGAACATTCCAGGCCTTCTCCTCTTCCTTGATTTCGAGAAAGCTTTTGATACACTGGAATGGCTCTTTATAGAAAAAAACTTTACTCTCCTTTGGTTTCGGCCCTTCTATTCTCCAATGGTTTAAAACCTTCTATCAAAGTTCGGAAAGCTGTGTTTTGAATAATGGCTGGGCCAGCGACTTTTTCTCTGTCCATAGCTAAAGCGATCCGGAAAAACTCTGATATTAAAGGTCTACGTCTCAAAGGGAACGAGATTAAATTAAGTCAATACGCCGACGATACCACCCTGATTCTTGATGGCTCCGAAAAATCTCTTACCAAAGCTCTCGACATTTTAGAAAGTTTCGCCAAAATTTCAGGTCTCAAACTAAATAGCAAAAAAACAGAAGCTTTATGGATCGGTTCATGTACTGGCACAGACGAAAAGCTCTGCCCGGAACGAAAATTCAATTGGCAAAAAGACAAAGTCAAAGCACTTGGTGTATGGTTTTCAACAGACCCAGAGCTAACTATCACCCTCAACTTTTCGGAAAAAATAGAAAAAATCCGAAATTGTCTGGGCTGTTGGTCAGTACGCAGACTTAGCCTAATCGGAAAAATTACAGTTCTAAAAAGCCTTATTGTTTCTCAAGTAACTCATCTCTTAATGGCTCTTCAATCAAACAAACTTATTATTAGAGAATTAAATGATCTTTTCTTTGACTTCCTTTGGAACGGCAAAGGGGACAAAATTAAACGAAACGTAATAATAAGGGATCTTCAAAATGGAGGCCTCAAAATGATAGACATCTCATCTTTTAACAAAGCTCTAAAATCCATCTGGATAAAGAAATATCTCGACGAAAATTGTAAAAGCAAATGGAAACTTTTCTTTGACTTTGAAGCAGATAACCTCGGAGGCCCTGCTCTTTTTAGCAATTTAAATATGGCAGACACTAAAAAAATATCGAAAACTCTAAGCCCGTTTCTAAAAGAGGTTATAGAAATTTGGACTGAATTAAATTATCAAGAAAAAATAACGTCGACCGAATCCTTTTTTGCACAAAGCTTATGGCAAAACTCACTGATTAGAATTATGAACAAACCGGTCTTCTATAAATCTTGGTATCAAAAAGGGATTTCTTCTGTTAGTCAACTCATCAAAGAGAAACCAAATGTTTTTTTTTACGGTAGCAGAATTTGAAAATAAATATTTCATCAAAGTTAACCCTCTCACTTTCTACGGCATAACATCCTCTATCAAAACACTCTGGAGAACCCAAAAACCGAACATAAGAAACAACGAGACAAAAGAAGAAACTTTTCTAACGGCCATGAAAGCAACCAAAAAACCTAGCAGACTAGCCTATCAACGACTATTAGAAGGGAAAACCAATCTCTCAATACCCAGTCAGCAGAAGTGCTGCAATGAATTTCAATGCGATTTAAAATGGAGCGTCGCTTATCAGATTGCAAAAAAATGTACAAACAGCAGAAAACTTATTGAATTTCACTTCAGATATTTACATCAATCTCTGGCCACAAATATATCTCTATTCAAAATGGGTTTCAAAGAGGATGATAAATGTACCTTTTGCCAAGAAGAACCTGAAAAAATTCTTCATCTGTTTTGGTCTTGCAATAAAACACAATTATTTTGGAAAACATTTGATTCTCTTTTAAAGTATCGTAACTTTGTCCCACAAAACCTCGCTCTCGACAAAACTCTAGCTCTGGGTCTAAAATCAGATAAATCGAAACACAAAAATAGTATTAATTTCCTTTTTTTATTGGCTAGATTCTTCATTTGGATCTGCAGATGTAAGGAGAATCTCCCATTTATAGAAAGCTTTAAAGCTTATCTCAAACTATACAAAAACGATTTTGAACCACTATTCCTAGAGTAACTATGATTGTTTCTCTCCAAACTTTCCCCTGACATTCTTTCACCGTGTTGTTTTTTTCTATCGTACGTTTTGTTTTTCTTTTTTCAGCAAAGACGTATCTTTTGTTTTTCACCGGCCTGTCTTCCTTTGAGGCTCCTAAACTGCTCTATAATCGCACTTGTAACCTCTTTCTTATAACTGGTAGTTTTTTTTTTTGTGTGTGTATATGTGTTTTGTAAGCTAAAGGTACGTAAGGCTAAGGGTAATGTAGTAACATGTAAGTAAATAATGTGACGTAATTTAGCTTTAATTTGTAAGTAGTTTTGCATTTTAGTGTCAATAATAAAAAAAAAAAAATGTTGATGCTGGGACGAGAGATTGAAGTACCTGACCGTACCCCCCCCCCCCCCCCGTAGCAGTACCATTGTAACTCTTGTTACCACTTCCCCGCGGAGTTGTTGTAGTGTGTGACGGTGAAAGAATAAATAACATGGTCGCTCAGTGTGTGCAGATTCATATGAGTGCCTGAGGACCCGAAACATGGAAACATCACAGAATGCAAACTGCGAAGTATTTGATGAGCGCCGTCTTGTGGACGCAAAGCAAGGTAGTCTAGCAATCTGTTTCACTGGAGAGATCTAAAATGTCTGCAATGTTTTGGCCTGTATATTTTTTGTTACTTCGTTTCTTTGTTGAATGTTCGCGATGTAATATTCGAATTATCATTAGACCTATGGCAGAAACGTCCAATTAAGCAAAATTATTGTTCTGTTAGATTTACTTTCATTTTTTCCCGGCACAGTCTAAAATATTTCAGCTTAGCAATCGATTAGTTATCACAGACACAAAGACCATGTCTGTTTCCTAGACAAACCGTCGCCTCAATGGGAAACCGCTTCTGTTCTAGTTTAGAAGAAAAATCCCGCAGTTGATTGGCTTCTCGAACACAGGCCCAAATTTCGTCAGGGACAATTTTTCGGAAAGAATTAGTTCCTGCAGGTGAGGTAAAAATTTATGCGAGCCACAGCCCAAGACGGGTTTCTGGTACCTTTTCGAAGTTCCTTTCAAAGTTTGCGACTATCCCTCCCAGTTAACTGCCACTACCGATGCTACATGGACAGCAGTATAGATGACACTTAGTTCAAGACCGGTGCCGGTGCAGGGACAAATACATGTATGTGCGCAAAATGCTGCAACAATAAGATGAGAACATTTTAAGGAAGGTTTAATTCAAACTCAATATCGTTCGTTTTAAACATGTTTACAAAAACAAAATATTAATTTAAAAATATAAATTATATATTGATTAGACTGTCACAGGTTTACACTTCGAAAGCAAGGCTCGGGGGTGAAATTAGCTAGTCTGACGTAAACATGCATAAGGCCTATTAAACTTTATAATTACCTTTTATTTCTTTTTAAACAATGTAGCATATAAAGCATACGTGTTTTTATCTCTTGAATCAATGAAGGCTGTTATTGTTACTTTTATTATTAGAACCCACCATACGATTCCCTGTGTACATTTGAATGTAACGAAGGATTCCAGTTATCAGGAAGTAACACAAGCAAGTGTACTTTAACGTCGAATGACGAACTAGTGTGGACTGGGAATAGGACATGTGAAGGTACGAACATCGGTTTGCAAGAGGCTTCCAAGAAAACCATTATTGTGTTAATTTAGAGGGTCCATTTTACGTCGATAAATGTGTTCGTAACTGATGACGTCATATAAAACGGAAATTCCGTCATCCTTCCGAATGGCCGCCATCTTGGATCCGCCAACTTGGATTTCCATTATGTTAGGAAAGCACCAAAATTTACTTACAATTGATTAAAATAAAAAGGATATACTGAAATGAACATAAATTGGAAAAGTTACAACAACAAAAGTTGACGTTTGAAACATGAAAACTTCACTTCACTTCAGCCCAAGATTATTAATATTCATGAAAAAATATCATTTAAGTGTCACTGTCTGAGAAAGTGTTCCAGAAGTTGGAAATGGGGGTTAACCGATTTTGATGAAACTTGCTGCAGACGTTGACCTTGGTAAGATATTCCAAAAGCCAAAGTGGTTTTGTTTTCTGACTTTTAGTTCAGAAGTTTCACGGGGGGGGGGGGGGGGGGTACCATTTGAGGCCAGCGGATCATGGAAAATCACGTTTTACAAGGGGTAAGTTTGGAATAGCATAAAAACAAACAAACAAATCCTATTGACTAATTAATTGCATGGTGTGTTTCTATTACAAAGGGTCTTTCAAATCATATATGCAGATTTGGCAGAGAAGGGTCTGGCAGTGTGGGGGCTGGCACAAGTTTTGGCCAAATTTTGAAGGAAAAAACACCATCCAGAATTGCCTAATTTTAAAAGTTTATATTTCTTAACTGCCTAGTTAGCTCAGATTGATACTTATATCAGGAGATACCTCAATGTTAGTAAAATGAAAATCAATAGAGAAAAAATTGGCCCATTTAACTTTCAGGTGCTTTAAAGACCCATTTCGAAGCACACCGTCACCAAATTTGCATATTGTAAAAAGCAATAATTAAACACCCATTCTAGCTCTATTCAGTTTTAAACACTTCAGTTTGCTTTTAGTAAATCTAAATCTCTTTACGAAACCTGTGATAATCAATAAATGTGGCAGTAAACACTACCTTAGAATCTTAAGTTGCCTAAGAACAAGAAAATCAGTACTCACAAAACCAAGTTTTGCACTTTATTTAAGAGATTGTCTCTTAAAGCCGACTGATGATTTTGGTTCGAAAAATAATTTGTCACTCTGATATGGGGTTATTTAAAAGCCTTCACCTTGGCAGTCATGAAAATACAATTCGTTTGATCCAAAATAATATTTTATTTTTTTTACGATTTATTGAAGTTTGACATGCATGGTAGGTACTAGTTTTATGCCGCTGCATGAGACCCGAATAAATCACAAACATTTCCGTCGCTGTTAAAAAAAAAATTCACTCGAGAGGCCTAATTATTTGTTCAATCTACTGATACATCATTGTAGTTTGCTCAGCTATATCTCAGATCCAGATTTATTTTTTATTGAAACAGTAATCAACGGGTTATTTCACACTAATAATCGGCTTCCGAGCCAAACACAAAAATAGCTCAACTTTAAGTGTTAGAGACTTCGTTACGTTGCGTGATGGCCTGTCACATGACATTACGGACCGAAATGAACTGTGGACTTTTATGACCACGTTGCTCGACATGATTGTGTATTGCGAGTAGTTTTACTGTACGTTGAGTTCGATTAAACCTTGGATTATGTGGATTTGAGCCTGAACTTCTCTTGTAACCGGTGTAATACAGTCCTCGGATGTGCACTAACCTCTGAACAAGGCGACCTTAGTAGCCCTATCTTACATGGTCCTTCGAGCCGGATAAGTTTTGATTCACCGAGTGCACGGCATCCTTCTGCTTACCTGAATTGATCCTATAGACGATGCCACCGAAAAAGGCAGAAAAGAACCCTGGACGAAGAAAAGCAGTCCGACAGGGACACAGAACCACAGCTCATCGTGTTGCTCACGCTGTGAACGAGCAATTGGAATCCCCGACCACAAAAGAATTGGATTACGGCCAACAAGTCTTACAAGTATCGAAGCTTCGTCAACAACGGGACACGCTACGCAGCAAATTAGACACTCTAAAGGCACTGGATGATGAAATACTTGGCCTTGTTGAAGACGACGAGATAGAAGAGAAAATTCGTGAAGCAGATGTCGTTAGCGAATTAATTCAGCTGGCCATTATGAGGATTGATTCATTCTTGGAATCGAAGACCTTCGCAAAAACATCCAACACGCCGACACAGGACGAACCACCGGTAAGCCCGTTATCACCTATCTTAGAATTTCTTCCAAATGAATCTGAAACCTCAACTGGCGCTGTTAATTCACCATCGCCAACTCCAGCCGCATCCCCTCAAGTCAAATTGCCTAAACTGGATCTTAAGAAATTCGATGGCGAAATTAGTAATTGGTCCACCTTTTGGGACACATTTGAATCATCCGTCCACAATAACACGAAGCTAGCTGTTATCGACAAATTCAATTATCTTACATCACTCCTTATTAAGCCAGCCAGTGATGCTATTTCTGGGTTGTCCCTGACTGCTACTAACTATGAGGAAGCCATCACCATTCTAAAGAAACGATTTGGCAACAAACAGCAAATCATAAACAGGCATATGGATATTCTCCTTAATGTTAGCCCTGTTAATTCTGGCGAAAATGTTGAGAAATTAAGGCAGCTATACGACACCTTGGAATCACACGTAAGAAGCCTCAAGTCCTTGGGGGTCCCTTCAAGCTCCTACGGAAGCTTACTATCCTCAATTATTATGAATAAGCTTCCCCAAGATTTGCGATTAATTGTCAGCAGGGAAATAAAGGATCAAGATTGGCAGCTAGATAATATCCTGCATGTGTTAGAAAACGAGCTGGAAGCCAGAGAGCGTGCAGTCTTTCGTGACGGGTCATCGGATGTTAGTAGTGAAAGCGAGCAACCCCCTGGTGGCAATTCCCAACAAACACCAGTTGCCAAACAGGAGCAAGTCCAAACCCCTCAGAATATGCCAAGGAACTTGAACGAGAATCCTACAGCCTTGTATGTTAGTGCTTCCACCCCTATTCTTCTTCAAACAGCCAAAGCAGATGTATACAAGCCTGGCCAACCTGCAGGCAAGTTTCCAGCCCGACTTATCCTAGACAGCGGAAGTCAACGGTCTTATGTCACTACAAGAGTGAGAGAACGCCTGAAGTTTCCAACTGACAGGAGGCAAACGATTGCCATCAAAACATTTGGTTCGACGGAAGGAAACATTCAGTGTGTGGATGTTGTTCAACTCTCTGTCACCACTGAACATGGAGAAGATGTACAATTGTCAGCCTTTGTTGTTCCCATCATATGTGATCCTTTGCAGAATCAGTCTATCGCACAAGCAAGTCTTACTTATGCTCACTTAAAGGGACTCAAACTCGCTGACTACTCTACTGGTGAAGATGATATTATGGTAGATATCCTTGTTGGATCAGATCAATATTGGAGCATTGTGTCCGGCAGAGTTGTACGGGGGGAGGAAGGCCCAACAGCAATTGAAACCAAACTTGGATGGGTTCTGTCAGGTCATATTCTGGGAGCGATGCAAGGTGACAGACAGCAAAACAACCTTGTCACAACACATGTTCTCAAGAGCACTGTGAAGCCTGTTGACATTGCAAATGAAAACCTTGATGGAAGTCTGAAGGCATTCTGGGAACTAGAGTCATTCGGTATTAAACCAAGGACCCTGTATGAAGTGTTTGAAGAGAATATATCTTTCGAGAACGCCAGATATTTAGTCCATCTGCTATGGAAGACGCCACACCCACTCCTTCCAGACAACTATGATTTGAGTGTGAAACGTCTAATCAACCTTCTCAAACGTCTACGCCAAGATCCTGAAATTCTAAGAGAGTACGACTCAGTAATAAGAGAGCAGTTATGAAGTGGCATAGATGAAGCTGTTCCTGTAGATGAAGCTGTTCCTGTAGATGAAGTTGTTCCTGTAGATGAAGCTGTTCCTGAAGATGAAGCTGTTCCTGAAGATGAAGCTGTTCCTGTAGATGAAGCTGTTCCTGTAGATGAAGCTGTTCCTGTAGATGAAGCTGTTCCTGAAGATGAAGCTGTTCCTGAAGATGAAGCTGTTCCTGTAGATGAAGCTGTTCCTGTAGATGAAGCTGTTCCTGTAGATGAAGCTGTTCCTGAAGATGAAGCTGTTCCTGAAGATGAAGCTGTTCCTGAAGATGAAGCTGTTCCTGTAGATGAAGCTGTTCCTGTAGATGAAGCTGTTCCTGTAGATGAAGCTGTTCCTGAAGATGAAGCTGTTCCTGAAGATGAAGCTGTTCCTGTAGATGAAGCTGTTCCTGTAGATGAAGCTGTTCCTGAAGATGAAGCTGTTTCTGAAGATGAAGCTGTTCCTGAAGATGAAGCTGTTCCTGAAGATGAAGCTGTTCCTGTAGATGAAGCTATTCCTGTAGATGAAGCTGTTCCTGTAGATGAAGCTGTTCCTGAAGATGAAGCTGTTCCTGAAGATGAAGCTGTTCCTGTAGATGAAGCTGTTCCTGTAGATGAAGCTGTTCCTGAAGATGAAGCTGTTCCTGAAGATGAAGCTGTTCCTGAAGATGAAGCTGTTCCTGTAGATGAAGCTGTTCCTGGAGATGAAGTTGTTCCTGTAGATGAAATTGTTCCTGTAGTTGAAGCTGACCATAGGAAACAAACATGGTTAGATGATCTGAACTAAGGAACTTTGCTTATGTGACATTGATCATAGGAACACTTTCCTAACGTTTTAGTTTTGTTATCATGTAGGGATTGTGTTGACCAGATCAAGTTAGTAGTGGAATGTAGTCAGAATATCTGGTCAACAGGGGGGAGAGTTAGAGACTTCGTTACGTTGCGTGACGGCCTGTCACATGACATTACGGACCGAAATGAACTGTGGACTTTTATGACCACGTTGCTCGACATGATTGTGTATTGCGAGTAGTTTTACTGTACGTTGGGTTCGATTAAACCTTGGATTATGTGGATTTGAGCCTGAACTTCTCTTGTAACCGGTGTAATACAGTCCTCGGATGTGCACTAACCTCTGAACAAGGCGACCTTAGTAGCCCTATCTTACATTAAATCAACATTTTATAAATGTGGCACCTGATTGAAAATCATTCTATATGTAAACAGAAACTAGAAATGACTCTAAATCCTAAGTAAGAATAATATTTCTTACTTCTGTCGGTCCTTAGCTTCTCGTTTGTTCTACTCCAATATTTCACACATACGTCGACTGCTTTTGCTTTCACCTTGGGCTCTCATGTAAGAGCAATATATACGTGGTTTTGTACTTTGTCTATTTTACGAACATGGCATAGCGACTTTTCACTAGCTCACTAATGTCCCCCATCTTATACGGGAGCTGAACGGCCATATTCATTCGTAGCGAGCGTGACGGGCGCGTGACAAGCTATGGTTGGATTTGATTGGCCAGTATAGGGCACACAAGGTACAGTATGTCACGAATCCGTGACACTCGCTACGAAGAAACACATGCATGGCCGTTTAGGTCCGTTTATTCAACAAGGCAAAACTTCGATTGAAACTTAGCGCTGGATGGAAATCATACCGCTTTAATACTCTTCAGGATTTAGGGATGACGTAAAGCTGCAAAAACTCTCAACTTAAAGCAAAGAAAGAGATTCTAAAGGCAAGTTGTTATATTGGCATGTTTTAGAATTTTCATGAAATTCAAACGGTTGTAAATCTTGGAAACGTGGAGTGCACAAAAATATTATTCTTACTTAGGATTTAGGGTCATTTATAGTTTCTGTTTATATATGTAGAATGACGTTAAATCAGGTGCCACATTTATAAAATTTCGCCTTAAAGGTGAGCTATTTTCGTGTTTCGCTCGGAAGCCGATTATTTGTGTAAAAATAACCCGTTGATTACTTTTAAAATAAGAAATTAATCTAAATCTCTAGATCTGAGATATAGCTGAGCAAACTACAATGATGTATCGGTAGATTAAACAAATAATTGGGCCTCGTGAGTGAATTTTTATTTTTTAACAGCGACGGAAATGTTTGCGATTTATTCGGGTCTCAGCGGCATTAAAAACTAGTACCTACCACGTCAAACTTCAGTAAATCGTAAAAAAAATTAAAATATTATTTTGGATCAAACGAATTGTATTTTCATGACTGCCAAGGTGAAGGCTTTTAAATAACCCCATATTAGAGTGATAGAAATTTATTTTTCGAACCAAAATCGTCAGTCGGTTTTAAGAGACAATCTCTTAAATAAAGTGCAAAACTTGGTTTTGTGAGTACTGATTTTCTTGTTCTTAGGCAACTTAAGATTCTAAGGTAGTGTTTACTGCCGCATTTATTAATTATCACAGGTTTCCTAAAGAGATTTAGATTTACTAAAGCAAACTGAAGTGTTTAAAACTAAATAGAGCTAGAATGGGTGTTAAATTATTGCTTTTAACAATATGCAAATTTGGTGCCGGTGTGCTTCGAAATGGGTCTTGAAAGCACCTAAAAGATATACATTGGGAGGGAGGAGACTGGGCGACCGTTTTCGCGAACATCTCCGAGACGTTGAAAAAAATGACAAAGACGCATCCAAACCAGTCGCGCGTCATTTCAATCTCTTTAACCATTCTAAACAACACATGACAATCTGCGGCCTTTCCCTACACCAGGGTAACTCAGAAAGCCGGAAAAACTTAGAACAAAAAATCATCTTTCAAATCGGCACTCTCAAATCCCACGGAATCAACGAACGCTTTTCATTCAACTAATATACATTTGTTTTTCACCTCACCAAATTTCCACCAATAGCGTAGCTTCACCTACTATATTAAACCACACACTACCCACAATCCCTTGATTCGCTCCGACGAAGGGCTAGCGCTCGAAACGTCAGCTTTCTCGAATCTTTTTACGGTGGCTAATTTACCTTATCGACTCAGTCGATAAAACCAAATTCTTGTGCTTCACCCCCACCGACGCAGCACCACAGTTTCTCTAGAAACTAACCCCATTCATTTGAAAGTTAAATGGGCCAATTTTTTCTCTATTGATTTTCATTTTACTAACATTGAGGTATCTCCTGATATAAGTATCAATCTGAGCTAACTAGGCAGTTAAGAAATATAAACTTTTAAAATTAGGCAATTCTGGATGGTGTTTTTTTCTTCAAAATTTGTCCAAAACTTGTGCCAGCCCCACACTGCCAAAACCTTCTCTGCCAAATCTGCATATATGATTTGAAAGACCCTTTGTAATAGAAACACACCATGCAATTAATTAGTCAATAGGATTTGTTTGTTTGTTTTTATGCTATTCCAAACTTACCCCTTGTAAAACGTGATTTTCCATGATCCACTGGCCTCAAATGGTACCCCCCCCCCGTGAAACTTCTGAACTAAAAGTCAGAAAACAAAACCACTTTGGTTTTTGGAATGTCTTACCAAGGTCAACTTCTGCAGCAAGTTTTATCAAAATCGGTTAACCCCCATTTCCAACTTCTGGAACACTTTCTCAGACAATGACACTTAAGTATTTGTCACAGCAATTTGAAGCGTCATTTCGTTATTATCTAATGGTTTCTTATAATTTCAATTTATCAGAAATAGTTTGCCCTAGACGTACTGTGACTTACGCTAATCCACCGGAGGGGACCTGTACATCTGCGAACCTGGGTTATAAGACAAATTGCAGCTTCGCTTGCAGAGAAGGATACAATCGAATTGGAAGTGAGACAATAACGTGCCAGCTGGATAAAACATGGTCTCCTCTCCTCTCTCCTCCTTCTTGTGAAGGTAACGCTCATCGAACCGGTGCCGTTTCAACTTACGTCTTTTTAGCACGTAGCCTGCGAAAGCATAAGGCCTTTAATTCCTTGTTATTGTTCAAGAGACCTAAAATTCCGCTTATGTAGCAACATGCATGAGGCAACTCATGAGAAATAATATACATATTGATTTCTCTTGGGTTTGAAAGGGAGTGTATCACGTCATCTTTGCACAAATAGGCAATACTTTAAGGGTGCTTATGACGTCATAGCCATTGCCATAACAACTTGCAAAGCAATCATCGAGACTTTTGCCAGCGGATTCTGTTCTTGCGTGCGAAGGCGAGACTTGGTATTGCTCATTTAATTCGCGAATCTATTGAAATGATGCGGTTTTGAGACATCATATGTGCAGTTTTTATTTGCTTCTGCGTTAAATAAGTTTCATCTACAGAGTCCTCCAATTTCAAGATACAGAGCCGTAGAGTTTATCGATCGAGAATATATAAAAATAGACAGTCAAGGTGGCCCGCGGCTATTTAAAGAGGCTCCCTTTTATAAATCTTCTAATTTTCTAAAATTTCTAAATTTTCGGCATGTAAGCGTTAACCGATTTTTGTAAGTTTTGGTAGGGCGATAAAGGAGTCTTCAAATTATACAGGATTTTAAATTTTAGTGCATATAAGACAAGCGATTAAAAGTTACAAGCGTTTTTAGAAAACCCCGTTTTTTAAGTAAACGCGAATATTTTCATAAAACGACGACATATTTTTTTCTAATTAAAGGCACACCTTCACCCAAAATGCTGTGCGCGCCGTGATCACTTTCTGTGCTGAATTTCGTGTAACACGAAATTCACGCTTGAGTGCGTGCAACCAATCAGATCACGCGTATGAACAATAGAGCATTTCAAAACAAAAACAAACGACCGCAAGGTCTTTTGGGCGAAGGTGGACCTTTAAGCTCAATAAGTTCTAAGACTTCAAGCTTTACTGTGAGCAATTTTCCACAAAATCGTCTGGACAGAAACTACTGCACAGTCGATGCTGAATTTAAGCTTCCAAATGTTATGCTTGGGTAGTTGCCTCAGCTTGTCCGATCTTTTCCGGTTATTCAGCAAAGTTTTCGGTTGTATCAAGCTTTCAAGTAATAGGTTGCGATTGTAGCCTTATTTTAGCGTTCTTGCAACAGCTGAGGCAAATACGCAAGCATAACATTTGGAAACTTAAATTCAGCATTCGACTGTGCTGTAATTTCTGTCCAGCCGATTTTGTGGAAAATTGCTCACAGTAAAGCTTGAAGTCTTGGAACGTATTGAGCTTAGTTAGAAAAAAAATTGTCGTTGTTAATGAAAATATTCGCGTTTTCTTAAAAAACGGGGTTTTCTAAAAACAATTGTAACTTTTAATCGCTTATCTTATATGCACTAAAATTTAAAGTCCTGTATAATTTAAAGACTCATTTATCGCCCTACCAAAACTTACAAAAATCGGTTAACGCTTACGTGCCAAAAATGTGATTTATAAAAGGGAGCCTCCGCTCCATTAAATAGTCGCGGGGCACCTTAAATTGCGAACAGAAATTTCGAAACAAAGATTATGAGTGAAAATGTGCCCCAGCTGGGAGTTGAACCCGGGTCTCCTGAGAACCGGACAGATGCCTTAACCACCAGGCCACTGGGACAACCACACTAAGGCGACTGCCGATGATGTGGCTTCATGGTGGAAAGCTCTTGGGAGACATTAACACATACTCGGCAATTAGGATCGCGTCACTTTACCTTGTCGTTTAGCGATTCACAGTCTACTCCCTAAAGAAATTAAATTACAAATTAGTGTGGGAAGGTAGATATGGACAACTAATTGCCTCATAATCTTTGGAGTTGAAGGATGACTTCAAATATTTGGGGTCATGGGTTGATAACTCAGAGAAAGATATCAGCATAAGGAAAGCACAGGCTTGGAGAGCTTTGAATGGTATGACGAAAATATGGAAGTCCAGTATGAGTAGAGATTTGAAAATCAGATTCTTCATAGCCACCATTGAATCAATCATACTTTATGGGTGCGAGAGCTGGACTCTGTCAAAAGCACAAGAAAAGTCGTTGGATGAAACATACACTAGGATGCTGCGGAAAGCTTTAAACATCCACTGGAGCAGCCATATATCAAACCAACAACTGTACGGAGATCTTCCAGCAGTTAGCAACAAAATTGCCTCTCGTAGACTACAACTAGCGGGGCACTGTTATCGCCATCCAGAGTTAAGTACCGAGAAATTAGTCCTATGGGAGCCCACACATGGTCATCGTGGAAGAGGAAGACCGAGAACTACCTATATTGACACTCTTAAGAGGGATACTGGGGTATTCGAAACAAGTGAGATTGCTGCACTGATGGCTGATAAGAGGCTGTGGAAAGACCTAGTGGTTGCCCGCCTTCGGGCGCCCTAGTAGTAGTAGTAGTAGTAGTAGTAGTAGTAGTAGTAGTAGTAGTAGTAGTAGTAGTAGTAGTAGTAGTAGTAGTAGTAGTAGTAGTAGTAGTAGTAGTAGTAGTAGTAGTAGTAGTAGTAGTAGTAGTAGTAGTAGTAGTAGTATCTTTGGATCACCGACCTATTCTCATTTGGAAGGCGATTCACAGCGATTTCTGAAACTTGTTATATACGTAGACAGTTGAATTGTGAATCGCTTTCCAAATGAGAATAGGTTGGTGAACTCAAATAAATGGAAATGAATATTACAATGAAGTGTTTGTTTCGGTTTATTTTAGGTTGTAGTTTGTACAATTTTTATCGGTGGTTTTGACACAGTTACCGTGGCGATTTTATAATGCTATAGTTTTATTATCCTGTGTACGCAGTAATTCAGCCGTAAAATTGTTTCTTATATAATTGACAAAAATGGCGTCGAATGGAGTGTTCCCTTAGGTTAGGGGTAAAAATCAGTTTGCACACGAAGATAAATTAAAACAAGCGAAACCTGATCGTTTTGGATGAATCATGGATGGTTTTGCAGTTCGCTCTCCCAAAGCACAAACATCGCGCTGCTATTATATACTCTCTTCCGTGAAGGCGGACTCGAGAAAAACAAAAAGATACATGTAAGCTTTCATTTCTCTCGCCTTTTCGCCAAAATCGGCTCTCAAAATATATTATTTGAACGCCACTGAGCACAACGTTGGTTGACCGCTTTGCAAGTTGTGAGAACATCATTACCCAGACCTCTCCGGACTTTTTAGAATGACCGTATATCACCAGGTATAAAGGTTCATGCACGTGAACGATTTGCCTTTTGCGATAGGCTAACATGCTTTTGAATTTAATTTAATGAGTTTTTGAAGGGTTTTTAAAAATCTCGCTCAATGGATTAGAATCCAGGTCGCGCGCGCCAACAAATACATTTCAAAACCTTACAGTGAAGTAAGTCTAAGTCAGACACCTTGGCGACCAGCTTTCCGCTTTGGAGAAATGTTCGCCTGATATTGAGTGTAGTGATACAATTCTGCCAGAACTTGCGAATAATTGATATCTTAGTGATGTGTCCTCCTTACCCAGTTGTCGCCTTAAGAGAGTTCACTGCAGCAGAGTGGTTTTGTGCTACGGTTGGGATTTGCTTCTTTCATGTCGGTTTTTAGTAAATTAGGATTATATCTGCACTAATCTTGGTTTGTATTCGCAGTCCTTAATTAATGATACGTCCTGTAGTTATATTATTATTATTATTATTATTATTATTGGATTTGACTGTGTTATGTACTACTGTTTCAGAGGTACGGTGTCCCGCGCTGTCCAAAGCCTCGGTCGGATCATACTCACCAGCAAATTGCAGTGTTTACAGTATGAAGTTCGGAACGCTATGCCATTTGATATGTCCAGACGGGTATCACATTAGTTACGGTGCAACAAGTTTGAAATCTGACGCAAGATTATGCCATACAAATGGAACATGGGAATACAGGGCAACAACTCCAACTTGTTTAGGTATATTCCAAGAAAAAAATTGTTATCGCGATTCATTTATTAATGTAAAATAAACCATATTTCACAAACAATCCCACAGTAGGGACATAGCCACTAAATTAATGGGTCAGAAAGCTAGCTTTATGCTAATCTGTATATTTTTCTTGTCTTTTTCCTTATTTTTATCAGATTTTCAGCCGCCAACTTTAGACTGTCCGACCTCAGCTATCACCGCTAATAATGACAAGGGACGAAATATATCAACAGTGACCTGGAAGTTTTCATTTAGTGACAACTCGCTCGAAGCAAAAGAGCCCCTAATAACGAATGAATCATTTACTGTTATACTGACGAAAAATGGGATAAATGTGGGGACAAGTCTTCCAAAGCTGATGGGAATCGGCTTAAGCACAATGAAGTACACTGTTACAGATAAGGCTGGAAAAACCTCGACTTGTTCTTTTAACGTTGAAGTGAGGGGTAAGTTTTAAGATACGTTGGTTATGATAAGTTGAAAACATAAGATGAAGGAAAGTTCTTGATCCTACGCTATTGTGTCTTACTTTAGCGAGGCTTTACGCTAAGCTAAAATCAAAATAATAATGCGTTTGGTACTTTAGCGAGAAAACGTTAGAGCAACTACTGTTAATAAAGAAAGAAGTAAAAAAATGACTGAATAAGAGTAACGTAAACGACTTGTCAAACTGGTTAACAGGCACTCAGGCATTCAACCAAACAGTGGGGTAGTCCTGCACTTGTTCAAACGATGTCTGTGATTCGCAAAGAAAACAATAGATTTGTCTCGCTGGGATAGGGATTAGGGATAGGG
The DNA here is from genome assembly GCA_024195265.1 of Dendrophyllia cribrosa. Lineage (NCBI taxonomy): Eukaryota > Metazoa > Cnidaria > Anthozoa > Scleractinia > Dendrophylliidae > Dendrophyllia > Dendrophyllia cribrosa. The sequence goes on along the minus strand of JAJLRJ010000005.1, from coordinate 30,362,413 downwards.
GCATTGTTCAAGTGATATATCAATTGTATCGTTCGCCAATCACAGACATCGTTTGGACATCTACGACCCCGCTCAAACAGTGGCCAGACCAATTTTGATATATCAAAATTCTAACTTGAAAAATAATAAAATAAAACAAAATAATTAATTATTCATCCCTGAGCCTCAATGTACTGTCTTTTTTTTATTCCCCCAAGCCTCGGAGCCAAGTATGAATTTAAATACAGGTATATCGAAATTGGCCTGTTTAAAAAATGGAAATAATTGCTTTAATTTAACAATTACAGTTATCAGGTGAAAAAACTAATAATGATACAGTAGAACCCCGCTAACTCGAACTCTGAAGGGAAACAAAAATCAGTTCGAGTTAGCGGGGGTTCGAGTTAATAATAGTGACGATATATAGCGTGGACATAGTTTTATTATCTACTTCTATGATAATCATCGCTTAATTTGCGTATGGTAACAAGAAATTTCAAAGATTATGACTTCGAGCTACGTGTAACTTTAACATTTGGGTACATGTTTTTGCGATATAAACGAAGTTTGTAGTGTATTACTACAGTCCAACTAAAAACAAAACAACATTAAAGAAGTAACCATGTCCGTTTTGCTATTTTCACTGCCGAGGCAAAAGACACCGCATCCGGTAGTGACTGATAAGTTCGTGAAATGAATGTTAAATACGTGATCAGTCCGAAGTTACAATCAGATAACAAGCAGCCTATTTTCTTGATACTGTATTTTAAGAAGTCATAACAACAGAGTTCGAGTTATCGGGGTAAATTTGGGCCAAGCCGGGGAAACGAAAAATAGTTCGAGTTAGCGGGGTTCTACTGTACAAGCACCCTAAACACTTGTTTTTATTCTGTTAGATACGGAGCCACCAGTTTGTGGGTATTGCCCCACAGACATTTTTTACGACAACATAACTGTAACTAAAGTGAGAATAAACTGGAATAGACCCATTTGTACAGACAACTCTGGAGATCTGCCCGCAATCGCATCCACCAGGGAATCTGGAGACTTGTTTTCTCCTATACCAGGTCGTTTTGCAGTGCAATACACCGTCAGTGATACAGCTCTCAATGTGGACAAAAACTGTTCATTCACGATAACTCTGAAGGGTAAGTATTGAAGTAGTCCAGCGTTCGCTTGTTACTTTAGGTGGGGGGTGGGGGATCGTTTTTGTTTTCTACCGGGTCTGTTCACTGTGCTCCTGACGAAAATGGCAGACCTTCCAAGAAGACAATAACTTTCCTTGCTATCAATCTATGTAGTTTTATACTGATCGCTTTGGTTTGCCGTCAACAAAGCACATATTGAAGATTTGTAGTTGCGGCAGTTTTTTTGTATACTATTATGTGTTTCCTATGAAGATTTCAGCAATCGAAAATAACTTATCAAATTAAATTCTAGAAGTTTTTCCCTCGTTTCTTAGGGTCTATCGGAAAGACAATAGTTTCTGCAAACAACTTTGAAGTCTAAGGAATGGGATTACCGTTACCTACAGGACAGTTAACCTCTCTTGCTGATGATTTAAAAATCACTTTCAAGGCCGAGGGCTTGAATTTCTCTATTTCAGAACACGAGATTGGGTATTCTTTATACTCAGTGTTGCAAACCGTCTAGAGATGGATTGCATTAACAAGAAGCTGTACACAGCTCTAACTCATGGCGTCTTGATTGCAGCATAGATTCCCGATTGTTTGAGTGCTTTTACGGAAAAACATAAAACTATATCCGAAAAGTAAGACTACATTACATTCACTTCATTCAGTAGCCGACACTTGAAACCACGATCACTAACTGAAATGGCAAGTTACATAAAACACAAAATTTGCCGGAACAAAAATCCTACAGCAATAAGCGGCGAACACAATATCAAACGGTCCTCTCCATCCATGAACGCCTTGCATTGTTTTGAAAACTGGTATGCAGCAAATCTTCCTTCAGCTTCTTAAGTCAAAACACGGAGAGATTTTTTTCGCCAGAGCGAGATCATGAAGTCGCGTGTCAATTAACCAATCAGTGAAATCTATAACCATGATAACTTGTCGGTTGGCGCCACGAGCAATAAATGTGGCAGGCCATGTCCCTGTTTAAAAAGTTTCAAGAACGCCGTAGATTGTGTTTTTAAATATGTTTCATTATTTTAGATCGCGCTATTAAAAAATTCCAAGTAAAATAAGAAACAAATCCCTGCATATTGACCGGGATTAACCGATTTTAAACAAGAACTCTACTAGAAAGGCCCGTTTACACAGGCGATTTTTTGTGCAATTTTTGTCGCACTTGTCGATGCAATTTTTGTAGCGCGCAAGTTGGATCTTCAAATCGCATGTGTCAACGGGTGGCGATTTCAGTGCAATTTGGGCGTGATTTGTCGCGCGATGTCGCAGAGGTTTCGAACATGTTCGAAACCTGATGCAACTTGGCAAATCAAAGCAAATGTCGTACCCGAATCGCACAGGAAATCGCCGCTAGTTTACACTTTCGCTGGACAAAAGTTGCATTGGAGAGCGGGACAAAAGTTGCATTGGAGAGCGCGACAAAAATCGCATCAAAAATCGCATGTGTAAACGGGCTTTTTAAAACTACTCCACACTGTAGAATACATTGTTTTTTTTTAAATATTATTTTGTCTAGCATTGAGCATACGATGAAGGTAATCTGTAGGAAGCAAGATAGAAAACTAACAGCAATCTGAATTATTTTTCTTAGCATAAGTGGACTAATTAAAGAATACAGTTCACAAATCACGTTGTTGAACAACTGAGTAGAACAGTAACGTACTTTTGGGTCGTGTAGGGGTTCGACGGCTATGCCATGCTAAAGAGTCCTAACAAGGACGAAACAGCTGTCCATGGCTGCCACTGCCGGGGTGATATGGCTATGCGCATGCGTAAGGTATTGGCCATACCGCGGAGATGTTGCTTTCAGATGGTTTATTTAGTTTTAACACTAGACATTCCGTAGTGTAATAGGTGGCTTTTACAAATAGCTGTGAAAACTGAGTGAGAAACGGCGAGAAAATCATTATCACGTGGTACCTTCTAGAGTTTCGTTCATGCGATCTATACTCCTCGTAATAAGTTATTCAAGAGTAAACACTAGGTGAGACCAGATCAAACATGAGTCGAAGAAGATAGTGTATAATGCCACCTAAAACATATTTCCGTTTAAATGTTAGTTCTTAACACTTAAACCATCACATCTTTAACGAATGCATTGCAGGTTAACTCGCCACTTGACCTTTTTTCTGCGTGTTTCCCAATTCATGTCTCTATTATCTGCATTTTCAACTAGGCTCGATTTCCGCCGCTTTCTTGCGTCCGATCTGTGAGCCTCCCCGAAAAGAACAGCTGGACGCGCGGGCCACCGATCGTGTCTTTGACGTAAATTCAAAATTTAATTTATGCATCGTTTCTGGTCACCGGATATGTCTTTCAATCTTCAATCTTCAATCTTTTATTAAACAAATAAACTATTTACAAAATTATAGGCACCCGCAGGTAGCATCAAGCTAATCGAGGCGTGTTCTTTTAGTAATAAATAAATAAATAAATAAATAGGAAATCACATTACAAACAATATACGGAGATAAATAAATTGGTAGATAAATAAATAAACTGAGTCTTACAAGATTTTGAGTGAGACATTTAAAGTGCATATGAAGTAAAAAAAATATTTCCATGTTTTGATAGTGCTTTACTTTCTTTATCTAAATTTGTGGGTTTCATCGAAAAGATCCTTCCCATTGTGAAATTATTCGGCTTGAAAGTTTTGCATTTTCCGCCAGAAAGTGTCTCTATCGAGCGCGCGGCCAAAGCTATTGTATTACAAGGCTGTGACGTAGAAAATACTTCAACTCACGAGTATCATGGCGGCATTCTTTTGAAGAAACGAATCTCAAGTATTTTCTACGTCATCAACACAATGGATTTCGAAACCTCGTTCCCAGTCTCCGGGACACTGATTTCTGAAAATTGTGCTACTTTGGACGGCAAAAAAGAGGCCTTAAATTTTTCTGTGACAAATTTCTTTTATCATTTCGAAATAAAGGCATAATAGCCTCCAAAAAAAGACAAAATAAAAAATTACTTCATATGCACTTTAAGAAGTCGTATAATTATTTCCACACATCGGAATAAATCACATCTATCACAAATAGGTCACATCGCGACCTCACACACGTGAGGTCGCGCGAGATCTTATCAATATATATGTCTATATGTATATAAGTGTAAAATACAGTGAGCTTCATCACAGCAATGAGGCACAATCTCTCTTCATAGACTTCACTCGACAACATCTTCCTCCATCGATCAAAACACAAAAATGGCTCCGGTGATCCAAAAACGATCTCGCAGTCGCCCCTTTTAACGGCTTTTTTCTCCTTCTCGTCCTTTTGATCTTCGCAAATAAACTCGGCAGCAATGACTATTGATTTTCGGAATTTTACTTGATCTTCCATTAGCGAAGTCAGGGGTGAAATAACGACAGCAATGGACTTAAAACTCGTCGTTTTCCCAAAATTGAAAATCATCGGTGCGGATTGGAAAATAAGGGACTTGCCAAATCTTCACCGTCAACCAGCTATTCCAGGGTTTTCCGTTGTAAAACTTTGAGATTTTCAAGTTTAAATCCCTCTACAACACGATCGCACGCCAAATCAAACAACTCCTACGCATCCGCCATTATTTTCTAGAAAAATAATTTATTCGCCTGCTCGATTTGAGTAGGAAAGTTTCTGATTGAAGGAAATTAACAGTAACAAGTTTACGCGTCCAGCCGTTTTTTCGGGGAAGGAGCGCGGGCTCGTTCCCCGAACAACGGCTGTCGAGCCTAATTTTCAACCAGATCTTCTAATATTTCTCACATGTATTTCTATATATGAATGTTCTCCAAGTGTTTCGTATAGAAATTATGACAATACTATGAGTAGTCTGTCGTTTGTGATCGTCCGGGTGAGTGTAGTTCTGAGAAGAACTGTTGTTGTTGACATCGACTGACGTTTCGACAACCTGAGCGGAAGTCATCTTCAGAGTCATGTGAATTGTGAATGGTCAGTTGATGTTATATACGTCTAGTTATAGCTGTCATTGGTCAGTTTAGCCACGATGTTATTGGCTGTAGAGACTCAAGTCAGTGATAGGTGCGTTTCGATCCGTGTATTGTTAGTGTAATTTCTGTAGTCGTATTGTTAGTCAAATTTGTCGTTGAGTTTAGTCTATTGTTTGTCTGTTTTGTTGACAAGTCGTTTGTAAGCCGCAGGTAGCTGTAGGCGTCTGTTCAGTGGTGTCTGTTCTAACTTAGTGAACCAACTTTCTAGAGTAAGTCGTTTGTAGTAGTCCGTTCTGTAAGTAACGCATTCGGCAGAGTCCCAGTCAATTTTGTGATTCGCGTGTAAATGGTGTTCAGCAATGTGATTGTTGATATCACCATTTTTGGTCGCCCGTTTATGTTCAGTCAGTCGTATGATGTATTTCCCTTGGGGCACGCATAACGGTATGCGTGTCATATGCACAGGAGTGGTATTTATACCACTCCTTGATTCACATTCGTTATTGAAGCCTACCAGTATTCTTACGACGAGGTTGTTCCTCGGGGCTACTTTTCATTTCTGCATATTTTTCTGGCCCAGGTTATTATCATTATACGCACCAGTTATGTACAAATTGTGTTTACGATATACTGCAATCGCAGCATGTGTTTCATCTTAGTTAGAATACATTATATTTATATTGTATCTTTGATATATGTACACATTCTGTAGCAATGATTACTGGCGGGCCCTCCTCAAACTCGTGTGAGTGTTACATTGGAAATGATTTCTGTGCGGCTAAGCGTAGCGCAAGAGAACAGAATTCAGATTTCTGCCAATCTCACCGATGTATAATATAATAATTTATTTAGTTATTCTCACGTCTTCAGGGCGATGCGTCACGTTCGATTGAAGTGACTGCACCACATGAATCTAGTGCTGTTAATTTATTGTAGATAAACAAAAATGTTCTAAACACACTATGGCTCTGAAGCTTTCCATCTAAAGCTATTCAACAAACATTTTTGGTCATCAAAACCAACACAATTGAGAAAAACTGAACTTACCATCGAATGATCGATGCATATAAAACCGTACACTTAGGATCGAGCGAAACGACTTCAGTCATGAATCATTTGCAGTTAGATTTCACTTAACTGGCTTTCCGATTTTCCTCCGTGTTGAAGACTAGCTAGTCTGTAAAAACTTTGAAAATCCTTCAAGTTTTAGCAAACGTTATATTTGCGATTCAACTTGATATGTTGTGGCTGCTGAAGTTCGTAACATTCAGACAAATATAAAGCATATTGTAACCATTATAAACATGCGGTCTGTCGTTACATTCGGAAAAATCATAAAGCATATTGTATAACCATTGTGAACGTGCGGTCTGTCACGCACAGTTGTATACGACGGGAAGTAACTCACAGTCATTGTCGGCTAAAACTGCGAGCTTCTGCCCATTTAAACTTCACTTCTTCTGTTCTTCATGCCTTGATAAGTAAAAGAACAAACTGATACACGTTCAAATGACCGCTAATTATATAAAATACTGTAAAATTAAACGATCTCTAGCATTCCATAGATATCGGTTTACGGCCAAATCACGTGAAACATTTGTGACCTGTTCCTGTTTGTCTTTTTATCTGATTTTTTTAGACGTGTAAAAATATTCTGTTTCGCCTTTGACAAGAAAAAAGATGGGTTGCTTAAGTTTATCGCAGTCTTGTCAATATTGAAGTTTGTACAGAAAGAATCAATCTCATTAAACAAACCTGTTTTATTTTCTTGAGCCATATCATTAGAAATGATTAAGCAGAGTTTTGCAATAAGTGTCATTAGGTTGATTTTCCAGGTCAAACAAACCAGTTTCAAACAGTTAGGTTTCAGTGAGGTTCAGGGTTTTGGTTCATTTTTGTTTTTACTTTTTTAGGCCTCATTTTGGTTCATTTTGGTCAGAAGATTCGTGCCCAATTTAGTCTCCGCTTAAAGAGATAATTGAGGTACGGATAGTCCTTAGATTTTTCTTATCGATGGTTTTAATATATCTGGTATTCGAATCTGTGAAATGTCTTATTTACGCTTTATAAGCTCTTTATATATAGTAGTATAAAAAGAGGCAGGCCGAACACGATTCCCACTAGTCGCAAGAAGTATTTAAAAGCCTTTTATAGCGTTCCCAAGTAGGTTTACGAGGTATTTGTCCCTTGCTATAGATCACTGTTAGGATGTTACAAGTCGCAATTATCTATCTACTTTGCTCGATAATATTGACCTATTGATCTTTGGGTAATTTCTCTAATGACAGGATCCCGGAGGTTTCATGCCATAGCCATGATTATAATTATTTTATTTCTCTACGTATTCGCTGCACTGTCCTGGCATATATTAGGGTTTCTTTGGTTCAGACTCGTGTTGCAAAATAAATGGCAATCGGCTGAAGATTATGCTACCGCTGTGGAAATATTAGGATCAGTAAATAGGCCGTGATTAAGTGTCCACAGCCTGCGGCGTGCAAGACTTGTGAGAAAGTGTTTCTTGATCACGGATGTAAGTGTCTATTAAAGATCCAAGAATGAAAATGCAATCATGTTCAGGAGTAATAAGCTCTTGTCATGTTCCTATATTGGAATCACGACTTCTTGCAGTTAGTTTTAGCTCTTTAGTTTATTCTTTTGTTGAGTAGTGACTTGGAGCTAGACAGAACTTCCGTTGTCTTATCATGGCATTACGATCACTGCATCCAATAGTATATCCTCTGTACGCGAAGAACAGCTTCACTTGTAGAGTTGTACCAATGTATCTTGAATTCATCGAGACATGCACGTGACTACACTACGTATCTTTTGTACAACAAGCGTGTAATTTTCGTGAAGTAATGTAGTGCTCTATGCGTTCCATAATAACGGAGTAATTCCATAATAACGGAGTAATTCCATAATAATGGAGTAAATGGAGTAATGGAGTAAATAAAAAAAGCCCACCCGGTTATAGGCCCATCAGTAACAAAACATTACTCCGGTTATACCCATTAATTCCTTATTCCTTTCTTAATTCCTTAACAGAAATTCTTTATAAAAGTTACTCCAAAATGAAATTAACTGAAAGAACGCTTCTTTATGGCAATATGTTTTGCTTGCCAGCCAAAAACCCCCTTACGAAGTTACATAAGCCCAGGGCTTATAAGCAACATTTCACGGTATAGTCTCTGTAAAAAATAATGACAAAGAAATATAAAAAGAGACAAGCCAAACACGACTCCCACTAGGCGCAAACCCGGGGAGGGGGGGACTCCATATAAAAACGACGGGGGTGCTCGTCGGAAATTTTCGAAAAGCACCCCAAAAGGTGCCAGAATCTTGTTTGATGGGTGTGGCTCAAGTGAATTTCTACCCCTAAGAGGAACCAATTCTTAAACAATGCATGTCATATTCTGTCATATTTTTTCTGTTAAATACCCTAAAAGGTACCGCGATAATTCCAACGGTGGTCATTTTGAATTTTAGCACCCTAAGGGTACCAATGTACAAATTTTGACCCCTAAAAGGTACGACGAGCATCCCCGTCATTTTAATATGGGAGTCCCCCCCCCCCCCCCCCCCCCCCCCGGGGTCGCAAAATGTATTAAGTAGCCTTTAGAATAGCTTTCCCGAGTAGACCTGCGAGATATTTGTCCCGTTAGATTACCATTAGGCATATATTAGGTTTTTTTTGGCTCAGAGCCTTGTTGCAAGATAAATAAGTTTATGTTATCGCTATGAAAATGTTAGGATCAGTAAATTTCTTAGTTCGTGATGCAGTGTCTAAGTCTGCGACGTGCAAGGCTTGTGAAAGAGTGTTTCTTCGTCACACTGAGATGTATGAGTGTCTAAGATCCAAGAATGAAAATGCCAAAGACGACCACGACAGCTCTAGCAACGTTACTATGTTTAGTTCATTTTTGTTCTTGGTATAACTGTTTGTTAACAGTGACATTCAAACAAAAGTTAAGATGAGGGGATGAATACTGAGTAAGTTTACAAGAACTAGATTTCCACCTGAAACAGATTTTGACGATAAGATTGATGATGACCCCAATAATGAGAACAGAGAACAAAGTTGTAAAGAATTTTACTTGAAAGGAGGAATGAAACTTCTTCGCAGAATGAAAGCTAAATCATTCATTTAGTTATGTTAAATAAAAAGGATGCTGAAGACTAATTGCAGAGAGCTCTTGATGCTTTATATCCCATGTAGAAATGAGATTTCAGCAAGTAAAACATGTTATATTCGAAAGAAACGAAAGGAGAAATCTTAAGAAAAAGCCATGGGAGATCCTGAAAATAAGGAACGTGATCAGTTAGATACTGTAGCTCCGTCTGCTCAACATAGCGATGACCAGGATATAAGTGGAGAAACACAATACAGTGAACTGTTTGGTTGTTTTAACCCATGTTTAGATAACAATCACCAAGGGAACAATCTTTTAAGTAATGCTGGAATTTTTTCTACAGCAAATCATAATGGAAGCAGGTAATTAATCGTATGGATGATAACAGGTACAGAGAACTTGTTCAATCTTTGAACAGAGAACAAATGGAGTTTTTTTACCATATGTTACTTTCTGTTAAAAACGACGAGAAGCAATTGACACTTTTTAAGTAGTGGCGCGGATTTAGGGAAGGCAACAGTAACACAATGTTTGTATGAGGCTCTTGATAATAAACCAGGTGAAAATCCAGACGAGTTGAAAGTACTAAAATTTGCTCCAGACACAAGACAAGAGGACTGCATAACCATTGCCAATTACATGCAAACAAAATTGTCAAAAGAGAAATTGAACTCAAGAAACCACGCACTCTAACCTAAATGTCCAATTGCAACATCAAACACAGTATTCGGACATAATATGACAGCATTGCATGATGGAGAAAAACTTACAGGAGATAGCCCATAAAGCACTTTGATTTAAATTCTAGAATAAAAATATTTCTCGGAGATAATTAAGAGACAGTCTCCGTAAAAGCGGTCCGGCCGATCTGGTTTGAAAAATAGATTTCGCTCATTTCTTGTGTGTTGGAAGACTTTCATGTACTTATACTAAAACCACAATCCGTTTGTCCGGATCTTTTAAAACTTTCGATTTTTGAGAGATTTTCGGTTCTCCCGAGCGAACGCTCGTGGAAGCCCATATCGAGGCTTAAATTTAAGGCAACTTTGAAGATCAATTTACAAGAACTAACAAACTCTTTATAAAACAAACACCACCATCAGTAATATTATGTCTTATTTAGTTAATAAAGCGACTTTTGTAAACATTGAGTGTAAAACAAGCCCACAGCGAAACTAAAACGAACCCTATATCTCACTGCTTCATGAAACACGTGAAAATGGGTCAAATTCAAACTTTATTTTTGAAAAAGTGGGGCAGTCTATTTCAACCAAACCAACATAATTGGAAAGAAGGTAACATTGAGAATGTCATTACAGAAAGAAACCTTGCGGTACCTCGATGGTAAAAAAATTATAGCTGTGTGAACTTGCCAAATTTTCAAAATATCCAAGTTTTGCCCCATTTTGAAAGACTCGTCAACAAGAAGCCTTGTAGCATCCTCACTCGTAGACGGATCTAAAACCATCAGAGATAAAGGAAAAACTAATTAAAACGCATTTTGCTTCATTTTAAAGCGAATAAAACGTTTTTGAACGATTAAAGCTTGACTTACCTTACAAGCATATATTGTACAGCTTCATCGTGTTGGATTCGCTCGATGTTTCCAGACGATAAAAACAATCGCTGGCCCCAAACTTTGCATATATGTCGCTTATAATTAGGTTAAGGTATAAACTTTGTGTTTTGCCTTCCATATTAGTCGTACAGGAAGCGTACAGGGATGTTTTTCTACGACTAAACCGTGAAACGGCTTGTCAGAATCGACCGCCATGTTTATCTTTCGAAGGCAACCACTGACCAACATTCTAGGATATTGGGCTCATGTTACAGTTAGTGCAATAAAGTTGAAGTGGGAGTGTAATTTTTGGCGGCAAATTTCGAGGGTTGGGGTTGGGGTAGAGGGTAGAGGGAAGAATATTGTTAAAACTTTTATTCGTTTGCATTATTTCACTTGTCTTTACTAGGATTTCCTATTCTTTTTTTTTTTTTTTTTTTGGGGGGGGGGGGGGGGGGGGGGGTGGGTCTGCAGACATTGCTGTAGCCTTTTGTTTAGTATGCCTCTTATTCTGCACCGAGTGCATTTTGTTATTTTGAGCGTTATCTCTTATAAATATTGCGTTTGTAGAGTTCATTTTTTATTCTTTTATTTATAAGGCGCGCGATAAAAAAAACTTGACACTTATAAGACTGCCAACATTTAATTAGCGTCATATTCTTACTTAATTCGTAGTCTATCTTTTGCGGCGTTTTAAAATAAACATGCAGTTTATTTTACCACAAGGTGAGCGGTACATACTGATATACTTTTTTATGTTTTTTACGTCGTGACTCATTCAGAGAGCTAAAAAACGCGGGAAAAACGTAATTAGATATGCATTAATCAACCAAATAGCAGTCTCAAATTTAATTATAAAGGTAAATATAAAAACACCAAGATGAAATGGCGGCAAATTGCCATCCCTGGGTTTACGGATATTGTCTTCTTGATTCTTCATTATTTTTGAAATTAAATTCTTTTAAGTTAGTGCACTCCAAAAAAGAACAATAATTACTGTATTTTTATTGCGATAAAGAACAAAAAGTTAGTGTGTGATCAATTGAAGCACTTAGACCTAGACTACAATATTTACTCAGTCCAGAAAATCTAATCGCGTTCGAAGAACGCAATCCTAATTTCGTGTTGGTTCTCCTGTGGTTTATGTGCAGTAAAATTTGAGATATTTTGGTAGACGGTCTTCCAAATGGCCGCCCCTATTGTTTTTTTTTCAGGGGCTCATTTCCGCCGGAAATTCCTTCGAACGCGTCTCCATAATCTGTGATTACTGCTAGTTATATAAAATAAACAAAGTTTATTTTTTTATATACCAGCAAATGAGTCATGAAGGAAAATTCGAGAAAATAGTACTGTATTCAGTACTTTAAACAATACCTGATCCTATAGGAACGATGATCCCAAATAGCTTTTGAATGCCTTGAGCCATCTGTAAGTTAACAACGTCTCTTCCATGGAGACTTTTGTTTTCTCCGCTGTGCTCAGGGTACTGACAAGTTACTTTTGTACTTCTCCAAAACTTCCCTAATATGTGGCGATGCCTGTAGCAAATCCACATTCTCTGTAGATCTTCATGAGGCAAGTTGCCCTTGTAAGAATGAGCTCGCTTTCATCAAGGGCTTCTTTAGAAAGATGGCAGCTTATCAGATGGTTTTCTATTTCATCATTACAATCTGATAACCGAACAACACCACTCGCGCCACGAGATGGGCCGCAGTTTTTCCCATCTGTACTACCCAAGAAGCAGTCCACGGACATCATACGCGTACGCCGGCTTTGATGCCACCGAACGGACGATGTAATCTTAAAATTATCACTGTGGTCTAAAGAAATACAGGCGCAGAAGATCAGAGGTAACTGTTATAATTGATACGTGTACAATACCATGCGAGAAAAACAAACAAGTTGTTCTTCCGAAAAAACAATGTCAAAACTTAGAGAACTTGGATACGACTGATTATTTCACGTCTACGCTGGCGGTATATTATAATCTGGGAATTAAAAAAAAGGAAGTTGATGTATCTTTCTAACACTGAGCGCGAACAACCAAAATCTTAAACGTGAAAAGGTAAGGGAAGTAATAAAATGTTTTTTTTTTAATTCAACAATCCTTTTCTGTAAGTGTGTTTTTATTTCAATCACAAAACATTCACAACAAGCATACAACTAATACTGACAAAAAAGATATTCAACACTTCAATTACATATTCTCTGACTCGCAATTGCCAGCAAAACCAAGTTAAATATTAACAAAAATTTAATTCAAACACTTGGCTTGCAAAATTCAAATTTATTAATTGTACGCATCCTCCTCTCTCTCCCGTTCCCAGCCTCGCCTCCGGCACCGACTAAATTACACCCGACATGAGCCAAGTGTACTCAGCGGATGATCAGCGGTTGCCTTCAGGAGGTAAACATGGCAGTGAAATGGCGGTTGATTACCGATGTTTCACCGTTTGGTCGTGTAAAAAACTCCATTGCACGACTAATATGGAAGGCAAAACACAAAGTTTATACCTTAACCTTATTCATAAGCGACATATATACAAAGCTTGGGGTCAGCGATTGTTTTTATTGTCTGGAAACATCGAGCGAAATTCCAACACGATGAAGCTGTACAAAATATGCTTGCAAGGTAAGTCAAGCTTTAATCGTTCAAAAACGTTTTATTCGCTTTAAAATGAAGCAAAAGGCGTTTTAATTAGTTTTTCCTTTATCTCTGATGGTTTTAGATCCGTCTACGAGTGAGGATGCTACAAGGCTTCTTGTTGACGAGTCTTCAATATGGGGCAAAACTTGGATATTTTGAAAATTTGGCTAGTTCACACAGCTATAATTTTTTTACCATCGAGGTACCGCAAGGTTTCTTTCTGTAATGACATTCTCAATGTTACCTTCTTTCCAATTATGTTGGTTTGGTTGAAATAGACTGCCCCACTTTTTCAAAAATAAAGTTTGAATTTGACCTATTTTCACGTGTTTCACGAAGCAGTGAGATATCGGGTTCGTTTTAGTTTCGCTGTGGGCTTGTTTCACACTCAATGTTTACAAAAGTCGCTTTATTAGCTAAATAAGACATAATATTACTGATGGTGGTGTTTGTTTTATAAAGAGTTTGTTAGTTCTTGTAAAATTGATCTTCAAAGTTGCCTTAAATTTAAGCCTCGATATGGGCTTCCACGAGCGTTCGCTCGGGAGAACCGAAAATCTCTCAAAAATCGAAAATTTTAAAAGATCCGGACAAACGGATTGTGGTTTTAGTATAAGTACATGGAAGTCTTCCAACACACAAGAGATGAGCGAAATCTATTTTTCAAACCAGATCGGCCGGACCGCTTTTACGGAGACTGTCTCTTAAATAATAACTGACAGACATGGTATATATTGAGTGTCAAATAAAAGAATACTTTGTATCTAAAGTCTGCAAAAGGTTGCGTGCAAGCCGTGAGTTGGCTGATCGATAACGTGCTCTTATCTCGCCTAACTATACTCTGCGTGTGTTACTTTGAAGTTGTTATAAAATAATTACAATTAGTATTTCTGTAACCGAATTCAACAGATTATACTTAATTTAAACAAATTCCTTAATTTTTAATTTTTTTATTTTTTATTGAGAAAATAAGAAAACATACAGCAACAACAACAATAACAAAAGGCAACATCAGAAGGGATACTGAAGAGTCAATTAATCTACAAATATTTTAAACACTATGAATAACGGGTGTTACACTTGAAAGCAGGGTTTTCTGTGTCATATTTCCAGTAAAGTTTAACTAAGAATTCGTTAAAAGATAATTTTTTTGTGATCGTTTTTGTAGATATAGGTAGTATTTAGCAAATAAAAGAGTAAAGTGAAGTTTTCTGAAGATCCTGGATGACCCTTTGTTTTCATATTCGGTTTTTACACCAAAAAGTACTTCGATTGGAGATAACAAGAAGGAAGTGGCATTTTCTTTATTGAACCATTTAAAGAAATTTAAAGAATAGTTTAGTCCAGTGGCAGTTGTAAAAAGTATGGATTATTGAATCATTCTGTTGACAGTATATACAAAGCATATTGCTTTTCATACTATAGGTGAATAATTCTTTTTTTGTTGTTAGGATTCTGTGGAGAAGCTTAAACTAGAATTCTTTGAGCTTATTTTCTTTACAGATATTTTTAACTCGCTAAAGAAAGTTTCCAAGAGCACTTCATCTGATTGCAAGTCTCTTGCCCATTTTCAGCTTGCTTTAAATTCTTGTTTGTCGTTGTTTGTTAGAAGCCAGTAGCAATCTTTATTTTTCATTTTAAGCAGATTTATGGAAGCATCAGGAGAGAGCCGAAACGAATTTTCCGAAAGAAAACCCATTTTGTCTATATGACTTTGTCTTGCCGTTTCGATAAGATGTCTCATGACTGCAAAACCAACTTGCATATATATTAAAAAGTTACACTTTCTCTTACACTGAGTTTATTAGAAAATACCAGATATAGTTTTTCCATCTTCCCTCAGAAGATCTTGCATAAGAAAAATGCTTTTATTGAACCATTTTTTATAGAAGATAGTTTTACCATCGATTAAAATGTCTTTATTGTTGAATAGAACAAGCTGGCCGGAATGTTGATTATAGGACAGTTTTAGCTCCAAAAAATATTATAGAACGAGTTTATAGAAATGAGGGAGGCCAATCTGCTCAAGACATTTTTTATCGTAATTACATCGTAATAGAAAATTTAAACTGACCACCATATTTATTGAGGAAATAATTAGGAATAACCTTCCAAGATTCTCTGTAATTTTGTTCATTGTAAAAAAATCTTGAGATCCATGCTAGTTTTAGTGATTTGGCCATAACCTCTATTCTTGGCGCACGTAAACCCCCTTTGTCATAATCTAAAGACATTATTTTGCGTTTCATTTTGTCTTTTTTAATTTTTAAATAAATTTAAAAACGCTTGAGTTGACAGCTTGAATACAATCTTTAGGTATTTCGAGGATGGAAATGGGATGAACCAGTTGTGAAATACCAAGGCTTTTAGTTATGAGACACCTTCCAAACAGTGTAATGCCTCATTCACACCAACGGTTAAATGTTGTTTAGTTTAACTACGTTTTAGCTTCTATCTTGAACACTTTTATATATAATTAAATGTACACTGATGACTCAAACTACCTGGAATGGTAATAAAGTCAATAAAGTTTCTTTTAGTAAAGATTTCACTCCAAATATTACGGGAGGTTAGGAGATATTTTTCTAAACCTGTTTTAATCTAAACAACATTTAAACAATTTTTAAGCGTTGGCGTGAATGGGGTGTTAGGCTCCTGGAATTCCACATATCAAGAATTGTGTCAAGTTTTGCATTTTTGTCGTAAAGTTAAATTTTTCGTTTTGTTTTTTGTCGTAAGAAATAGATATCCCTAACGCTCTAATTAGTTCTTTTGGCCATTTAAATTCAAAGGGTTTCTCCTTACTATGTCTCCAAGCTCCTAGCCGGAGCACTTTAGTTTTCGATTGGTTCAATCTAAGACCGGAAACAACACTGAAAGTGTCTAATACTGTAATAGCTCTATTAACCGAATTACAATTATTGCAGAGAAGGGAAATATCATCGGCGAATTGACTTAAACTTAAATTCCTTTTGGAAAATGTTTATACCTTCTATTTCTTTGTCATGTCTGATCCTGCACGCCATTATTTCGACCACCAAGATGAATAAATATGGGGACAACGGGAAACCTTGCCTCACTCCTCTTGACAGTTGTTGTCCATTGTTTAAAACGGTGCTCTCAGAATTTGTGTAGAAAGTGAAAATCCAACGTTGGATACTATCGCCAAAGTTTAAAAGTGTAATGGTCTTTTGGATAAAACTCCATTTGAGAGTATCGAAGGCTTTGCAAAAGTCAAGTTGTAAAACTATTCCTGGAATATTCTGAAGTTTTGTTTGTTCTAAAATGTCGTTAATTAACCGATATTGTGCCCGATGTACCTACCTTTTATAAAACCCGTTTGATCCGGGTTGATTAAAAGAGTCAAAACCTTTTCTAACCTCTTAGCTATAACTTTGGACGCAATTTCATAGTCTACGTTTACTAATGTGATCGGTCGCCAGTTGGTGAGTATATCAAGATTTGAATCGTCTTTTGGAGCGAGAGTTATGACGCCTCTCCGTTGCGAGATTGACATTTCACCCTTTTCATATGCATTGTTGAAACAATTTACCAGGTCTCGTCCCAAGAGATCAAAGAAACAATTGTAAAACTCCCAAGTAAAACCATCATCTACTGAAAGTCTGCAGAACGTTTTTACATTCTTTGAGAATAATTTCACCTTCTAAATTATCTCTCTCATTGTCTTGGAGTTTCGGTATTTCCAGATTTTTAAAAAAAGTGTCAAATAAGTTATTATCACCTACAGCATCGGAAGTATACAGCCTCCTATAAAAAATTTCAATTTCTTTTAGTATGTCCTCTTCTTTTGTCAAGGGCTCACCATCTAGTTGTTCTAATTTCTTGATTGTCTTACGGTTATAATTTCTGTTCTCCAAATTGAAAAAATGCTTGGTCGGTTTTTAACATTGTTCAACCCAGCTGGTTTTGGAGCGAAGGATCGAACCTTCCCCTTTAATTTCTTTTCGTAGATAAGATGGAGTTCTTGTTTTAAACTAGTATATTCCTTTTCTTGATCGCTGGCACAGTTTGTATTGGAAATAATTCTATTGTATTGGAAATAATTCTCTTCCAGTCGATTTTGGATATCTCGTTCCCTTTTACTAAGCATTTTGGCTTTAGTTTTTGAATAGGGAATTGTGAGGCCTCTTAAACCATTTTAATAAGTTCCCAAGTTTAGCCTTTTGTCTTTTAGCCCAGAGAATTTGTCGCTTATGATGGGATAATTATCCTTTACAAGTTTCACATGAACGTCATCTTACTCATCTTGCAAAAGTGAATTATTTGGGGTAATTGTGGTAAAACTTTATTTGACAGGTTACCAGAAGCTTCAGAACCGTGCCGCTCGTGTTTTAACCTTTTCTAGCTATGACGCGGACGCCAACTGCCTAATTAGACAACTCGATTGGAAAGATTTGAGCACACAGTTTCAAATGCAGAAAATCTAAATGGCTTATAAGTGTTTAAATGGTCTTGTTCCTGAATACCTGTCCTCTAAATTTGTTAAACGAAATGAAACGCGCTTCTCTTTGAGGGACTCTGATAACAAATTAGTCGTCCCGTTCCCACGAACTAATTATATGAAAAACAGCTTTAGTTATAACGTTGCAGTTCTCTGGAACAGCCTACCCTGTGATATGAGAGAAATGAGATCTCTAAGTCAATTTAAACGATCAGATTTTCTGAATTTTTAATTTAAACTACACACGGCATTCATGAAAAACAGGTTTACTTAGATTAGTTGTAGTTAGTTTTGAAATTTGTTTAGGTTAGTTAGGTTAGGTTCCTGATGATTTTACCGTGTTTAAATAAAGATTTACGATTACGATCAGACGAATTGTTAAATTTCCATTATAGGCCCGGGCCTCTATTTTCGTTCAGAGCAGCTAGTTTAAGTTTTACTGCCTTGTTATCCGGAGCGGTGGAGACCTTTGTATCTACCTGAGAAACCAGGTTAACTAATGGTTGTGCGACTAAGAAAAAAATCGATGTGCCCTAGACTCATAAGTGAAACTCATTTTATTCGGGTTTTGTTTTCTTAATATGTCAACTAGCTCAAATTCTGTCACGATTGAAATGAGTTTGTTTTGGTAAATGGTTGGATTCCACGGGGCACCACCTTTTTATCAATGGCTTCCAGCGCAACATTCTAATCGCCACCTGTAATCAGGCTTCCAATGTCCGTATTTAGCATCAGATACGCGTTTAAACAATGTAAAAATTCGTGTTGTTGTTGTAAGTCGTTTGGAGCATAGATATTACACAAAGATATGCTAGCTGCATTAAAACGTAGACTGATTGAAACAATTCTTCTTCCATTTTGATATTTGTTAAAGTTGTCAATGGTACATGTATGACGGAATAAAGGATTAATTAGAATGCAAACACCTCTACTATGTGTTGATCCATGTGAAAAGAAAATGTCACCTCCCCACTCGTTTCTCCAAATTTTCTCGTCGGTTGTTTCTGAATAAATTTCCCGTAGAAAATAATATTGACAATTTTGATCTTTTAGGAAACTGAAAATACTACTCCTTTTTGCCCGATTTCACAAATCCCTAACATACAGCATTTACCCTGGTCTACCATAGTGGCCTACGGTTAATAGCGGTAGTATAGAAAGAATTGTAAATTACTTGACTTATCGGAGCAAAAATATACATGTCACTAAACAACCGACACAACATAATATTGCTTATGGTAAAGCAGGGTAAGATACGTGCGTGAGGTCGTAGAACGTAAATAAAAAACACTGCACATAACGTTACGTAACTTCAAATGGAACGCGAGAAAGAACTTACTCAGGCCTATATGCGGTAAGAGCTCTAGGAAGGTTTGACGTCCTATATTTTGTAATAAGTTTACAGAATTTAATCCAAACATTATTTCAAGTGCGAGCTGGTTTATAGTCATCTGGGATATAATTTACATGATAGACGTTATTATTAATTATCAATTTCCTGTCCACAACTTTCTCTGTCATACCTCTGTCTCGGGCGGCTAACATTGCCAGGATCAATACTTTCATTTTTCGTTGGATCTGTCTTGCATAATTCTGGGTGATGTAGCTGTTTTGATATTTACTCGAATCCCTCAATATTCCTTTCGCTTTCAGTACATGGTCCCTATCTTCCCTGCTGAGGAAGCGTGCGATGATAGGTCGTGGATGGGTATTGGAGGCGCCCTCATGTGAACGGGGTTTGCCAACTCTATGGACTGCATGAAAATGGATATTTTCGGCATCGATTTTCATCTCGTTTTCAATGATGTCGTAAATGATGTCTGTACAGTTCTCACCTTCTCGTTCCGGCACATTCATAATACGAAGGTTTCCTCGTCGGGAATAGTTTTAGAGGGCGATCACTTCTGCTTTTAAGGAATTGATTTCGGCTTGCTGAAGGTCAAGCTTTGCTTGATTCCCTTTGAACAAGTCCAGTTCTTCACGTTGCTTGTCCAGGCTACCTTGGCAGGTTTTCTTGAAGTCGTCGTGTGTTCGCGATTTTTCCTGTAGATCGCCTTTTAGGATGCTTTTGACAGCTTCAACTTCTTCTTTAAATTCGTGTCTTAAGCAGGACATTTCGGACTCTATTCCTCCATAATGTTCCTCCATTCGGTTTTCCAAATATGAGAGCTTGTCCATAATGTGGTTGAGAGAAACGTCGTCAGTAAGGGTATCATCCTGGTGGCCGGATTCCATTTCTTCACTAGGCGACTCGCTGCTGCCTAACTTATTACGCTTAGGCGAAGGTTGCGAGAGCGTAAAAGAGAAACTGGAGGATCTAGTTGCTCGTTGATTTCGTTTAGACATCCGTTGAAAATGCAGATTTTTCTGTATCATAGGCATTAGATTAAGGACGTTTACTCCTTCCCGGGCTAAATTGATCACAGAGCTTCACTACAGACAGTCATCCGCCATTACTCTCGTACCAGTCTCCCCATAAGTCTTAATAGTAAATCAAATAAACTTTACTTTTTAAATATTACAACATTGAATTCTCTTATTTTAACAATACGAAAAATTTAATTTCAGAAACATCTCATGAATGAAAAATTCATTGATTGTCTACATCTACATTATTTACTTACAAAATCCTAATGGACATACAGCAAGTTTACATCTACAGTCAATCAAATTTTTTTTCAATTTTTTTTACCTTTTTTAAATCTATTAATACTAACTTTCATATCTTTCTGATCGATGTAATCAACTGTCTTTCTTCGTTTTTTTGGCTTTAAGTCAAATACCTTGTCTTCCAAAACTATTGAAAGAGTTGTTTCTAACCAGGTATACACCTATATGGAACAAAATCAGTTATTTCCAGCAATGCAATCTGCTTATCGTAAACACTTTTCTACAGAAACTGCTTAACTTAAAGTTTCCAATGATATATTACAGTGCTGCTACTGTTACCGGGGCCACCTCAACAAAGTTAACCAATCACAAAGCAGAACGGGAACAATAGATTCCAACATTCTAAAGTTGAAATGTCATTGTTCTGTACTCAACATTTCATTATTCAAGTCGCAAATTTTAAAATCTATTGTTCCCGTTCTGTTTTGTGATTGGTTAACTTTGTCTAGGTGGCCCCGGTAACAGTAGCAGCACTGTAAGAGCTGTTGACCAACACCATGAAGTGGTACTCGTTCTATTAGATCTCTCAGCTGCATTCGACACGATTGACCACGACATACTGTTACAGAGGATGAAGACACGCTTTGGCTTTGACAGTCCTGCGCTTAAATGGTTTGCTTCATATCTAAAACATCGTTCGCAGTCAGAAAAGATCAATGATTGCATCTCTGAACCTCGTCAAATATGTCATGGGGTACCACAAGGCTCGGTACTCGGCCCGTTATTGTTTACATCGCCTTTCGAAGCTATTGTTCTCTATCATAACCTTAATTGCATGATCTACGCCGACGGCTCACAGCTTTATGTGATGATGAATCCTTTAGACAGATCACCTGCCCTTAAAAGGTTAAGAAGCTGCATAAATGACGTAATTACCTGGAATAAGATAAACAAGCTACAACGCAATCCACGTAAAACAGAAATTATTCGTTTCTCATCACGCTCATTAGAAATCCAACCATAACGATGCTCAACATTGGCAGCACTATCCTTGAACATTCTGAACAGGTTCGTGACCTTGGTGTCATTTTGGACTCCATACTTAATCTACGCTCCCACATCAATGCAATTTGCAGATCTTTATCTTTGGCTGTGAGAAATCTTGGTCGAGTACGTAAATACCTTTAAGGGAACAAATAGAGAGACTTATACATGCATTTATTTCATCTAGAATAGACTAGGATTCAAAACACTGCAGCTCGTCTACTAGTGGGAGCCAACCCAAGAGAAAGTATAACGCCTATTCTTAGAGATTTACATTTTTTACCAGTTAAAAAAACGCATCGAATTTAAAATTCTTCTCATCACTTATAAAGCATTACACGATATGGCTCCAGCTTTATACATAGTCAATCTGTTGACAAGATATATTCCAACCCAAAGCTTACGGTCATCCAACAAAATTCTCTTAGATGTACCTGGTAAAGTAAGAACTTCAACATATGGACAGAGAGCATTCTCTTATGCATCTCCACACTTATGGAACTCATTACCTGAAAACATAAAAAAGCTTCGACAGTAGAAACATTCAAGTCTTTACTAAAGACATATTTGTTTTCTAAATAATTTATTAGTTTTCTTCTTTTCATATTATTAGTATTACCAATATTTAATTACATTAGTATTCACAAATTAATTAGTTTCAGTTTTTATATTGCATTTAGTTTCGTTCGCAATAACATTTTAATTAATTTCTATTAGTTTTAATTAAATAAGTAATAAGTAGTTAAATTTGTATAGGTTTGTATATATTCACATATTATAAAAAGCATAGAGACTCTTGTTAATGCGTTTTTTAAGAACTTATTATTATTATTATTATTATTATTATTATTATGTTCCTATAAAAGCAACATGTCTTATAAATATTCCCTAAAACAGTTAGCAACACAATAGTGGCATCATTTTCAAATAATTCTAAAATAAATCGTTACCATAGTAAACGACGAGGCATTGAAAAACATTGAAATGCAAATTTACTCACCTTTCACGGCCGCGCTAACATCAACTGCAAAACTGCTCGATCGACGTAACAAATGATAATGCAATAATTTACCCAATTAGGGGTGTCGCGCTATATAGCGAAAAACAAGTGTCTTAGCGCGCGCTAAAACGAGAATTTAATGTCGTCAATTGCGTCTGCAAATTACAAACTAAAGTTTAAAAATTATTTTTACATTTTACAAGTTATAAAAGAACGAAATGGCACTCAAAAACTGCTCAGACACATCTTGGTAACGAGCGCGAAACCACCTTGCGCGCCCAATAACACCTTGCGCGCCTCGGCTGTTCAAGTCGAGATTTGATCCGTATACAGCTATTTCAATTAACGTTGTCGGGTGAAAGCTCAAAGCGCAAAGCTCAAAGCCTGCAAGTCAAGACCGAACGAGTAAACCGAGCGCCTGTTCCAGGCATGCAGATAGTTGGGAGTGGTGAAACGAAAAGAAACGACGCGAATGAGCAATGCGAGGAACGGGAAAAACGTTTATTTTGCGCCGCTCCCAACTATCTTGGCTTGTAGCTTTGAGCTTTCATCCGACAACGTTAATTGAAATAGCTGTATACAAAATATACCGTATATACGCGGGGACTTCAATTATGCATCCTCGCAGAGGCCAAAACCCTGCAATAACAGACATAACCACAGGTCAGCCTTTCATTTATAATTAAATCTACTAAAATACGTGCCTCGCAAAACCTCTTTAAAGGCTCACAAGACGATGCACCGTTCATCTTTTTCTCGCACACTTCAATACTAAACTAAACAAGAGGCTCCAAGTAGCCTATACTCATGCGCATGCGTACGAAAGTTTTATGATATATTTTAAACAAGATAAGAAGCTGTCCGACATGAAGAAGAGTTACTTTCATTCAGTCATTGTTCCTACAAACCACGTTGTTGCTATTAAATGTTTTATAAATGAAGGATGTACCACAATGAAGCCAGTGATTCTTCTGAGTATTTTATATACCTAACGTGAACACTAGTAATTTCAGTAGGGTTGTAGGAGACGCTGTCGTGACACTTTAGTAACGCTATTTTGCCGGAAGTGAGAGTAGCCGGAAGTGAGAGTAGCCGGAAGTCTATGAACCGGAAGTGTACAATTTGAAATATGCGTGCATACATTTGCATGCAAAATCTATATATTTTTCCATTTAATTTTGCTAATCGGTACAGCTTGAGTTCAAATGAGCCGAGACCAAATTTGTTTGCCAAATCTTTTATACCGAGGAAATCGATTAAATGTGTTTAAAACTACCAATGCTTGTTGGGTCCTCACCAATGGAAACTCACGTCTTAAATCTCTCGATTGGTTTCTCTTCCGCTTTACGATAAACGCTCACCGTCCTACGGTTTTCAGGATCCTCGATATGACCAGGAATGGCGCGGCTTGGCGTGGTCAGAAACAAGTTATCAATGTAGTAAATCATTAATATTTTAAAACCGGAAGTATTTCCACGTAGAAGCCTGTTGTGATGTCGGTTTAGGCGCAAATTAGTGGAAAAGAACATAAAGTGAGTATATTTGGAAACACGGAAACTGGTTTCCCATTTTAAAGGTTCTTTGAGAGACAGAAGTCCGTGATGAGCAGCTGAAAGAGTAAGATCTGAAGGAGCTTGAAACCGTTTGACGGTAAAAATTTTTTGATGGTTGATGGTAAAAACGTAATAAACTACCCTTTATTGACGGTTGACGGTTAAATTTTAGGCAGTTTGATGGCTGACGGTTAACCCCATTGAGACCCTCATAACATGAAGTAGATACGATCGAGTATGAAGATCTGTCGCGACCTGTAGATGGGTTTTGATTCAATGAAAAGCGAGCCAGGAACCCTTAATCAATTCAAAAATTGTGTTATGATTCCATCGAGTTACTATAAAGAAATACGCTTTACATAAACAACCTTTTTAAAGTGCCCCTGTGATCAATTTTTTTATTTTCATTTTTTTACATTTTCGTGTACAATTAGACTTTCTTACTCATCTTGCCAAATTTCAATTCATTACGAATACCAGAAGTCATTTTATTTTAACATTTATTTCCGAGAATTTACGGCCGCCATTAATCAACCTTGTTCCAAGGCTTGGTTGCTAATGGGAGAAAGTGACGTCAAAGACTCAAACATACCTCACAGGTTGAAAGCGCACAAATATGTAGAATGTAGACAATAGAGAAAGTCCTGAAATAAACCAGCTGTCAACAAATAATACGGCAATGAAACTTTGGAAGACGAATGCAAAAGTCCCCTATAATTTGAATTGTATTTCGCGCCCTTAAAGTGATTCAATGCACTTGAAATTTGCAGAGATAGTGCATTACATGTTCAACTTTAGATCAAAAGATTTTAAAAAAATTTCATCGACTTGTTTTTAAATAAACGCTTCCCTAACAAAAGTGTTACTTCTGTGAGTAGAATGAGCATATTTAAGACATTGCTTCCGATCATATCAACTGAAATCTAGTGAAGCAAACAGGATGAAACCTTCAAGGAATGAAGTTTTATGGCACATGAATAACATATGGTGAAAATATTGTTTCAATTTGTCAGGAAAACGCTGGCACCGACGAAATAACAGAAAGTAATGCGAATTTTTAAATTTTTGATGGAAAATATTCAACTCAATTTTATTCGAAAACGCTCTCATAGAATATTTTCAAACTTTGCAGTCTTGAAGACATACATCTAGACTATAAGAGGCATACAGTCGTTTTAAAAGTTTAGGTCTAGATGTTGAGAAAATTACTAATATGCAAAAACCATGACGTCATCAGATCGTTGTTATGGTAACACCGATATCAATCAAATCTAATTTTTTGGAAAGTTCATTTCATCTCTAGTTTATGTGTGAAGCAGCTTGCCTGACCGATCCATGACAGTGAAGTATCAGCCGTTCAAAGTTGGGGTGTCATGTCGCCAAAAAACCCAGTCGAGCCACCTTAATTCAGCCACTGTTGAAAAGGGCTATGTCGCGAGATATGTCACGCAGGCAAAAACGTCGGGCCGTCATCAAACAAATTCACGCTATCGCCGTGGAATCGGGCAAAATCCTGCCGTGCTGTGTACTCCGAAAGGTCTCAGATTTTTCCGACATATAAATAGTATATTTGTCTTGATTTCATTTCGGTTATTTCTCCGATTCTGAAATCATACTCCTCAGTACATGTACCAATACCGGAACCGGAAATGAGAAATTTCGACGTTTAAGTCACGCAACATTCAACGTGAAATTTCGCAAGATTTTTCGGATAAAATTACAACTACCAATTGCAAGTAAAACACAAGACTGTTGAATATAATTCCTTTATTAGCTAGACAAATTTTAGTCACAAAACTGCGAAATCTTTAGTCGCAAATGCGCCCGATACAGGCGCAATTTCGAGCACTGTAAAGTTAAATTATCTGCGTTCGCCTGGCGCGGCCGGTCAGTGAATTATTGCTACAAGACATAAGCGAATTGCACCGTACCGTAAAACATCGCGAAGGACGACGTCGGTATTTAGGTGAAAGCTTCCCAAATCAGGCAGAGAACCACAGCAAAATCAAGATAGAACATTCAAAACATACCAGAACAGCAGCGAGGAAAATCTGTAACTTCTTGCTTGATTCCAAAGAGACCCAACAACTTACTTGGTCCGGAGAAGAACCTTTGTCCAATTTTTCCACTGCATACTTTTACTAGGCATTGAAATATTGAGCCGTACGATTCCAAAATCGGGAAAATATCCGAAACTAAATCAAGACAAATAGATTATTCACATGTGACATTTCGAAACCCCAGCTCCCGAGGATGATGCCTGATTTCCACGCAATGCTGGATACTATTGTGACGTTTCAAAATGGCGCAGATTTGGAACCGACACATTTCTCGATTCGTTCCGCTTAGCCGACAAGATTAGGAAGCGTCTCCTTCGTCGACGCAATAAAATGACTTCTGATGTTCGTAATGGATTGAAATTTGGCAAGATGAGTAAGAAAGTCTAATAGTACACGAAAATGTAAAAAAATGAAAATCAAAAATTTGATCACAGGGGCACTTTAAGTAATGATCCGCATAAGAAAGAAAAGCGCCATGCACGATGGAATGTCAACTTTTTTTCATTGTTACAACTAGTGATCTCATTGGCCTAGACTCAAAAACTGCTAAAAGGTTAGAGTTCAAGGTGCATTTTGTTTAATTTTTTTTAAGGTTTCAAGCAATCTAAGACCCAATCGCACAACATTCAAGTTTTAAAAGATATTGTATTTGGGGAACTTCATCAAGGAAGCAAAACTATTCTGGTTGGTTAAGCACGAACATTTCCTAAAATTTATTTGACGCAAATGGATTTTCTTTATTTTTATAATGAAATATAATTATGAACCATCAGCTCCTCCTCTATTCTTGAAACCAAAGATATTCTATTTGGGAAAGAGCCAATGCCGCAAAACAATAAAGTTTGCCGTAGTTCTTATGTGGAGCATTACTTATCAATTTATTAGCCTGCGTAGCAGGAGTCGGCGACAGCCATCCCCATTTACGCCTGCCACGTAGCCTATTAATTTATCTACTCTCTTATCTCACAAAAACTTAAAAAAGAATTTTCTAGAACTTTCTAGAACAAGTGTCCATTTGTGACCATGAATCACAACTCATTTTGTTAATCGTGCTGGCTTGGCAACAAGACAGCCCGATTAACAAATAGCTCTGTCATGTAAATTTGACTGTTTCGCCTTCGTTTTTGCCCTTTTTGTTGCCAGAGTTACTAAAACATGTTGTCACCTTTGTCATATTATTTTGTTTTCGTTCGCACTAATGTTTGATATTTGCAATTGTCATTGCTTTATAAAGCTTTATAAATTATTGGCAAACTGATTTTTTTTCAATTAACACAACTGAAGAAGATAGTTGTAACGGTTGAAACATGTTTTGTCCAAAAATCAAATGCTTCGTTATAAGTTATAATTGTTATTATAACTCCCATTTTACTATAAAAATTAGCGATAAAAAATCACGACGTTTCGACCTCTCCGAGGTCATTTTCAAGTGGATGTAAGAATACAGAATTAGCATAAATAAATTACAGTCTAAAAGCATAACAATGTAGAGAGCGCAAAAATGTGGTAAAATATGTAAATATAGGTGATAAAAAATTAAACTAATTAAAAAAAAATAAAACAAGAGTTAAAAGGACTTTCTAAACAAATAACTTAGCGCGGATTGAGTCGCACTGTTTGTTCAGTGTTGGCTTGAGTTCTTTGATAAAAAGCATTTCAAAAATAAGACAATCAAATTTGTTCTGACACTTCTTTAAAATCTTATAACTTCGCGCAATGTCATTCAAGTCCATATCATGCTGCTCTCTGAGGTGGTTTCCGACTGCCGACCCCTTGTGTTCTTCAATGCGTTGATGTAAGTGTCGGCATGTGTAGCCGACATAACCTGCATCACACAGATCACACTGGAAATGGTATACAACGCATTGTTGATTCACAAGGGGCGGCTTGTCTTCCTTCACTTTGATTTCGTCCTTGATCTTTCGACTGGTGTACACAGGACTAATTTCTGCATTTATCTTGCGGCTGAGGTCTCTAAGTTGTTCCAGTGTGATCTGTGTGATGCAGGTTATGTCGGCTACACATGCCGACACTTACATCAACGCATTGAAGAACACAAGGGGTCGGCAGTCGGAAACCACCTCAGAGAGCAGAATGATATGGACTTGAATGACATTGCGCGAAGTTTTAAGATTTTAAAGAAGTGTTAGAACAAATTTGATTGTCTTATTTTTGAAATGCTTTTTATCAAAGAACTCAAGCCAACACTGAACAAACAGTGCGACTCAATCCGCGCTGTTATTCGTTTAGAAAGTCCTTTTAACTCTTGTTTTATTTTTTTTTAATTAGTTTAATTTTTTATCACCTATATTTACATATTTTACCACATTTTTGCGCTCTCTACATTCTTATGCTTTTATACTGTAATATATTTATGCTAATTCTGTATTCTTACATCCACTTGAAAATGACCTCGGAGAGGTCGAAACGTCGTGATTTTTTATCGCTAATTTTTATAGTAAAATCTTTTACTAAAAAACAACTCCCATTTTGTATAAATAATACCGTAATTCAGCTCTTCGGGCTACAAAGCTGTTTTAATAAACATATCTATCTAAAGAGTATTTATTGTTAGCACAAGCTATCTTTAGTAGCTGTTCGTTTATCGTAGAAACGATATTTGCAAAGTTTGTGATGAATGGGTTATGGCAATTATATGACGTTATAAGTAGAAGGAGGTAAAGCCATTTTTTGAATGAAAATGCCTGCTTTTAACGTCGCATATCTCCTGCAGTCCCAAAAGCCATTATATTCAATGTATTTTGTGAAGCAAATAACAGGCTATCTTTTGAGAAAATTATTTTCAAAATATTGCATAAACACCGCAAAAACAAAAGGGTGGTCCCATTGTACCACGGTTGGGGAATAAATTTGATTGTACGTCCAATGGGTAGATTCACGCTAGTAATGTAAGGCCGTTGATCTAAATCATAGAACGAGAAGCCACTTAAGTTTACATTGTATATTATTCTTTCTTAAAGCGCCGGAGTGTGAATTGCACCCACCTCCTAAAAATGGTGCCTTGACTTGCCAATTAGTTGGAACAGACCGATGGTGTGCTGCACAATGTAAACAGGGTTACGACTTTGAGGTCGCGCCTCCGTATAGCTACTACTGCCAAGGGGGGAAATGGAATTTTTTCCAACCGTTTCCCTTCACATACAGCAAGGAATTGCCATGGCCAGATTGTGCAGGTAAGTGGTGATAACAGCATGGGCAACCAACGCGTTTTATTTAAAATATGACCAAAATGCCCAAATACGTTTAAATCAGTACTGTGCTTGGATTATATCTAATAGTGAGACCCCATTAAGGATACTGCATTCCTGATGGACCCTTTTAACCCTATCCAGGCCGGGATGGGTGGAGGGGGGGGGGGGGGGGGGGGGGGGGGGGAGAGTTGGGAGTGGGCGGGGGTGAGGGGGATTACGGTTCTAGGCTTTTGGGACCCGCTCAAACTTTGAAGTTGGGAAATTTTAAAACGGTTAATTGAAGCTATGGCCACTAAATTTGATGACTTTTCCTAAAATGCATCTGAAAACATTTTCACGTTAGCATGCTTTGTTCACCAACACTGCCGTTTCCATAGAAACCTCTTTTTAACACCCTTATTTTACAAAATTAGATTTTTCGCTTTAATCAAGATTATTTCTAAGTTTTCTTATTCAATTAGTATTTTTCACTTAATTTAGGGATAATATATCAAATTATGTATAATTGTATATTATTTAACGGTAATTTACGGAAAATGTAGAATTTAAAATGTCAAAATTCAGGATGGTGGATCGAAGTTTTACTAAAGGTTATTTCTCTCTGTAATTTGATAACCGGTATTATTACATTAATTGATTTTAAAACATTGGTTAACAATAAACTTCACTTTAGCAGTCCATTTGCTCTATTTTTCGACGTTTTATTTACCGAAATAAACACGTTTGGACTGATCCAAGATGGCGGACAATAAAATGGGAAAATTATTTCTAGTATTTTATCTGTCTGTGTAATTCCATTAGCTTTAAAGATATATTGTGAAAATATTATAAAAATGTCGTTTTCACTTGCGAAAGTTTTTTTCCATCCATTAGGTAGAGAATTCAGTAAATTCGTTGGCCTAGTAGTACACATCACTTCTATGACATCATATGTTGTTACCATAGCAACAAAGTGTAGAAATTCATAAACTATTACTTATGTATTACTATGTAAAACTTGGTATGAATGCAGTCGTCCGTTTCATAGATTTGCCTTATAGAACGTTTCAGTTGGCTATTTCAATGTATTACGGCGTCATGATGACGTCGTTATTGTAAACAACACCAACAGTGTTAGTAAATATAAGACATTTATCAAACAGATAGCCGTTAAAATCTTGTTGTTGTATTTTTTTATTTCATTTTGATAATGTATTACATTTGAATCGTTTGGTACAGGGGAACATTTGATTGACAGCAACGTTTGCCAGATGTTTACATTTAGACTATAAGCGGCATACAGTCGTTTTTAAAGTTTAGGTCTAGATGTTGAGAAAATTACTAATATGCAAAACCATGACGTCATCAGATTGTTGTTATGGTAACACCGATGTCAGTCAAATCTATTTTTTCGAAAAGGTCATATCATCTCTAGTATATGTGTGAAGCAGTTTGCCTTACCGAGCTCACACAGTGAAGTATTAGCCGTTCAAAGTTGGGATGTTATGTCGCCAAAAAACCCAGTCGAGCCACCTCAAGTTCCTTTCTAGTCGTTTATTTGATAATAATATGTTGATGGTTTTAAAATTTTTAATTTTTTTATTTGTTAATTTTTATCTTGTAACTTTTATCTTGTAAATTTTTATCTTGTCAATATAGATTTTTAGTTAGTTAAACAAAAATAATGCATTGCGCGTGTAAACATATTTAAATGTAACTAACTAACATCTATATTTTAATATGTTATAAATATTTTATAATTTATAATTTAATTATGTTATAATTATTTTAAATTGATGGAAATATTGATGAAAGACAGTTTTAGCCAATAAAATCGACGTTATGACGTCATAATGACGTAACATTACGTCATAATGACTCCAAAGTATCTGTAGTTACAACAATTCATGATAACATTGTCTTGTGTAAATTTGGTGGCCATAGTATAAGCGATTTCAAAGTTACATAGAAAGGGCAAAAAATGCCCGGTCTGGATACGGTTAACCTATGACCTAAATATCCCGCATCTGTTAATCTCATTTAGCCTGGGGGACTTGGTGCCCGTGCTGACCTTTAACATTAATAACGTTTATTATCTGGCAATTTGTATGGTATTTCAATGTTCGCGTGACCTGATATTTCCATGGGAACAAGATTTTGACAGCCATGTTTTTAGATTTTTCACTTTTAATAAAAACATTTAAGTTTGTCGTCGTAAATTTACATTTTTACACCATTGTAGCCTTTCTTTGTTGGTTTTAAATACTTTTGATTCAATTTAGACGGTTTTTTGAGGTTTTGGAGAAATTCCGAAATCAAGATGGCTGCTGTCCAGAACTAATGACGAAATTTTCACGTCATATGACGTCATCATCCCATTTTGTAGACTGCAAGGGAAACAGTAGTGTTGGGCGTACCATATACCCTCCAAGTTTCTATCGTCATAGATTTAAGGGACGGACCATTATTTTTCTGGAGGGGGGGATGAAAAATATTGAAAAAAAATACATCATAATGACTCCAAAGTATCTGTAGTTACAAGAATTCATGATAACATTGTCTTGTGTAAATTTGGTGGCCATAGTATAAGCGATTTCAAAGTTACATAGAAAGGGCAAAAATGCCCGGTCTGGATACGATTAACCTATAACCTAAATATCCCGCCACTTTTAAATAAAAACATTTAAGTTTGTCGTCGTAAATTTACATTTTTACACCATTGTAGCTTTTCTTTATTGGTTTTAAATACTTTTGATTCAATTTAGACGGTTTTTTGAGGTTTTGGAGAAATTTCGATATCAAGATGGCTGCTGTCCAGAACTAATGACGAAATTTTCACGTCATATGACGTCATCATCCCATTTTGTAGACTGCAAGGGAAACAGTAGTGTTGGGCGTACCATATACCCTCCAAGTTTCTTTCGTCATAGATTTAAGGGACGGACCATTATTTTTCTGGAGGGGGGGATGAGAAATATTGGAAAAAAAATTGTTTTCAGGATCTGACAAGACAAAATAAATTGTTTGCAAACACGATGCATGTGTGTAAAAAAAAATTTTGCAGAGAAGTCAGATAAACTATTATAGAAAAATTCATTGCCTGACGAGTGAATTCCACATTAAATTTCATATATTTCATATTCATTCCGCGATGAGGGCGATATCGGTTTTTCAAGTGAAATTTAACGTGGAATTCACGAGTTTGGCAATGAATTTTTCTTGAATCGCATATGTCGAAAAAACTATTTCAAAGCCGACTATCAAGAGCTAGTGAATAGAAATTAAGACTGATTCAAAATCACGGTGAATCACGCGCGGTCAGGAGAAAACACTGTGGTAGCGACAAATTTTAGTTTTGTTTATCTGTAAATGACATCTTATGACTGAAATTGATGCTGTATTATATGATATATTATGTGGACTGTGGAGTCGAACTGCAGCGAACGTTTATGGTGGAAATTAGGCTTTAACACGTGGGAAGTTTGTTATCGCCGGCCGGCAAATACGAATTTTATCACAGCGACAAGTAAACGCCACGCTAGATGAGGAAAAACCTTTGGACAAAAAAAGAAGGCAAATTTGTGAGTACTAGTGGATTAGTTATTAAACATTCCGTAAAAAAAATAATGCTTATCTTATCGCGGTCGATCACTTTAATTCATAAGTTGACGATTAACGGTTCTGGACGCGCATCTCCGCTCAAACAGGATTTTTTTTTCTTCTCACCTTATTTTCGCGACTCATTTCTAAGGGTACCAGACTACTAATATTATTACTATCATTATTGCCTTTTGTACCTCTTATACTTTTTACACCGATTACAGCTGTGGTGACCATTTGTCCATAGCATTGTTAATGGCGTCGTAGTTAATACTCAAACTTGGAGGGTATCGCCCCCAAAAAATCCAGTCGAGCCACCTTGATTTATAAGCTTAAAGGCCCACCTTCACCCAAAATGCTGTGCGCGCCGTGATCACTTTCTGTGCTGAATTTCGTGCAACACGTTTGAATGCGTGCAACCAATCAGATCACGCGTATGAACAATGGAGCATTTCAAAACAAAAATAAACGACCGCAACGTCTTTTGGGTGAAGGTGGGCCTTTAAATTAGAAACAAGATCACTTGATGCTAATCTTTCTTTTGTCTCCACAACAGTAACAGCAAATCCAAATAATTTGAAAATGCCGATGCATCCAATTTTTTACTTCAATGGCGACTGCAATGATCCTAATACGGTAGCAAAGATGAAACAAGACTTCCTTGGATTTTTGAAACAGCCTTTTTTACCATCGTCGCTTTGTAGTAATACAACAACTTGCAACGAAAACACTGTGACAGTATATTGTGGAAACGTTACAGTGCCAGAGGGAAGACGGAGGCGTTCTCCTATTATGCAGGTAAAAGTGAACTTTTCAATAACTGTGTAAATTCCTGCGCGCTGATTGGCTTATTTCTATGGTCAATAAGAGTATAGACCATGAAAATGACGTAATAGGTAACGCAACGCGGTGAGTTTTGTCAAACTTTTGGCGCTGCGGGTTCTTTAAACAGTGAAAAATGCACTTAAAACTTGAATTCTTCAGTGAGAATGCTCTCTCGTAAGTTAAATTTAGTTTACAATCAGCTTAACTTGCCTGGAATTAAGTGTGAAGCAAAAAGGACAAACAACTTGTCGTAGTTTCACGGGAAAATCATTGAAATTGTTTAAAACTTGGCAGTGAAACCATGGGGAGGCCGGCCATATATCAAATTGTGCTTGTCCCCTTGTGTGGACTGGTCATGAGAATTGTCTCCGTGAATCAACCACAAAAAAATCAAACTGTCCTCACGACCAGTCCCTTAGTGCAAACCAGGACTTGTCTGATTGTATGATGTGTGTGTGACTTGTCGCAGGGATCAGTCCCTCAATTAAGTCTCTGTAACTAGTCCCTTGTTACACATGAATATGGTCAATTGTTGAATACAACTGTACAATTCCTAATGTTAATATTGCATCATGTTGATTAGTCTCATACGTAGCCGTTTCCAGGATCATCAAACAACATTTCCACTTTTTGTGGCTACTGGTATGTAATACCAGTAGCTACATTGTCATCGGGTTGTAAGTAAGTCCCGTAAGTCCGTAAGTCCGTAAGACCGGAAGTAATGTAATTTATGTCAGTTCGACCGTGGAGTTCCTGAAAAAATGCTTCCACCAGTCACTTTGAAGGTTTTCCTGACCATGTGGCGAATTTTGAATCGTTCCATAAGCTTTTTTCCTCTGGAATCGTCAGTAAAAATATTTATCGAGCGTGTAACAGCCGCCATCTTGGAGAAATGACGTCAATTTCTGAAATAAATCATTTTACGGGTTTTGTTAACGATTTGCTTCGATAGTCCAGTGGATTGTTCCGCTGGATATACTGCGTAGTTGTGCGTCGCAGGTTCGACTCTCGACAAAGTCAAACTTTTTTTTCCTTTTTTTGTTTTTTCCAAGACAACCTTTATTTTTTTTTTCTTTTTGTCGCTAAACAAGCCTACAGGCCGCATTACCATCAAGTGTTTTTAAAATGTCAATCCCTTCGATGTTAACCCGCAACGTAAAGACCGTGGCGAGCCCACTGGGGATGAGAATACGATGATGATCCGATGTGTTGTGCGACGTTTTCCGATGTTTCTTCTTCATTATCTTCGTGAATCTTCGGCGTTTACGGCGAACGACGATAAACTTCGACGATTGTCGTCATCTATCGGAAGTTATCGACTTTCTATTGATTAAAAACGTTGCATGCGTCTTTGCTCGGTGAGCTGGCGATTTACGGTAAGTGGGAACTTTTATGCAATGATTCCATACTATTTTGCACAGCTAATCAGGCACAGCTTTCGACGAATGTGTCGAGTGTTTGCTCACGAAGAATCTTTCAGGTGTTTTTATGCTCCACGCAAAATTTTCAGTGGAAAGAATCGACGTGAATTAAAGTGTTTGTTTGAAAACGATCATCGAGTGATCTTTCCGAGCAATGATCAATAACTCGTCCCGATCGTGTTTACCATGTCAAGCGTTTGGCGATCATCATGTCAGCTTACATCTAAACATACTGTAGCATACATGATAAAATCCACTCGGGAGTACCCCCACACACAACGTTTCTGCATCCCATCAATTCAATCTAAAATACAATACTAAATAAGCTTAAGTTTTACATTATTTACATATAAGCTTAAAGTATTTCTTGCAAAAAATTACACTTTCCTCCAATTCATTACATTAACTCCATTATTCAACAGGATATTGAAAAAGTTACCCTGTATCATTTGGAACACAAGATCTTCCATAGACGGGCTTCAAATTTGAAGGGAGGTGGGACTAAATACCCACCCAAACCTATCCGAGAACTCCCTCAGGTTTGGAACCTATTCATGAATGCCAGAAAAATGTCAGTAAGGTACAATTAAGATGCGACATTGGATAAATTCCACATTCACATGAAAACAGATAGCGTAACTTAATATCTTTGACTCCAAGAATTAACATTTCCTTTGTTATTACTACAAAAGCTTCTTTTACACTCTGCTACGCATTCTCAAGAATGCACAGATGCATATAACTATTGTCAATAAGCAGATAAAATACTGTAATTTCCATTAATAAACAAGCCAAGATATTGATTGGCTACAAAATCATTCAATGACATTCAAATAACATTTGTCTACTTCCCGGCTCTTTCCATACCCCGCGGCAGCAATTGTTAAGTGAAAAGCTCAGGCAAAAATTACCTGCCAGTCATTACCCACAAATTATGGGGCAGTACGCAGCTCTTACAAGGTCTTCTCTGATTTGCTGAGAAAACAATAGAACAAACAACACAACAATGGACTCTAGACCTAAAAACAATAGAGCTGCGTGATATACAGGTCCAATAAAATTAGAGGTTGTTAAGAGCTGCGTGGTATCTCCAAATTATGCTTCCTGCAAACCACATACACCCCTGCAAGTGCCTATTTTTCAACTTTCTCACCAGTAACAGTAGCCACATGCACTCCTTGAGTGCCTATTTTTAATTGCGTGATGACCCTGAAAACGGCTGCGAAGGAGACTACATGCTGATGGGTTGTTGGAACAAAATATATTACATACTGAACACAGTAACAAAGCGAAGGAGTCCAGTCGATCAATTTAATATAGTAGTCAAGAGTAATTTCCTTAATTGTGAAGACAATCCTTGGTTCAGCTGAACTGTGTTAATGTGTTTATAGCGGAGCTCTGCGGGCCGAAGGCCCGCGCGGAGCCCCATACTCATAGAGCCCATCCTTGTCATTTTTCATGGTCATGGCCAGCGGAATGTTTTGCGGGCGGCGTCTTTACATGTGTGTCCGAGCGTTGGGCAGGGCTAATTCGCGGGCGCGTATGACGTTGCAAAACATGCGCGTATGACGCCACACAACATCCGGTATTTTAGCAATTGTTTTTCGCGCGGCTACACAGCCGAATGTCACGTCAGCTGTACGCTCAACGCTTTTGTTGAGTTTGTTAGCCGAGAAAACCATTTGCAAAGTCGTTTTTCCGAGCATTTATCCGAGGTTTGCTACTCAAGACAGGTTTCACATTTCTCAAACAGTGGTCAAGACCGCACTTGAGGCTGCGTAACTCTGCAAGTCAAGCGTTTTTGAAGGAATATAGAGCTAAGTGCTTATCTTAAATTGAAGCTAGTAGATCGTCGAAGCATTTGTTTACAGCTAAACCAGTCTTTTGAGTTTAATTCTTGTGCTTCCGACCTTTTCATCTTAGTTAAGCTTAATATCATTACTTTACTGTTCTATATTGTGCAATTTTGGCTTTCATTTAAAAAGGTTTCAATTTTGAATAATTAGGTTGTATAGAACGTGCTTAAATTCAGTCGTTTCGTGATTTCTTTCATCGAAGACAATCAGCTCGGCCTCGATGCGCTATAAATGGTTCGCGTTTTGCGTTTAAACAGAAACTTATGGAGATTTGAATAAAATTTTTAGAAAGAAGATTGTGTTGTCCATTTTTATGTCTTTGTTCATTCATTACATAGGTTGAAAAGCGATTTTATGTAAACAAAACAAGACTTGAAATTTATATATATTTCTAACTTCACTCGCGCGGCCTTATGCAAATATGTTTGTGTATTTTTTGCAATTTTGATTTCCAAATGAGTTTCTCGGGCAATTTTTGACAAGCAACAACTGTATTTTATTTGGAAAGTAGTCGTACTAGTTATTCCAGACGGAGAAAAAGTTGTTTATGTGAACTTTTGTACGGTCTAAATGTAATGTGCAGACGGTCGCGTTATACTGTTTTTGAGAATTGCTAAAATTAAAAAATAACCCGGTCGTCAATCTTAAATCTTGTGCTTCCGACCTTTCACCTTAGTTAAGTTTCACCTTTGTTATGCTTGTTTAGAGAGCGACGCTGTTAGGCTGAGCCTATCTATATATATATTACAGGTTATGCAGTAGTCTGTCCTTTCGGAATGAAATAATACAGTACACAAGGTAACTAGCAATTGGTGCCACAACTGTGGTTGTCTCAGTCTGTGTATTCTCTTGTGACACATGTAACACATCTTGATTGTCTCTTGTTTAAATTAAGTACTGTCGCTATAAATGTACAAAACTTTACTACATGTATGTAGAATATGTGGAACAAAAAGCTGTACACAGCTTGAACTCGTGGCGTCTTAACCTATTGCAGTATTGATTCGCAAGTGTTAGTTTTGAGTGCTTTTATACGGAGAAACATAAGCTCAAAAAGTCTAAAGTCTAAAATGTAAGACCACACTACATTTACTGCATTCAGTAGCCGGCACTTGAAACCACGATCGCTAACTGTAAGGGCAAGTTATATAAAACAAAAAACTTGCCGGAGCAAAAACCCCACAGAAATAAACGGCGAACAAAATATCAAACGGTCCTACCCATCAATGAACGCCCTGCATTGTCTTGAAAATTTGTACGCTGTGATTCTTCCTTCTGCTTTTCAAGTCAACACCGAAGACATTTTCCACCATCTTGAAATCAAGAGTGGATCACGAGGTCGCTTGTCAAACAATCAGACCAGTTGAATTTAAAATATATATAGACGCTAAGACGCGTTGATTGAAGCCAGCAATTTTTCTGTACTCGCTTTAAATATGTAATTTATTGATTCCCGATCAAATCCACACTCGTCTATTAATTCCCAAACCGTGAATTATTTCTGTTACATTACTTTTGTAACTTTACAATGAGCTTGTGGCGAACCCCCTGACCGGATGTCATATCGTCAGTGTCATATCGTCAGCTTATAAGTCAACATCAATGAATCTTGCTGTCCTCTATCATCGAGACCATCTACCTTGTATTTTTCCTATAAGATTTCGTTTACGTTTAAAAGTCAGCATTCTACTGCGCGAAAGTACGATACCATTTATTGTACACTAAGCCAGGCAGCGTATAACAGTGCATGTCTCGATCAATTAACTGTACCTAGTTACACCACAGGTCCCCCAAGCTATTCGAGAGAGAGGCCTTGTTGCGCAGTGGCATATGTATTAATTTCACTTTCACTGTAGCCCTATCTATGTATAATTACCCAATCTTATCACTTCAGTTCTTACTTAAAACGTTTTCTCTCACAAAGCGATATGGCTACCCGTGTCTCCAGAGTGGATGATGGCCGGTCTCGTGGGCGTGCTCTGAAACAACCTAAGTCTAGTACGGGCGAGTCCTATGTCACTTGCGGGTTCCTTGATTCTCTTGCAAAAATCTCCCTTTTTTCCCATAGATATTTTGACGCACTTGCATGGAATCTTGTAAACTACACCATCTTGCTTGGTCGCACGAGAGGGTCCATTTGTCGCACCGGTACGACGAAATACCTAACTGTCATGTCGAAGCGAATGCCTTGTTGTTGTAGGCCGGTAAGACGCTATGATTCTTCCTGGACACAACTGAGGCAAAAACGCCGTGGATTTGAAGTCTTTCCTGGATCTTTCTTGGTGCAGATTTTCTGGTCTTGTTGTTCTTCTGTACAAAGGAAGAATGATAACCATACATATTTTTTCTCCGTAGAAGTAACCGATGCCCGGGTTTTGAGGCGTTTTGCCCGATTGTACAGGCACTAATTAACGATACCATATTTTGTGTACGCTTCCTATGGTAAGGCGGCCGTTTGTTTCCGTGGTTGTTTGGGGTAAAAAAGGCTACTCACGTAAGGTTCCTGAACCGTGCTACTTATAGTGACGGATAACCATTCGATTTCTTCCAATTTAAGGTTACCGTGTACCTTCGGGGGTGTCTCCAGTATAACAGCTCTAGCGTCTTAAGATTACGCTTAATGTACCTAAACCCAGATATCAAATTAAAGCTTATAGAGCTGGCTATCTAAATATGGAAACCGTTTGGTAATAAAGATGATTTATCGAATTTTTTACGACGTCTAAATTCGAACGTCCGAATCAGCTTTAAAACGCTATAACTCAAAGCGATCATTGTATTTTGCTAATTTTATTTGTTCTCGGATTTCCAAACACGAAGCGCTAAAAGAACGTGTTGGCGATTTCCCATACCGTATTTATTCGAATAAACGCCGCGGCGTTTATTAAAGTTTTTGTAATTCTGGTGCGGCGTTTATTGGAGGGAGGCGTTTATTGGAGGGCGGCGTTTATCTGAAATTCAATTTATTTCTTACAACAATAGCAACTGAACGTTTGAACTTTTAAAAACAGAAACATGTTTCAGTGTTTGTCTGAAATGTCATTTACTTTATCATTCTCACTTTGCGTTTTAATACGATTGCGATGCCTGTCAGAATA
This sequence comes from Dendrophyllia cribrosa, assembly GCA_024195265.1. NCBI lineage: Eukaryota > Metazoa > Cnidaria > Anthozoa > Scleractinia > Dendrophylliidae > Dendrophyllia > Dendrophyllia cribrosa. Next base: position 30,322,291 of record JAJLRJ010000005.1, on the reverse strand, counting down.
AAGTTCACACAATTATATTCCTCAGAGCTTTGAATGCACTGATAAACATTGTTATAATCAAGGAAAATAATTTTTTTAGGCTTGCTGAAACTAGATTATTACTGTACTCGCTTTTGAGTATATTATTCGAATAAACGCCGCATCATGGATGCGGCGTCTATTCGAGGGCGGCGTTTATTAATATTTCTGCTCTGAAGTGCGGCGTTTATTCGAGGGCGGCGTTTATTCGAGGGCGGCGTTTAATCGAATAAATACGGTATTCAATAGAGCGTTTTCACTCACGTGACCTTCAGTCCCGTGGGACTCAAATGACAAAGGCCATGGCAGCCATGTTGGTGTTCCTAACAAAAGAAGTTAATTAAAATTCTTTTGTACGGGAACACCAATATGGCGGCTATGACGTCAAGTGAAAACACTCTATTGCAGTGAAAAGTTACAGAATATTGTCGAAAAAGGGAGAAAAAAAATTGGAGTGATCGCATGGAAATGGCTCTTGACGAAAAAGTTTTCGGAAATAAGAAATTCGCCGAAATATTTTTGTTGGTCATATGTTAGCCTAGCTTCTGTCCAAATTTGAGGAAAATCGAACAAATTCCTTTTGAGTTGTAGCTCTTTAAAGTGTCCCCTACAAGCGTAAAATTAACTTTGAGAAAACAGCGCCGCTAAATCAATCAAAAGATAAACTTTTACTTCCGTTCAAAATTGTATACCGTCATTTCTCCGTCAATTTTAACTATTTTTCGATAATTATTTTTGGGATAAAAGTTCATTCTGTAAACTTTATTTTGACGCCCAAAAAAAAAAATTCAATAAGATGGTCGATCTGAAGGTACACGGTAACCTTAAAGTGCCTATGAAATGAATTTTTTTCTTCGTTTTTCATTAGTTTATTATGTCCAAAGAACGAAAACAATAATCATTTCCCGAGGAAAAGAAAGAAAATCGGCTTTTTAGCCCCTCAAAGATGCGTCACTTCGGTTGAAAAGTGGCTCCAATTTTTGGAGACCCTGGGGCGAGTGGGCGTGCGTGATGACGTAAATTACGTAAATAGTATGACACATTGGTTTGTTTACGCTATAATTCCCTTGGAATCCTTTAGCGTGATGGTCATTTTGCCAACGTTTTTGGCTGTACAAATGTCAGACAGCGCCTAATTTGTTTCTTTACAGTCCTCTGAAGGTGAAGAGGATCAGTTTCGGATCACTCTTGATCAACTGAAATGATCGTGTCCACTGTAGTTTTGCCGTAGCGAGACGAACCGACTGTGCTGCTTGAGCGAAGGAAGTGAACATGAAGAAGACAGACTTTGATTTAGATTATTCAACGTGAAAGGTATACATTTCAGTAGCACAGCGTCTCAGTGGTTCGCCAGTTGAGTTGTAAGCTTATTGAACGCAGAGGCATTTTTGTTATTTCTTTTTAGTGGCTCGTTGACTAGCGTTTATCGAACGCGAGCGATTTATTTGTAGTACAAACAATCATGATATTAGCGCATTAGCGACTTGGCCGGTCTTCTCTGAAGTTCATTGATCGCGCGTCGAGGTTATGAACTTATTTTATCGGCTTGGCAATTCGCCCGTCTACTTGAAGTTCTCTTTTCAATGCGAAGGATACGTCTTGCCGGCTTGCAAGTTGAAAGTTTCTAAATTATACTGATATGTTATGCGTATCCGAGGTGGTGTTTTTTAGGCGGCTTGCTGAATTGAATGTGAATGGTGTATTTATAGCGGCAAGGCGTCTTGATAGCGTAATTATTTATTTATTTATTCAAAATGTTTAATATGCTTCTTAGTTCAGTGTCTTGCCAGCGATTAAACGTTTCTGGAAATTTTAACCACTTGGCGGCTTGTAAGTGATCAGTTCAAAGTATCGTGTTTTAGTGTTTACATTTATGTCTAATTTATATTTCATTGTATAAAAATTGATCTGATCGAACACGCAATGATTCAGCGATGTATTCTGTTCCGAATAGTCTTACGCATTTGTACATGTAGATTTTTGATAGATGTTCCGTAGAATAGACGCCTTCCAGTGAACACTTGCGTCGCTGCACTTTGAATTTTATAATTCGGAATACCGTATACACATTTACATTACTCGCCAGTCAGTGCCGATCGAGTCAGTATATTTTTGTAGGCCTCACTGACTTCGACGACACTCCAGTCGAGCCGAGGCTTGAAGGAACTTCCAAACAGGATATGGATGGATTGGGAAAATTATGCTTGATTAAACGGCCTCACCGGCCAAAATGTTATTTTCTTTTGCAAAATAATATTAATCTTAACAATAAGCGCTTTCATTGAAAACAACATCGCTTGACATACCCTTTCCTATGTCGGCGAACAAATTTCGTGTATTTCGCCGGCCTATTTTCCTCTGGAGCAAAATAAAGCTTTGTTACACCCTCTATTATCGTAGAATTCTAATATCTCGTATGTTTGAGGCCGCTCGCCACATAGTATTGGTCCACCTCTAGCGACGTCTCTTGTAAGCTCTCTTGTTCTCTGTATTCCCGCAGCAGTTTGTACAACTATTTACGTCACAGTGTAATATGACACTGGTTTTGGCCGCGCACAAATTGGAGCCACTTTTTAGCGTCAACAACCTAACTTTGAGACCATAAAATAAGCGCTTCGCATCGTCCCTAACACTTCAAACCTTTTATTCCAAGGTCTAAAAAGGTGAAACTTTCGATACATCAAAAAATAAATTACATTTCCTAGACACTTTAAGGAAGACTGGCAGAAACCTAACAGCGGCGCTTTGTGTGGGAAGCCGTGTTGCGTAAAAGCGCAAATAATAAAGGTTTTGTATGGGAATTCAACAAACATATTATTGGGAACAGTATTGGGAATAAAAACACGATAAAAATGCCTTACCTTGTTTCGCTATGGCATTAATCGTGTCTGCTTGGGGATTTCGGTCATTTCGCAGCGATTCCAGAGAGTTTTAGTTTCAATGATTTATCTCTATATATATTTAATTCCTAAATGTAGGGTACTCGTGACGCGAAGCACACAGCCGATCAACCGAAAGAAAACAGCCATAAATTCGCCCCAATACCTCCGATCGCCTCGAGGTTCATTGAGGGTCATTCCAGAGGGTCATTGTGGATGCTATGGAGACAAAGGTAAACGAGATTAATCAGGGAAAGTTACCCGTGAAAGAGCACCAAGGCAAAGAAGTGTTCCATCAAAAAGGGAAAAAGGGTGTCTCCAAGCCACCTCCAAAGAAGCAGATGGTGGACAAGAGGTGGCTGGGATCGAGGAAGATGGCGGCGGACCTAGATAGTTCCCTTGTCTTTCCCATTGTAACTATTAGCCAGCGGCCAGATGTAGTAGTAAGGAGCGACGATGCCAGGAGAGTGAATCCGTCAGAATTGACAGTACCCTGGGAAGAGAACTTCGGAGATACGCGGAGGGCCGGAAACAGAAACGATATGAGTAAATAATAATAAATAACTATATTTAGAGAGGAAAGCCACATCCAGGTCCTCTATCCAGATCGAATTGGAATTTAGTAGCTTGGAGAAGTATTGACTGGTAGATGAGGGGCCGAAACTGGCTGCCATGGTTCCTCCTGAAGACTTCGATGTGGTTGCTGGATCTGGATATGTTCCATTACTTCTCATTGTGTAAACACTGCTTTCCTTCATCGGACGCAAACGTCCGCCAAGTGGGAATTTTAGCTCCTAAAACTCAAACACTTTTCCGTTGAGGCCCGTGGAAAGAACCGTTGCTCGTATGTGTCGTGCACCGAACGTTTAAAACTGGCTAAGCATACCCGGCCTTGCGGTTCAAATTATCTGCACACTAGGTGGACGACGGGGTTATGTTCCCAAGGACCATAATACCCACCCAATCATTACAAAGCATTTCTCGATTCCGAAAATACTAAGTTTGAAACAAGCCACGTGAACTGAAATAGATCTGTTTAAAACATCTTTAAGCGAGCTCTATAAGAGTTTAGTACAGGTTTACTTTCGTGATCTGATCGCGTCTTTTGAAAATTAATTTTCATTTTCTTTGCTCTTAAAGTTTGAAAAAGGTCGCCGCCTTTCGTGTCATCGTGACCGTCCACTTTATTTGTCCGATTCCACATTGGTGTGTATACCGCTTGTATATCGCGTTGGCTAGGGTTTGTAACTCTCCGTATGTATTCATACTCTCTCGGGATCTTTTGAAATAACACCGAGTTTATTCTCACCTCTCATTAATAACCTTCATTTAACGTTTGTTGTATCACTATCCATTTTTTAGGTCAACATCCGATATGATGCCGTAATAACAACCAACCTAGCTGCAGGAAGCAATGATCAGGCAGGACAGGATGCTTTCAATGCGGAGAAAGTAAAAGCCAACCAGACAAGAACCGAATTTTCAAACAGCCTACAAAACGTGAGCTGGACCAAATATAAGGCGTCGTCAGGGTTAGAGTTGAAGGACGGAGATGTTACCAACTTTAACCTCGGTCAGATTGAAGCCTATTGCTCAGAAAATGGTGCAGTGGTTAGGAAGTGCGATGAAGCTGACCTAAATTGTGGTCAACCTAGTTGCACATGCACCAAAGGCCAAGGGACAGTCACTAAGTGTAGTAAGTACATAAAATGGTCCAAATATGATAAGTAATCAAATATGAAACTGTACTAGACTAGGGATGTGTAAGCGATGGCCATATACTGTCAAACTGTAAACAATTTTATGTCCGGCCATAGGTAATTTAATCTCTACCAAATTGCATTTACGGATAATCAAATCTAAATTCTAAATTCGATATTAGTGGAGCGGAGCTCCATAATTATAGATCAAAGGGTGCTATGACCCAACTCGTGAATATGGAACGCTCTTCTTATACTTATAGTGGAAGGCGGATCGGGAGTCATTTGTTTCGAAAACGATGAAAACATCTTAGCGTGACATAAATATGCATTGCGTAAAACGAGATAACTGGATGACATAATGCATTAAATGTGCGCTGTGGCTAAATACCCGGCAGCCGGGCACGGTCTCAAATATACTAAATGCCCGGCAGTCAGAAATTTTCACAAAATTTTCACTGAAAGGCTCTTTCAAACCTTTTGAGAGTATTCGATGTTCCTTTAGAAATGTCAAGCGCTTCCAAAAATTATTTTGCTTTTCCAGTTGACGAAATATCCAAGCTTGGGCATACCGTAAGATCGCTATGTTCTCGACACTTAGAAAATTTCTGCTGAGATTTTCACAGAGTTTCGACTGAACGTCTCACTCGAACCTCTTAAGAGTATTCAAAGTTCCTTTAGAAATGTCAGGCGATTCCCAAAAATTATTTTGATTTTCCATTTGACGAAATATCCAAGCTTGGGCATACTAGAAGATCGCTATGTTCTTGACACTTAGAAAATTTCTGCACAGACTGCCGGGCACGGCCTCAAATAGACTAAATTCCCGGCAGTCAGCAGTCGTTTAGAAATGTCAAGCGCTTCCAAAAATTATTTTGCTTTTCTAGTTGACGAAATATTCAAGCTTGGGCATACTACATAATCGCTATGTTCACGACACTTGGAACATGATTTCTGCAGACTGCTGCCGGGGCAGCAGTCAGAAATTTTCTAATACTTTCAAATAATTTTGGGAATCTCTTGACATTTCTAAACGAACTTTGAATACTCTTAAGAGGTTTGAGTGAGACGTTCAGTCAAAATTCTGTGAAAATTTCTGACTGCCGGGCATTTAGTCTATTTGAGGCCGTGCCCGGCAGTCTCCGTGAACATACTGTAGCGATCTTATAGTATGCCCAAGCTTGAATATTTCGTCAACTAGAAAAGCAAAATAATTTTTGGAAGCGCTTGACATTTCTAAACGAATATCGAATACTCTCAAAAGGTTTGAAAGAGCCTTTCAGTGAAAATTCTATGAAAATTTCTGACTGCCGGGCATTTAGTCTATTTGAGGCCGTGCCCGGCAGTCTGTGTCGAGAACATAGCGATCTTATAGTATGCCCAAACTTGGATATTTCGTCAAATGGAAAATCAAAATAATTTTGGGAATCGCTTGACATTTCTAAACGAACTTTGAATACTCAAGAGGTTTGAGTGAGACGTTCAGTCGAAACTCTGTGAAAATTTCTGACTGCGAATCTCAGCAGAAATTTTCCAAGTGTCGAGAACATAGCGATCTTACGGTATGCCCAAGCTTGGATATTTCGTCAACTGGAAAAGCAAAATAATTTTTGGAAGCGCTTGACATTTCTAAAGGAACATCGAATACTTTCAAAAGGTTTGAAAGAGCCTTTCAGTGAACATTTTGTGAAAATTTCTGACTGCCGGGCATTTAGTATATTTGAGACCGTGCCCGGCTGCCGGGCATTTAGCCACAGCGTTAAACGTGTTGTGACCTTTTATTCAATCGCAGGGAGCCCACACGCTTATGATATTTGTTAACTGAATTCGCTTAATTGTAAACTGCAAATGGATTCAAATCTATTACGGATACAAGAAGAAATGGTCGTCGTTGCGAGATGCGTTTTGCGATACGCTGCCAAAATGTTACCCTATCAAAATGTAAATAAATTAATAGCCATGCTTCTCCAACCATAAGTGCGCAGAAAATCAAGACCTTTCAAGTAATGTTGTTTAGTGTTTAGCGTTTTTTTTTCTTTAATTAAAAAGACAATTGTCTTAATTTATATAAGCTGTGCTCATTCTTAAGTAATGACAACTACACTTTTTACAACTCTTAAACACCGAAAATTGTAGATGGTGGACGAACAAAAGGAGCTAATGAGAGAACTATTGGTTATGTTCACCAGCATGGCGGCGATGACGTAACATGAAAACCACCTATTTGCGATAACACTTTGAAGAAACTTTGAAGCCTGACAAAAACTACTACATGGCAAAATCAAAGCAGTTATTTAAGGAACAAGCTTTATAGAAAAATTCATTTCGATTTGGTCTTGAAATCAAACACGGCGGGGGGGGGGGGGGGGGGGGGGGGGAGGTCATGATGCGTCACGCAATATTTATTTTCATTAAAATGTTTCACCAATTTATAGCACTCATCACCACAGTTTTGTTATTATAAGAGCAGAAGGGTATCTTGGCCAGGAAATGCAGGCGGGAGGGTCTAGCGGGCCAGGAAATCCGGGCGGAGTGGGAGGGGTCAAACAATCTTGCCATCCGTCGCTGGGGGGGTGGGATGGATTCTTTCTGGAATAACCCAATGTAATAGAAATAATTCACGGTTTGGGAAGTGTTAGACTAGTGTGGGCTTGATCGGGAATCATTAAATTAAATATTCAAAGCGAGTACAGAAAAATTGGTAGCTTCAATCAACATGTCTTGAGAGATGGTGCAATGTATGTCACGCAAAATTCGTTGAGGGGGGAGGGGTGCGTGACCCGTTTAAAATAAACAAAACTTTCTTATGCAAGCGCATGAATACATATAGGCTACCGGTAGCCTCTTGTTTATTTTATTTCAGCTAGTTAAATTTGTTTTTTCACATTTGATATAAATAATAGATATTAATATTTATTTACACGTGTGCGTTTTAAGTACTACGCGTAAAATGATTGATCGATCGATTGATTGAATGAAGATAAGATAAGCAGAGAGGAAATATCTATATTTTCATGGAATTCCGTTGAATGATTTTAAACCAATAAGAAAGCGCGTAGTATATTGTGGATTTTTTTAATACTATATTCATGGTGGCCCAATTCGATTTGTAATTCTGTAATTAGAAAATGTTCACTTCATTAACGCGACGGCGCAAGTAAGGTATACAATATAACTGATATATATATATTTTTGCAGCACGCTGTCCTGTGGGGAAGTACTACGACAGAGACGAGGATGATTGTCTTCTGTGTCCAGAGGGAACATACAGTCCAAATGAAGGCGCCCTGGCGTGTAAAGCATGTCCAAAGGGGACCTGGACTATAGGAACAAGACAAGAAAATTTCACGGCTTGTACAGGTGATTATTTAAATATCATTTTGCTGTCAAATCACTTTACTTCGTCATTACAAATAATTAAATTCCACACTGTTTAAGTATGCCAGAGCCACTGTCAATACTTTGGTACCTTGACTATCCATGCCTACAGCCGGCTAGTCTGATTTCAAAAAGGTCCTCGCTCGCTAGCTCTCACTCAACTCCTTCCTCTTTCCTCTTTTATTCCCGTGTAATTTCCTTTGTTTTGAGGCAAGCAAGCCTGGGGTTTGGGGCAAAAGGACAAATAAAATAGGAGGGGGGGGGGGGGGGGGAGGGGGGGGAGGGGGGGGGGGGGAGGGGGGGGGGAGAGTGGGTAGCCAAGGCGGCTTTACTTTTTTTTTCTCTTCTCTGAGTTTTCATTTGTGTGTGTGTTACATTGGTGCGTGCATGTATGCAAATTTATGCATGCACATTATAGTTTACAGTCAACTCTCTCTTAACGGAAACCTCTATAAGACGGACACCTGGTGTTGGTCCCTGCCGTTTTTCAGTCATTTTACTGTAACTAAACTCTCTATCAGACGGACACCTCTCTAAGACGGACAACGGAAACTTTGAAAACGTCCTGACGGATACTTAAGAAGTGCCTTATTTAGTGAAAAATACTTCAAAACGGAAATGTAAGTGCTGAATATGAACAAACGAGTCCACTTTTCTAATATTATTTTTGTTACAGTTTGTAGGTTTTGCTTAAGAAAATGACTTTAAACAGACTTAAAACAAACGCGTATTCATTGTTCATAGGTTCAGCTTTATTGTCTCAGAATTACTGGTGGCACGTTACCTCGACTCTCTATAAGCGGGACACCTCTCTAAGACGGACAGTTGGGGCCGGTCCAGACGGTGTCCGTCTTAGAGAGAGTTGACTGTATGCCGACGACTATATGGATTTCAGCCATGAAGTACAAACCGCAAAATCTCTGTGTGTGTTGGCTAACAGCGTACAATAGACCATTTTACAGATGTGTGCTTAGTACCCTGGTCTTTGTGTGAAAGTGAGGCTGGAGTCGACTTTGTTTTGATACAAACCTTCCTGCTTTTCATATGTAAGTCATGTTAGTTAGCATAAGAACAACATGATTTACATCATATCTGAAAAGAAGAAAGGTTTCTATCAAAACAAGGTCAACTTCAGCCTCATTTCCACACAAAGACCAGGTTACCAAGAAGAAACTGTAAAATGGTCTATTGCAATTTTTAAAGACAATGCAAGGCGTTCATGGATGGATATGACCGTTTGATATTGTGTTCGTCGCTTATTGTTGTGAGATTGTTGTTCCGGTTTTGTGTTTTATTTAACTTGCAATTTGCTTAGCGATTGAGGTTTCAGGCTACTGAATGTAGTGAATTTAGTGCAGTCTTACTTCTTAGACATCATTTTAAACTTATTTTTCTCCGTAAAAGCACTCAAAACACTCGGGAATCAATACTGCAATGGGTTAAAGGCACCACGAGTCCAAGCTGTGTTCAGCTTCTTGTTCTTGAAATCATCTGATCGTTGAATGTTTTCACCAATCAGAGTGATTTTTAGTCGTTTTTTTTTCTCCATCGAGAATTTCAAGAATGGGACTGAACATACTCTGATTCGTAGAAATATGTAATGGTCAGATGACAAGAATAAAGCCCTTAAACAAAAGCCATCGGTATGGGAAAGGAATGTGCTGAGTGCGAGCCACTTGTTATAAACTGTTTTAGTTGTAACACGGTAAAAACCCAAGGCGGGTGGGTGAAACCTCCCACCCCTCATCTTGCACCACGGGTATAACTTTGCGTGTACGTCCAAGGGTTATGTTTTGCATTTTCGATAAGATGCTTAAAATAGGTCGATCGTAACTCGAGACAGAAGAGTAAATACTCTTTTTGGCTAAATGCATTATCAGGAAAGCTGGCATACAAAGCTGAGAAGGAATTGTCAGCGAATTCTCAGACTGCCTTTTGTACATTTAACACGTTTGGTTATTCTAGATGAATGCGGTCCAGGATTGTTTTCTTCAACCGGTATAGCCAAGTGTTTCAACTGTCCTATTGGAACCTACTCCTCAGACGAGCGAAACAAAGCCTGCATAAGTTGCCCAAAAGGCACTTTTACCGTTGTTGATGCAGCTAAAGGAATACATGATTGCGGAAGTAAGTAGATAAGCCATTCTCTGCTGTAATAGTAAAGCTCTTTTAAGCTTTTACGACGTAGTATTTATGTCCAAATGATGAGTGAAGAGTGAATGAAATATTCAGCCTTCTTAAATGTATGTAGTTTTGAAGATAAAATAAAATATTATTCCCGACACATGAACGATATAGTGTCCTGAGTCTCTTGATTTTTTTTTCAATATGCCTATTACTGAACATTTCCTTGCCGTTTTTACACAGTGCAATGTGCTGCAGGAACTTATTCAGACAATGGTGTAGAGCCATGCTTGCCATGTACTGTGGGCACATATCAGCCGGGAACTGGACAGACTGCCTGCCTTCCTTGTCCGGGACAAGAATCTACACATGGGACTGGGGCGAGCTCTCTGGCATTTTGTGAAGGTGCGAGATGTGCGCTAATATGAACAGAAGTATTTTGTTCCTTTTCTTTTAGGGTAGCGAAAGAGAAAGTCATTACTAAAAGAGGAAGTTATTTTACCTTATCTTTGCATTTAAAGGGAACTGTTTACACTTGCTGAAATAAATCGGTTCAAGGTCCACTTTATTAATTTATTATATCTCTCAGTTAGTACGCGCGCTATGATTAGTCAATTTTCCGGTCCGTAATTTACAGTACGGACCGAAAAATTTGAGAATCCCGCATCGGTCTAGCATCCGCTAACAAAAGTTGTTTTCTTCATTATTCAGAGAAAACGTATGGAGCTAAATGGGTTAACATATCAGGTTACAAAAACTCTCTTCGATGAAATTAGCTATAACTTTAGCAAAAAACTGATTAACCGCGAATCAAAAAGCATTGACAATTTTCTTGAGTAAGTTATAAAGCTTACATGCTTATTGTTTTGGTATTTAGCTTTTAGGCTGTAAGTTGTAAAACTCGAGTAACTTGTCAAAATCGTTTAACTTTAACAATTTAATTCAGCATTGAAAAAAGAGTACCTTTCTTTGACTTCTCTTTGACTTCTATGAAAAACGTAAAGCTGCAAACAACTTGAAACGGCTTCCATCGGTAAACTGTATCATATAAGCTTAAGCTAGCTTAGTTTGATCAAGTTCTTGTCTAGTTATATAAAACTTAAAGAGTTATCGTTTGTGGTAGTGGCTCTAAGAAGAACAAACTTAAGGTTACGGAATTACGCTAAAAGTGTACCTTGATTCCTCAGCGAAATTTTTGTCCTTGCAGTGGATTCCCCGAAAACAATTTTTGCGTATTTGCAAATACGCTCAGCTCTTGCTGCAGCTCACGCTGAAAATTTGTCAGGTGCGATTGAAATTCAAACTCATCCATGCACAAAGTTTGGCATGAAGCCACCGGCTAAAGAATAACGAAAAGCCAAAAACAGCCTGCAGTATTTGATGAGGAGATATTTTCAGTATCCTTTTTGAAGTTTGAGAGTTTTTCCGTTCACCGCTGTAGACCGAAATGCTGCCACAGCCACATTTTCCAGTTTGACAAACATGTTTGTTTTGGCGATTTTATCGCGGCGTTTTCATTCTTCTTTACCTCACTTGTCTTCGCCAGTAACTAAGAATTTTTTCAAAGAAAACTACCTTGTGTCAGGTTTCCGTCGTCCCATCGAACACATGGAAGAATAAATTAATTCGTTTACAGTTGTTTCGAGAAAGGTTGTCGGAAAAAAGCGTAAAAGTGCACGCGACAATCCAGAAAGGCTGTGGGTAGTCATCCACGCTATATCCTAAAAACTCATTTATCCCAATGGCCCACCATCTAAGATCGTCCCTGTACGGACGAGGCATCGTGGGTTTCATGTATTTGTTTGACTTATTAAAATTCATTGATCATATCCCATATTATTTTTCGGCATAGTGTCGCGTGCACTTTTACGCTTTTTTCCGACAACCTTTCTCGAAATAGCTGTATATAGTTTTTATTCAAGAGCCACGCAAGTTCACGCCGAATCGAGGACCGATCACACTATTTTTGAAAGCCAATAACTTACGGTACGGACCTCGAACTCGGCTAATAAGAGGAATGTAAAACAAATCACTGTATGAGGATTACCGATCGTTAAGAAAAAAAATCAAAATTAAAATTTAATTAGGCGTTCAACGAAGCTGAAGGCTGTTCCCAAGAATGTCGAAATCACGCGAAATTACTTGACTTGAAATGATAACTGGATTGTAATGTGTTTATACTAATTTCAGAGGTTGACACTTGTGTGTCAAGCCCATGTATGAATGGTGGCACATGTGTGAACACGAAAGAATCTTACCGCTGTGACTGTGCACCTGGCTACAACGGAGTAAACTGCGAGAAAGAGATTGACGAGTGTCTATCATCACCGTGTTATCAGGCGTCCACTTGTCTCAACAAGGTATTTTACAAGCATATAGTAGACTTTCCAAAGACAGACTTTTTAGTTATCGGGCCCATCGTCACTTTCAGGGCGCTTACCATTTGTCAGAACTGCCCGGCCGGACCGCTTAACTCGTTAATATTATTCCATTATATTATTTGCCAGAACTGGTCGGCCAGACTGGTAAATTTGGAAATAGTATGCACCCTTTTGATGGACTTGTAGGAACAAGTCTTCAAAAAGATGCATTCTAGTTACAAACGGACCTGTCTGGCCAGCCAGTTCTGACAAATGGTAAGAGATAGCCTAACTAAATTCCCAAGGTAACCTAAAACGCCGAAAATTTCAGAGACCCATTCGTGAATACGAAACAACGTTCGGACCCTCACTTCAAATACGTGTTTTGCTGTACGGACGTCCTATTTGGAACAACATATATGCGCAAGCCTTATTTTTTTTTTGTAACTTATTAACTTTTATTAGTTTTTTACACCTAAGTAATGGTCCTAGTAAGAAGTAGGCAACCTAACGGCAGGGAATGCAGAAATGTGTTAATTGTGATATTGTTGAAACCGTCCACCTCATTGGCTAAAACGTGAAAATCTACCATAACTTAACCAGGTAGTGCATTTATTTCTCTCTAGTTTAATAATTGATTCTCTTTTAGTGAAAACTATTCTGAGTTTTAATGCAACCAAAATTCTATGTGGGAAACATGTAAAATTGGAAGCCTTTCTTGGCCATTGTTTTGGAGTTTCACGATTGGATGAAATCTTAAAAATAAAATAAAGTTCCAGTACATTTTATTTTAAAAAAATGTTGTTCATAGGTTGATGTAGTCTCAGTAAGAAAAACCTAAACAATCGTATGTGGGGAAAGCGAAATGCCGCGGAACAATGGAGCATTGCCTAATTCTTACACGCATTGTTACTTAATGATTACCAACAAAAGTTTACAGCCCAGTGAGTGAGCGATCGAGCGATCGAGGGATCGAGTGACCTCAGTGTCCCTAAATCATTCAACTCGTTTTACGCGTCGTAACGGCAACCTAACGGCAAGGAATGCAGAAAGGTGTTAATTGTGATATTGTTGAAACCGTCCACCTCATTGGCTAAAACGCGAAAATCTACCATCACTTAACCATGTAGTTTATTTACGCGAGGTTAATAAATTTGTCGTCCCTCGGGAGCTGAGCCGCGTGAATTCGAGCGAAAAACATATATATATATATATATATATATATATATATATATATATATATATATATATATATATATATATATATACAGCAGTTTGCAAAAATTTTGAACCCCCCAAAAATATATCATTATATCCAAATATATAAAGCATTGTTAGGGAACAGGGATATAATGATATATTTTGGGGGGTTCAAAAGTTTTGCAAACTGCTGTATATATATATATATTTATATACTTGATGGTGTCCTGCAGTTGCCTGGCAACAAAAATCGCGACCGCTGACAATGGCGCACTCTCATGTTTATTCATGGAGGCCGTGCCGGCGGCCATACCCCTACTCATCAAATGTTTACTCTCGGTGAAACACAACCAATTTCTGATGCAAATGAGAAAGAACACCAAACACAACAACGCTGGATTCAACAAGTGGCTGGAAATCCTTGTCCGAGAAAATTAACCACCGAAATTCCCCTGAACGGTGACTTGAAACTCTGCGCGATCGAGCAACGAAGAGACAACGAGAGCATAGATTACAAAGACTTCGAACAGCCTAGGCACACATTAGAATTCTGAACGAAACCGATCAGGAGAGGCGACACCAACTGGAAGTGTTGGACAAAATGATTCTGTTTGTAGACGCAACGAGAGGCGGCAAGAATTACACGATCAGCTAAATACTCGTGACGAATATCTTTCATATCTGATACGGTAGGGAAAAGCAAACACTGATTACACTGATTACACTGATTACCGGCTTTTGCAAAAAAAGAAGATTTTAAGTGGCTAAACTACTGAGAGGATAATCAAACATTGAAAAATAATTCTCTTAGTACACACTGTAATTTGATGTTTATTGATATTCTCGCTAAGGAACTTTTTAAATGATCAAAACTACAGATAAATGATCAAAACTACAGATCACACAGGTGGAAATTATTTCCCAAATATGCAACATTTACATGATGTAGCATTATTTGTGAATGAACAGTGAGTGAAATGTGCTTTGTAAACGTATACGGTATCTTGAGTTTACAGCATTCTTCATAAAATAGTTCAATAAGAATTAAATAACATTCGAATGGTTTAGTAAGGAGAATTTCTGTTTACAATTTGGATAAAAACATTTTGTTAGAAAAAACAATTTTATGTTAGCAAACATGTCCAGCTAATGTATAGCAACTGTATACATTAGGTAAACACATGACACATCAACATTATTGCTTCACATTTATTATTGGAACGGTGATCAGTATCTTAAATCTCCTCACAATATCAGTGCACGAGCAAGTACATAGATTGTGCAAATTGAGAACCTGATCACCTTCAACATGAGTTGTCTGTGGCAATTGATTACAAATTTACTGTAGTTATATGGCTATGTGAACTGCAATGACACCAGTAAGGAGAATGTACATCAACAAATTAATTTTTATTTCGTGAAGTTGAAAGAACAGAACAGACAACTGAAACTTTGGGTGCAAAAATTCACCGCCGAGAGAAGATGTAAACAATGCACGCGGTGTCTTGCGAGACGTTTCTTGCGAGTTTTGCTTCCGCTAGTGAATGTTTCTCGGGCGAAAATAACCTTAAAGCGATCACATTTTCATTTAATTTTCTTTTCTGTGTTTCGGATACAGAGGAATAAAAACTGGATATATTTTCGTGTGTCTGATTGCGAGATGTTTTACGAAACAGCTGCGTTATGCGTTACTGGAAAGGTTTCAAATTACTTTCACATTATGCAAATTGCAACATTTTTACCTCAACTGAAAAAATATATTTCAAAGGGCTAAATTTGTTTCTCTCCTCCTAAATTATCACTTCTGTCGTTAGCTTTGATTAAATTTATAAGTTTCATTCAAACTTTATTATAATAACGGCGGGAATACTTCCAGCAAAACTTTCAATTGGAAAAGTTGTTTTGACCTCGTGTCCGGACCAGGCAATTACATCATGGCTTCGAAAGGCCACTTTGCGGCTACATTTGCATTCACTTCAAAAGTGTCGGAAACACAGACCAGCTAGTTACAAGATTTAGCTAAAACCAATAACAACCATCGGGAAACTCTGACATACGGCCTTTTTTTTCAACGGTAAGTACAAAGTAGGCATCGATTTGTATTTTTCAGTATGTACTCGTCTTTTGACACAGTGGACACGCTACTTTAATAATTTGCGTGAGATCTCACACGCTAAGTGTACTGTGTCTTCTTGTTTTAGACGGTTAACGCGCTTCTTTGTTAGACTACTCACACTATCCGAATACTCCCAATCATCAAACCGTGAAATAACGTGCATGCAGATTCCCAAGAAAATTATTCTCCAATATGCACGACGCCCAAGTATACGCTCCCACAGCGTCTTGTATTAGAATAGAACGGTCCGATTTATGACAATGTCTCATCCGTGCGCTAAAACGGGCAGACAAACCGTCACTTATATAAAATCGTCCATTACAAAAATACAGTTTCAAACAGCTAGTTCTTCTAGATATAACAATAAAATAACTTTCGCACTACATCGAGAAAGGTGCTACAAGAAAGAACAATTTCTTCATGGTAGATTTTGATCACGAGCTAGGCAACGAGATCTGCTAATAGATCGAATTTCATTTCAAGGCCTAAAGAATTATTTTGAACGGCTGAAACAGAACAAAAATTTCGAACGGCTGGCTATGAACGGCTATGGAAAAATTTCGAATGGAGTGAGTTTTCAGTCAGAAAGCGAACAAAACCAAAATAGGTCACTTTTATATGTAAACAAGCGGCCAGGTGCCAGTGCGTTAGTCACGCAAAATTCATGTGTAAAATTCTTTCTGAACTTCATATTTACCAGTTGTGAAGATAAATCTTGAATGAAACTAAATATAATAATCGATGTCAGACAGCGTGGAAAGGTATGTAGCAGAAAGAAAAACAGAAAACAAATTTAGCCCTTTTAAGTTTGTTGTAGTTGTCAGGAAAAAGTGCACCAAATTTGCATATGTCAAAAGGGTAGTTTGAAACCTGAATACAGACTATGCGCTTCCATGAATTCTGGTCAATTCTCTGTTTTCCTTGCAGTTTCGCTCGCCAAATTACAATTAAGCTTTACTAAATTCTACAGGCGTTAAATATAATCCTTGCACCCGCACTTTACGTAAGTCTTCACGTGTTCCACTTTACAAATGTGCACCAACAGTCAACGACATACAAGACTATCCCAATACTCAGTGCACTCCCTATCATCAAACCCTAAACTGACGTGCATGCAGATTTTCCAAGATATATACATTCCAATACGCCTAATACAACGACGCCCAAGTATACGCTCCCACAGTGTCTTGTTTTGTTCTAATTTACTAATTGGTTCCCTTTTAAGGAAAACTATTCTGAGTTTTAATTCAACCAAAATTCTATGTGGGAAACATGTAAACTTAGAAGCCTTTCTTGGCCATTGTTTTGGAGTTTCGCGATTGGATGAAATCTTGCAGCACAAAAGAAACATCACTTTAACATAAAGTTCCAGTACATTTCATTTAAAAAAAATGTTATTCATAGGTTGATGTAGTCTCAGTAAGAAAAACCTAAACAATCGTATGTGGAGAAAGCGAAATGCCGCGGAACATCAGAGCATTGCCTAATTCTTACACGCATTGTTACTTAATGATTACCAACGAAAGTTTACCGCCCAGTGAGTGTGCGATCGAGCGATCGAAAGATCGAGTGACCTCAGTTTCCCAAAATCATTCAACTCGTTTTACGCTTCGCGTATTCACAAGTTAAAAATCAGCGAGAATGATGTGGTTTCCTTAATATTCGCAAGTATGAAAAAAAAAAACAACATAGATCTATTTTCTCCCGAAGGGCAACCAAAATTGTTTAAAATATAGACAATATAAAGATCTACCGCACACTAAAGATAAATGTAAAGATTAATGAGCATCGCAAAGCATGGTTTCCATGTATAATCGATACGATCGCTGAAAAACAAGTTCAGCGATCGTAGCGATCATATGCAAACCACTTTTCAGCGATCTTATCTTCTATCATTGTGAGTTGTAAATGAGCTAATATATATAGATATATTAGCACAAGAATTAAGATTGACGACCGGGCTATTTTTCAATTTTAGCAATTGTCAAAAACAGTATTACGCGACCGTCTGCACAGTACATTTAGACCGTACAAAAGTTCACAAAAACAACTTTTTCTCGGTCTAGAATAACTAGTATGACTAATTTCCGAATAAAATACATCTGTTGCGTATCAAAAATTGCCCGAGAAACTGGAACATATTTGCAGAAAGCGACGCGACGCGAGTGAAGTTACAACTATAAAATCCAAGTCTTGTTTTGTTTACATAAAATCGCTTTTCAACCTATGTAATGAACGAACAAACACAAAAAAATGGACAACAAAATCTTCTTTTGAAAACTTTTATTCAAATGTCTATTAGTTTATGTTTAAAAAAAAAACGCGTACCATTTATAGCGCATCGAGGCCGAGCATTCCTCGATGAAATTCTAGATATCAACACGACTAAATTCGAGCACTTTTTATAAACCTTTCTCCAAAACTGAATGGGGTTAGATTCCACTTGAATCTTTTTACGGTGGTCAATTTACCTTATCGACTCAGTCGATAAAACTAAATTCTCGTCTTTCTCCAAAACTAACGAGAACACAAAGAAAAAGTCAATCACAAATTGATATCAACATAAATTCCCATCGAAAAATGAAATTTCTTTTAACCTTTTAGTCACTCGGCTGTTTGGAAATTCTTTTAAACTCCGCTTCTTCGGTTCTGAAATCCGAAGAAGAAATATTGTCCCACATTGATAAAAACGTATGAAGTTCCTCGAAGCAAGATTTTATCCCTGAAAGCTCTTCTTTTTCCACTATAGCGGCTTCTGAGTATCCCTGTCTTGAGTAGCAAACCGCGAAAAAATCCAGGGAAAAACGATTTTGCAAAATCGTTGCAAACCCTTGTTGTGTTGCTAAACACAACGAGAGTGTTAAATGCAGCTGACGTGACATCGGCCGTGTAGCCGCGCGAAAAACAAAGCATTGCTTTAGTTTTAAAATTGCTAAGATCCCGGATGTTGCGTGACGTCAAACGAGCATGTTTTTCGACGTCATATGCGTCCGCGAGCTAGCCGTGCGCAACGGACACTCGGACGGACGCGCCCGCGAAACACTCCGCTGGCAATGACAGGCATAGTTTCTATGAGTATGGAGATCCTCGAGCGGGCCTTCGGCCCGCGAGAGCTCCGCTTCAAAGAAGTTACAAAAATTTTTATAATGAGGCTATTGCAGAAATAACATAAATATTTGTTTTTGTTTTTACTGTAACTGCCTCATTATAAACATTATTTTTTGTAACTTCTTTGTAGCTCATTTGCAACTGACGATGATCGAAGATCAGTCGAAACATTTCTTGTTTAAATATATAAAAACGTTGTCCTGTTTTTGAGTATTTTATCTAGTCTGTTTCAATTCTATCCAGACCTTTGGAAATATATTAGTGAGCCTTAAATAAATTCACTATGTTTAAGTACTACAATTTTCCCAGAACATAAATCATGTAATTCTATTCTAGACATTTTTTTATGTAAGTGATGCATTTTGCAAAATAATAATTTTTAAAAGATACAACGGATTCAGGCTTTTCTGAATCTCTTTTTACAGGTTAATGCTTTCAAATGTCTTTGCACAGCTGAGTACACTGGAAATGAGTGTGAACTTCCCCAAACTCTTTGCACTAACATAACGCCTTGTGTAAATGGTGTGTGCATAGATAAAGCTGGTTCATACGGTTGTCGGTGTTCTACAGGATACAGTGAAACGTTCTGCGAGATGAACATTGACGAATGCACTTCAAACCCTTGCCAAAACAACGGCGTGTGTTTCAGTGGCTTGGGCGTCTACACTTGCAAGTGCCAGGCAGGATACAATGGCGTGAATTGCCAGATCAACATCGATGATTGTGCAGCCGAACCATGTCAGAACGGGGGCACGTGTGTGGATGGCCTAAAATCTTACAGTTGTCAATGTCCCACCGGGTATACTGGAGTTAACTGTGAGCATGCTATTGATTACTGCGTGGGACAGCCGTGTATTAACGGGGGAACATGCGTGAATCAGCCAACAGGTTTCTCTTGCACCTGTAAGCCTTCATATTATGGATGTCGCTGCAAAAACGGTACTACATCGCTTAGATAATTGGTATTTTTTTTAAACTCGGTTATTTTAAACAGCGACAGAAAAACAATGAAAATAATTACTGCAAAGCCACTTAAACCAAAAGAAGACATTTCAAAACGATATAACTAAGGGATTGCATATTTTTCCATGGTTTATCATGATCGATAAAACAGAAAAGTTGTACGGCGGTATTCATGCAAAAAACTTTTAAATGTGGCTTAGAAGAATGTTACTTAAATTGCTACCTCATAACTCACACGTCAATCGTAATTATGATAACTACTGTATCAGATAAAATTTAAGGTTTGGAGAATTGAATGCGAAGTCTAGAGGGGTCTCTAGCGGTGGAAGTTATGCGACCGTGACAACTTACCACTGAAAAGAGACACTGTGATAGTGTGAAAGTGTTTAATTGCAGGTGTTTTTCTGTGTGGTTACATTCTGATGTGACTTGCACTCTAGATGTCTACAGTCAAAACACCGCGTGAGATTTGCGCACATTTATATTAATAAACAGTTTCTTTGAAACTAACGATAAAAAACGACGTTAACCTCTCTGAGGTCATTTTCAAGTTTAAAATAATAGCGATTGAAATTAGCATATATGAGTAAAACTTAAGACATGAGAATGTTAAACGAGATAAAATACTTAAGCACTAAGCATTGCAAAATGCAAGTGATAAAAATACAAAGGACTCAATTAAGACAATAAGAATATGTTAAAAGATACAGAATAAAAATGAAATACTCTTCGCTATACAAATAACTTTAACAGTTATTTCACTTGAAGGTAGTTTATACGAACAAGTCGATGGTGTTGCGATAGGGACCCCTAATGGCCAACGCATTCATGTGTAGTATCGAAGAACGACTTCAAGACCAAAGCAAAGTGCCGGAATTCTACAAACGCTATGTGGACGACACGCTGAGCGTAATGTCCAATGTTGAAACAGCTGAAGCATTCCTTTCCACACTGAACGACTGCCATCCTTCAGTTAACTGCACCATGGAACCGCCGAAAACGGGGATGGAAATCGTCAAACGCAATTCCCGCCTGGAGACAAAGGTGTACAAAAAGCCAACAGGCACTGGATTATTATTGCATTATCAGAGCCACGTCGATGTGAGATATAAACAGTCACTGTTAACGATGCTGGATCGTGCTTTTAAACTTTCATCTACCTGGCAGCTGTTCCATCTGGAATGCAAACGTCTCACGGTGACTTTCTCCCGACTTCAGTACCCAGTCCCGCTTTTGCAATCAACAATCAATGGTTTTGTTAGTACTGCGAAAGTTTCAGGAGATCCAAGATCCAAACATACGCGTGACGAGAAGGAAGCGCCTGTGAGAATAATATTACCATTCAAGGACCAGAGATCAGCCATTTCTTTGCGAAGACAACTTGGGGAACTAAGCCGGAAAACTGGAACAGATATTCGTCCCGTGTACACAAGCCGAAAGATCGGATCCGAGAACAAGCCAAAAGAAGAGAATCACGAAAATCACGCGCGAACACAGACTTGAATAATTAGTTTGAATGATTTTCGAATACAAAACATCAGTGGCGTATTTAAAAAAGCCTGAAAAACTAACTTGAAAGTAAAAATATCAAACATTATGGAGACATTTTGAATTTTGCGATGCAAATGAAAATTGAGCTGAGAAATATAAATCTGGTTTTGTTTACAAAAGATCGCTTTCCAGACCAATTCTTGAATGACAAACACAAGTAAAAGTACAACAAACAGTAAAAAGTTTTATTCAAATATCTATCAGATTACTCTCAAAAGCAAAACGCATTACATACCGCATCTAGGAAATTGTTCACGCGAGCGATATTCTTTTACAATCGCTCGACCGAATGTGGCCGAGCTTTCTAATTATTTCACAAAAAAACTATTGATAACATAAAGAAACAATCCATGAGAAATGTTTCTTGTTGAAAACATATAACAGCCATATTCTTTAACTTTGACATTTGAGTTTTCCAATGTTGTGTTAACTGTTTCTAATATTTTTTGTTCAGAGAGCCTGAAGACCTATGATTTTTAAGGAGAGATTGTCACTACATCAACTTATAAAACATGAAATAAAAATCAGAACTCAAATTTATTTCTTTTTCGCGCCGACTATTGATTTCTTTTTGCCTCAGACAATACAGTTGGGCGGGCTGCAATTAAATAAAAACAAGGACCTTTCATTTGCATGCCTACGGTCACGACGTGTTAATTTGCATCTCTAAGGTCTTAAGACGGAAAAGCTCTATTCTTTCCGTCATCTTAAAAACAACATACGCGCGTGATCCACACGTGCCGCGAGGGAAATTTGTTTCAACCAATCAGAAGCACTACCCAGATCTGCGTAGCTGTTACGTGACACGTACGAGATTTTGGCGCTCATTTCTCAGACGTCAGTTTCGCAGGGGCCCCAGTGGTGACGCCACGAAACGACGTCTGTTTTCTCAGGCTACCCTATCGAAAATCAGCAATGCGTGGTATATCATTTTAAGTGTGATCTGTGCGATGCGGATTATGTCGGCTATACATGCCGACACCTGTATCAACGTGTTGAGGAACACAAGGGGTCTGCGATCGGGAATCACGTCAGAGAGCATCATGGGAGGGACCCAAGCGACATACATCTGAGATTTAAGATCTTACGGAAGTGCCAGAGCACAATTGACTGTCTAATTAGCTTTTTATAAAAGACCTTAAGCTAACACCGAACAAACAGTCTGACTCTATTTGTATAGCGCAGAGTATTTTATATTTATAATTCTTTTATTCTTTATTTTTTAACATACCTGTATTCTTATTGTCTTAATTAAGTCCTTTGTAGTTTTTATTACTTGTATTTTGCGACGCTTAGTGCTTACATATTTTATCTCGTTTAACATTCTCAAAAACGCTTTAATTTTAAACTTGAAAATGACCTCAGAGGGGTCGAAACGTCGTTTTTTGTCGTTTGTTGATATCAGCTAAATGCATTTTTATTCTCTCAAAATTAAGTTAAGCATTTTTATTGATAAAGTCTGAAAGGTGTACACTCAGATAAATGCGATAGAACTTATCGCGGGCTTTTTTTTTTTTCAAATTTATAGATATATTGGCCTGATCTAGCTAAATTCCATCGATACTGCTCAATGGAAAGACTACCTTAAATTAGCAAAGTGACCAAGTTTGATAGCGATATCTTGCTATGGAAACGTCTTAAAAAATATGTCGATAAAATTCAGAGAAGGACACAAAGTTTGGCTAGTACTGGTTATTATAAACGCCAGCGAGGAAAATTTCATACCCCGTGTCAGACAAGGTTTAATGAAAGCGACAGCTGATATATTTACAGCGTAATTCAATTGTTTTTCAGAACTCTCGTCCAATTACGATCTGTCTTTCCAGGTCAGAGCCGTTCAGTCTTATTCTAAGGTTAAAAAGCCAATCCCGAACCTTAACGCCATCACTATCGCTTTCTGGATGCGTACTAGGGATACTAACCCAGGAACAGTGATCTCTTACGCCACTAAAGAAGGCAACATCATACAAGATAACGCCATTGCTCTTCAAGACTATTCTAGTTTTGTTCTGTTTATAAACAACCAAACTGTATTCATGGGCTTGAGAGTAAATGACGGTCAGTGGCATCACGTGGCAGTCACGTGGGAGAGCGCTGGTGGGACATGGCACGCGTACAAAGACGGCGTAAAAACACAGTCTTCTACTGAGCCTTTCCAACAAGGTGAAGTTATTACGGGTGATGGTGTGATGATTCTTGGCCAAGAGCAAGATGAACTAGGCGGTGGGTTTAATACTGAAGAGAGCTTTAATGGGGATGTCAGTCAAATGAACATTTTTGACCACGTTTTGTCTGCTAACGATATTTACAATTTGGCATATAGTTGCGATTATGTCAAGGGAAATGTTGCCGCTTGGGGCGATTTCAGAGAGGAGCTATTTGGAGAATACCACCTGACCGACAAGTCCTATGCCTGCAACTGTAAGTAGTTTGTTTTAGTTCAATCAATTTGTTATATCAAACAACTAAGAAATCAGTCAATAATTCATTCTAATTCATTCATTCCATCGATCGATCAATTAAGGTTTTCAATAGCCCTTTTCGCGGTTAACATTTCTCATTTGCATTACAATAAAAGTCAACGTGGTTGTGAGGCATTTTCAGGCAGAAACTACAACATTGCCCGAAATTGCCTCGCAATCACGTTGACTTTTATTGTAATGAAAATGAGAAAGGTTAACCGCGAAAAGGGCTATTTAACAGTCAATAAAATTACTAACCTCCTAAGTGAGTCTTTAAATGAAACATGAAATGAAATAGCATCTTAACTCAGAAAAAAATTCCGAGTTCCAGATGGGATTCGAACCCACGACCCCCCGTGATCTAGTCGGATGCTCTACCACTGAGCTACTATAACTCTGTGGCGAGCAAGGGTGAAATGTGGACTTTGACTGGAACCGCATCGCGCGGTCACACAGCCAAATAACTTAACACATATGACTCATAACTGCCTCGCGCAGTCACATTAAGGCATAACAAGGACGCAACCAACCAACCTCCTAAGTGAGTCTTTAAATGAAACATGAAATGAAATAGCATCGAGTTCTAGTAGCTCAGTGGTAGAGCATCCGACTAGATCATGGAGGGTCGTGGGTTCGAATCCCATCTGGAACTCGGAATAAAATTACTACCTTATATTCCGTGCCGTGTAATTATAAAATTAAAAGTTTTGTACTTTTACTAGTCTCCGCCGCGCAGAGAAAATTCTCTCTGACCTACAAGACTTACATATCGGGAAGCGATGACAAAGAGTTGTCTAACAGTAACCCAGAGTCCTGTGCATCGTCCTGTCTATCTGAAGCTGGCTTCACCTGCAGATCATTTGAATTCGACAATTCCACCAACACATGTCGTATGAGCACAAAAACGTCAAGTAACGTTGCTCTGGCAAGTGCATCTGGATATAGACTTTTTGAGCTTAGTAAGTATAAAACACGGACTGTTCATATATAGTTATGAATTAGATATAATTTCTACTCAGCATAGCTCACCATATATACAAACCATTAGGTTGGAAATTTCACACATTGACTAGTTAGACACAGATAGGAACAGGCGCGTCACCACAACCATAGTCCACAACTTGTAGTGAAATTTTCTTAAAACAAATGAATTGTACCATTTGATTATCCGAACGGAATTTCTGTTTTTTTTTCAATGTAAATGGTGAGCTCTTCGGAGTATCGCAATTTATGTTTATATATATATATACCGGCCTGTGCTTACAATTCAACGGAGGTTGGAAATAGGAGAGGCCAGCGCGAACGCTTTCGTTACCTAATTTTTAAATGTTTTCGTTAAGACGAGCATAAATTGTTACACTTTATAAGGTAAAGACCAATTATCTTGCTTTAATCCCATCACCTTTCTAATTGAATTTGCTTACCGGGAAAATCAAAAGTTTTGATTTTATTATCATTCATTTAAATAATGATTTAAATAACGCTTTATACCATAATACTCGGTAAGTGTTAAAATCGTAAAAGTGAAAATTATATTACGGTTATTTAGGTTGAAAATGTTTCGTCGAATAATAGCAGCCGTTTATATATAGACTTAATAGAATGTCATTTCAGAATAATATACTTTTAGCGTTCTCTAAGATACGCTAATTTTAACCTAGTATAAGCAACGGTGGCTAAGCGGAGTCGCAAGACTTCTCTTACACCCGTTTGGCAAGGTCTTTTTAACAAATAGACTGCATTTGGCCGTGTGTCTGTTCAGTTATAGATCACAGATGACGTCAAAATGTGGTAAGAACAAAAAAGTGGCACACGAGCCCCAGGCGAGTGTGTCACTGATGTTCTTACCACATTTTGACGTCTTCTGTGATCTATAACTGAACAGACACACGGCCAAATGGAATCTATTTGTTTTATACAATGAACAGAAAAGTAAAAAGAGTAAAATTACGATCTTGCCTCGTAGCGCTCGACTGTTCGAAGATTTGTTCCAGTTTAGGTATTTTTCAAGTCGCTAAGAACACTTTCCGTCTTGGTTTCTTGTTTTTTTCTTGCTCGTAAATAGCTCCTGCTAAACATTTTTCGAGGCTTTCACTTGCTCAATCCAGAATAATCTCGCAAACATTTTCAAAACTGTGCGCCATGTTGGACAAAACAAAGCAAACAATTTTTCTATGACGTCAGCCGTGCGTCTGTACTCTGATAGATCATAGGCAACGGCCAATCACAGAGCGTGGTATTCAGTTCATTGTATAAAAGGTGATAGCATATATATATGCTATCACAATATATATACTATATATACTATCACAGATAAAAACAAATTGTAAATTTTGTTTGTATTGACAAAATTTAAAATTTGTCTTCATTTGTGATAGTATATATTTATTCATGGAGACTGCCTTTTTTATATTGGTGCTTGTAAAAGATTATATACTTGGCCTTGTTTTTTTTGTCGTTCAAACCCCACAATATAAAAACTTAAGACCGTTGCTAGTCTTTTTTTTCTCTCTCGCGCGCTCCCTTTCCCTCTTCTCTCTCTTATCTGTGATTTTCCGACTGATCGGGGTCAAAAAACGTTGTTTGGGCTAGTTGTATTGAAATTTCGAAAATTTTCGTGTAAAGCAATCATCAGGCAACTGCCAGTAGTAACGGTTACAATCACAGATATTTGAAATACAGAACAATGCATACATTACGTCACGCGGGGTCGTTACCGCTAATTAAATAACGACATTTTTTAACAGAAATTTCCTAGCATGTCTACAACACGATGTGAGCTCATTTCTTTTGTTTAGACTTGCCATTTCAGGTTTACAAATAATGAAATATTTTTCCCACAAAC
Source organism: Dendrophyllia cribrosa (assembly GCA_024195265.1). NCBI lineage: Eukaryota > Metazoa > Cnidaria > Anthozoa > Scleractinia > Dendrophylliidae > Dendrophyllia > Dendrophyllia cribrosa. The sequence goes on along the minus strand of JAJLRJ010000005.1, from coordinate 30,295,587 downwards.
ACAATTTGCATCTCTTAGTAACATTGGAATAAGAATTAACTTGTTTTATTTTACGCCATTTCTGATGTCATACTTAATGTTCTTATCTTTGAGGTTCCATATATATTTACTAACTTCTATATATAGAAATTATAAGAAAATAACAAAAACGGTTTTGTGTCATAAGTGTGTCTGTAATGACGACATTTTTGCAATCTAGATTGTCTTTCGAGCCTCGGAGTATCTACAAGCCAAACTATTCCAGATGCCGATATGACAGCATCAAGCAAGTTCAACTCGCAGCATGAGCCATTGGGGGGGCGTCTAAATTATCAAGCCCAGCTCAACTCTCAGGGAGTAACAACTCAGATTGGAGGCTGGGCTGCTTTGACCAACGACCAGAATCAGTGGCTACAAATCAAGTTTAGCCAAATTTACCAGATTTCAGGGGTGGCCACTCAAGGCAGGGCAGACGCTGCTCAATGGGTGAAGACGTACAAACTTGAATACAGCACCGATGGATCGAGTTGGACTTACTATCCAAACGTAAGGGACTTTTAAGAAAGAAATGTTGAGCCACGTAGCACTGGTGATACAAACAAGGAATCAGAGAATTAACTCTGTGTGTAAATTATAGTGCTAAGGTCAACCTATCGTGTGCTCCTCATTTCCTTACTAGGGCTAACGCTCAGTACAGGGAAATTTATGGGTTGACCTTAGCACTATAATTTACACACAGAGTTAATTCTCTGATTCCTCAGAATGTACCTGGCAATCTTCCTATGACGCATACATAAAGCGCACTTCAAAGCTGAGAACCTGCTTTCCTTAAGTTTTCTCCCCCTTTTTTGTCGTCTTCAGTAGCTATTCGTTAAAGTGTACGGAGAGAATCGGTTGCTATGGTGTCGAGATATGACGTCATAAGTAGCATGAGATCATGCAATTTTTGAATGAAAATGCATGGTTTCACCTTTTTTCGTGAAAAACACGTAAAACGATACAAAAGCAGCAAAATGTCTAGCAAAAAATACTTTCAATTCCCACTTTTTCCAAAAGTTAAATTTTGAGTTAAATGTTGAGTAAAATCCATTTTGGATGATGTCACAGATCCCCAGCAGTTGTTCCTAAGGCCATCGTTCCGCGATTTTCTACATATTATATGAAAAACTCTATACGATATAGAGGCGCTGTGCTGTGGAACTTTGTTTCGGGTTATTTTAATGAGTCTTGTAATTGTAACAATTTTCCAGAAAAGTGAAATTAGATCTCTCATTTCGTGAAATTAATTGCGTCGACGAAGGAGACGCTTCCTAATCTTGTCGGCTAGGCGGAACGAATCGACCGAATCTAACGCGGTGTCCAAGAACAGGCTTTCTCAGAAATTTCTCATTTTCGGTTCCGGTATTAGTACATGTACTGAGGAGTATGATTTCAGAATCGGAGAAATAACCGAAATGAAATCAAGACAAATATACTATTTACATGTCGGAAAAATCTGAGACCTTTCGGAGTACACAGCACAGCAGGATTTTGCCCGATTCCACGGCGATAGCGTGAATTTGTTTGATGACGGCCCGACGTTTTTGCCTGCGTGACATATCTCGCGACATAGCCCTTTTAAACAGTGGCTGAATTAATTCATGAAACTGAGGTACTAGGTCAAGACGAGGTGCCACGGGATAAGGAGACGCACTATAATCTATGATTACTACTAGTTTTAACAGTTTATCTGTTCAGTCGGTGCCTAAGAAGATGTCCGATTTTACATTTTATATCTAAATTTTTCAAATTCTTGTACGTTTTAGTGTTTATTATCTCTTCGAATCATCTATTATTTTTAACCTTAGTTAAAATTAAGAAGGCATTATATTTTAATTACTGATCGTGTTTAAATAAAGGATCTACACTACTACTACTACTACTACTACTACTACTACTACTACTACTACTACTACAAACTACTACTACTACTACTACTACTACTACTACTACATACTACTACTACTACTACTACTACTACTACTACTGCTGCTACTACTACTACTACTACTACTACATACTACATACTACTACTACTACTACTACTACTACATACTACATACTACTACTACTACTACTACTACTACTACTACTACTACTACTACATACTACTACTACTACTACCTACTACTACTACTACTACTACTACTACTACTACTACTACTACTACTACTACTACTACTACTACTACATACTACATACTACTACTACTACTACATACTAAATACTACTCTGACTGCTACTACTACTACTACCACTACATACTACATACTACTACTACTACTACTACTACTGCTACTACTACTACTACTACTACTACTACTACTACTACTACTACTACTACTACTACTACTACTACTACTACTACTACTACTACTACTACTACTACTATACTACTACTACTACTACTACTACTACTACTACTACTACTACTACATACTACTACTACTACTACTACTACTACTACTACTACTACTACTACTACTACATACTACTACTACTACTACTACTACTACTACTACTACTACATACTACTACTACTACTACTACTACTACTACTACATACTACTACTACTACTACTACTACATACTACTACTACTACTACTACTACATACTACTACTACTACTACTACTCTTACTACATACTACTACTACTACTACTACTACTACATACTACTACTACTACTACTACTACTACTACTACATACTACTACTACTACTACTACTACTACTACTACTACTACTACATACTACTACTACTACTACTACATACTACTACTACTACTACTACTACATACTACTACTACTACTACTACTACTACTACATACTACTACTACTACTACTACTACTACTACTACTACTACTACTACTACTACTACTACTACTACTACTACTACTACTACTACTACTACTACTACTACATACTACTACTACTACTACTACTACTACTACTACTACTACTACTACTACTACGACTTCTTCTTCTACTATTACTATTACTACAGCACACCACAAGCTATCTATTAGTTGTACAATCTTTGTAAAATATTGTTATACGAATGGGTAGTTTGTGGGGGGGGGGGGGGGGGGGGTGCAACCATTCCACTCTTATACCACCATTGTGGTATGAGTTTGCATGTACGCTCGAGGGTTAAGGGTCCAGAATTCTTAAAGTGTTTATTTTTTACGCCACAGACGCTTACCGGCAACACAGATCAAAATACAGTGGTTCGTAATGAAGTTAGAGTTTTCCAAGCGATGTATCTAAGATTCAGACCGCAATCATGGAATGGACATATTTCAATGAGGGGAGAAGTCTACGGCTGCCCATTACGTAAGTAATTCATTATAACTTGTGATGGGCATGTCGCGAAGCTAGGAAAGGGATCCGGCATCGTCGATCCCTCCCTGTATTTTACAGAAAACGAGATTACTTCATGTTAACTCGAGAATACGCGAAATCGTTGGAGTGGTTATAACAGTTGGGGGCAAAATTTCACTCGGTCGATCGGTCGTTCGGTGGCTGACTTCGCTAATCAGTGCATAAGGCGTTTGCATGAATTTGGTAAAAGGCGACCTCTACCCGATCGAATGCTCGGCCGCCGAAAAAGAGAACATTTTGAAAGTGATGTACCGATCTTCGCGTTTGAAGTCCTTCGATTTTCGTGGCACAAGTTCTCGAAATTTAAAACCGATCTGCGTGTAAAAATACAAAAAAAGGAAGTGACACATTCGAACACCAACCCCGCAGCCTGTACCTTACGCATTTAAATGTGTGAAGTTTCGCTGCTTTATGAACAAAAAATTGACAAAGTTGGCAACTTTTATCGAAAGTCTTAATTTAAGTACTTTATAATTCTTCGCGGTTAACCTAAGGATTCGAGTAAATATACTGGGAAATAAAAACAAAATCATATTTATTGTTTGCCGGTCAAAGCAAAGCCGCATCAAGGGGCACCAGGGTAAGACAAGACCGAATCTGTGCCCCCGATGATATGCGGCCCGCGGGTGGGAAAGGTTGGGAAAAAGCAGTAGCGTATATACATTGTACAAAACGAATGCGAACTAAATAATGTCATGTGATATGAGCCAAGCGCACATGTTCACCGCACAGTCAATGATTAACTATCAAATTATACCATCATTGGTCAGCATTGGTCAGCATTGGTCAGCATTGGTCAACATTGCGACCCAAAACATTCGACTCTGAAGGAAAGCCTGTGGCATTTTTTTTACGCGACGAAGGTAACTTAATGAGGAGTCGCCAGTAAATGTCAACATGTGTTGACAAAGGATCAGTTCCTCAAGTGTAAATAAACTTGAAATCACTGTATCCTTGAACGTTTCTACTAAACTACTGTAAATGTCACACATATCATGTAGTGGACTACGTTATTCTAAATATTTAACCGACAATTATTCTAGGAGGGCGAGACGGATATAAAAGGAAAAATAGCCAACGAGGAGCGTAACGCCGATTTGGTTATTTGGTTATCGTCATTTCATATCCAGCAAGCCGGAGAAGAAAAATTGTTTTATTTGTTTTATGAAAAATCAAAACGCAAACCACTATGAATAAGAAAGACAGAGAAAGAGTAAGAGAAGAAATGAGAAAAATAGGCTCTTAAAATATCTTGGTATTAAAAGAAGGGATTGAAAAGCCACATCGAGTGCAAGTAACGATTTTATTTAACGTTTATTTGTATCCAAATATATTTCATTTTTTGAGATTGAATTCACATGAGGTTTAGGCGAGCTTTTTGCCTTCTAATTCATAAAATTACCCGTTGTCTTTTTCTTACAGATTTTACCACTCCGATTCGTTCATAAAACTTGTGCCTGAATGTGGGACTGATGAAAACGGAATGCGTTTGTAATATCATTTTTTTATTGTCGCAAAAATCCCAAATATATCATTTTTGACAATGATATCTCAAGTTAACTGATCGAACAACCTCTACCATCATGCTTGAAATATAACACAATCCCATTTCTTGTCTTCAGCCATCACTAATCCAGCAGACAGTACCAACGAATGCAGCCCTTCACCTTGTCAAAATGGTGGGACTTGTGCCAACAGATACAATGGGTACCTGTGTGTTTGTAATGCAGGTTATTCTGGAACAAACTGTGAGACAGGTAAGAATAGGGAATTGGTTTTTCTAATAAAGTTGTCCATGTGTTTTATTTTACCAACCAATCAATCAATCAATCAATCAATCAATTAGTCAATCAATCAACAAATCAGCATGTTTGATATAATTAAATGGGCACGGTGATTGTGCTGGTTTTGGACAAAGCTATTCAATATTTCACTAAACACCTTTAATTTAGTTTTAATCTGTTTTTCTAGGTCACAAAGCAATAACGTGATGAAAATGGCCAATTTATTCATTTCGCAATACATTTCCATCCTGGCCGTTCAGAGCAAATAACACGTCTTAATAGTTTTATATGACGATCGTTGACAAAACTGGTACATATTATTTTTGCTTTCAAAAGTAATACCAAAAATAGGTGACACTTTCTCTCAATCCTCTCTGTCAATTTACTGGTAGCTACCAGTAGATAATTACTCTTATCATTCTTCTAAACAAACCATTCCTTGTGTTTCTTTAGCAACACCCTGTAAGGCGTTTGGTGAACCAATATATGGAACAAAGTCATCGTCCAACTTGAACGCGGGAAGCACGATTACATTTACTTGTAACGCAGGGTACTCTCTCTATGGCTCTTCGTCTAGAACATGCCTCGGAGGAAGCTGGACCGGAACACACCCAAAATGTGGAGGTATCATCTGATTTCTGAGGAAGATTATAACAAGAAAAAACTGTTGTTTACACGTTTATGCATGTATCAATTTAACTTTATTTAGGTGACATAAGAATCTCAAAATTGAGTAAACTATTTTTTTGAGTCATGCGGTATATATTACGTACAGCGAGTTTGCTGACCTCTTGGACCTTTTATAAAGTAGTTTAACTGCTTTCAAAATATTTTGATCCCATCTAGATACGGATGAGTGTACCAATACTCCATGTAATCAGTGGTGTGAAAACACACATGGAAGCTACATCTGCCATTGTCACAAAGGATATCAACTTCAAGGATCGACCACGTGTGTTGGTAGGTTAAATAGCCATTAAATCAAAAGATTCGCAGCTGTTCGTATTGAGTTTTCAGCTTTGAAACGCGCCTCAGTGTAAGTTTCGCACGACACAGGGCAAAGTCCATTGAGTTATTACTGTGTTTCAGTTTGCGTTTTTACGGCAAAATCGAAACTAATTTGCATTTATGTAGAAACTAAATTAAAAATGCATTTTGTCACAGATAATTGTTTCTTTTCCAGATATCGACGAATGTTCAATTTCCAACGGAGGCTGTTCCCATACTTGTCACAACTCTGTTGGTTCATTCACTTGTTCCTGCCCAAGTGGTTTGGAGTTGCATTCTGGGAAAAGAAGTTGTAAAGGTAAAAGCTCATACACCTATCAACAACCAAACGTATACAGCTATTTCAATAAACGTTGTCTGAAGAATTGTGCATTGGTACTGTCCAAGACCGCAAAGCATTGTGGATCCAGCTCTATTATCCGCAATTTCTGCGAGCGTATGGTTTGCATGGCTCGGAATTGTCTCCATAATACATGCTATTCACGTGAAGAAAACACAGTACAACCATATAATAGGACCAAGCGTAGAGTGCGATACAGAACCGTGGGTATATTATTTTTGAAGAGCGTCTTATGTTCATCGAGCCCGAACCGTTTTTCCGTACATTGGATTTGTTGTATCAGCAGCCCGCGTCTTGTTTTCAAGAAAATATTTTGGATATTTTGAATGTTCATGTTTTAAAATGGCTTTCTACCTTTCTTCGCCGGTAGCAAAAGTAGCCTTTCAAAACAGCGTTGCAAAATGTAATTTTGGTTAATGCCTGACATGCTGTTTGTCTTTAATTTAGTCAAAACATTCCACACGTTATCATTAGAAATTGGTGGTAAAATCGTACTCTTTGATAAAGCTTGAAAAAAAGACAAGGAATAACAAAACAGAAAGGCACCACTATGTCGCGTTTATTAACCCTTTTCTTGGTGTTGGATAAAATACGTGTTCTCGTGTTTCATTGATTCTCCCTACATTCATGCATTTAAAGCAACTGCGCTTGTTCGGGCAAAACTACTAGAGAGTGCAATTTGATAAGTTGTTGTTGTAGTGATTAACTATCAGCTCCAAGCATAAACCGGTTTGCACACAGGGCTTGTGTCAACAGAAAAACTGGCTAGTTGCAAGCAAAAGCCTAGGCGCATTCTAAAGCGCTTGCGTTTGTACTTGCTTTCACATTACACTCTTTTCTTTATATACTCTGTTCTATATAATAACATTGAGTCTGAGATTGGCCAAAAGTGTAAGAACATGCCAAGAACGCACCCATGCAAAGATTTAGTTAAGGGTACTCCTAGCCTTTGCAGGTGTCCTTCGAAAAAAAAACCACAATTATACGTGCGCCAGTTTTAAGAGTAATATGACAAACTACAATATCAATAGAAAGCTTAATAAATTTAGTTTAAATATAATGACCCTTATCGCACATGAGTACGCCACGCCAACATATCATCGGTTTCTCGCTTTCTTGACCCTATAGTCTCGTTTTGATGTTTACGAGACTATAGGGTCAAGAAAGCGAGAAATCGCTGATATGTTGGCGTGGCGTACACATCTACGATAAGGGCTATTGAAGCGAGTTTTTCGTTTACAAACGGCCAGGAGCCGATAAACCGATAAACAATCGATGGTTGTTTAATGAAATTTATCGGGTATCGAATGCCAATCAGCAAGACCAATCGGCAAAACCGACATGGATGCACAGTGTTATTCACAAGGGATCAATCAACAAAACCGTGTCAGGCTTAATCGATATTCTGATTGGTTAGCAAGATATATGCGTCTAAAGTTGGATCTAAAAAATGCGAGGCGTGTTGCGTAAATGGTCGCCATGGGAAAAATATTTTAAATAACAAAATGTCCTGTCACTGTTTTGTTTGTCAGTGTCGCGGAAATGTTTTGGCCAGATTTCACGAAAATGCCTTAAATCTAGATCTGCATACTCTATAAATCCAATTTAACAAAGATCGGTCGTTTGACAGTTTATCGGCTCCTGGCTGTTCGTAAAAGAAAAAGTCGCTAAGATTATATTTTTATCGAAAACTACTTTTATTAAGCTTTCTATTGATATAAAAATTATCGTTATATATAGTTTTCCATATTACTCTTGAAACTCGCGCGTTTACGATTTTTTTTCCGAAGGACACCGCGAAGGTTAGGAGTATTAGAGAAAATTGCCTTTAGAGTGATTTTCCGGGAGCCACGAAGCTCTTTAGAACCTCTAATTTCATCGGCCCTGGGTGTCACGGAGCTCTATTGTTTTAGGTCTAGGAACCATTCTTCTGTTGTTTGTTCTATTGTTTTCTCAGTTAATCCTGTGAGCCGTTCCGAGAGCTTCGTGGCGCCCCTGATTTTCCTCCAGTTTCTAGTAGTTAGTGTATATAAAATAATCAAATAGACACAAAAGAAAACAATGGAAATAAGATCTACTAACCCCTATTAGTGTACTAACTATTTCACGGTCTGAGGAAAATCACTCTACAACGGAGGCCAAAATTGGAACGTGATTTTCCTATTTCAACGTACAAATTGTATACAAGTCTCTTTCCATTTTATAACAAGAGGCTACACTTAGCCTATACTCATGCGCAAGAGACTCTAAGACGCGCGATTGAAGTTACCAATTTTTCTGTGCTCGCTTTTAATATTTAATTTATTGATTCCGATCAAATCCACACTCGTCTATAACTTTCCAAGCTGTGAATTATTTCTGTTACATTTGAAAAGACTACTTAAAAAAATAGGCAGTAGATGACATGCTGTAAAAAAAAAATTGATAATCAATATAAAGATTTAGTTTTCCTGTGTTACTTAATCGCATGCAACCAGTGTAAAATGGGTTATTCCAGAAAAAAATCCCCCCCCCCCCCCCCCCCGACGGATGCAATATTTTTTTACCCCTCCCCCACCCTCGCACCTTGATTTTTAACCCAGATACCCCCTCCTGCCCGGATGGCCATTAACTTTTTGTAGGCCCTAAATAAACAGGAAATCGCATTCAGGAGATCCGGGATTTTTTTAAAGATTTCAAATCTTTGGTGAGAATTGCTATGAATTGGTCAAACATTTTGTAAATAAACGTTGCGTGACGCATTCACTAAAATCTTTCCGTGATTTTAAGACCAAATCGAAATGAAATGTTTCCATAACTTAAAGCTGGTTCTTTAAAAAAATGCTTTCATTATGCCATCTGTAATAAGTTTTTTCCAAGCTTCACAGTTTCTTCAAAGTGTTGTCGCAAATACACAATTTTGCTTTGTGCAAATTTTATGTCAAATGTAATTTGATATGAAGCTGTTTTTATAATCACTGAATCTAAAATATATTTTCTATAAAAGGTCAAAACTTTTGAATGAAACTCATATTTCCTTGAATGAAAATGTCTTTCCTTTGATTAAAAGAGTCAAACACTTTTCAGAATTCAGTGATTTTCTGCTTCTGGAAGTCTTGGCGATATATTGTATCCTAATTACTGCGAGGAACCGGCTAGCGTCTGCGAAAATATAATAAACATCACAAAATAATTCAATTCAGCAACCTATTTTTATTACACTTTCTAAAATCGCCGACTTTTCCTGTGTAATAGAATGCCAATCTTATCCGGAAAAATGATTCGTATAATAATGCTTTCGCTAATAAAAAATAAACAGTTCTGAATGGTCAAAGGTACAGAAATGAAATGCTGGCGGCGTTTGAATCATGAGTTCGGATAGCTCATGGTCTGCTAACAAACACTTCGATTCACAGCTCGATTTTTCACTAAAACCTTTTTCCAAACCACGAAAATACCTAAAATAATATTTGAAAACAATACTTGGCCACATTTGGTGGAAGCTGTGCTTGGTAAAGCAGTAAAAATAACGAGAAAGCTCCGTTTACCTTTTCCACGAATCCAAAGCGCGCACGTACAAACAGAACTGCCTTGACAATCGAGTCGTCTAATCCGAAGCTATCAGAACTGTCTCATCGTACAGCAATCGGGTGAACTTGGCACAACTTCGCGCTTCGGAAAGTCGGACTTACTTACACAGGTGACAGCATAGTGGTTACTAGTAACCTAGTAACCACAAAAAGCAATAAAGTCAGTAAAAATCTACATTAATATGACACGCATTCCCTAGTCCATAATCCACAGAAGTCCAGTCCCAAAGTCCAGATGTTTTATTAAATCTGATGGGCTCAAGTGACGACGCTGTTTTGCCGTGTGTTTCTATTGTTCTTTCTTGAAAAAAGTCTTGAAATTACTCACCACAGGCAGCGAGGACTGCTCCGATACAGACATTACAAAGAATCGGCAGTAAAACGGGAAATAAATTGCGAGTGCGAGAGATCGATGTTTGACATTTTTGCCTCGGAAGAACTCTGATTAAAAATAGCTCTTAGTTTTTTCAGAATCGCGACAAATTCGGCTTCAAGTTGTATGCTGTGTATAAAAGCAACGTTCACCTCTGTGGGAGAAATACAGAACTGACTTATACACCAATAAGACCAAATGACGGAAAATGTTTGTCATGCGCATGCGTATCAAACATTTGTTTTATACTTCAATGTACCATAAGAAAAGAAGCAATTTAAATTTTAAAAATTTAAACAAGATAAGAAGACGTCCGACATGGAGAATTCAGTCATCGTACCTGTAAACCACGTTACTATTGAATGTTTTATAAATGAAGGCTGTACCACAATGAAGCCAGTCATTGTTGTGAAGATAATATATACCTGACGTGAACATAACTGATGTGAGTAGGGTTGTAGGAGACGCTGTCGTGACACTTCAGTAACGATGTTTTGCCGGAAGTGAGAGTAGCCGGAAGTCACTAAACCGGAAGTGTAAAAAGCAAAGCTGTGAACCGGAAATACACAATTTAAAATATGCGTGAATAAATTTGCATGCAAAATCGTGACACAAAAAATAATAAAAAGAAAAACGAAGCCCATTTTATAACTCATGCCGCTACGCGCATGAGTAATAACAAGCATGTATAAGTGGGAGTTTCAAAGTGAAAGTGAGTGCTGGCGTTGGAACTGGAACAAATTATTGGTAAATAAATAAGATAAATAAGGTATAAAATGAAATTATATGGGCTAAACCTCACGAGAAATGAAAGTGCATAGGCGGTAGACAGCACACTTTCGTTGAGGCAAAATATTCGACCACCAAGTCAAAGTTTCCCTTCCCTGTTGAGGTAAAATACTGGTTCTGAGTTAAATTGTTTTTTCCCGATCCTTTGTGGAGGCAAAGGAAAAGTATAAGCTTACTGAGTCCATTAACACAATACTGTTCCCGTACGTTTAAGCGCTTACGCTCGCCAAAAAATAGTTAGTTAAAATAGTTGGCGCGTCCAAATAAATACCACAGCAAGTTGGAATGATCTTCATCGAAAGAACATCTTCTTGCGCCATGTAGAACCAGAGATATAAGTCTTACGCTTTAAACAAGCGGCGAGATCAAGTTACTTTCGCCCCACCAGGTGACATCTTTAAAGTTTCGCTCGTCAAAAAATAATCTTAATAGTTGACGCTTCAAAATAAATGCTATTACGATTTGGACCTTCATCGAAACAACATTTTCCGTTTTAAGCACTTTCTGGTGCCCTGTAGAACCAGAGATATCATGTTTTAAACAATTATTGACATCACCACGAGCGGCGGGATCAAGTTTATTATTTTCGTCCTGTGTTAATATTTACATTTGCGAGCGGTCAGCTCAGAACAGTACCTTACGAAGCGAACACAAGTTTCGTGAAAGGAAATATGTATAAAAGATTTTCTTTCGCTTTTCAAGTTAATTATCTTGAAAGAAAGCGACTTTCATATATAATCTCCTGCCATCCTCGCTGAAAAGCAACTCGAACTCAGGAAATTTACTCAAACTTTGTAACATCTGATATCTCTTTTCACGTGCAATTTTACATGATGTCATCGTAGAGGGGATACCCCGGATGGCGTGGATACCCCGGATTATTAAAAAACAATCGACTGCGCATGCTTGTGATCTTACATCCGACAAAATTTTGGATTTTTCCCGCTATTGTAAAGAATAGGCGGGCAAATATGTAGGACAACCTATATTTCTATCTTACCCAAGTGTGTGACAATACCACTCATATTAAGAACGTGCTAAGAACGACGTTTCAGGATAAAACTAACAAACATAAGAACGTCCAGTCCCATCTCAACCTCAGCTTTAAGTATAGAGCGTTTTCACTCACGTGACCTTCAGTCCCGTGGGACTCAAATATACGGGAACACCAATATGGCGGCTATGACGTCAAGTGAAAACGCTCTATTGATCCGCATAAGAAGGATAGTGCTGAACGGCAATGCACGGTGGAATGTCAAATATTTTCATTGTTACAACTAGTGATCTCATTGGCCTAGACTCAAAAACCGCTAAAAAGTTAAGGTTCAAGGTGCATAAAGTCTTAATTTTTTAAGGTATCAAGTATTTTGAGACCCAATCGCACAACATGCAATTTTTAAAAGATTTGGGGTATTTTTGGTATTTGGGAAACTTCGTCAAAGAAGCAAAATAAGTAGCTATTGTCTTCTGCTATTCTGATTGGTTAAGCACGAACATTTCCTAAAATATATTTGACGCAAATGGATTTTCTGTATTTTTACAATGAAATATAATTATGAACCATCAGCTCCTCCTCTATTCTTAAAATCAAATATATTCTATGTGGGAAAGAGCCATTGCCGCAGAACAATGACGTTTACTATAGTTCTTATGTGAAGCATTACTTAAAAAAAATCAGACCTTCTTAGGGTGCGTGCTAGTCAAATAGAACATAGCATAAGCCAGAAGAATACAATGATTTTGACACATTGAGCTACAAATGAAATTTAATTAACTCACAGCGTGTCCTAGTCTCATTACAGCCTATGTTCTTACTTCAGACATTGATGAGTGTGCATCTTCAAATGGTGGCTGTGAACACACATGCATCAACACGTACCAGTCCTTTTACTGTGTATGTAGGCAAGGATACACTCTCAGAGCAGATAAAAAGACATGTGCGGGTAAAATAATAATATATTTAATCACCAAATGTCCCACTCTATTCACACTAATTAAGTTACAGTGGTATAATACGCAATTTTAACAGTCTAATATATATAATAATAATATATAATAATATAATAATAATATAATATAATAATATATAATAAATATAATATAATATAATATAATATAATATAATATAATGTAATGTAATGTAATGTAATGTAATGTAATGTAATGTAATGTAATATTATATTATATATATAATAATATAATAATAATTAATATATATATAATATATATAATATGTTCTTATTGGCCAAGCGCGAGAGCCGTACTGGGCGAATATCGGCCCGAGGTCTTGACAGAAAAGACCTCGGTCCGATATTCTCTCAGTACGGTCCCGAGCAAGCTTGGTTAAAAAGAGATTTATTACACGACTTCTGCCGGCGGGAGGATCGCGCAGGTTCATTCGGGACAATGCCCGGTCCCATACTTAGAGAATATTGGACTGGCAACAGAGCATTCTGATTGGTTGATTTTAGTTATTGGCCCCCTGACTGTCTTAGTCGTGTAATAAAGGCCTTTAGCACGCCCCGCTATTTTGTATTAAAACAAAAGATTTTTGCCCGCCCAACCTCGTTTTCAACTTTTTCACTGCGAGGCTGGGCGGGAAAAAAACAAAGCATTTTATTTTCCAGGGAGTCAACATGGCCGCCGCGTGATAAAGGTCTATTGCGGGTACTCTTGAGGTTGCAAATTGAAATTATTAGTTTTTGCTTGCTTAATCAATGGCTGCATTTGAAGTTAAAATAGCAGGCATTTTTGTTTACGTGGTTTATTATTAAAAATACAGGAAAAATATCCATTCAAGGTACATGTACGCTTTATTTTATAGTAAAGGGACACTCTCATTGTCTCAAGGGTGCCCCGTTAACGAAGGTTCCACTGATGAATTCAATCAATTGTAACAATGTTCTTCCTTTGATAATTTTATTGTGATTTGTTTTCCTTTACGTTCCTTAAACAGAATTGCAACGCATTATTATTATTATTATTATTATTATTATTATTCAAAAATGGCTTTACCACATGCTACTTTAAAAGTAATATCTCGTTTCCATAGCAATCGATTCTCCCCAAGCTTTGCCAAAATTTGTCTCAGAAATAATCGAACAGCTTATACTAAAGAAGGCCTGTGCTGACAATAAATGTTCTTGAAAAAAAAAACCTCTTTGCACGTCCGAGGGTGAGGTAAAACGTTTGTCGTCGTTGAGTAGGCGTAGTTGAAGATGAGGATTACTTCGATCCAATCGATCATAATAGACATACTGCTGAGGTGCCTGGGCTCAAATCATTTCCCACTTTTTTTTTTCAGCAATATCATGTCCAAGTTTGACCCACCCATTAAACGGTAACGTAGCCCTTAGTTCTGGAAACGTGATGGGGAGCACTGCAACATACACTTGTAACAACGGATACAGAGCCTCATTTACAGCTACCAGATATTGTCAGGCAGATGGACAGTGGTCAGGAGGAGAACCCAGCTGTATACGTAAGTGTCTGTGGCTTAAGGTTACAGTGTACCTTCGGGGGTGTCTCCAGTATAACAGCTCTAGCGTCTTAAGATTACACTTAATATACCTAAACCCAGATATCAAATTAAAGCTTATAAAGCTGGCTATCTAAATATGGAATTACGAAACCATTATTTTGGTAATAAAATGAATTGTCGAATTTTTTACGACGTCTAAATTCGAACGTCCGAATCAGCTTTAAAACGCTATAACTCAAAGCGATTATTGTATTTTGCTAATTTGATTTGTTCTCGGGTTTTCAGACACGAACCGCTAAAAAAACGTGTCGGCGATTTCCCATATTCAATTGCAGTGAAAAGTTACAGAATATTTTCGAAAAAAGGAGAAAAAAAATTGGAGTGATCGCACGGAAATGGCTCTTGACGAAAAGGTTTTCGGAAATAAGAAATTCGCCGACACGTTTTTGTTGATTATATGTTAACCTAGCTTCTGTCCAAATTTGAGGAAAATCGAACGAATTCCCTTTGAATCTTTAAAGTGTCCCCTACAAGCGAAAATTAACTTTGAGAAAACAGCGCTTAGGAAAACATATCGCTATATAAACAAACTCCGCCCACAAAAGTTGTACCGTCATTTCGCCGTCAATTTTCACTATTTTTCGATAATTTTTTTTGGATGAAAGTTCATTCTGTAAACTTTATTTTGACACCAAAAAAAAAAAATTCAATAAATTTTCGATCTGAAGGTACACTGTAACCTTAAAACGTAACCTGTGGCTAGACAAAATACCCCAAAATATCGTATTATAATACAAAGAAAAAATAATGTATACAACAATTGGTTCTTTCTGCATGTACCGGAGCACATATGACGTAAAACAAAAGGAACAAAGAACGACAATTGTACAAATGCAAAACAAGACCAAAAATAAAACACCTCACAAACAGTAAAGGACCATGGATACCGGTACATGCAGAAAGACCCCAACAATCATAGTACAATAAGTTTTTTTTTAAGAAAAGAAAGTTTATCAGTCATGGATACATTTGATTAGAATGACAAATGAGGTATATGATAAGTGAATCATATATGTGAACTGCGGATTGAGAATGTAAAGTGAAAAAATGATCCTCGCAGTTGTGTTTGCAATTTAAGCAATTGCAAAGAAGCCTGAAAAAAATTCAGGGCTTCAACGGGATTTGAACCCGTGACCTCCGCGTTACCGGTGCGATGCTCTACCAATTGAGCACATTCTTCACTTTACATTCTCAATCCGCAGTTCACAAATATGATTCACTTATCGTATACCTCATTTGTCATTCAATCACTTTCACGGGAACATATGAACTCACAATTGACCTTGCTCCCAGTGTGTGGTTTCATAGCTCAATTGGTAGAACATCGCACCGGTAACGCGGAGGTCACGGGTTCAAATCCCGTTGAAGCCCTGAATTTTTTTTCAGGCTGCTTTGCGATTGCTTAAATTGCAAACACAACTGCGAGGATCATTTCTTCACTTTACATTTGATTAGTGTCATCAATATCTTTGGTAGGTGTTTTCTGCGAGGAAATTGGTCAAGTAGAACATGCCACTCGAGTACTAACTGGGACGGATGGCGGCAAAAATGTCCTCGGAACTAAGGCAACTTTTACATGTCACGCCAACTACCTAATGCCTGCGAATGTTGATGCCTCAAGAACGTGTCAGAAAGATGGCACTTGGAGCGGAACGCAACCGAGATGTGTTGGTATGTTAAGCCTACAATGAGGCGTTTTCTTTTGTTTACGTCGAGCCGGTAATACGGTGGTACTGCATTCTTAGTGTCCCGATGGAACGTGACATATAATTAAGTATTATATGGTAGCGAACAGGATTTTTATGCATCCTTTAATTCCTTTTCTCATTGTTGCAGCTTGATTTGTAAATTATGGTAACGCTCAGGCGAGCTTTTGTAGCACGAGAGCTTTGCGTGACCACATCAGGGTTTGTGTAACGGGGTCAGGGTTTTGCATTTAAATGTACCCCCAATAGCAGTTATCCTATGTGTAACCTCGTGGATGATTGTCGATCATTCACTACATGTATACAGATTTTCATCGAGTGAAGACGTGTTAGCTTTGCCCACCTCCTCCCGGTGTCCTATCCGCCACGTTGCACAAGATTTTTTTCTAGGGTGTGGCGTTTTCTGGCCCTCACCTTTACTGGGCCAAACATTTCATAAACTAGATTTGAAACAATATATTTCTAAAATGTTTAGTTATAAACTAAAGTGGCCCTCCGGCAATTTACTCCATACGTGTAAATGGTTTTCTGTGTACACAGGCAGCCCAGTAAAACAAGTTCAGGCTATGGAGCTCTTCCACTATTTAGTGGAAACTTAAAAGTTCACATGAAGGAGGGCAGGGAGGCATAAAATCTAGTCACGAGTTACAACGGCAAAAGCACCACATTACAAACAAATAAATATATATATCATTGTGATTTCAGCTGCCTTCTGCAGCCCAGTTCCAGTCCCTACTAATGGAACTGTTCAAGGTTACCGTTATGAACTGGGTGCTACTCTGCGCATCACCTGCAATGATGGTTACAATCTAGTGCCATCAAGCTCATCGTTTAGAACTTGCATTTCTGATGGAGCAGGAGGCGGAGAGTGGTCCGAACAAGATCCTGTGTGCCAGCGTAAGTACTTAAGATAATTCTATATAAAATTAAACATAAATGCGTGGAAAATGATCTAATTAATTATTGGGTTTGTCCCACTCCGTCATGTGAAATACTGGGTTCGATTGTCTATTGCTGGGGTCATGACTTGGTAATTACATTGAAGCTTCAGCTAAGTTCGCGTGTAGTGATTTCACTGTAAAATGTGATCAAGCATATGTGTGTTTTAAATGGAATCATGATTGTTACGAATTCATATACAGTGGAGTTCAACTTACTTTGGCCGCGCCAGAATGCAAAGTTCGTTGCGAAAATTGGAACTACATTGCTAACTTTCTAATTACATTTGTCAGTTAGCCAACCAAATTGCGAAGTTTATTTTCAAGTTCGCGATCTCGGAGTAAATTAAGAAGTTGGTAAACTCAAAGGTTGCTGTGATACCACAGGAAACCCAAGCGTAATGTTTGTATACTAATGATATTTGACATTGTATGGAATTTCGAATTGAACGTTTTAAGCAATATATAAAATCAAAATTGCTAAATAAAATCGTTGAAACATTTATTGGTGTTGTGTTCTATCTCTATACGTGTTTCTACGCTATTTGAGGGATTTTTAGTCCATTTATCTTACCTTGTATAATATAACTGAAAGGAAGGAGAGTTCGGTAGCTTTCGGCGTTCGACACGTGTCCACAAATGACTCATTTTTTCGCACAAAAAAAAAGTTGCTGCTCCCATTCTGACTGGTCGTCCTTACAGCAGAATAACGTTAAATTACATTTCTTCGAACAAATTGAACATCCCTTGTTATTATGACGAATAAGCTGCTCCACAACATCACATAGCACTGCAAAATAGGCGCCATAAATGCGTGAAGAATAGAATAGACCTCGGATGCACGGTCAGCACTGGGTACCAGAGTAAAATCAAAGTCCATCAGGGAAGGGCATGTTCAATTTTGTCTCAAAATTTTGTTAATCTGTCCTTGATTTTACTTTGGTGACAACTTCGCAACGTAGTTCCAGATTTCCCAACGCACTTGGCAACCGACGCCGCCAAAGTAAACTGAAATGCTCTGTAAGATCTCGTTGATACATAGAAAAGTACGCTACTTAAAATCTATAAAGAAATGGGATCGCTGGACTCTGAATTAGCTATTATAAGCTCGAGCTATATCTGATCTTATAGCTCAACTCATTGATACACTGCCCAAATATAGTCATAGCGCTCTCGATATCGGTAGCTCTATTTGACATGTATCCGGCGATCAAGGCAATTATGCATTTTAAAGGAAAGTGAAAATGACCACTGCTGTCATTTCGTATCTCGGGAACAAAAAATACGTGAACTATGATGGATAAAAAAGGAAAAAGGCAATAAGGTAAGAATAGATCAAAATTATCACATGATTGCACATAAAAAGCGCTACCTTTTTGCCTTGTGTCCCAGTGTTACTTGACGAAACTGAATGAAAGCTTGTTCATCACAAACGCTAGTCACAATATGAAACATCGCCAGCGCAAGGCCGTGCGATTCGATTAGTTACTTTGAATCACCAAAGAATTTGCTAGTCACAGCGCACATACATTTGATTGTGTAAGAAACGAAGGGCAATCGATACAAAGCAAAACAGCCCCAAGCGAAGAGAAAGGCAATAATGATTCTAGTGTCATCGAAGACTGTTATTCGGGATAGCTAAATGGCCGTCAATGTTTGTACCGTAAAGTCTTTCGGGTGTAAATATAAACTAAAAAGCCGTTAAGTTTGTGAAATCAACCGCGAAAACTGCAGTTCTGAAACTCTCTTTTGTTATCAAATTGGTCAGATTTCCTCTTCGCTAAAACGAAAAAAAAACAGTCCTAATTTACATAGCAATGCAATAAATACTAGAATACAATCTTTTGGCGACTAAACAGGCAAAATATAGTCCCTTAAATCTAGGTGTATACTGAGGTGTATTGAATGAACACGATTATCAATGGTAAATCACAGACGCATTTTACTAAAACGATTTTACTCAAGGGAAGTAGGCGGCTGTATTCAGGTTAATAAAATAGCAAAGCTAAAATGTCAAGACCAGTTAGCCACGACAAAAAGTAACGATTAGTAGAATAGATGGAAGGTTTATTGCTTTGATGCAAGAAATCTACTATTTGTAAAATACAATAGGTTGATGACTTGACATGTTTTTTATTTCAAATTTATCAGTGGTGGACTGTGGTGATCCTGGAGATCCCTATGGTGGTTATCGTAGTATAGCAACCGACACTAAGTACCAGTCCATCGTGACGTACACATGCCAAGCAGATCATCACCTGGAAGGAGAGGACAGTCAAATGTGTCAAGCCAATGGACAATGGAGTGGCTCCAAACCTGTTTGTCTAGGTATGTATGGTAACTGTTTTTCTTTAAGGAAACAGGCTGCAATTACACGAGGTCTGTGCGAGTCAGTTCGATAAACCACAGAACGATGGGTCGATTTCATGCCTGAAAGGGGGGAGGGGGGGGGACGCCTATATAGAAAATGACAATAGTGCTCGTCGTAATTTTAAGGGGTCAAAATTTGCATATCGGTACCGCTTAGGGTACTTAAATCTACAATGACCACATTTATAATTATCGTGGTACCTTTTAGGGTATTGAGCCAAAAATATGACAGAATATGAAAGGTAAAAATTCATTTGAGCCATACCCATCAAAAAAGATTCTGGTACCTTTCAGAAGAGCACTCCCGTCATTTTTTTATGAGAGTAGCCCCTCCCCCCGGGATTTCATGAAGCCAATAAGTTATTATTGTTTAGTACGATGCGACTGCGTATGCACGAGAATGCACAATGTTTCAAGACTAAATCGACAATTCTCATGTCCAAAATCAAATGGTATAAGTATATTGGACATGTATCGCATTAGTGGTGTGTCTTTTTATAAGCGCCCACCGAATCGGTATCACATGATTATATCCCCGAATACATGTATTATGCATGGGTCCTTTTTTCAAAATTGATAGGAAAGTTGTGTCTTCCAGACAAGCCTAGATAGATGACCGAACCCAATTAAACAGCGAAACAAATACAAAATAAATGTTATTAATTAAATATTTTTGTACTAGTTCAAAACTAGTACAAAAATAATCAACCGAATAAACATGTAACTAAATAATGAATAAAGAAGTAAATAAATATAATCCAGCCAAAACCCAAGAAAGGGGTCCTCCTGTCATCAATTTGTCAGATAGCATGGAAAGCTGGTCTGCCTGTGGTTGTGTGAAATACATGGACTAGACTTTTTTAAAGTTGCTTGCGCTTTTCAATAAGACTGTATTGATTATACAATGTATACAGTATATCAACCGATGTCCATATTTCATTCATTCATTCATTCATTCATTCATTCATTCATTCATTCATTCATTCATTCATTCATTCATTCATTCATTCATTCATTTACCTGCCATATTCCTAAATCTGAAATACATCATGAAAATAAAAGGAGGAGAATATTAACTACAAGGCTGTTGCTGAGGAAAAAAAAATATGCCTTATTTTGGATTCGTGATTTAATATGTCTTTTTTTCTATTCCGCCGTCACTATGTTTGATCTATCGAATCTACTAACCTCTATAGTGTACAGATCGGCATGATGACTCCTTAAAAAACAGCCTTGTAATTAAGATCCCCACCCAGAATAATGGATCAATGCTCTCCAAAACATCTATTTTCTCAATTTTTCCCACAGAGCGCTCATGTGGTACTCCTGGTGTCCCGATCAATGGATGGAAGAACTCTTCTGCCTACCAATATGGTGACTCAATTAAATTCGAGTGCAACGTCGGTTACACCTTATCTGGGTCTGCTATTCGCACGTGCCAGGATAACGGTCTGTGGACTGGTACCCAACCTGCATGTCAAAGTAAGACTGTTGTAGCGATTTAAAATGCAAATGGTTCAAAGCTCATCAGATAAAAATAAGTTCAGTTCCATGAACCAAAGATCCAAACACAAAATTATTAAAAATAGATATTAGGCGAAAAGGAACATTTTTAAAATTCATTTATGAAATAAACATGTCCAGCTTTCTCTTCAAACCATTAATATGTCACTTAATGCTATATTTAATTTCTGAAAATTGAAAAGAAATTTAAAAAAATATTGTTTTTTTTTGTGATATTGGAGAAGACCGATTTTTGGGGCTATCCCAAATTTGATAAAACTTTAATTTCTGAATACTTCTTTTACACCCATTTATATTTCTGATGTATAGCGATATTTCTCTGTTAATAATATACATGAAAAAATTTCTCGATTCTCATTGCCGGCGGGCTAAGAGGAATGCAGTTTTAAGGAAACACAGTGCAAAAAAAAGGAAATTTAGTGCAGAAAAATGGAAATAAAATGCAAATTTGTAAAAGCACAAAGCATTCTGATTGGCTAATGAACAAAGGAACTCACAGAAAGCCAATCAAATGCGCCCTCGGAATGGCGCAAAACTTGGATGGACCAAAAGTTGAAAGCGAAAACAATGGCCGTTGTTTTGAGCAGGTTTTCTTTCGCGACGGTTACGACAATAGAACAGCTACAAAAACAGTTCTAAAAACGAAAATACTGTAAAAAGTACACATTTTTTGCTTGACTGCGTGGAAAAAGTGGTGCCTAGAGAAGGATGCAGACAGAATCGAAAATTATCAGCCAGTTGAGCTAAACAATTTGCTTGAGTGATTTTACGCCGAAGCAAAAAACAAACACGGCGAAGCCGGATTATGAGTCAGAAAAATTATGATAACAGCGCTTGAAAGACACCTAAAGGACAAAGGCTATAGCCTTTGTATTGTACGGGACAGAGAATTCAGCTCGTTCAAACAGGTGTTAGAGGGTAAAGCGAAACAGCTTCGCCTGGCTGGCCGCGGCAAGCGCCCAAACAAAGCTTGACAAGTATCGGAAGATGAAGAAAACATGCTGTGGAAGAGCGAGAAACCCACTTCCTGTATGTAAATTTTTTCATGTATGATTATTAATAAGTAATCATACGGTTTTCTCGTTCAATTTGTGATTAATTTTCACGAGTGAGTTTTTCAAAAAGCTCAAATTGCACTCGCCGAAGCGGCTCGTGCAATTTAAAGTTTTTTGAAAAATTCACTCGTGCAAATTAATCACAAATTGAACTCAAAACCGTATGATTACCATTACTTACAAACATTACGTCAATTTGTTTTGTTATTCAAATTTGCCAACTATTAAACAAAAAAACTATTTGTTTTAACAGCCAATGGTTCCCTGGTTGGCACATTAATAACAATAGGTGACGTAACGAGAAATATCGCTATAAGATATGTCAAAAGAACAGCTATGTGGTAGTACCATTTTTAGTGCAGTGAAATTCATCAATTACCCCAATCCTTCCAGTCAAAGTTAATTTCCTGAAAAAATATTACCTTGATGAAGTACATGATTATCTTTATCATGGCCACTTTTAACATTTTCAGTGCTGAATCGTTCATATATTATAAAAAGTAACGGTTCCCCTATTTTCACTAGTTACCATGCCTACATGAAATTAACATTTACCAAACGACTGATCTGAATACTTCTCTGTGAAATCGTGTCGTGTGGCGTGATCGCTCAAAAAAAGAGCCACAATAAGATAGAAAATTGGCGCAGCAGTCTCTCTAAAATTGTCCTTTGGCAGTAGTTTTGTCTAAGATAAAACACATTTACAAATTTATCTTCTTATATGTTTAAAGACTTATTATGCCAGGCTAGATGTAAAAACAAATATGTAAACGTTGTCTATAGTGGACGAGTACTTAGCTATCTGGCTAATTAGCGGGCACGCCACTCAAATATGGAAACACATATTGTAAATTGAACATAACTTGTTAAAAATCTTGCTAAAAACTTGTTAAAAATCTTGCATCTCTTCTTTTTGTGAACTGTTAAAAAATCAAACTGATGATACGGACCGCGTTGTCGCGGCTTCTTGAAACCATTTGCTTGCACGATTATCATATTGTAAATGACTGAATTCAACACTCAACTGAAGAAATTAATCAAGTCTTGAAACCCCTTTAACCACGTACACTTTAGCAGAATTTTCAAACATGGATAGAAAATAACCCGAAAAAAAATGATGATTTTGTGTTAACTATCTCACCAAGTTTTACTAAGTAATTAGTTGCAACATTCAGTTGTCAGCTGTGGGGATCCTGGTACACCGACAAACGGCATCAGATATGGTGACACTTTCGCATACCAAAGCACAGTCCTTCTGGAGTGTGATCCTCAGTACAAACTTGTGGGTGGCCAGATCAGGATATGTCAAGCTGATGGCTCTTGGACAAGCAGTCAACCCACCTGCCATCGTAAGTAATGGAGTTTCATTCATAGCGGAGCTCTCGGGCCCGCTCGCGGAGCTCCATACTCATAGAACCTATGCCCGTCATTTTTCATGGTCATGGCTAGCGGAATGTTTAATTTCGCAGGCGCGTCCGTGCGTGTGTCCGTCGCACAGGGCTAGCTCGCGGGCGCGTATGAAGTCACGCAACATCCGGGATCTTAGCAATTTTGAAACCGAGGCTTTGTTTTTCGCGCGGCTACACGGCCGATGTCACGTCATTTAGCTGCAGCAAACACTTTTGCTGTGTTTTTAATAATAGTGGAAAAAACCGTTTGCAAAATCATAATAGCGGAGAAAACCGTTTGCAAAATCGTTTTAAAGAATTTCCAAGCAGTCGAGGGACTTAAAGGTAAAACAAATTACATTTTTCGATTGAAATTTATGTTGATATCAATCTATGATTGACTCTTTTTTGTGTTCTCGCTAGTTTTAGAGAGATGTTTATAAAACGTGCTCAAATTCAGTCGTATTGATTTCTTGAATTTCATCGAAGACAGCTCGGCCTCGATGCGCTATAAATGGTATGCGTTTTGCTTTTAAACATAAACTAATGGATATTTGAATAAAATTTTTCAAAAGAAGATTGTGTTGTCCATTTTAAGTGTTTGTTCATTCATTACATAGATTGAAAAGCGATTTTATGTAAACAAAACAAGACTTGGATTTTATAGTTCAAACTTCACTCGCGTCGCCTTATGCAAAGATGTCTGTGCATTTTTTGCAATTTTGATTTCCAAATCAGTTTCTCGGGAAATTTTCGATACGCAACAGGTGTATTCTATTCGGAAATTACTCATACATATATGTTATTTACCGGCCGGGAGGTCCGTACAGGAAAAACCTGTGCCCGAGGTCAAGACCGAGCACACAGTTTTTTCCTATACGGACCGAACTAGGCCGGTAAATAACTTATTTATTTTTCCTGCTTTAATTCTGAGATTTGCAAAGAGAATCTTGATGTAAAGCTTTCCAAGAAATGTTTCTTACGCGCCGCAAAAGCTAAACTGACACAATGCGTGCAAAACCTAAATTTTCTATCAGTTCGGAAGAATAAACGGCTGTTGTGTTTGCCCCCGGCGAGGAAAGAGAAATGTTTTTTGCCTACAGCGAAACCGTGCAAAGTTGAATTATATTAACTTTAAAAAATTTTCAAACTTTAAAATTTCTAATAAGTTCATACAAAGTCGAGCGTAATTTATTCATTGCAGCGCGAAAGCTTAAACTGAGTTATTCTAATTTAAAACGCATATTTTCATGAATGAAAAGTTACAGGATTTAAATAAAAGAAGATAAAGACTGAGAAATTAACGCACACAAACGAGCCAATGGAGTGAGAGTACGAATTATCTCGTAAAATCCGACCGCGAAATGGCGTGTAATTTATTGACAACAAACTAGTACAAAACTAGAATGACAAATTCAAGCAAGACTTTTTAATACAAATTCACAGAATCTCTATTAGGAGAAAAAACAAAACCGGAAAAATAAGAACACTTAAACCGAATGGAGTCAAAACCTTTGTAAAAAAGCACTAGATGGCATTTTATTACAGTAATGTTTTGCCATAAATGCCGCTTTGTAAAATACAACAACAAACGCAAAAACTATAAAATCAGCAAATCATAAAATCGAAACTCGTCTTTTTGAGGAATAAAATTGGCCCTTATTTTTACGGCTGATTTCTCCTTCCACTTAGTTTGTTCTGTCTTTCTTCATTGAGTCTTTTTGTGCCTGGTTTAAGCGTATAGTTAAGATCTTCAGCGTGTTGTTGGGTCTTTGTATGTCAGCCGATGTCAGCCATGATAAAAATTTGCCGGTTTTCTTCATTGTCTTCTTTGTTTGTGTCGTTAAATATTTTAACTGGCTAATAAAAATTCACTTTCGCTTTGCTAGCTTTCGTCTGGGTTCATAATTTACGAGAAAATTCAATGATATAAGCAGTTCATTACAAGAAAATCAATTCAGTGTCACTGCAATCGTGAAAGTACGACCGGCAAACCCGGTCACTAATCCCGGTCCGTGTTGTAAAAAGCTGGACCGGCTGAAAGCGCGTGATTAGCCAATCAGATTCAAGGATTTAGGATTCCGGCCCGCTGAGTTGCTTCAGAAAAAAAAATATAAATTATTCTAGACCGAGAAAAAGTTGAGTTTTCGTGAGCTTTGTACGGTCTAAATGGTGCCGGAGCAGACGGTTGCGTACTGCAGTTTTTGAAATTTGCTAAAAGTGAAAAATAGCATGGTCGTCAATCTTATAATTCTTGTGCTTCCGACATTTCGTTTTAGTAAAGTCTATAATCAGCTTTCTGTTCAGAGAGCTCCGCTGTTAAGCGAAGCCTATATATACATATTAAGCAACATTCTGAAGTCAGGTCACGACCGGTTGTGCAAGAATTGGATAAAGCTATCTATTGAATAAATCTCTATGTGTTGGTCTCTATCTGTTAAATAGCGCAATTGGTTTTAAAAACGTTTATTCTCTGGATGGCGTTTTATCCGGTGCATAGTGTTATCCACTCTTTCAACAACCAGACCCGACTCTATAAATTAAAAGTTACCCCACAAGATAATTAAGGTATCAAGTGCTTTGCCTGTTAGATTTCCTCTGTTAGCGGGGGTGATATAATCCATTCTGTCTTTATATTTCGTTGAGTCAATCCGTCAACAGTCCATTTCCGAGTTTCTCTAAGCCTCTTTTCCAAACCGAGGCCAAGTGCAAAACCATTTATATGAAAATGAGTTTTCTTTCACATGCAAATAAAACTTATATGCATGTGAATGGTTTTGCACTTGGCCTCGATTTGAAAAGGAGGTTAAGAGCAACTCGGAAATTGGCTATTACAATATACGTAGTATACATCATTTTGGCATTTTTGGTGTCCGCTTTGATGTTTCGTGTAATCTTTCAGAAAATTGGTGTACGAGTTTAGAAAGTCAGTGAACCAGTCCAACTTCTACAACAGTTACAACAGTCGCCGATGTCCCAGCATTTAATTTAATGGTATGGTAATGTCGGGGAACAAGTTAAAGACATTTCAACAATTTATTTTCAGAAACAAGCTGTGGACAATTTTTAAGGGGTCCAAGTGGCACGGTAAATTCACAAAACTACCCGGCCAATTACAACGACAACGAATACTGCACGTGGCAGATACAGGTTCCTGTGAATAAGAAAATCAGACTCGACTTTACTGAATTTAAAACGGAGACTGCTAAAGATTACTTGATGATCTACGACACAAATCATTACCAGACGCCTAATATCATCTTTGACGGAACAACTTACAAACCACCACCATTCACTTCATCCGGGAATGTCTTGCGAGTGCGATTCATTAGTGATGGGGCTAATACATTTCAAGGATTCAGCATTAACTACAATCAAGTTGGTAAGGCGAAGGGAATGATTGTATCTTATGTATATCTTCTTAACAACACATAATAACATTCTATTCAATTGTTATAAGCCGCCTTATATAAAAGGTGGCTCGCAACAGTTTCGAGTAATTTCCAGTACATACACTTTGATAGACGAATACTACTACTCTTCATCAGTTGATGTTACAATAACAGTAGTGCAGAACAACTTATCAACATTATCATGGCGTAACAGGTTACCATAGCAACATTATAACCTGTTAAGAAACCCTTAATTTTAGTGCTCATAAATAAGACAACGCGTTCGGTGACCCCCATTAATGGTAATAAGGGTGTTTATTTAACAGGTTGCCACGGTAACCTGTTAAATATTTAAATACACCATAACTTGTTCACCAATGACTTGGTATTGTTTGGTAGCATTGTTGTAACATCAAAGAATTGACCCATCAAAATGTAAGTGATGGAAACTGTTGGAAACCATTGCGAGCCACCTTAAAGGTCAAATGAACCAAAAATTTGACATATTTTCTTTTAGTCCAATATTAGTGCAATGTGTTGAAAGTGGACCAAATACACATTCTGAAGTTTAAAACTAATTGGACTTGGCATCGCAGAGATATTGGAAGTTGAAAAATGAAACTTTTTGACCTTCATAATCGTAGAGCGATCGGGAAAATTGTCGGAAACCAATAGTGACGTCACTATTGACCACCTCAAAACAGTCAGGGATTGAAGTTGAAATTAGGTGACTGAGCGGAAAACTATGGTGTTTTGTTCTGCGATAAACTGCAGCAACAATTGTCCATTTTCAATACGAAAACAGTGAAAATCTCACACACAAGTTAGAATACTTAGTATTCGCTAGAAGAGAGGACACTGGGAACAAGGTTGGCTCGCCAATAGTGACGTCATAACCTTTACCAATCCAACCACTTGAAGCGCGCGGCCATTTCAGAAACGTTTTCGTGAAGTCTTCGGAAATCTTCGTACTTTTAGCTGTGTGACTTACTTAAAGGCTCAGGAAGGCAAATTGTTGCGTAAGTATGCTTTATTATGGTTTCCTTTAACGTTTAAATAGCTTTAAATGGATAAAGAAAAAAATTCAAATTTTTGGTTCATTTGACCTTTAAGGTGGCTCGACTGGGTTTTTGAGTGATGATACCCTTTAACTTTGAGAAACTTGTGTACCACCATAAACAATTCAACGGAAAATCGATTGCCACAGCTGAACTAGAGAAAGATTAAAGTTTCAGATGAGTTGAGGTGGCTCCGTTATTAGAGCGCACTCGTCTATGACAAACTTTGTCTCATAACTTTTCCGGATCTAAAGCGATGCTTCTAAAACTTTGCGAAAACTTTCAGCTATTGTTCAGCAATAATATGATAGAATTCGATTTTAATGGGAAAAAATATATTTAGTGATAATCGGGCTTAAATGAACCCCACTTTTTGAACAAAATCGCACCCTGTGAAAAATTTTGCTCTTAAATTTGTAAAATTTTGTAGACCTTAAGGTTATTGTGAACCTTCTAGGGTGTCTTCTGGAAAATCTTTCGCACGCGCGCTAATTTTAACGAAATTCTACAAAACTATATATCATTGTAAAGCTAATAAATTGCATGTAGATTCCGAAAATAACAATTATCTTTTCTTTTTCCGTTCAGGTAAGCGCACGCGAGCCTTCAAACGTAAAACTAAATTAACAGTCTCCGTATTAGCGCGAACATCAAAATAAACTAGTCTATGTCACTAAAGATTTAATGAGCTAACAAGGTGTGTGAGGCTTTTTCGATATTTTCATTGGTTCCCGAATAAATCAACTTTGAAGTTAGACATTAGAAAATTGTTCTATGCGCGTCACACTCTGGGGTGCCACGAGAAAAGTATTTTGAATTTCGTACAAAAACCAAATACTTTAGTGTTTTAACATCCAATAAACATACTGGCCAAGTTTCGTGAAAATCTGACAGATCTACATACCCTATTAAGGGGCCGATTACATGGCGAATTTCAGCCCGGGCTGACATTTCAGCCCGGTCAACCGGGCTGAAATTTCGTTGTGGTTACATGACAAATTTCAGCCCGGGCGCCAAGTTTGAAATTGCGCGGGAAGATTGATAACGAGAATCAAAATGGCGTCACTACGCATGCCGAAATACACTTTTCAGCCCGGGCTGAAATTCTGATGCGATTACATGGCGAATTTCAGCCCGTTTGGCCGGGCTGAAAATTCCAGCCCGGTTTCTGAAACCGGGCTGGAATTTTCAGCCCGGGCTGAAACTTTGTTCATGTAATCGCTAACTTCATTTTAAGAGGATTTATTTCGGAAGCCGGGCTAAAATCTCAGCCCGGTCTGAAATTCGCCATGTAATCGGCCCCTAATTCATCTGAACAGGGGCCATTCTCGCAAAAACAAACCTTGAGTTTTTAACCTCGAAAGATTTTCACAGTTTTCTCATCTCATTTTAAAAGCGGCTGTCATCGTGGTCGTGCCACCAACCAATGAAATGCAACAAAGAACCTCCTGAAGAGTATCATCACACAACAGTGTATGTGAATTCGGTCAATCGCCGACTACTGTAGTTATTCAAATGGTAAAATTCATGGGAAAAACAGCGAAGTTTCGCGCAACTGCAAACCCAAATGAGCGGAAAGAACAAAAACGCATCACAGTTTTCGTGGAAACAAACGTGCGAAAAGGGCCAGTGATAATTTTCAGACATGAAAACACAACCGAAGTGGCCGCAGAAATTGACCTAAACCACGCGCTGGTATCAGCAATAAATGCACGCGAGGAAACTATTCATCCATCCGCGGTGCTTTTTCACACTCGTCGTAAAATACTGCTAACCAAAAATTTCCACTTTGGCTTTGATGGTAAAATTGAAAATTGTCACGAATTTGCATCGAACAGAAGGCTCGATTGCTTTCCGAAGAATTTTCCGAAACATGCTAATAACTGACTTGATAATTTTAATAACATTACGCACTAGATGTCACGCTATTACGTGGGTCTTGACTTTTATCCTGCTCTGTTGTTTTGTGGAATAATACCTTAGTGCGTAATGTTGTTACAATTCTCAAGCCAGTTATTAGTATATTTCGGAAAATTCTTCGGAAAGCAATCGAGCGTTCTGTTCGATGCAAATGAATTTTTTGCTAAAGTTGTGCACTTGCATATGGAACTTGAAAACAATACCCGTGAATAGTGAGGACACTCACTTGTAAACAGAAAATCCGCGGGAAAAATTTGGTACATTGGAGGCCCTATTTTATTGCCTTACATGTTTTCAATATCCTTGAAACTTGCAGGCCATATAAATTGATAATTAATCTCGAGATTACCAAATTAAAAAAAAAATTATCAAGCGGTTTCCAAATTATCATCACATTTGCAGGCCTAGACCAAATTACATACAAAAATGGCAACAAGAGCAGCTGAACGCACACCAATCAAATCGGCTTTGAAACGTTCACGATATAACGTTTTTCAAAGTGACACCTCTGCCAAAATTTTGCCTTATGAATTTATTCATGACCAGGTATCCCCAGCGACCTTACAAGTTCGATTACAATTAACACACTCACACAATACACACATTACATTCACACAGACAGTACCGATATAAAGTAATCCATTTAACAATATTTATCAGCAATAGCATGCCAAGTGTCGACATTCATGATAATTTTTTGTTGTTACAATATTTACACCATTTCCGTAAATGAATGGACATTTTATTTCGCGATTTAGCGATGATAGTTTCTATTTGATGAACCTGATTGAATCTTGCCAGGAAAACTCTAAGACCAGGGTTTGTTTGGTGCGTCTACAATCATAAATATACTATTTACCAACCAACAAAATATGATTCATGAATAGGTTGTCTTCACATTCCTGTATACCAAATAATATATCCTTATCTGAAAGGTTTTTTATGACTACACCCAGATCGCTACACCATTTAATAACTTCAGCCCAAAATCTCGCGGTTTTTTGGCAAGATACAAAAAGATGTTCGGGGGATTCATTTGCCACATCACACAAAGAACATAAAGGTGACGAAACTATACCAATTTTATATAAAAATGCATTAGTGGCCAGAAATCTGTTTAACAGTTTATATTGAAACTCGCGCGATTTTCTATCGAGAGCCACTTGGAAGGGTAAGCTATAAATTTCTTTCCAGTTTAAAATGTCATTTTCGAATTGTTCGATATATTTCTTTTGAGCGGTGGGTTGGACGATGACCCTGTCCCGCATTTCTTTTAGATACTTTTCGAATCGGCATTACTTAGTAAAACATTTTTTCCAGACAAAGACAACTGTGTCTGCTCATTTAGATTGAAAGGAACAGGAAAAATAAATACACTCCTCTTTAACGCATAACGCCAATCATATGGGAGAGCATCAATTACTGAAATAAGCTGAAATGCATCCAATGGCGAAATATTTAACTCTAGCATACGCTTCGTTATGATTTCATTGTTTTTGGAAATCCCCTATCCTTATAATTCGTTTGTCTACGAGTCCTTTGTTATAAACAGATTTACCACCAATAAAGATAAATCTATTATTCCATAAAACAATTGTTGAAACATCCACCGCATTGACATTGCCTGGACTAGCTTTATTGGCCGCCGAACATTTCGAGAAATCGTGTAAACATTCTTCATAAAAGGATGGAAGCTTAATGGGCAGCATTTTTACATCGATGTTGCAACAGAGGATAAATTTACCATCAACCTGCTTGAGGTAGTGGAGAAGAATAGTTTTCCAATAACTATGATCATCACTCACAAGCTTTTAGCAGCAAAGTATTCCCTGAGTTTTAATAATGGAATCCAGATGCGGAGCTTTTAGTCCGCCGTTTTCAATATCACCAGTGACTGCATAACGTTTCACTTTGTCTTTGCCTTTCCATATAAAGTTAAATATAAGTTTGTTTATCTCGTTTACAAATTCCTTATCTATACAGATCAGACTAGCACGGTACAAGAAAATAGGGATAATGAATGTTTTAACAATTTGAATTTAACCAATAATGGTAAGATCCCATCTCCAAATTTTTAACTTATCTTTAATAGATTTGGGAATTTCCTCAAAGTTAAGTGTGCGTCTAAGACGACAACAACAACAACAACAAAAATCTTTATTAGTTAGTTATTATAGAGTTTATAATACTGGCCTGCAGGTAGCAAAAGCTAATCTAGGCAGGCCAGTGAATTAATTACATGATTAGAAATCGCTACACACACTAATTTGTTAAAATAAAAAGAAAGGATCAAACAATAGAAAAAAAAAACGACGATCATAGGTGAAATACACGCCTAAAATCTTAATGAATTTCCTAATCTTTATGTCCTTAAACGGAGTGTGGTAAAGATTTGGCGGCACAGAAGTAGAATTCCCTAGAAATAATATTTCTGATTTATCATGATTTATTAAGAGGCCTGAACATTCACCGAAATGCAACACAAGTTCGAGAAACTTTTCATGATTATGAGGGATTTATCATTCTTCAAAAAAGCAGTCAAATCGTCAGCGAATAGCCCTAATTTGATTTCGTCGTCTTCAACCATAATACCTCGAATGTCATTGTTGGACCGTATCGTTGAAGCCAAAGTCTCTAACACAATAATAAAAAGAAATTGAGAAAGAGGATCTCCCTGCCTAACACCACGCTGGATATCAAAATGTGTAGCAGCGAAGTCATTATTTAAAACCCAACTAGAAATATTATTATAAAAGGTATGAATCCATCGAATAAATGAAGGGCCAAATGAACGGCAGCTAGAGTGCGGAATAGAAATTCTCTACTCGCTGAATCAAATGCCTTAAAATATATGGCCATCAATCTTCTGTTGATTTTGTATCTCTCAGTATACTCTAAGATGTCATCTATTTTTCTAACCGCATCAAAAATACATGTAGTCCTACCTTTGACATAGGCACATTGGTTGAAATATATAATACTAGGAAGAACAGATTCGAGTCTTTTAGCGATCGCCTTTGATCCTATTTTAACATCAACATTGATCAGAGAAATTGGTCTCCAGTTAGAAATATCTCTTTTATCCTTATCTTTTTTCTCCAATAATGTGATGATGGCCTGCTTTTGTGTATTTGATAATTCAATGAAGTAATAGGAATAATTGAGGCTAGCTACTAGTAGTTCCCCAACAGTGTTCCAAAAACACTTATAAAATTCAGCAGTTAATCCATCATTACCTGGAGATTTGTTGGATTCGAAAGATTTGAGACTCCTAACACATTCATCCATTGTTTATTTACCTTCGCATACTTCGACAGTCTAGGCATAAGGTGCTTTTCCAAGAAAGAATTCATCAAGATTTCAGACGGCTCAAGATCATCCTTTTTGTAGAGATTAGAGTAAAAACCCTCAATAACCCCAAACTGAATCTTTTTTGGATCTGTGACTGCAACACCTTCATTATTAAAGACCTTACGAATTGAAGATTTAGCCTTTCGATGAGATTCAAGATTTAAAAAATATTTTTTGATTTTTTTCTCCCTTTTCATACCAAGTTGCCTTCGATCGAATAATTGCTCCCATTGCTACTTCTTCATAAGCATTATCATATTTCATTTTAAGAATTTCCAGTTTTTCTATATTCTCAGAAGTAGGGCTATTACTGCATTTTTCTTCCATGTCTTTAAGAGAGTTTTCAATATAAAATACTTTTCCTTCTTTCTTGAGCCTTTTCTTTGCTATATTTTATCGTCACCTGTCTTATCTTATACTTAATTAAATCCCATAAAATTCTTTTATCGATCACCTCTTTAAATCGGAGCAATTCGCTTGATTAAAACTACAAAATTCTCATCATCAAGTAAGCTAGCATTAAATTTCCAAAACGAAGGGCCATGTTTTTGCTTCTCTATATTACTAAAATGAAGAAAAATCGCAGAGTGGTCAGAATTAATTGACGGAATAATGTCAGTTTTTTCAATATCGTCTTGACAGACATCGCTAATCAACGATGGATTCTTTTGCCTCCAAGTAAAGCGTTTCGTTGTAGGATTTCGAATTCTCCAGATATCAACTAGGTCGAAATCAAGACACAAATCTTAAATACTTTTAACAGAAGCCTTTTGAATCGGGTTGCCCCCCGAACAATCAAGGTCTGACTCTAGCGTAACATTAAAATCTCCTCTCACAACAAACTTAAGTTCCTTATCTCTAACAACATCAATTGTACAATTCAAATTTTCAATAAAACGACACTGTTCCTGAACTTTGTTGGGGACAGACATTCACTAACAAAAAATTTGAACCCTGTACCTCAGCTTCTAATAAAATATAACGCCCTTCATTGTCCGTCTTAATAGAAATCAAATTAAATTCAAAATCTCCTCTAACCAAAATCATTACTCCACAACTATGATTAGAACCATGTGAAAAGAAAAGCTTACCCTGCCATTGTGTTCTCCAAAAGTCTTCGACCTCTGGTGTGCTGTAAGTTTCTTGTAAAAAAAATATATCCGCTTTCTGTTCTTTTAACCACATAAAAAGGGCTTTTCTCTTTGTGTCTGAACGAATCCCTCGAACATTTAAGGATAATAATTTAAAATCCGTGTATTCCTTATTATTGAATTGCGTGTCCGAAAGAATTCTGTTAATATGTCAAACGCCGCACAAGAAATGCATAAATTAATATCAAAAGGAAAAAGAACAGTACGTACTGTCAAAAAACAAAGAACATTTAACACTATTAACAATATAATGGCTGCTGATAATAATATCCAATCATATGATGCCCGATATATTTATAAGCTCCATTGTACATTGTACACCTCCATTGTATTAGGTAAAATTATGTATTTTAAAATATTCTATGGCATTGTATTCCATTGTTTTGTCGTTCTTTTGTGTTCTAATATTCTATTGTTTTAACAAAAGAAAATATATCGGGCGTGGTATATATCCAATACGCAGCCCATGGGATTTGTTATTGCTCGATTATGCACAGAGTGCTCCCGCCATTTTTAAAAGGTATGCGAAAAGTAAACAAAACAAGAAATTACAATGACCAGAAAATGAGCTACAAATGCATTTTTCCACTGAGAAAACAGGAAAAAAATAATTAAGGAGCGACAAAACGGCCTTCAATGTATAATTTGGGGTTTACCTCGGTGTAAGAACCTGTGACTTTTTCCTTTGTTTTTTACCTTTGTAGTATTGCATTCCCAGTTGACTCTATTGTTTTATGCCTTTTGTTTTCTTTGTTTTACGTCACTCGTGAGTTTGACAGGTTCTTACACCGAGGATGAGCCATAATTTGTCCGGCTCTTTCCTACCTTTCTTTCCTTTCGTAAGCACTTTACGCTCTTCTCTCGCACGCTTTAATTGTGGCCATTGCTTCTTTCGATTATCCTGTATTTCCTTTGGTAGGTCCGCATACACCTTGACATCCTGAAGGTCGTTCTGTGCTTCCAAAGCTGCTTTAAAGACGCGCTCCCGATCAGGATATATGAGAAACTGCGCAATCATAGGGCGAGAAATACCTCTTAAATGACGTTTTAACTTTAGAACACCCTAAAGACCGCACCAAAAGAACATTGGAGGACAGGGCATTTTGTGCCGCTGCCCCCAAATTATGGAACAATTTACCTATAAACATCAGGAAGAGTAGGACATTAGAACGTTTTAAGCTGTCTCTAAAAACACATTTGTTTAGGGAGGCCTTTTGTCATTTTTAACCTTTTATCATTTTTAACCTGTTGTAAATTTTTATATATTGTAATTTTTAACATATTGTAATGCGCAGGCAATCATATATCCATGTACCCTGCGCAATATAAATACCTAAATTATTATAATTATTATTATTATTATTATTGCAGAGAGCGTTTTTCAAAATTATGGGTGTTTCTTGGTGTTGCGGAAGCCATTGTTGGTTAGCTTTTGTGTTGTGGTGTGGGTATTGTTCAGTGTCATTTGAATCTTTTGTTTTACGTCATTTGGTGATCACACCATCCGCAACACCAAGAAACTACCAAGATTATCTCTTGGTGAAAAGAAGTTCGATCTTACGTAAAATGGATGACGTCATTACGTTGCTATGGCAATTCCGATTTTGATAAAACGTACCCGGCCCATCTTAAAACTTTTATCTTTCACTAGTACAGCTGTGGCGATCGATTTTCCGTTGGATTGTTTAGGGTGGTACACAAGTTTCTCAAAGTTGAAAGGTATCGTCACTCAAAAACTCAGTCGAGCCACCTTATTAAGGTAGTAGATCTGCTATAAACATGTCCATTTGAAAGAATTATTTCTTAAATGTTAAAGAACATTCCGAAATAAAAATTACATACGCTTATTAAGCGAGACCTGAACTTTCAGAAAAGTTAATTCCAATTTACATCGCAGGCTCAGAAAAACAAGGATTGCAGATTTCTAGCTTTTCCTTGATAGTTACGAATAAAAAATAGATTGGAACCGATTCATACTTAGAATGTTTAGTTACCTTTTTTTCCCGGGATTTGACGTCAATTTGTTCTTGAGATATGGCGGTCTAAATTTTTTGTAATGTCCCCTAACTTTAAGCGACCGCCAGAAATTCCAAAATGTTCCCTAAGTCCCGGGTATTGAAGTCGTATTTCCTCAACATTATACGAATAAACCTGGCAAGTTTCAATGAGATATTATAAGTCTTCATCGTTCCACATCAATTTGTTTTCAGTGCGATCTATCATGGCTACAAAATCGGCCATAATATTCGTCGCGATACGTTCTTTCTTCGTCGCCATATTGAATTCTTACGAGTAAGCCGCTGTTCGTATTGTCTGTTGCGACTTAGACCCGATTACAACACGAAAGGCGACGATAGGATGCCGAAATCTTCGTTTTAAGTCTCTTCGCGTCGGATTTCCAATATGGCGGCGTAAACAATGACGTAGTTCATAGCAACCAAAAGAAATGCGAGACTTCGGTGGATGAGCACAGCGGATGTTATGCGTAGTACGCTACTGCGCACGAATGTTCGAGATACCACGCGATCCCACGCGAAAGTGTGTTTTCGAGCATTCTCGGTTTCAAGAAAAAAAATATGGCGGAAGATGCGGGAGAAACAACGGCAAGACGGGAGAACGAACGCGCGTAGCTATCTCCAACGAAGAATTAATTGCCCTCAGGATGGGAGATTACAAAACTTAGTAAAGGCTTTCGCTTCGTCTGGTCGTCCGAAGAAGTGGCCAAATTCCTCGAAAAGAAAAGAACCTCTGCAGAAATGCTTGAAGGCGCCTTGCTCCGATAAAACTACAAATCGGTTGCCCTTGCCCACTACTTATCCGAATTGAAGTGGGAACAACAAGCGACGATGCCTTTAGCTCACCAGAAAAGCGAGTAGCTATTCCGTACAACATGCAGAAAAAGTAAGAAATCTCTTGGAAATCGTCAATATTTCTCATCGCATAAATTAGGCTTATTTGTGTTACTGCTAATTGTGCTTTCTCGATTAATTTGTAAAGATAGCTTTTAAGCACTTCACGTCGATTTCAATTCATATAATTGCATTGAGAATTTCATAGAGTGGTTAGAATATGAAAATTGCACTGCGAGTTCTCGCGTGAAATATACATCTCTTACACGTGGCTGTCGCGCTTGTTGTTCTAAACACGCATGCGTCAACTCGAAGAATCAAATATTGCGTCTCAAAATGGCGGCCTTCACAACGGAATTTCGGCGTAGATATCTCTGCTTGTAGTTGAAAATAAGCCGTAATATTTTGGATTTGTGTACTACTTAACATAAACTTTTAATTTATTAAACTTTTGGATATGGTTTATTTTTGACCTCATAGCAGTTCCACTACCTTACGGTGGCTCGCAATAGTTCCCAACAGTCAACAGATCATTTCGCTGTTTGGTCCGTTGGTTAGGTGGACGGCTGGTTCTGGTTCTTGTATCACGTGTAGAAAACCAATTCGACATGTACGATATGTTACGTCTCTGGTGGAAAAAAATACCAGTGACCCAACAAATATTGGCCGATGTAATGATATAGAACTGTCTTTGTACAACCGTCTATCAATCTGTGACTAACAATTAATAAAGCGCGCGCTCAATTAATCCTGCACGTGTACGCGTTATACCTGTATGCAAACACATGTTTAGCTTTCAAATATGCAGCGGAAAATGTTCAACATTTGAACCAAACGTTGTCAACAGATACATTTGAGCTTTTATCAGGGCAACGGCAATAGATTTTACAAACTACTAGGAGATGGAAAAAGGATTTCTACTTGACACTTTTTTAAAAGAATAATTCACATTTCGCTATACAGCAAGCGCTTGCGCCACAAAGAAAACATACGCAACGACACTCAAAGACCTATTATATTTTATCACCACTTTTTTTAGACACAACTTGTGGAGGAGTGCACGAAGACGGAATTGGTACGATTTCGTCCCCAGGTTACCCCAATGGTTACGCGTACAATCTCGACTGTGTGTGGTTAGTGTATCGCACCACGGAAACTGCCGAGTTCATATTCACGGATTTCGAAACGGAAAGTACTTATGACACAGTAGCCATTAGCGAAGGAAGGTGAGAAACATTCCGTTGCGCATCACGATTATAACATTATTTTTCCTTAACATTTGCTTAACGTGTTGAAGGAATGAGACGTCCGTCTAGGTGGGTGAGGTGGTTCTGATCGAAGCCTCGATCTCGTGGTGGTGTGCGGCCCACCTGTTGAAACCCTTACCGAGTTTATCTCGTGAATACGCGAAACGTTGAACGAGTTTATTAGACGGGGACAAATTTACAAATTTTTACTCCCTGTTTTCTTCCTTCCATTAATAGGCTGTAAACTTTTCTTGGTAATTTCGCTGACCAGTATATAAGGCTTGCTCATATATATTTGCCCGTTTCAAATGTGATAGGTAATGCTCACCTGCGTTACCAATGAGTACGGCGTTGGATGGAGGAGAGGGTGGGGAGTTAAACGCATAGGGTGGGGTGGGGGCGGTGGAGGCACGTAGGATCTTTTGATCATACCTGGACATGTGCTGACTTTGAACGTTTATAACTTATAATTAAGAGCTATTAATGTGACTTTTTTTCTTAAATTTATGTGGAAACATTGTTGTGTAAGATCTAGAGATTTTTGTTCATTTGACTTTTCAATGGCAGACCGATTTTGACAAGTATGTTTTTCACTTTCTTGCGGTAAATGTTTGATGTAAATTTATGATAATTTTAGCATTTTTATTTTTATTGATATTGACTCAATTTTGGCACTTTTAAAACATGATGTAAATCCAACTTGGTGTATCCAACACGGCGCATCCAATATGGCAGTCACTCGGAATTCTCACAGAATTCCTGCGTTATATGAAATCATAACGTCACGTGAACTACTTTAATTTAGAAAGTGTTTGACTTGCTATAAGCCCTTTAATTATTTAAGTTACTGAATAAGGCTTTTTAACTAATTGTTAAATCGTGTTTGCGTTTTGTATAGGTTCGGAGAAACTGTCATGACAAACGGCTGGAGTGGGCACCTTACTCCATATAGTTCGTTTACGTCAGACACGTATCTGTGGATTCGCTTCATCTCCAACGGGGCCAACTCGGATGGCGGTTTTCATAAAGGATGGACTGGAACCTACCAGACATATTGGCCTTATAGCAGCAAGAAAAGGAAGTAAAGATGCTCCTGGTCTACAGAAAAGGAAATTAAGCTTTGTAGTAAAGTAGTGTATTAGAAGTAATGACAAAAAATGTGCAAAGAACGCTACAATAAATTAAAACTTAAATCAGGACGACTCTTTGTCTGATCATTTCATTCGTCATTTACTTTAATCGCTTAGTAGACTTTACGTTCTTATTAGTTCGGTGGTTTGAAAATGGTATTTGCTTTCCCAATCGATCCGATCCAGCGCGTTTTGTCCTATAAAATATAAATAGTAACACCATATTCCAAATTATCTCAGTTTCAGCAGGCAAATTCCTCAATATGCAGTTACGCTTCTGTTAGAAAGGAAGAAAGTGCAGCAAATGAATACTTTTATTTATTTCTACCCCCTCGTAACTTGAAAAATAACAATGACACGTATAGGGTATATAGTACGTCCAACACTGTTTTCTTTTGCGGTCCGTATCATGGAACGATGACGTTATATGACGTGAGAATTGCGTAATTAGGTCCGCATAGCTGCCATTTTACACTTTGTGCGCCTCACCCCCCCCCCCCCCCCCCTCCCCCCCAGGCTAAATAGGATTGATTAATATTTATTCGATAAAACAATTACCTATTTAAAATCAATTCTAGTAGACGTTTGTCAAAAATAGTAGGCCCGACGTTTGATACTTGCTTTTCTTTTTTGGCAATCGTGCAAGGAACAGCACCACATTATTGAAGACTTAATGGCGCTGGCGAACAAAATATTTTGTGTATGTGTGCATCAGTTGAATCTCAAATATCGTGTATTAAATGTCAATTTTCTTGGCTTTATTTTGAATAACATTACAAATATATTCACATAATATTATGCGTCAGTTGAGACCAAACATAAAATTCAGACCATCCAGTTTTTGCCATTTCTAAATGCGTCAAATATGGCCAAATAACCTAATAAGACTGTCGCCAGTTAATCTTAAGCTTAGTATATACTAACCCTTTAGTTTTATTTGTCCTAGTATATTGTACAATCTGAACTTTAATTTAATGTGTAAGATGTATTTCGTTCGAAATTCTTTTCCTTGCTAAAGCCGTTTGGGAAGCAGCTGAATCAACATGGGTTTCATATTCCAAAGGTTTTCACAGATATACGCCTATCGAACAAAAATCGTGAAATGGATTACAATTCATTCCTAATTTATTCCTATCAGATTTTTCAGATAAGTGCCGTGTCACAAGGTGGGTCCATTTCGAGTGTACTTGTTTTAACTATTTCCCTTGCAAACATGAGTCCTTATAAATGTATACGTTACAACAATAGTCAATTAACGCCATAGCGGCTCATCTGCGTTTTGTATCAATAGGAAAATAGTTCCATTCTCATTGCCATACATTTTATTTCCGCTGAACGTAATAATTAGTACTTATATGATAGGTGAACGCGTGTTCGTTTGTCTCACGATGGAGTCACTTTGAGATGTTGATCGCGACGGTTTCGACTGCTATTACTGCTAGTCATAATCAGGCGATAAGGTCGATTGTTTACGTGTCGCTCATGTAGCACGTTGGTTTGTTGCTATTAGTGCATTTCAATCCTTATTATTATTTCCAATAGATGTTGTTCCCTCACAGCCGGTCCGATCAACATCACAAATTGACTCCATAGTGAGACAAACGAACAAGCGTTCACCCATTATACACACCACGATGAACAACAACCACATTTTTAATAATACTTATATGTTCATCTTCTTTATCAAATGATTTTTTAATTTGCACCAGGGCCTCGTTGTACAAAAGCCGATTAACGCTAGCTCGGGATTAAATATTTTGGTATCAGTTATTTATAACCCTAAAACATTTCTCACAACTCAATGAAGAGTTTTATCTCAGTCAAATGTGATGGGAAACTTAATTTACAGAGATTGAAGTGAATATTTATGTGAAACTAAAGATAACCTTGATTAGCTTGTTCATGCCCCCTTTCCTTCCCCTTCCGAACACTTTTTAATTAAGTAACAATGCGTGTAAGAACTAGGAAATGCTCTATTGTTCCGCGGCAATTCGCTTTCCCCACATAAGATTGTTTAGGTGTTTCTTACTGAGAATACATCAACCTATGGACAACATGTTTTTTTAAATAAAATGTACTAGAACTTAATTTTAAAGTGATGTTTCTTTTGTGCTACAAGATTTCATCCAATCGTGAAACTCCAAAACCATGGCCAAGAAAGGCTTCTAATTTTACATGTTTTCCACATAGAATTTTGGTTGCATTAAAACTCAGAATAGTTTTCACTAAAAGGGAATCAATTTGTAAACTAGAGAGAAATAAATGCACTACCTGGTTAAGTTATGGTAGATTTTCACGTTTTAGCCAATGAGGTGGACGGTTTCAACAATATCACAACACCTTTCTGCATTCCTTGCCGTTAGGTTGCTTAGTTCTTACCAGGACCATTACTTAAATGCTATAATTGGTGCTCAATATACAGCTGTTGAACGCCAGCATGCGTTCCGAAAATTCGTGATCTTTAGGACGCTTGGTGCATTCCGAAAAACTGTTAACAGCGCAATGAACCTACAAAGAAAAAAAAATGTTACAGCCGATGTAAAATTCCTTTTCGCTAAGTCAGTGTATTTTACTCCCAAACCCTCGTTTTGTGTAAACTCTGCAACAAGCGCATTTTGTGGCAGAGTTTGAGGTGGCTGCTCCCAAATCATTGAGGGATCTTTCAAACTGTTCAGGATATAAGTCCTTTTAAAACGATGTTTAACACTAATCTTTGTAATGTTCCCTGACATTTTCCG
The DNA here is from genome assembly GCA_024195265.1 of Dendrophyllia cribrosa. NCBI lineage: Eukaryota > Metazoa > Cnidaria > Anthozoa > Scleractinia > Dendrophylliidae > Dendrophyllia > Dendrophyllia cribrosa. The sequence continues at coordinate 30,252,964 of JAJLRJ010000005.1, read as the reverse complement.
CGCTCGACGAAGCTAAGAAATTTCACCCTGTATCTTTGTTTGCTTTTTGAGGTTTATAGCTGACATTTTCCGCGCTCGACGAAGCTAAGAAATTTCACCTTGTATGTTTGTCCGCTTTCTGAGGTTTATACGCGGGTTTATAGCAGAGTTGTTTTACAAATGTTTTAAAGCTATGACCTCATCGCCTGACAGATTGTTTCTTATCTTGGATTTATTGTTTTTGTGGTTTTAAGCACTTAAATAGAAAATTGATAAAAAATTCTAGAAATTGGCAGGAATGTTCTGCGATACCTTGTCTACTCGGGAAGATTAACCGCGAGGAGCGATTTTTCAAGTCGCTAAGCGAGTGACAAGTGGAAATGTCGTGAAAAGAAAAATTGTCAGGAATGTTCTGCGATAGGTTGTGTACCCGGGATGACTAACCCTGAAGAAAGATTTTTCAAGTCGCTTAGCGAGTGACAACCGGAAATGTTCGTGAAAAGAAAAATTGTGAGGAATGTTCTGCGATACGTTGATGACTAACCATGAAGAGCAAAAGAGTTGGTTTTCCAATTTGCTTAAAGTTAAGCGAGTCAGCTTAATTGAGTTAAACTCTAGTTAAATTTAAGCCACCAAACCAGGTAGCTTAAGCGAGTCGGCAATTAATTGTAGACAATAAGAAGCAACTTGTGGTCATTTATCTGACAAGGCTGTCAAATCGGAAATAAAACACGCGTTCTATTTTCATGCGTTGCTCGTGAAGGGGCCTAATTTGATTGTATTATACAATGGATTTGCTTTTCTGCAAAATTAACGTTAATGTCCCTTTTCAGTAGTCATTGGAATACTGAATCATTCCTATTACGGTTTGATTATTAAAGAGAAATTTCAATTTTGAATGGTTATTAAATGTTGAGGTGTCATGATTATGCAATAGTATGCAAGAGAGGTGAGATTTTGCGTATTCAGCTAACTAAAAATGTTCCCGTTTGATTGTGCAAGAGTATGGATTTGGCTTTTGTTCTATTTTGGAACACTGAATCATTGCCATTACGGTTTGATTATGCAATAGTATGCAAAAGACGTAATAATTTTGCTGATTTAGTTAACAAAAGTTTATCAAGCAAGCATTATAAGCGATTTCAGCGTGTTGATTTTTTTTTAAAGGAAAAATATTGGCACTATATAGGAGCTAATTGACAAATAAACAAAAAGACAATGTATTATTTTAGTGGCAAGCAAGACAGAGAAAACGTTCTCCGCTTATAAAAAGAAGAGGAATATCAATCAGTCGGTGTGTTATTCCCATCACATTCAAATCGTGAAGCGGACAAGACAGATACCTTAGAGTGCTCAACGTAGCTTTATCGCATTGAAATCCTGACGCAAGAGAGTTGCCTTAGAGTGCTCAACGTAGCTCAATTAGCAAAGAATATAGCAGACTTAAAGCAAGAATATATATATTGAAATCTATTATTTCGTAAAACAAAATTATCAATTGTTTATAATGGTTGCTTTTGATGCTTCAGGCGGCACACACCTACCCTTAATTGTCGGGAGTACTCCCCCCCCCCCCCCCCCCCCCCCTCCCCCAGAATATGTATCAACAATTCACTTCCAAAAAACACGCTTTTTCCAATTCTATATTACCTTAGGTTACTGCATATTCACTGCCTTCCTAAATTTTAGACTTGCCACAAGTGAACTGCGAAGTGTAACAATAGAATCCGAGCCCACAACGAACTCTACCGATTTTGACCCGATATTCCCCGATCTTAACTCCTTTTTTGTTTTGGAACCTCGTCGGTTGTTCAACGTTTGTCGAGGATAGCTTCGCAACCTCGTCGGTTGTTCAACGTTTGTCGAGGATAGCTTCGAATGGCCCGAATCGAATGTTCCCTCAGAAGACTATCAGATTTCTAACAAATATGGCCGGCCGTGAACTCCACGCTTTCATTTTGTAGACGTTCATTTTGCATAACCGGAATGAAAGCACGCCTTTTAAGACTTCGAAATGGAAAGAGAAAGTCCTTTAGAAGATTTTTTGCCTTTGTAGTGGTGGTTTGAGAGCTGAAAGCGATGAAATTTGTCACAAGTGAGGACATGTCTTCTTTCAGAATTTATACTCGAAGCGGCAGACTTTACTAAGAATTTTCAAGCATTCCTGGAAAACTACGGTAAAGAAAGTCACATTTTTTAATGTCCATTTACTTTGTAAGAAACATTTCATAGACTGTTTCTTTGTCTTATTAGTAGCTTGAAATCACGGGGGGGGGGGGGGGGGGGGGGGTTCATGATGCGTCACGCAATATTTATTTTTAAAATGTTTCACCAATTTATAGCACTCGTCACCACGGTTTTGAAAATTATAAAAACAAAATCTTCTGAATGCGATTACATATATTTTTTTTCTCATTACATGTAAATTTAGGGCTTCCAAAACTTTATTGCAAATCCGGGCAGGAGAGGGGGGTCTCTCGGCTTGGAAATCCAGGGGGCAAGGGGGGGGGGGGGGGGGACCTACGATAATCTAAGTAATAACAGGCGCAGTAAGCTACATGCAGTCATAGACTGCCTATTTTTTTATTAACCTCACCTTCTAACGCATTAACGAGATGGCTTGCAGAGCCCTTTGATTTAAATCCCTTACCTCACGGCATTTTGTCAAACCTCCCATAAAAACAATGGAGATCAGTCTACAGAATGTATTATAAACAAACCGCCTGTCATGCAAGCTGGGTAAAGTTGAACGCACTTCACTTATCTTCGATAACTTCTAGTAATAATAAACTGTTTTGAATCTAAATGAGTCGGGAATACATGTACAGCCTAGCAGCATGTTACATATTTTTCGGTGGCTGCAGCGGTGAAAGCGAACGAAACTTGAAATTTATGAAAAATTATCAACTGGAAAGGTCGATGACAGTCGTTCTTATGCAGGCGTCAATATCAGAACCCCAATACCGGCTTCAAGTTCCATTCATCGGGAAAAATTAGACAACTAGTGGCGATATTGTATTGACTGGCTTCGTGAGTTTGACGTACTCCAATGATGCGTGTCATTTGTGGTCAAATTAAGGTGGCTCCATATAGTTATTGGCTAGTCTTCCGAATAAAATATACGCAATCTTATTGCTGTCTTTGGAGAGTTTTGTTTCGCGATACTAGGCATAATATACACATACTCGTAGCTTAGGCTTTCTCGTTTACGGAGAAGTCTAATTTGGCAGTCATGTCTTATTGCAATGGCAACCAATGATTTTCCAAAGATTTTCTCGGTTTTTACACGGTAAATATTCACGATTTTTGGTGAAACAAAAGAAACATTTAGTAAGTCTAATCTAAAAAGGCCATAAAAAAATCGGTACATAATTTTCGGCAATTTACTCACTTTTCGTTTTTTACGTTTATTGGGTTTGTGTATGTACAAAAATTGTTGTCTTTTTTGTGATCGAGAACGAAGAAAATCCTACCAATTTGTCAATTTTTATAAAAATTCACCGTGTGGAATGCGCACAATAAAAATTTGGCATAGTGAGACAAGTCCCAACCAGGAAACCTGGTTGAATTCCCTGGTTGGGATTTGTCTCGCATTTTGTGGGTGTTCCGAAGATTTTTCAAAGATCCTCCGAATACAGTCCGAAGGTTGTACAAACACTGCCGATCATTTTCCGAAGATTACCGATGATTTAAGAGGAAGATCCAAAGTTGTTTCGATTGTAGACTCGAGACAAGTCCCAACCAGGAAACTTGGTTGGGAATTCCCAGGTTGGGACTTGTCTCACATTTTGTGGGTGTCCATAAATAACCTCAAAATCCCAAAATAGGAATCTGGTATTTCTTGTGAAAATTCCCATTCTTGTGGAATTTTAACTACCGTTTTAGTGTATTTTGTCTCTTTAAGTTATTATTTCTCTGCTTTCATCACTTTTGGTCATTTTATCTTGCTATTTCAAGGCAACAAAGTAAGCTAAAGCAAGCCCTTAACCATCATGAAAACACGATACATCAGCCTCCGCCGCGGTCAAATGTCCGAGGCGTTTTCCGTTTTATTTAGTGGGATTTTATTTAATATTAAATGGAAATATGGGCAAGGATGTATAAAAAAAGTTGACGTTACTATCTTTTAATTTTTCTCAAAATGATGAACCTTTTTCCGTTGAAAACTGACCAAAACCCTTTGTGCCTGATCAGAATTATGTTGGCAAAAGGCGCCGACAGTTCTGCAGTTCACAGTTTTTAAACGCTTAGAACTTTTTTTTGTAAACTTTAAAAACGTTTGGTAAATTGACAATGTATTGGCAATATATTAAAATTCAAACAGTGAAAATGACAACCTTAACCGTTTTTAAACGAGAATAAAAGTACTTTGCTTAACTTTTGCAAATTTCTCTCGTTTGACCGCGGTTAAATATCAGCTGAACCATGCTGAACCATGCTGAACCAGCCGGGAAACGGTATTGATCAGTTACCTCGTCCCCAGGTCACTTACAACGAGTATAAATAAAAAATATCCAGTATTTGTGTATGACCTGTTGGTAAACTAATTCTTTAAGGGGTTTTACCTGAATTGTCGCGTTCGAAAAACGCAATTCTAATTTCGTGTTGGTTGTCCTGTGGTTTATGTGCAGTAAAATTTGAGATTTTTTGGTAGACGGTCTTCCAAATGGCCGCCCCTATTGGTTTTTTTCAGGGGCTCAATTCCGCCGGAAATTTCTTCGAAAGCGTCTCCATAATCTGTGATTACTGCTAGTTTATTAAATATTCCGCTCGGAAACTATACGTATAGGATCCTTAGAGGAATAAGAGAGCAATGGTGTCAGGTGAGGCGTTTTAAAGTTGTTATTAGGTATTTAGGTTGCTGCTTGATCGGCGGTTGAACGGCGATTTTTATCGGGCGTTTATCGTAGTCGGAGCTCGTTGTTTGTGCAACATTGTGCGATTTTAAGATCATGAAATGTTACCAAAAACAACCAAACATAAGCTCTGGAAATAATCGTTGTAAGGAAAAGGAGATTGTCCGATTTCTGAGCAAGTTTATGAATAACGTGATGTCGAACCGTTGTTTTATGAGAGTTTGCTGTCTTTTGCGTGACAGCCGTTTAGCGAAGACACATACGGAATTGAGGAAAATGGCCTCGATGTTTTTGCTCTGGACACGTCACTTTTTGCGGGCCAAAAAAGACATTTTGAGACATTGAACTACAAAGATAAAGCTCAGACTTGACGTGTCGTTTTATTCAGAAAGACATGTACTAGGAGTTATATTCAAACGACATTTTCTTGCGTGACAGCCGTTCAGCAGGCCGCGTTGGAATTTGTTGAAAATACTCTGAACATTTTTTATTGTCGCCGCGTCGCTTTAAGCGGACCAAAAAAGACAACTTAAGACAGTGAACTAGAAGGATTAAGCTTCAACTTGACTAACAGTATTGTACAGAAATTTATGTACTAGGATTTTTATAGGCTTCCGAATTTGACCCAAATTTTACCTCGAGCAAGAACACCAGAAGGTCATAATTTTCGACGGGTCAATAAGCAGACTTAAAAATGAAAAAAATTACATGTATTTTACATTTTAGGAAAGATTAAAGGATTGTTTACTAAGTCAGGAAATGGCAAACCGGGAAAGCTTTTCGTTGTTGCGTACGGACTTGCTGAAGTTGCACGATTTTTCATCGTTTTTCCGGGGGGTCAAGCGACCGTCTTGCTGTATCTTAAACTTTTTTATTTTTCGCAAAACAAAAAAAGCGGTGGAACTTTTAAATGAGATTTTTGAAAACAGTTCACCTAGGCGGCCTTTCAGGTGAAATAAAATGAATTATGAAATTTCGGTTCTGTCGCCGGATTCTTGATATTTACGGGCAGGAGCACAGGGAGCAGAGGAGACAAATTTGAATTTGACCTTTACGCGTTCGATCTACGAGTCTGTTTTTCGCCCCAGCGGGACCCCAAGCGTAATCGGAGCTTTCCGTTGGGTAACCGCAGACTGCTGACTGTTGGCGCCACAAAATCGTTACGCAGCAAGAAGAGAGACAAGAGAGGAAACAGATTTGAGCCTAATTTTTTATCCCCGATTACTCGCTTTTGATTCAATGAAAAGTTGTGATTTTCGGCATATAGCTTTATATGAACAGTCTTTTTAACAATTTCGATGAAGAGATCCATTAAACACTCCTTTCGGTGATCGCTGTTTATGGCGTTCAAAGTTGACTTTCGTAGGATGTGGACCGCAACATACTGGTGACGGAAATACGTCATATGAGAGGTGTGCGCATGACCGGAAGCCTTTGGCATGAGTTTATTCATCTGAACATGTTAGCGTCTTTTCCACGAAAACATGCCATCTTTTCCGGAATATCTTCGATCAGTGCCATTCGGTGATTGTTTTTGTCCGCTAGGTGAATATTGTGAATAATGTGAATATTGTAAAGGTCTGCAAAGGAAACAGACAAGCTCAATAAAATGTAAGGACGTGGTGGAATTCGAATCCTTGTGGAATCAAGGCATGTCTGATGCAAGGTGAGAAGTTTTCACGCCTCTTGTGGTCCATACTCTTGTGGTCCGTCAAAGCTTTTAATGTCAAGCTGATTGAAACTTCTGTTAAAACCCAGACGATTGTTTTGGCTAAGCTATAGATGAATTCAGGGCCACTTCTTTGCGTTGACACTTAAGAAAATATTATCTGTGACTAGCACTTTATACGTTCTGAGTTTCTTCGCATGGAATAAGCTTCAACTAGACCACATTAAAAGATTTTCCTCATTCGCAACGCGTTTCATTTTAAATCTCCATCCGCTCTGATCAGCTGTCGTGTTGTTTTGAATTTTGAATTAGTAACAGTTGGCGTAACTTCCGTTTTATTGACGGCATGTCACTTTCGAAGTTTTACTTCCGTCACCAGTATGTTGCGGTCCACATCCAACGAATCACGTGGTACTATGTTTCGTCCCTTGTCTCTTTTTCTTCTCGGCACTTCGTGCCTCGCTCGGAAAGCTATAACACGCTTTCCGGAAAGCGCCGATTACGCTTGGGGTCCCGCTGGGGCAAAAACTCGAAAACAACAGATCGAATAACACAAGACACAGCGCGCGTATAAAGCACAAAGATCAAACGCGTATTAGGTCAAATTTGGCTCCTCTGCTCCCTGTGGCAGGAGCTCTTAATATTTAAAGGACGCGCATGTTAACCACGTTTTGTGACTGAAAGACGCCTTAATTTGCATTTCAAACCCAAAAGGTGTGAAATGGGGGAGGAGCTAAGCCTTTTATACCGGAACAAACTTCCGAACTTGTTCCGGAACCGGAACAAATTTACAGAAGAAATTTTTCTCCCGTGATGTTATCGATATTTTCAGTAACCGAAACACACTGTTGAAATGATAAGCGGCATTTGCCTCCAAAATCCATTATAGCGGAGCTCGCGGAACTCCATACTCATAGAACCGTGCCCGTCATTTTTTATGGTCATGACTAGCGGAATGTTTCGAGGGCGCGTACGACATCGTGCAGGGTTAGCTCGCGGGCGCGTACGACGTCGCGCAGGGCTAGCTCGCTAGCGCGTACGACGTCGCGCAAGTGCTTGGTTTTCAAATCCGTAGTTTCGTCTTATCGAAGTAATAAAACACATTTAAAATATTCAAAATGGAAATAGAAAGCTTTAAGAGCCGTTGTCAGTAACTATCGAGAATCCGGCGACAACAAAAAAAAAAATCGAATTTTTTTTATTTGCCCGAAAAGACCCTTATAGTAAACTATTTTCAGAAATGATATTCAAAAGTTCCAGCGAATTTTTATTTTGGCTAAAAATAGGAAAGTTCGAAATCGGCCTAAGAGTTCCCGAAAGCCTGATAAAAATTATGCAAATTAGTACATTTTCAAAACGCTCGTAAAAGAAAACAAAAACGTTTCTTGAATTCATATTTTCACAACTTGTTATACATCCCTTGGACTTGCTTTTCGACTATATTTCATATCGGTCTAAACTTTTTTTCTTATATTCACCCGCGTAAAAAAATACAATATTTACCATTCCGTTAATACACTGAGTTTTACCATATTTCAGAAGACCATAACATCGGGGTTATACGAATATCCAGGTAGAAAAAGAACTCGTTTGAACGGGCATTTCTTCTTGTTTATCTTCTTGTTTATGGCCCATTAAAAGCGAGCGCGCTAGATTAAAATATATGGAGTACATTTTCACTGATTTCGCCATCTTTTTGTTGCACCCCTGCTGCAAGTCACGCATTCTATTTTGACAAAAGTCAGGTAAAAATCAACGTATCTGGTCTCTACTATTGCTTTTAAACATTTTACATAGTTATATTTTAACTGAAGCGGTTCCCTGTCTTAGTAACTTTGTTTTTAGGTAAATTTTTTGTGTTTATTTTATATTTACGCGAGTTCTAAATAAAGGAACAATGGGCGATGAAAGATCCCTTCTTCTATTTTCATTACATGAAATTACCTCGGTCGATTATATTGTGCTTTTACATTCCTAAATACCTTACTGCCTTTATAGAGCAGAAAAAGTATAACTGTTGCTGTAAATACGCGAGTTTTAAAGAAAACTGCTATTAATATCCACAGTCACTGACGTACAGTCACCGCACGAATGTCGTACAGATGTTATCAGGTCGACTACAGCTTGTAAACGAAATGAGTGCTCGCGGTGTTTTTGGTTGCTTTAAAGAACTTTACCACTTTACCACTATCTTTGTAGACTATCTCTTAAAATACATTTGCTTATCAAGCTTAGCTCCGATATATGTTTGTTAAGAATGTTAAAAAACAGAAATTGTACAGCAGGCAGGCGTCAGGCACCGGGCTCATTCAATTAGAACACCTCAGAATAACTGCATAGCCCGACTGAGAAATCACTGAGTTATTCCCTTGTACTTACTTGATGGTGGTCCATATGTTTGCAGACGATTATATCCGAAGACAACACATCCATCAGTCAAAGCAATACTGAGCTGAAATTCGTGTGAACCTCCGGCTATTAAAATCAGTTTCTACGACTGTCGCGGGTTGCTTGTTACGTGACAAATGAAATGCGATATACTAGCGCCGGAAAAAGACGAGGAAGAGACTATTTCAATATTTGTGGATGTAATGACAGTTCTCCGATTTTTTAACGCAAAAAAAATCTTTTTGATTTTACTGGATGGACTAAAACGAAAATCACGGTATTTTCGTAGTGTTTATTTGTAGCTTATAAATTCGAAGTCATAAAAAATCATCTCTGCGCGAATTTTTTATGCACGAGCCGAGTCCATTATGTTTTTAGGTCTTTTATCGAAAGACCCAGCAAATAAAATAAAGCCTTGTCAGTCAAACCGAAACGTCTTATGAAAAGTCAACAAACCATAGCAGTTTCGAAACTTCAATAGGGTGTTTCTCAATACCTTCTTCACTTTGCCTGGAGGGCTTGAATGTAACTCACCACAGAAGAGAACTTGTCCCGAAATCGTTGTAAGCTCTGACGGCAAACGTCTCTTCAGGCCATCAGAAGTTTGACAGTGCAACAAATTACGTCGTTTTTCGGTAGGCTTGCGGCAAAATTAAAGTTCGCCAACAGTTAGTCGCAACCGACGAGGATATTAGCGCGGCGGAGGAAGAGCTACATTTTCACAATGCAAGAGAAGAGATTCTCACCGAGATTAACCTAGAGCATCCCACTGTGTTCGATCAATACAATATCTGCGTATTGGTCAGTGACAACTCCTTGAAAAAACTTTAAGATGGGTTTGCTGCAAATGCTTTGCGAGAAGTTTCAATTGCAGGGCTCTATTACAGACTGAAGAAGGAGTGGAAAGCCTCGTATGCAGATGTTCTTGCTGATCTTGTCGATGGCTGTTCATGTGGCGGACGTTCTGGATCTGATTGGGCAAATTTAGCAAAGAGCAAGTGAAGAATCGACAATGGTGCGCGCACAAGGTTGATAAAGTCATTCCCTTCCCGAACGCAACCTAAAAATCTCAAAATGCCGTCGCGACCTTGCCGATTGGACGTCAGCGCGCACACTGGAGAATGAAATAATTAATCCGTGTCCTGATTATTCCGCGCGATGTCGTGTTATCACTTCACGTCGCATCAGTCTTACTTTAATAGTAACTTTAAGGCTTTATTGATATGTAAGTAAATCCTTGCTCAGTCGCGTGATTTTTGCTCGTGCAACTGATAATCTCGCAGAGGTCTTTTCGCGTGTGAATTATTTTTTCGTAGCACGATGAGAAAACAGGAAGCGAAGGTGGAGAAGGGAAAAAGAGGGAGCGCGCGGGAAACTCTCATCCGGAGAGAATAATTGAGAATGTGGGCGTGGCCTTCTATCTCCTCTTTTTATCGTTTCCTGCGTGCTCCCTTTTTATTCATTCTTTATTTGCTTTCGGATTTTCTTATAATACTAATAGGAGCCTCTGTAAAGGAGAGAGAAACTAGTTATTTAATTAATCGAGCGAGCAAAACACTCGGGCACGTAAGCTACCGTGTTTTAAACAATCATCAATGCATTTGCGAAAGGATGTTTTTTTTTTTTCGAAATACTTATCCAGCGAGTTATGAACCTTTGACATGATTTTAGACTGCCATGTTCCACTTAAAAATGAAACAACATTTTTGAAGCCGTGTGATTTGTGTACATTTATCTGATATTAATATTTGATTGTTTGAAATTAAGGATAAAGTTGGCCTGCGAAAACAATAATATTGGAGATTTTGTTTTTAAATATGTATGTTAATTTTTTACCATGGCCTTCTTCACACGGTTTCATCGTACATGGGTTACATATAAATCTGATTCTGACATTCTATCATTTCATAGACTTAAAGCTTCATTATGGTGGCCAGGAGTTTTATTTCATATTTTTTTTTTCATATTTTTATAGAAAACCTACATTAGATGCGCAAATATTGACGTGTGGTTTCCCGCGGTATTTTTCCGCTGGCTGATGTATCGCATTTCATCTGTCACGCAACATAACATTTACATTGTGTTGCTTAGTTCGGATCAAACGAAATGTTGAGGTCAGGTTTGCTTTGCAAATGATCTGATGTTCGTACAATTTGCTTCAAACATCTGGACTGCAAACAAGTAAGAACATTTACCTAATCTAGAAAAGGGAATGATTTGTTATAGTCGGACTGTTAAAAGACTGTTAAGTTATTTTATTGAGTCCCGACCGGCTGTCAGTACGAATGCCCACTGCATTGTTTATTCAACAATCTCAAAGAAAAGCTTGATCGGCAAGTGTATTTTAACAGGTGGAATGCAAAACCATGCTATTTAATTCCAGTGAAAGTTGGTAACGACCTATTAAACCAGGCGATAAAAGCAACAATATATAACCACGCACACGGTTTATTTGCAAGGGATTTGATAACATAATTGACATAATTATTTAGTACGCAATTCCTCTTTCCTGTGGCAACTTTCTAATATTTATGTAACCTATCATTTTTAAATTGAACCATAGTTAATAGAACAAACTGGTTGTGAAACTCAGTCAGTCCTTTGTTATATGTTTTTGTTCTCCATTTCTTTTGTTCGTTTGCCTTGACCCTGCACAAAACACAAAAGGTATTGAAATGCATATGAGCAACTGACCAGTAGAAACATTTGGGCTTACACGTTAAACAAAACAATGTGCAGGGTCACGGTTCGTTCAACATAAAACAAAGCAGCTTTGTACACTCTTTTTGAAATTTGTTGAGCTTCATAACCAGTTTGTTCTATTAACTATGATTGAACTCGCATATTTTTAGCAACATTCATACCTTATTTGCTCTAACGTAATGAGAGAAGGATAACTTTTTTAAGTAGAATATAGGCGACAGGACAATTTCAAGTTATCAAAACAATAAATCGTCGTCAGCTAGAAGAAGGGATCTTTCATCACACCTCCAAGAAACGTAACGTAGAAGAATCGTTCGGTCTTTAGTAAAATTTTATCTATTTGAACGAATAAAAGCAGTAGAAGAGACCAAGAACGTCGAGTTTGCGCAAAAATATTGTGTGACTTGCAACATCTTGAAATAGGAGTACAACAAAGAAAATGGCGACATCTGCCAAAAGTGCACGCCATATATTTTCGTCTGGCGCGCTTGATTTTCACGGGCCAAACTAAATATTTTTGTATGATAAACAAGAACAATTGTCCGTTCAAAAGCATCCTTTTATTACCTGGATATTCGTATAACCCCGATGTTATGGTCTTCTGAAATATGGTAAAATTCAGTGTATTAACGGAATAGCAAATATTGCATTTTTTACTGGGGTGAATATAAAGGAAAGAAAGCTTCGACCCACATAAAATATAGTTGCAAAGCAAGTCCAAGGGATGCATAACAAGTTGTGAAAATATGAATGCAAGAAACGTTTTTGTTTTCTTTTACGAGCGTTTTGAAAATGTACTAATTTGCATAATTTTTATCGGGCTTTCAGGCACTCTTAGGCCGATTTCCAACTTTCCTATTTTTAGCCAAAATAAAAATTCGCTGGAACTTTTGAATATCATTTCTAAAAATAGTTTACTATAAGGGTCTTTTCGGGCAAATAAAAAAAAAATTCGATTTTTTTTCTGTTGTCGCCGGATTCTCGATAGTTACTGACAACGGCTCTTAAGGTGTTTCCCTCAAGTTTCCATGCAGCCGCACCGACCATTTTTAAGCGGCCGTTTAACTAACTTTCCTTTATTGAATTAGTATTAAACTGACACAAGATATTGTACTTAGTTTGAAGTTTAAAAGATTGTAACAATTTTGAAAATCGGATTTAAAATTGCGAAGATAAACGAGAAACATTGAAATCGTTTGAGTCTAAATTCCGAGCGACTGCGATGGCATCTAGAAAAATCAAAACTATTACGATAAACTATGACATATGGCAAACAAAATATCTAAAAATTAGAAACTTTTGTCAAGCCGATTTTGAGTAAATCAGAAAAATATTTCGAACTTGTGATTTTGCATGTGTATGAGCACATCAATAAGCTTATGAAAGTTTAATTTCTCAATCTCAAATTTACGCCAAAATGTGTGTTTAGAGTATGAGATGAAACTATGAAAGTTTGAAAGTGTTTCTCGTTTTAGTTTTGGAGATTCGATTTTCTATAAGAAACCATAGTTTTTTTCTGAGTCCTTGATATTGTAGTTTTAGCGCTTTACTATATATTTCAAAAACCGCGATATAGATTTTTTTAAAACTTTTATAGTCGTTTCTTTATAATATGAACAACATTGTCTTGAAGTGTCATCTTGATTGAAACATTGCAACATGGCCAAATAAAATAATAAAGTTCACCCAAAACGCGATTGAGACTTTGTGCTTTGATTGCACGATTGAAGGCGCACAAAGACGTTTTAATTAATTATTCAGGTGAAGCGCAACGCATTTCTGCGTGACCATCATGTTTCGCGGAGTAACGTTAGGGGCTGTGTTCCACGTTATTTTTATCATCCCCACGAATTTCAGTGGGACGTTTATTTGAAAGCAGGTTTTTTATTCGCATTTGACGTGCACTGTATACTCTCGACATTTTGAATTGTAGGGAAAAGAAAGAAGTCATCGCGATTTGCATAATTCTCAACACGCAGAAATGCGTTACACTTCACCGGAATTAATTAAAGCGTCTTTGCGACGTACGCCTTCAACCGTGCAATGAAAGCACAAAGTCTCAATCGCGTTTTAGGTGAACTTTATTATTTTATTTGACCATAATTAATAGAACAAACTGGTTATGAAACTCAGTCAGTCCTTTGTTATATGTTTTTGTTCTCCATTTCTTTTGTTCGTTTGCCTTGACCCTGCACAAAACACAAAAGGTATTGAAATGCATATGAGCAACTGACCAGTAGAAACATTTGGGCTCACACGTTAAACAAAACAATGTGCAGGGTCACGGTTCGTTCAACATAAAACAAAGCAGCTTTGTACACTCTTTTCGAAATTTGATGAGCTTCATAACCAGTTTGTTCTATTAACTATGATTTGACCATGTTGCAATGTTTCAATCAAGAGGAAACTTTGAGACAATGTTGTTCATATTATAAAGAAATGACCATTAAAGTTTAAAAAAATCTATCTCGCGGTTTTTTAAATATGTAGAAAAGTGCTAAAACTACAATATCAAGGACTCAGTCAAAAAACTACGGTTTCCTATAGAAATTCGAATCTTCAAAACTAAAACGAGAAACGCTTTCAAACTTTCATAATTTCATCTCATACACTAAACACACATTTTGGCGTAAATTTGAGATTGAGAAATTAAACTTTTATAAGCTTAATTGAGGAACTTGTAGATGTGCTCATACACATGCAAAATCACAAGTTCGAAATGTTTTTCTGATTTACTCAAAATCGGCTTGACAAAAGTTTCTAATTTTTAGATATTTTGTTTGCCATATGTCATAGTTTATCGTAATAGTTTTGATTTTTCTAGATGCTATCGCAATCGCTTGGAATTTAGACTCAAGTGATTTCAATGTTTCTCGTTTACCTCCGCAATTTTAAATCCGATTTACAAAATTGTTACACTTTTATAAACTTCAAACTTTGTACAATATTTTGTGTAAGTTTCATACTAATTCAATAAAGGAAAGTTAGTTAAACGGCCGCTCAAAAATGGTAGGTGCGGCTACACGGAAACTGGAAGGAAACACCTTAAAGAATACTCAGAAACCTCTATAGTGGTTAAAGAAGAGCTTTAAGGGATAAAATCTTGCTTCGAGGAAATTCATACATTTTTATCAATGCGGGGCGATATTTCTTCTTAGGAAGTCAGAACCAAAGAAGCGGAGTTTTAAAGAATTTCCAAGCAGCCGAGGGACTTAAAGGTAATATAATTTACAGTTTTCGATGGGAATTTATGTTGATATCAATTTGTGATTGACTTTTTCTTTGTGTTCTCGTTTCGGAGAAATGTTGATAAAACGTGCGCTCAAATTCAGTCGTATTGATATCTTGAATTTCATCGAGGACAGCTCCTCGATGCGCTAATGGTACTTATTTTGCTTTCAAACATAAACTAATGGATATTTGAATAAAATGTTTCAAAAGAAGATGTTGTTGTCCATTTGTACGTGTTTGTTCATTCATTACCTAGGTTAAAAAGCGATTTTACGTAAACAAAACAAGACTTGGATTTTATAGTTCTAACTTCACTCGTGTCGCCTTATGCAACTTATGACAATTTTGAGTTCCAAATCGCTTTCTCGGGCAATTTTCGATACACAACAGGTATATTTTATTCGGAAATTAGTCATACTAGTTATTCTAGACTGAGAAATAGTTGTTTTTGTGAGCATTTGTACAGTCTAATTGTACTGTGCAGACGGTTCGCGTAATACTGTTTTTGAGAATTGCTAAAATTGAAAAATAGCCCGGTCGTCAATCTTAGTTATTCTTGTGCTTCCGACCTTTCACCTTAGTAAAGCTTGCCATCAGCTTTCTTATGGCGCGTTTTCAGGGTCAAAATTAGATATGTGTAACTTCTGCCTTTTGACTTCCTAAATAAAATCTTTTTATGCATTACTACTTTTAAAAAAACGTCGTTCTTTGTAAATAACTTATGAAACAAGTTTACAGGCTCGTGCCGACTTTTAAACCCGCTACTTTGTGCATTACTACTTTTAAAAACACACTGCTCTTTGTAAGATCACTTATGAAACAAGTTTGTAGGCGCGTGCGGACTTTTAAACCCACTACTTCTCTCGTTTCATATTTGTAAAGCCGTATGATGTCACGCAACACTCCATGATTTGCGAACACTTTATGATGACTTGCGAACACTCAATGACTTGCGAACGCTCAATGACTTGCGAAGCATATCACCCAAAAATCCCTCAGTGGATTCACCACCTTTTCTTTTATAATTGTAAAGCTATGAAACTTTTTAGTGAAAAATATTTATATTAAGACCTTTCATATTCATGAGTTTGCTCTTATGAGCATTTAATTAGTGTTGGCTACACATCATTGGCATCCTTCTAATGTCACCTATTGCAAAAAATAAATGAAATTTAGGAGCAGCACAAGCAATAAATTATTATATCTCCAAGTCTGTAATATTTCTATTTTTGTAGCCTACCTTCTTAAAATTCAGTTCCTTTTGAGAGGAAACTAAAATGTTAATCACATTCTGTCGACGGAAGTCTTTGAACATAGTATTGTTTGCGCAGCTAACTATCCACGAAACTATATTGATTACATTATCAAGGTTCGTAATTCTTTAATGTCAAAGAAATATTTTTTCTAGAAGAAAATCGGACTTGTAGACTTCTACTTCACCCGGAAAATATCAGACTAAATGGCCAACATTATTAATTAATAATGCGAATAAGTAGTGTGAAATTTCCGCATTTTTTACTGTTTACTCAAGTGTGAACAGAAAAATGACTCAGGAATATAACTATGATACGTTCCCTTTTAATCGAGGTGAACATAAACTTCTGACGTTATTGTTAAAAATTGATGTGATACGTTTTGGTTATCAAATTCATTGAAATCAATGGTCGAGTATCAAACGTTTTAGCAACATGATTCCCGAATTAGGGGCCACATACATTAGCACAGTGGGCTGAGTGGGAAACTGTTTTTGCTCTGAAAGAAGCGCGCAGGGCCTCGCGGGCTAAAAAACCGTTATACTACGTTACTGCCGAAGGAGTTTGACCATGTCACGCTGAAGCCCCGAAAGCGCTCAGCCAATACAAAGTATTCAAACGTTTTTACCAATTTAAAGCTTAAAAAATGGAGAAACACAAACATATTATTTCGTCGGCAGAGTAAAAATTAGACGGCACTTCAAACGTAAAATGACCGATGTTTATAAACGCGAATTACCTGCGCTACCATTTCGCTCCTCGAAACTAATGATCGTTGCATGATATTAAGCAGATATTGCCTCCAAAAATGTGTCGGGAAATTTAGATATCTGTTGTTTTTTCTATCCGATCCTTTTTGCTTTCACGCAATAACTTTTTATTTTATTTATTTGTTTGAAACTAAAGCGAATTTCGAAAATCTCTGACACGGCCGGTTTCAGAGGTCAATGTCTGCTTAATATCATGCAACTACCCTTAGTTTCGTGGAGCGAAATGATTACGCGGGTAATTCGCGTTTATAAACAACGGTCATTACCTATTTTACTCCATCTTATAAGCTTTAAATTTATATATAGGTTTGCGTTCTATGTATTAAAACTGAGCGCTTACGGGGCTTTATGCGCGACACGGTCAAACTCATTGAGTGTGACCTTAATTGTTAATAAAAAAGCTTCAAATTGAAACATAACTATGATCAAATGCTCGTTCATTGAGATAGATCGAGCCGGATGGTAAAATATTTGGGATCGTTCACGGTTTAGGAACTTCGCTGCCATCTTAATCAGTCAATAAGGACATGTCACTTCCTTTAAACTTCAAATAAAAAAATACCGACATTATGTTAATTTCAAGCCTTTCTAATTTGGTTTCCAAAAGAACTTCATTAAATGAAAATGAGTGTGCTCCTTTTTTTTAACTATAGAAGTAGAGAATAATTATCGTGTTTTTTCACATACAATATTCATAGTATGAGCTTTGTACTATCTTTCCCTGGTACAAAATGTTTTTTTAGTAGTCATATAGGTTTAAAAGAAAATGAACCAACAATGTAATCAATAAAAATAGCGAGATTGTTTATGTTTAATTGGGCGCAAGGAAGTTAATCACAATTTTCAAACCAATAAAATGACGAAAAAAGATCACGAATGACAGTTTTCTGAAACAAGTTGTAATATATAGACTAAGAGGACAAAATGGTGTAAACGTGCTTCCCAGAAAGAAGAATTAATATTTCTAGTCTTTGTGTAAACTGATTTCGCATGAATTCAAACGTCAGTGAGAATTGAGCAGCTGCTTTTGCGTCCATTAATTGCATTTAGTAATTCAGCTGCCGGAAAAATTACCATCAGATAATTACGATGTAATTAGTATAATCAGCTGAATATTGAAGGCCAAGCGTCCGAGCTCATTGAAGCGCTTTAGATTTTTGTATGGTCACAAATCAAGACTGACCACTGCGAACGCTATGGGAAAAATGGAAGTTTTTTTCCGCATCGCAGTTTTTATTCTTGCAAGTTTTCAGTTTGTCTCTTCGCAAGATTGGCTTGAAATATCAAAAACAGAGCTCAAAAGGCTGAGAAATGAGTTTCTTTCTTTCGACAACAAAAAATCTGATATACTGTTCCTGATCGACACCTCTGGCAGTTTATGGACTTCTGACTTTAACAAGGAAAAAACCTTTGTAACGAATTTGCTGAACGAGATAAGTGTAGGTATGGAAGCTACTCGTGTTGAAGTGATTCCATTCGGATTAACAGCAAGCATTTTCGTGGACTACGTATCCCAGCCAGAGTTGTCCAAAACCAAGTGCACATTCAACGAAAAGTTTAATCCGATGCCTCAAAGCATCAATGGCTGGATGACGAACATGAAGCATGCCTTTCAACTGGCCTACGACGTCTGTGTTGGAAAATATAGCGGTCAAAAACGAGGACCCCTTAATAAGGTGAAAACAGTCGTTATTCTTCTCACGGATGGGCGTTGGAATGAACCCTGGAGTGATCCGAGCCCTGTTGCCATTGCCCAGCAGCTTCATGCAGCAAATGTGGAAGTTTTTGCTATTGGCGTTGGAGGCGTTGACTTTACCAACCTTAAAAAGGTCGTTAAGGACCCAACAAAGCAGGCGTTTTATTTGAAAGATTTCACTCAGTTTGCCGAGCTCGCCACCTACTTGAGAGGAGGTAAGATATACAGCATCAATTTCATTTTAATTTAAAGCCATGATGCAAAAAAATGCGTCTTTATTCGAAGGCTACAAAAACTTAAGAGCGACTTTCTCTTATAACCACCATACATACCAGGGCAGGAAGTGAAAAATAAATTCATCTAATTTCTTGCCCAAAAGTAGGCAATTGAAAGAAAAGAAATCAGATGTACTTTGTTTCCGCGGAAAGCATTATAATTTGAAGTACTGAACGAGAAAATATATTTTGCTAATGAGAAAGGAAAAAACGGCCGAAACCTACAATTTCGCTGAAAAGTTAAAGCACACTGGGAAACTGGGCACTTTTCATCAAAAACGACAATCAATAGATTACAATTTCAATACAAAACAGTCCTATTTTTATAAGAACCATTTTTGTACGTAAGAACGTCGAGGCTGAGATTGGTCGCAACTTTAAGAACGTGCTAAGAACGTACCCAGACCGATATTTTTTTTTCAGTTAGCTAATTAAGAATAAGATAAAGTGTAATAACTTAGTCAGAGAAAATTTACAGTCAAACGAAGCCCAAAATGCTTAATTAGTTTGCAACATTGCAGGTCGTTTTCCATTTTAAAGGGCAGTTTCTTGGTGTTGCGATCACCAAATGACGTAAAACAAAAGATTCAAAAGAAAGTAAACAATACCCACACCACAACACAAAAGCTAACCAACAATAGTTTCCGCAACACCAAGAAACACCCTTTTAAAGTAACAAATTTGGTCCATTTGTCATTCTTTTCATGCCGAACTGTGATTTACTGAAGCCATTAATAACATATCTTAAGAACAACGTGAGAACGTTTTCAGGCTCAAATATAAAACGTCCAATCCTAGTTTAGCCTCAAGTAAAAAAGAGCCGTTCTTGCAGTAAAATTAAAAAGAGTGTATTAACAAATTCCGTTGACTACAATTAGTAGCCGGCCTTCTTACAGTGATCAACATCTTATTTCCCCTAGCAATATTAACATGTTGTGAAGCAGATACGTGATGGGAATGAAGAAAATCATCAACTCGTTGTTGTTGACGTTTTGTCACAAGTCACGGCACAATTACGAGAATTAAATATCTTAAAAATCTGTGCTTCTCTTATCTGAAAATTAGAGCACGAGCTGCAGATTTTAAAACTCCTGTATCACTCGCGTGACATGAAAGCAATGAATTAAAGATCTGTTTTAATGGGGTCTGCCCATTTCACGAGTTCGAGTTCGAGTTTCGAGTCCGAGTTTTGAGTTAAAATATCGAGTTCGAGTTAAAAGTTCGAGTTACTACTTTTGGTCAGCGGAAATGCAAAGTAACAACACGTGCTTTGGTTTTCAATCCAACATGGCGGAAAGCCGCTGAGAAATTTTTTCTTCAATTGCAAGAACATTTACATAACAATACCTTGTCATTTGGTATTTATTTTCTGTTATTTAGTCTCGGAAATGGTCTTGCTTCTAACCCGTCATTATTTGTGTGTGGCCTTTTTATTTAGGTCAGCGACAACGGCGAAAAAGAACATGAGAATCTTCAGTTTATTCCTCGATGAGTTGCTTCTGAATAATAAACAAATTTCTCTAATGCTTACAGCAGCTATTGCAATGGGTTTCACTATTTTTTTTTTCTCTTTTGCTATCTAGGACAATTTTTTTTCTTTCCCTTATTAATTTGCACACGACCCCGCAGAATAGAATTGAGTTCGAGTTAGAATAAAACATGGAGCAAGTCACGATTGGTTTGCTCTTGATTGGTTGAGAAAGTAGCGCAGTTTTCTTTTACCAATCAAAAAGCACAGCGACGGAAAACAAAACTAATCGCGACATTACTTTCAAAGCTCAATTGCAACTTGCCCTATATCTTCATAATTAAATTGCGTAAATAAGGAGAAACAGTGCAAACGTTCAAACGTATAAGAAACACAACTTGTTACACCATAGTAGCATGCATCTATCTTCAGCGAAAGAGAACAGGCAATGTTTGCATGCCGTCCAGTTCTTCTGACGTAACCTCCAAATCAGCGGGCAAGATGATCTCTTTCGGTAGCGTAGTCAGATTTGATCCTGGTGAACATTTTGTGACGCAGTCAATCTGGGGAGCAGGGGTGGCGCAGTGGTGAGAGCACTCGCCTCCCACCAATGTGGCCTGGGTTCGATTCCCGGTCTCGGCGTTGTTGGTTCTCATCCTTGCTCCGAGGGTTTTTCTCCGGGTTTTCCTCCCTCCACAAAAACCAACATTTCCAAATTCCAATTCGATCCGGAATTCAAGGGCCACAGGTTTGTCAGTATCTCGAGAGACTGTTAAGTGTTACCCTAGTAAAACAAAGTCGATTTATTTATTTAATTAATCTTTACATGATAACGAGAAACGGCATCAACCTGAAAGCAATTGCCGTTTTTGTCCTTATGACGGGGGTGCATATTTGCCCTTGACACTGATACAAAGTTCTACGGTTTTGAACATACACTGCTTGCCACATCCATGGCAATTTGGCCTGGGGCTTCCTTGCAATGGCATTCTCCCCAGTTTCCACTTTCGATCTACACTAACGACACTTGATGGGAGTGTTCATGTAGGGGCCGGTTGATTTTCTTTTACTTTGCCCAACATGTCCTTAAATTCAGTGGTCGTATAAACAACTTGCGTAAGTCTGTCATCTGTTATTTGTTTACTTTCGTGTATTAATTATTTTCTATTTTTCTTTATTGGTAGTTTTCTATCCTCGATTCGTTCTACGGCAGCAAAACAGTATTTCTGGTTGCCGTACAATATTGTTTTCTTATTATTGATAGTTCTCAATGTTAAGTATTGTTGCACCATAGTTTTTGGAAGGTTGATATTTGGATACAGTTATGTAAATTTTTCTTATGCCAAAGTAAGTTATACGAGTAATGGGGTCTTTTGTCAAAGGTGGCAAGTCGTGAATGATTCGATGAAAAATGTTAAATGTTGAATTTAAATTAGTATCACTAAATGCTCGAGGGATTAGGTCTTTTGAGAAACGGAAAGAAGTGTTTGGATGGCTGGTGAAGCAACAAGCGGACAGTTGTTTCTTACAAGAAACATATAGTACTAAGGAGGTTGAAAATACTTGGAATAGTCAATGGCAAGGTAAATATTTTTTTCGCATGGCTCTGAGCATAGCAGGGGCACTATACTATGATCATGATTAGAAATTGTTTAGAATTTGAGCTTACCATTGATTTCACTGTTACGCGACCCTTCGAATAAAAACTACTTTGAGCAATTTCAATTTACTTTGCCGTCAATCATACCTAGTAGGAGGAGTTTGTATACTCCTGATTTGCATCGGGCATATTAAATTAGTGAGCTCCTCTGGCGTTGGACGTTTCATCGGCTTCAAAAGTTTGCATCGAAAAAAATTCGACGACATGGAATATTTCATTTAGATGCTGGCAAAATCGACTCCGCTGATATTTTCCGTCGTTACTACATTCGTTTTCCACATACATACTGTCAGTACATTTGCATATTATTACCGTTGATGCATGACCGGTCGACCGTAACTGATAACAACAGGAAAAGCACAAACTTCTCGGCTCGCCAGCGGAGTCGGTTTTGCCAGTATCTAAATGAAATATTCCATGGAAGTTGAAGGAGGTTTTCCCCATCTCTAGTCGTCGAATTTTTTCGATGCAAACTTTTGAAGCCGATAAAACGTCCAACGCCAGAGGAGCTCACTAATTTAATATGCCCGATGCAAATCAGGAGTATACAAACTCCTCCTACTAGGTATGATTGACGGCAGAGTAAATTGAAATTGCTCAAAGTAGTTTTTATTCGAAGGGTCGCGTAACAGTGAAATCAGTGGTAAATCTATTCGTCAGGATAACCAAGGTCGTTTTATTCTAGTGGAGGCATTAGTACAAGATCAAAAGTTCATATTTTTAAATATTTATGCTCCAAACAAAACTGATGAACAACTTCTTTTTTTCGACCAAATCAAGGATGAATTGGATAAAATCAATATAGAGGACGACGGCAAGATTATTATAGGTGGGGACTTTAATGTTATTTTGGATCCAGACTTTGATAGTCATGGCGGTAAACCAAAATTAAGAGAATCTGTAAAACAAATTGAAGACATTTGTTTGTTACATGACTTAGTCGATATCTGGAGGATCAGGAACCCAGAAACGAAACGTTTTACTTGGAGACAGAAAACGTCCTTTATACAAAGAAGACTTGATTTTTGGTAAACGGATAACACACTTCAAGAGGACATTGACCAAGTTGACATCATTCCTTCCATTAAGTCTGATCATTCTGCAGTTGTGTTATCCATCAATGGGATAGAAAATCAGTCACGTGGACCCTCGTTCTGGAAGTTTAACTCAAGTCTTACAGAGGATGAGGAATATGTAGATTTGATAAATAATAGCTACCCGAGCTGGGTTAAAGAATTTACTGATATTCAGGATCCTAGAGTATTCTGGGATCTCATCAAATACAAGATGGATTCGTACCTTTTACTCGAACGTGTCTAGTAGTGTCATGAACAACGGCTTCACTTCAAATTATTTCAAGGTAGACCGGGGGGTAAGACAAGGTGATCCACTATCGCCCTTTCTATTCATTTTAGCCCTGGAAGTTCTGGCATGTAGTATTCGGCAAGATGAAAATATTCAAGATATCAAGATCGGAAACAAAGAGGTTAAACTTGCCATTTATGCTGATGACATGACATGCTTTTTGAGAGGTAATTCTTCTTATGAGTATCTTGCGCACTTTGCTTCATTATCTGGTCTCAACGTCAATGCAGGAAAAACAGAATTTTTTTGTCTGGGTTCGGAAAAAAAAAACTGGAAACGTTTCCGTACGAATTTAAAAAATCATTAAAAATCCTAGGTGTGCATTTTAGTTACAATGAGTTGTCTAGGAAAATAGAAAATTTCGAGGAAATTCTTAAATCTATAAAAGAGACACTAAATATGTGGAAGTGGAGGAGGCTTACCATTATAGGGAAAATTCAAATAGTTAAATCATTTGCTATTCCAAAATTTATGTCAAAAGCACCTGTAATTTTTTCGAACGATCTTGTAAAGGAAGTTAACAAAGAACTTAACCATTTTATTTGGAATGGTAAGGACAAGGTCAAACGGGTGGCGTTAATCAATGATATAGAAGATGGCGGTCTAAAGATGCTGGATTTAGAATGTATGATTCGGGCTCAGCGAATTATCTGTCTTAAAAAATACATCGAAGATTATATTAGTCCTTGGAAATTCGTTTTGGATCATTATTTGGAGAAAGTAGGTGGTAAGTTTATTTTGCAGTGTCATTTTGATTATTGCAATTTACCTATTTCTTTGCCGATGTTCTGTAAAGATTGTCTTGAGGCATGGTCCTACCTTACAACGAAGGGGGTAGTTTCTTATCAAGACATAATGAATCAAGTAGTATGAAACAACAAATATATTCTCAGTCTAGGAAAATCCATATATCAACCTTTCTTTCGTAAGCAGGGTTTAAATAAAGTTGGGGATTTGGTCTCAAAGGATCATATTTTCCTCAAAAGTACGAAAATTCTAGGAGCTAAACTAACCTTAAGTCAAATATTGGTTTTGATGGGAATAGTTGACGCTATACCTAGTGAATGGCGCAACGTTATAAAAGAGAATACGTATTCCGAACCATTTCAGTTAAATGAAGACTGTTTTCAATTGCCAGTAATGGGTGAGAAAGTTGACCTGTTGAGTATCTCCTCCAAAATGATATATACCTAATTCAATAAAGGTTGCTTTGGTCATTGGTAATTGGGCATTGGGGAGCTATTGTTTGGCGGTCACTCAAGCAAAGCATTGCATTGTGTTCCGTATGCCCAAATGCCAATGCCCAATTACCAATGACCAATTGCCAAAGCAACCTTTATTGAATTAGGTATATAATGAATTCAAGTCCCATAAGGCGAGTCCCCCTACAGCTCAAGTCAGAGTGAAAAATAAATATCCAAGTCTTTCTTTTGACTGGAAGAAAATTTATTCGTTAGCTTTTAATGTCTCTTTGGATCCGAAATTAAGAGCTTTTCAATATAAGCTGTTAACTCGCATCATATTTACTAACGACAAGCTGTTTGCTTTCATAATCGTTGACTCCCTTGTTTGTACTTTTCGTGAGAATGAAGACGAATCCCTAGAGCATTTGTTCTATTTCTGTAATGTGACAACTCTCTTTTGGAAGGAGGCGTTATCTTGGATTGCAATTTATAATAATAAAGAATTAGAATTCACGTTTAAAGATATATTTTTGGCAAATTTGACTTAGACAAAGATTTTACGTTGATTAATCATATTCTATTATTAGCAAAAATAAAATTGATAAAATTGTTCCATCTTTTGAAATTTTCAAGGCTAAACTGAAAGCCAATTATAACCTAGAATTCTTTATCGCAGGGAAAAATGGAACTCTTTTAAAACATTTCACTAAATGGAATTCCTTTAGTTCTTTTTTCCCCTTTATAGCTCCTAACTCCTTCTATCTGGTGATCAATATCTTTAAAGTAGAAATTACTACCTTCAAACTCGATCTCAAATAAAACTTTTATAATACATATGACATTAAAATTTTGTTACTGTTTTTAAAACCTTTCAATTGTATTTGTATTTTTTTTAAGTGGTGTAACGTAGTGTAAAGTAGTGATGTAATTTTTGCGTGAGGCGATTGGTGTAAGTAAGTGGGAGATCAATGTAATTTTTTTTAGTAATGTAATTAGTGTAAGTACAGTGATGAAAATAAATATAATAAAAATTAAAAAAAAAGTCTGTCATCGTCTTCATGTAAGCACAACTTGTTGAGAATAACCCACAATATGTGGGTACACACCTGAGTACCGTTTTTGGTATATTTACATCATCTCCTTCACCACTTTCAAAACTTATGCACTGGGACTGGAAGAAAAAAAAATGAAATTCAACAATTAAGTATTTCAACTACTTGATGACTTAAAGCTAGATCGTACAGCAGTGCTTTCCCGTGGTATCTTTTACTATGCTATTTTACAGAGCTGGCTGTATGGGCCTATCAAAATTAAGGCCGGGTGGTCGAATTATAATATTATAAATTCAACCATTGTGCATAAAAATTCAAGTTTTGATGCTGTACTGTGTACTCTGAACATGTCCTGCTGTACTGTGCACATGGCGCATCACAGCCGTCATGATTCTCTTCATCTAGATCGCTTAAAACCACTATCTGCGGCTTAATTTTTACTACATCCGCGTAAGTCCTAGATAGGAAAAGACATAAAAAAAGCAGTGAAACCCAGTGCAATAGCCGCCGTAAGCATTGGGGGAAATTTGTTTGTTATTCAGAAACTGAAGATTCTCATGTTCTTTTCCATCGATCTCGCTGAAGTAGAGTGCTTTCCATTTAAGAACTGACTAGTCGGACCAGCCAGTTCTTAAATGGAACGCGTCAGTTACGAGCACTGGTTCCGGACAGACTGGTCCTACTCTGCGTGTAGAACCTGCCAGTTCTGCCAGTTCTACCTTATTGGTACTAATTTTCGCGTCGCTTTAATTTCGCGATTTTCGCGATTTAAAAAAAATCGCGAACTTAAAGCGACGCGAAAAAAAATTCCCGCGAATTTTAATGTCGCGAAATTTAATACCCTCCTATATTTCTTGTTTTTTCAATTTAATGAAGAAACACATGTCTACGTATTGTGTATAACGTGTAAAAGCTCTATGGCATGCCTAAATATGATAAACAACAGTTTAACAGTCAAATTTCACTTAGTCTATCTGTGTTGCTCTTAACCTGTTGAAAACGAAGAAGTACAGTACAGTTTTCTGAAAATGTCTTCTCTAATAATTGGCTTTGAAATATGGCATACAGTTGTATGCTTCATGCTTCCTTGAAAATGTTCCAAAATATAGTTTGAAGCGGATTGGAGCCAAAAAATCTCACCATCGAGGCTGTAGGGACTAATATATATAGATAAGATGAGCCTAACAGCGTAGCTTTGTGAACAGAAAGCCGATGATAAGGTGAAAGGTCGGAAGAACAAGAATTAAGATTGACGACCGGGCTATTTTTCAATTTTAGCAATTCTCAAAAATAGTATTACGTGACCGTCTGCACAGTACATTTAGACCGTACAAAAGTTCACAAAAAACAAAAACAAAATTTCCGAATAAAATACACCTGTTGCGTATCAAAAATTGCCCGAGAAACTGATTTGGAAATCAAAATTGTAAAGAATACACAAACATATTTCCATATTAAAAGGCGACGCGAGTGAAGTTGGAACTATAAAATCCAAGTCTTGTTTTGTTTACATAAAATCGCTTTTCAACCTATGTAATGAATGAACAAACACATAAAAATGGACAACACATTCTTCTTTCGAGAAATTTTATTCAAATCTCCAGAAGTTTATGTTTAAAAGCAAAACGCGAACCATTTAAAAAATCAAAACTACTGAATTTGAGCACGTTTTATAAACAATTCTCCAAAGCTAGCGAGAACACAAAGAAAAAGTCAATCACATATTGATATCAACATAAATTCCCATCGAAAATGTATTTCCTTCGATTGCTTGGAAATTTTTTAAATCTCCGCTTCTTCAGTTCTGAAACCCGAAGTGAGAAATATATCCCCGCATTGCTCCCACATTGATAAAACCGTATGAAGTTCCTCGAAGCAAGATTTTGTCCCTGAAAACTCTTCTTTTTCCACTATAGCGGCTTCTGAGTATCCCTTAATTAGTATCCCTGCCTTGAGTAGCAAACCGCGAAAAAATGCAGGAAAATAACGACTTTCATTTAAACGGTTTTCTCCTCTTAGTAAACACAGCAAAACATCAAACTGTTTACCGAGTTGACGTGACGTGACATTCGGCGGTGTAGCCGCGCGAAAAGCATACCCTCGCTTTGGTTTTTAAAATTGCTAAGATCCCGGCTGTTATGTGGCGTCATATGCGCATGTTTTGCGACGTCATACGCGCCCGCGAGCTATCCTTGCGCGACGCGCGCTCGGACGTACATGTTACAGACGCGCGCCCGCAAAACATTGTAATGTAATGTAATGTAATGTAATGTAATGTAAATCTTTATTTAAACACGGAGAATCATCAGTTAAGTTAATAATTAAAAATTAAAACTTGTACAACTGCTTTACATGATTGCCGTGTGGGAATCCGATATCTCAGATACTTTCTTAATACCCCGTTTAAACTGCCCAATAGAACAAACGCTTTTTAAATCTTGGGGCAAGTTGTTCCACAAACAGGCCCCGCTGTAGCAAAAACTTCGTTTTAGGTAATTAGTATTTGGCTTGGGCAGCGAAAGCTTTCCTTCAAGATTTCTTAGGTTATAATCATTAACGTGGCGTTGAGTGAAGAAACATTGAAGATAGTCTGGGGCAAGTTCATTCAATGTTTTATACATCGAAAACATTCCGCTAGCCATGACCATAAAAAATTACGGGCATAGGTTCTATGATTATAGGGCTCCGCAGCGGGCTTTCGGCCCGCGAGAGCTCCGCTAAAACGAGCAAGTTTGTATTTTTTCGTATCACGAACTGTTGTGTGCATGTTTTTGTCGAACTTAGTGTAGAAATAGTTTATAAAGTGAAACGGGGACTCGCTGTGCAGCTCAAAAGCCGTTGTTAATAGAGGAGAGAACAGCTTATGCTTTCAGTATGGATTGACTTCGGACTTGACATGTGTGGTGTAAGGATGAGGGTTCTTTAGCGAATTGTCCATGTCAAAACAACAACAAGAACAATTCAACTCGTTTAAACTTGTAAACTTCTTTTTTGGAAAGCTGGGCGCTAAAGGAAGGGACTAAAAAGCCACATCGAGTGCAGGTTACGTTTTTTTAGCGTTAATTTGTGTCCAAATGTATTAATTTTTGTATGACTGCCTTGACTGTTGTTCTTTCAAATTGGATAGCTTTTCGCCCTGTTTAGTCGCATGCTGGTTCAGTATGTTTTTCAATTCTGAATTGAAGTCTTTACAGACACGATTGTCTGCCATTTTACTGTTGTATTTCATGTAGTCTGCATGTCGTTTTATAATAGGTAGTCTAAGAATTTCGGTAAAAAACTTTCGTTTGTGAAATTTTAGCGAAGCGTTGTTCACGAGTAAACTTATCGCCGGCAAGATAAAAAAAACTGACATTATAAGGTGAAGTTTTTTGGCATTTTCATTCCGTCAACAATAAAAATTGAGGTTAGATTGTGTAGACTTTTGCTTCCACCCGGAGATTATTAATGATCTTCTCGATTTAAAAATCGTTAAAAACGGAGTGAGCAAAAAAATTGTGCTCAGTAGCATATAAACATTTACACACGTCATTTTTATGATTATAATTTTTTTTGTATACGCACGGGCGTGCATATATTGAGTTATGGATGCACACCGGCGCTATTGAATTACATTGGGTGAATTTCCTAGCTATGTTACAATACTACTTCGTCGTCACTCCCCAACAAAGACTCCCATATAACCAGGAAAGGTGTCATGTTTTCTAACAACACCGCCATGTTTGTTGTTCACGTCACTTCTGCGCGAAATACACGCAATTCCCACGCGCGTGTTCACGCGTATCGGCCTTTTGTCTTTCCATTTAGACCAGTGAGAACCAGTTCTTTCGGGCCGGTCAGTTCTAACAAATGGAAAGCGCTCCAAGATAAAAAGACCACACACAAATATTGGCCGTGCTGGAAGCAAGACCATTCTCGAGACTAAATAACATAAAATAAATACCAAATGACAAGGTATTGTTATGTAAATTTACTTACAATTGAAGAAAACTTTACGCCGCAGCTTTCCGCTATGTTGAAGACCAAAGCACGTGTTGTTACTTTGCATTACCGCTGACCAAAAGTGGTAACTAAATTTTTTAACTAGAACTCGATCTCCAAACTCGTGAAATGGACAGACCCTTTTCAAATCAAATTAAAACTTTAAATTCCGGTCATAAATAACTTAGAAAAGACGTCAATACACCAAAGTAATCTCAAGGTAAGTTTTCGATCAATGTATTAATGGTTGCTTAAGTTGTTCGATACAGTTTTCTGGAGGTGATACCTACATTTTTCAATGGGCTTTTAAGCGCTCTTCTCCAAGTCAGATCAATGTTATCTCCACTAACTGGCTTTGAATTGAAGTTTTAGGTGCTAAGACTTAGGTGCTCTTAAGTCTTACCTTAAGCGCCCAGTGTAAAGAGGCCCAATTTTGATTCCAAACAATTGTATAATTTTGTTTTTCGATGTTAACGGTTGTTGATCAGAAAATGACATTATACAACTAAAGGTAAAAATTGTTTTTTTCTTTGTTGCAAAATAACCGCATGATTTCGATAGAGACAAATTAAAAAGCGAAAAAAAATGTTGAAGAAGCTTAATCCGTTCAAAAGATATTGTATTTTGAAATCTGGAAATGTTCTAAAAATAGTAGACAAAATGGCGGGAAATTCAAACTTTAGATCTTATATTTTTTGAACGGATTTTAAAGCTTTTTCAATTTGTCTCAACGAGTCTTATCGAAATTATGCAGTTATGTTTTGCAACAAAGTGAAAAAACAAATTTTTGCTGTTAGCTGTATGACGTCATTTTCCCGCAAAAACCGTTACAATCGAAAAACAAAAATGATATGATTATTTGAATTAAAATTGTCTGTAATTCTGCAAAGTTTGAGCGCCACTGAATAAACACTCAAAAGTTATAATCCGAGTGCCGCATTAAGCGTTCTGCTGACCCGGCGTGAAATTCAGTCACGAGCAAGAAAATAAAAGAGATCGATTGAAACTATTTTCATAATGTCAGTCGTGAAATCGTGATTTTTCTCGGTGCTTAGAGTTTAGAGCGCTCGAATTAAAATCGCATCAATCTACTGACACATATTCGTATAAATCTATTAGGATTCTTTCAAGAGTGCTGCAATCTTAGTTAACTCACCTGATTACAGCCGATTTCACTGCAATATGCAGATCCGAGTTAATCAAACATGATTCGCCGTTACATGTTTCATTGCTATACATTTTCGTCTGGTAATATAAATCAGAAAGAGTAGCAGACAAGAAATAATACCTATTTATATTTTCACTTCACATAGATCCTTATGAACAAAAATGGCAAACAAAAACCGTGTCCCACGACAAGTGTAACAACAACTGTGACAGTTTGGCAACCTGCGCCTGTGGTTTAGTGAATGGAGACTACAAATGTGCATGCCCTACGGGATACGCGGGCTCAGGAATTATAGGACAATGCAATTGTAAGTTCATAAATAAGTCAAAGGGACAGTGCGCCGGCTGTTATAAAGTGTTTTCTTTATCACGGTAGTAGCTCACTTTATGCTTGCTTATAAAAAAATTGTATGCATCGATGACCCGGTCAAGTGGTAATAGAGAGCTTAAGCAACGACGACGGCAACGCCATGGAAAACGTCACTTGAAAAAAGGATTCGCGCTTTTTTAAACTACTTTGTAGTTGTTCCAATTTGTTTAGTTTATCTGATGTGTCTGGATTGTCCAGGAGCTAAATTTGAAGAAATGGCTTACCAGTTCAAATGGAGAAAGGAAAATTAACCGTCGCGTGTTCACGTTCTCCACAAAACCTATAATTTGATCATTTGACGTTGTTGTTTTGCAGGAAACGGTAAAGAAATCTACCAAAATGTAAAACGCACGTGCAACACGTGCAGAGGCATTGTTTTCGCTCATTAAACCTATTGTTTTGTGGCGTTCTCGCTGCCGTCGCCGTCGTGGTTGCTTAAGCTCCCTAATGTCTTCAAAAAAAAAAAACTACATAAAAGACAATAGTAATAGTAATTATACATGTATGGCTGCGAAGATATATAAATAGTTTTATACTACTGGCTGTGAACTTTCTGAAATCTGATTGGCTGAGACGAGCTGTATTTCAGCCTAATTTGAAATACCTCCTCCTGCTCTTACCCTTCCTGTACCCCTCCTATACCCCTATCATCTGATCACAACAGTAAACACGGTTATCTGGTTACTATTTTATATATGATTAAGGATTTGCGAAAACAGCCTCGAATATTAAACGTCTTGGTTGATAAACGTGGCGTTATAGAATATATACCAGTTCCTGAAATCCTTACAATCCCCGTCCGAGTTCGACAGTTTATTGGTTCGGAGGAAATATTTGGCCAGTTAAATTAAGATATTACTCAAACGGTAAAACAAAGTGAATTTACGTACACGAAGATAAACCAAACGTAAAATCGTTTTTAGAGGAAGCATTTGCTATAAGGTCAACGTTCGATAACATCGACTGAGACCAGATTGGACACCTTATTGAGAGTTATATAAAGGATTAACTGGTTAGCTTGCAGATGAGGTTAGGGTCAGCAGTTTATATAGTTAAATTTAGGACTAAGCACGCCAAGAGGCTAGGTGGTACAGCGGTACGGTAGGTTATGTAAGCCTAAGCCTAGCTGAGGTCACAGGTTCAATCCTAAGTGGGGATTTTAGATTTTCTTTTTTACACTTAAAAATTTGTTGAAAATAAAATTCCAAGTGTCGATGTTACGTTGTATAATTCTCAATAAGGTGTCCGACCTACTTCACCCTATGTTACCTAATTCCGACCTTGCTTTTAAGCACAGTCCCAGGCAGATACCAAACTATAATATTTATTACCGGTACTAAACAGAAAAACAATATAATAGTGTTTCATGCAGTCGTAGGACTGTTCGATGCAAATACATGCAGAGCGAAATACAATTTTAGACAGAAAATTGCTTGAGACAGTTACTCGAGTTTCACGAACTAAGCGATCATCTGACTGTGTCGTTGGTGGCGGTAGAAATATAATTTAAACTAAATTAGATAAGGAGGGCGGTTGGAATGATTCCGCTTCTGCCGGCGTGAAAATAAATTCTATGTAGCCAATCAGTAATAAATGACCAACCATAAATGTAATAAATGTTTTACCATAAAGGTAATAATTTGACTTCCCATAAATGTAATAAATTTAACCATAAATGTAACAGTCGAGTGGTTTTCAATGAAGGGTTGTGAAACCAAAACCAAAGTTATTACCCTGACCAATACGACAAATGTGAATACTCCAGTAAACCAATCTGAGAACTTAAAGAATATATATGTAGCCGACGTCAAGCGTGGCAAAACGCGTGCAAGTAAGTCACAACTGAGTTTTGGCTTTGCATCTGATTGGTTGGGAAAGTTGCACGTGGTATTTTAGCCCATCACAAAGTGTAACAATGTATGCATAACCAAGACATTTGCTAAATTATTTTCGACACTAGCTTAAATGAAAAACGCTCTAAAGAGGATACCAATAAAAATACTATTTAAGACCATCCATGAGGTTGATGCTGGTTCATGAAAGTGTTTTTAAAATTCAGCCTTTTAAACATCTTTATATCGGTGAAAACCCAAAAATAGTGGTCTAGTTTTGTTTCAAATTATTCTAAACAGGTGTCCACATATTTTTGCAGTGTTTTTATTTTTTTGCAGTGGAATTTACCAGCATAATAATCTTAAACAGCGCCTTTTGTCCTTATTAACCGTAAAGAGTGATACTTTGTAGTTATTAATCGTGAAACAATGTCAGTTACAGTTAATAATCTTAAAATTCCCAGATTAATAACTATGTTTGGCAGACGTTTACAGTTAATAATCGTGTAATGCGCGAATATTAATTGTGTCTGACAGACATTTACAGTTATTAATCGTGAGTTGCCCATTTCCACGGACAAGATAACTCGAAAGCAAATTTAACTTGACCATCCGCCATTACAAAAAAGAAAACTAACGTAAAGTCTACTTTCCACAGGGCTTGTTATACCGTAAATATTCTACAACCGAATTCTTCAGGGGTCAAAATTTCTATTGAGCTTGACTTCTATTCGATTTAATTTGTTCGCGAACGATATTTTCCTAGTCTTCCTTTTCAATGAAGAACAACGCGAGCGTCGCCATTAAACATAGAAGCGCGAGCGTGTGAAGCATTTATACATGTAAAATTAAAACACCTCTATTTAAGTCTTGTTATTGGAAGAAAACAAAGCGAGAGATCTCTTAATCGATTTCCGAAACTAAAATTCATTTGACCCGGCCGGAGAAGTAGAAAATTGCTTTTGACAAGAATTGTTTGTATCGTGAAATCAACAACACGGCGAAATACTTTCAGTGGGAAGATTCGCTCGCAGTCAAAATTAGCGGTGTTAACTTAAAAAAGATTTTGAAAAGTCTAACTTATTGGAAAGGCTTTCATTCTTTAGCAGTGGAGAGCTGATAACAAGGTTTGTCCTCCACAATCATTCACAAACTGACAATAAGTGACAGAAACTAAACAACATGCTTACAACATTCAGTTCCACTAGCGTCAAAAAATATTTTGGAACTCCAAAGGAAAATCGGCTGAAAATCCGCCTGTACGGGATATGAATTTGAAATGATTATTTTGGTTTAAAACTCAAAATGCATCTAATGATAACCAAATCCTTTTAGTTGATTCATTTTCATTCACGATCGAAACACTTTGTACTTATTTTAAAATCGTAAAGACTGATAGTTCGCTGTTATTAATCGTGAAGTGCGTCACTTGCGATTAATAACTATGGGAAACATTTGAAGGCGCTTGAAAAGAAAGGGCTTTCTTCGAAAGCGAGTTAGCGGGACGTATTCATTCAATGCACTTCCGGACTTCGGAATGAAACTCCAACTTACAAAAAAATATATCTTTTATGAAAAAGTGAGTTACAAGCGAATTTCAGATAAACTTACTCATTGACCGCCGGCGCACAAGTTGAAATCTTCGAACACCATAAAATTGCACATCGTCGAATTTCGCGGAATATGCATCATCACAGGGAAAAAACACATCACAGCCAGGAAAGCAGTTAAATGTTTCGCGAAACAAAACTTAACATGAGCGGTATAATTTGTTGTTATGATGTAACTTGCTTTAATATAAGGTTTATAAATATTTCGAGCGAAAAATTGAAATCTGAGAACACCGCCGTCGATTATGCAAATTTGATAAGATCGCTCCGGCAAAATATTCGCGGCTTGAATATTTGCGGAGTTTTCGCATCGTCTTCGCAAAAATACTCTTTCAGTTGAGAAATAAAATAATATATCGTTTTCTAAAGGACTTTTCATTAAGAAAAAGATCTGTTTTAGTTGAAAGTGTTTTGCACGAAGAGGTTTGATGGTCTTTGATGCAAACGGTCTGGAAAAACATCGGGTGTCACGCAACAGGCGAGGAATTTTTCTTTCAGGCTCTGGTGAAACTTCAGAAAAAAGAATGCTTATCAGGTTAAGATTAAACCTCTAAAATAGCGAAGCGATGTCTTAAAAAGCTTACAGTTCCTTTCAAATGAAAGATCGTTTTCAAATCAACCTGTTTAATTTCTTACTAGTCCGCAGCGGATGTACTGTGCATGCAGGATATGCCGCATTGTGTTATCTGTTTTTTAGCGTTTTTTCAGCATATAAGCGAGGATTTTGTGTGTTTAAAGACCCATCCAGCAGGCCACACAACCTGAAAAAACGATATTAAATGGTCCACATTGCTCGTTTTCCCTTACAAAATCACTGCTACAAGAAATCCGGGTTTTAGCGGTAAATTGATATTTCTACGCGGGAAAAATAGGATAGCTTAAAGCGTGACTTTAATAAAAAAAAATCGGTAAACAAAAAGCGACAGACATTGTAATCTGTTTAATTACGAAAAAACCCACAACCGATCAAGTACAACAAACTCAGATGAATTATTAACCTGGGCAAAAACAATGGCTCACCTTTGGCGTTCACAAGTGTGGCAGAGCAGAAACAACGGCTATGCAACGGCCATGCATGCGGCTCTCAAAATTCGTTTGTGAAGTCTTGTCCTTTAAATTTGTTCTTTTCTGTCAGCAGTGATTTATACAGCTATCGATGTTTTGCGCTTGGTAAATTGTCACTTCTCCCACCCTGCACAGTGGTCATGAACATTTCAGCACTCATTCAGTTCTTGCAAAGAAATCCGACGCATTATTTTCAACCAATATGTATTTGAAGCTCAATAGTGTTTTCATTTCAAGTTCCACCAACAGTCCAACAGGGCAGCCCAGCATAAGGATATTGTTTTTCTCGCAGTCTTATGTGAACTTACTCTACAAAAAGCTTCAACTAAGCTTATAGCACGTGTTCAGTCATTGGCGGATTTCCATCCAAAAATTTGAAAACCCACTTAATCAGAAGTGGTTTTAACCGTGGTAAAAATTCCTTGATTCGAGAAATCAGTCCAACTTGACTATTTTTTTTACTTTTAAAGCAGTGTACGATAAATAGAAATGATTTTCCGTAAGCGCCTCGTTTGTCTCTCAGGCGGTCAATTTTCCTGGAGCCGGTCAATTGCGTCAAAGTGCGTCTATAGCAACCAATTGCAGAGCTTGCTGTCAAATATTGTGTCCAATCACAGAGCTGGCTGTCAAAATGTCTCCAATCGCATAACTGGCTGTCAAATTTGTGTCAAGTTGTAGCCAAGAAGCATCAAGTGAGATGCCGAATCGTTCTTCCCATCACGAGGGGGGTCCTTTTTTTCAACGTCAAATTGTCATTGACTAAATTCTTTTTTCAACTGAACTGTAATTCAACGCAACGATTTAAAAGAAGGACCTTTCGCAACGCGAGCATGTTTTCGCCTTTAAAATATTACGTACAGAATGTTTTCCTTTCAACTCAACTGAATTCACCTGATGCGAGCGAAAATTTCATATTCAGTAAAAAATAAAGGAATTTCTTATTGTTCATGGCATGTTCGATCCCAAGGGGGGGGGGGGTTACTTCCTATAATGGGCTATACGGGGATGCTCCGCCCGAAAGGGTTACCTTTTTTAGGCTGGCTGCATATGAAAGGGTAGGGATTTCACGAGTTGAAGTATATGAAAGGGTAGGGAAAACACCGGTTGAAGTATAAAGTGTAAAGTATAAAGTATAAAGGGTAGGGAAAACCTATAAAGTGTAAAGTATAAAGTATAAAGGGTAGGGAAAACCTACCCTTTATACTTTACACTTTATACTTCAACCGGTGTTTTCCCTACCCTTTCCTATACTTCGTGAAATCCCCACCCTTTCATATACTTTAACTCGTGAAATCCCTACCCTTTCATATACAGCCAGCCTAAAAAAGGTACCCCTTTCGGGCGGAGCATCCCCGTATAGCCCATTATAGGAAGTAACCCCCCCCCCCCCCCCCCCCCCTGGGATCGAACATGCCATGAACAATAAGAAATTCCTTTATATTTTACTGAATATGAAATTTTCGCTCGCATCAGGTGAATTCAGGTGAGTTGAAAGGAAATATTCTGTACGTAATATTTTAAAGGCGAAAACATGCTCGCGTTGCGAAAGGTCCTTCTTTTAAATCGTTTCGTTGAATTACAGTTCAGTTGAAAAAGGAATTTAGTCAATGACAATTTGACGTTGAAAAAAAGGACCCCCCTCGTGATGGGAAGAACGATTCGGCATCTCACTTGATGCTTCTTGGCTACAACTTGACACAAATTTGACAGCCAGTTATGCGATTGGAGACATTTTGACAGCCAGCTCTGTGATTGGACACAATATTTGACAGCAAGCTCTGCAATTGGTTGCTATAGACGCACTTTGACGCAATTGACCGGCTCCAGGAAAATTGACCGCCTGAGAGACAAACGAGGCGCTTACGGAAAATCATTTCTATTTATCGTACACTGCTTTAAAAGTAAAAAAAATAGTCAAGTTGGACTGATTTCTCGAATCAAGGAATTTTTACCACGGTTAAAACCACTTCTGATTAAGTGGGTTTCCAAATTTTTGGATGGAAATCCGCCAATGACTGAACACGTGCTATAAGCTTAGTTGAAGCTTTTTGTAGAGTAAGTTCACATAAGACTGCGAGAAAAACAATATCCTTATGCTGGGCTGCCCTGTTGGACTGTTGGTGGAACTTGAAATGAAAACACTATTGAGCTTCAAATACATATTGGTTGAAAATAATGCGTCGGATTTCTTTGCAAGAACTGAATGAGTGCTGAAATGTTCATGACCACTGTGCAGGGTGGGAGAAGTGACAATTTACCAAGCGCAAAACATCGATAGCTGTATAAATCACTGCTGACAGAAAAGAACAAATTTAAAGGACAAGACTTCACAAACGAATTTTGAGAGCCGCATGCATGGCCGTTGCATAGCCGTTGTTTCTGCTCTGCCACACTTGTGAACGCCAAAGGTGAGCCATTGTTTTTGCCCAGGTTAATAATTCATCTGAGTTTGTTGTACTTGATCGGTTGTGGGTTTTTTCGTAATTAAACAGATTACAATGTCTGTCGCTTTTTGTTTACCGATTTTTTTTATTAAAGTCACGCTTTAAGCTATCCTATTTTTCCCGCGTAGAAATATCAATTTACCGCTAAAACCCGGATTTCTTGTAGCAGTGATTTTGTAAGGGAAAACGAGCAATGTGGACCATTTAATATCGTTTTTTCAGGTTGTGTGGCCTGCTGGATGGGTCTTTAAACACACAAAATCCTCGCTTATATGCTGAAAAAACGCTAAAAAACAGATAACACAATGCGGCATATCCTGCATGCACAGTACATCCACTGCGGACTAGTAAGAAATTAAACAGGTTGATTTGAAAACGATCTTTCATTTGAAAGGAACTGTAAGCTTTTTAAGACATCGCTTCGCTATTTTAGAGGTTTAATCTTAACCTGATAAGCATTCTTTTTACTGAAGTTTCACCAGAGCCTGAAAGAAAAATTCCTCGCCTGTTGCGTGACACCCGATGTTTTTCCAGACCGTTTGCATCAAAGACCATCAAACCTCTTCGCGCAAAACACTTTCAACTAAAACAGATCTTTTTCTTAATGAAAAGTCCTTTAGAAAACGATATATTATTTTATTTCTCAACTGAAAGAGTATTTTTGCGAAGACGATGCGAAAACTCCGCAAATATTCAAGCCGCGAATATTTTGCCGGAGCGATCTTATCAAATTTGCATAATCGACGGCGGTGTTCTCAGATTTCAATTTTTCGCTCGAAATATTTATAAACCTTATATTAAAGCAAGTTACATCATAACAACAAATTATACCGCTCATGTTAAGTTTTGTTTCGCGAAACATTTAACTGCTTTCCTGGCTGTGATGTGTTTTTTCCCTGTGATGATGCATATTCCGCGAAATTCGACGATGTGCAATTTTATGGTGTTCGAAGATTTCAACTTGTGCGCCGGCGGTCAATGAGTAAGTTTATCTGAAATTCGCTTGTAACTCACTTTTTCATAAAAGATATATTTTTTTGTAAGTTGGAGTTTCATTCCGAAGTCCGGAAGTGCATTGAATGAATACGTCCCGCTAACTCGCTTTCGAAGAAAGCCCTTTCTTTTCAAGCGCCTTCAAATGTTTCCCATAGTTATTAATCGCAAGTGACGCACTTCACGATTAATAACAGCGAACTATCAGTCTTTACGATTTTAAAATAAGTACAAAGTGTTTCGATCGTGAATGAAAATGAATCAACTAAAAGGATTTGGTTATCATTAGATGCATTTTGAGTTTTAAACCAAAATAATCATTTCAAATTCATATCCCGTACAGGCGGATTTTCAGCCGATTTTCCTTTGGAGTTCCAAAATATTTTTTGACGCTAGTGGAACTGAATGTTGTAAGCATGTTGTTTAGTTTCTGTCACTTATTGTCAGTTTGTGAATGATTGTGGAGGACAAACCTTGTTATCAGCTCTCCACTGCTAAAGAATGAAAGCCTTTCCAATAAGTTAGACTTTTCAAAATCTTTTTTAAGTTAACACCGCTAATTTTGACTGCGAGCGAATCTTCCCACTGAAAGTATTTCGCCGTGTTGTTGATTTCACGATACAAACAATTCTTGTCAAAAGCAATTTTCTACTTCTCCGGCCGGGTCAAATGAATTTTAGTTTCGGAAATCGATTAAGAGATCTCTCGCTTTGTTTTCTTCCAATAACAAGACTTAAATAGAGGTGTTTTAATTTTACATGTATAAATGCTTCACACGCTCGCGCTTCTATGTTTAATGGCGACGCTCGCGTTGTTCTTCATTGAAAAGGAAGACTAGGAAAATATCGTTCGCGAACAAATTAAATCGAATAGAAGTCAAGCTCAATAGAAATTTTGACCCCTGAAGAATTCGGTTGTGAAATATTTACGGTATAACAAGCCCTGTGGAAAGTAGACTTTACGTTAGTTTTCTTTTTTGTAATGGCGGATGGTCAAGTTAAATTTGTTTTCGAGTTATCTTGTCCG
Organism: Dendrophyllia cribrosa; assembly: GCA_024195265.1. Classification (NCBI taxonomy): domain Eukaryota; kingdom Metazoa; phylum Cnidaria; class Anthozoa; order Scleractinia; family Dendrophylliidae; genus Dendrophyllia; species Dendrophyllia cribrosa. The sequence goes on along the minus strand of JAJLRJ010000005.1, from coordinate 30,212,927 downwards.
TGGAAATGGACAACTCACGATTAATAACTGTAAATGTCTGTCAGACACAATTAATATTCGCGCATTACACGATTATTAACTGTAAACGTCTGCCAAACATAGTTATTAATCTGGGAATTTTAAGATTATTAACTGTAACTGACATTGTTTCACGATTAATAACTACAAAGTATCACTCTTTACGGTTAATAAGGACAAAAGGCGCTGTTTAAGATTATTATGCTGGTAAATTCCACTGCAAAAAAATAAAAACACTGCAAAAATATGTGGACACCTGTTTCTACTAGTGCTCTAAGAGTAAAAACTAGGAGTAATCAGGGATTAATGAAGTGCGTTCGAAATTGCTATTAAATGGAAACTTAAATTGCCATTAAAAAAGTGTCATTCAGGTCGGTGTGTGGGGGAGAGGGAGGGGAGGGGGATTTCGGGTACATCTTAAATCAGGATTTAATAATTGCAGTATTGTGAGGTGCCAAAAGTACCTGTATGATTAGACAAATTTACTAATGTTTAATGAAGTAACAATGTGAATCTCTGTGCTTGAGATGTCTACATTGTTTGTTTTCATTGGTTTATGATAACTTTCTCTTTATGTATCTCAGTTTGTTTTTACTTTGACCATTTCTCTCAGTCACTGTTGAAACATAGTGCAACTCATTGATATATCCAATAAAAATTGTCTTCCGTCCTTCCTGATCAGCAACAGCAGTTAGGAATGTACCTTCAGGTGAATCTATATTCGTTAGATTCTGTGATATGAATGACACAGTTATATGCATTAGCCACAGCTTGCATAATGATATTATCACACCACGTGCCTTGTTTTGACATTTGTCGAATATAGTTATTCCAGTGATCATCAGAAATACTTTGAATATATAATTCTGGGTAATCCTGTAAATGGCTAATTCCAGCCATACGAATTTCAAGGTGCAAACATCAGTCCTATACAGTTGGTGTAAAACTGGCCACCGAGCACAATCACTCGGTTCATTTGGTTCATTTTATTTGTGACCGCTATGGGTCAGAATACAATGTCTCGTTGAGTTCCCGTTTTGTTCAGAAAAGTCGACATCAATTCAAAGCAGCAGGACGACAGCAAAGGTGCTCGATTTGTCGTTGCTCGGATGCCGACATCGGGCTTTCCATATACTCTTGAAGTAGTAAACACTTCCCTGATAAGGCTTTGACAATTAGCAACGATGAACTATTCAAGAAACAGCGCATTAAAGTTTGAAAAAATGAATTGAACTTACCATTCCATGCAAAGAACAGTCCGTTCGGTAACTCGCAGAGAGCCCGCGACAATCTTGGAAAGGTTTTCAGCTGAAAATAGTTGCGCGCGCAGAGCCTTCTTATTATTCAAAATGGCGCAGATTTTGCACATCGCCCACCCAAAAAATCTCGATTCTTCACGCCGGCGAAATCACGTGATAGGTGACCACAGGAACCCCAAGATTAGGACTGCGTTCTCCTATCATCGAACGCAATAAGTGTCTTGGGCTGCAGATGGTCAGCATGGAAATGGATTGCATCTTGACAAAATTGGGCTAATTTTTTTCAAGTTTATCGCTTATGTATGGAAAACTCGCTAAAACACTGATTATGGTTTATTGTCTCTTCTAAAAATCAATTGACATCTTCCTCTTAGTGTTCTATAAGCATTTCGTGAACGACAAAGGTACTTAGTTTTAATTTGGGGCCATTTGACCCAAACATCTCAAAATCATCATGACATAGCTCCTTTAATATCCTGGTATTTAATATCCTTGGAAAACTGGTTAAAATAATGAGCAATTATATTATATCTGAGAATAAAAAAACTTTTTTTCTGCTAAAAAGAAGAAAAACACTTTTTTCTACTTCCCAGAACATTATTCGATCTTATTGCTCATGGCGTTTACTTTTACCCGAGAACTCTTTTTCAGTCAGAACTTAACGCATCCAAAATGAATCAGGATCAACCAGCGAATCGTTTCGGTGAAAAAGCTGTTCCGAAGGCCTCCGTCATCTTAAAAATTCATAATTAATTAGAAATTAGACTACGAAATAGCAAAAGCTTTTTTGTTTTCGGGCACGAAATGGGGCCCGTTTCTCGAAAGTCCCGATAACTTTTCGGGCTCCGGAACTGTATTTCAAAATCAAAATCTATAGAATGGTGAAGTATTTTTTAGCCCTCAAACCAGCCCGACTTGTTTCGTCAACTTAGAATGTTATTGCTTAGCTTTCAAAACCAACAAAATCTTAATCTTTAATGTAAACATTGCGCACATAAGACAGCTTTCCGGGCCCGAAAAGTTATCTGGATTTCCGGAAAAGTCATCGGGATTTCACACTGAATAACCTCTATAAATACAATTCAAAAATACAAATGCAAATATATTCAAAAGGTCAAATTGTATTTATTTAGCTTTCATATAGTTTCTTTTAATTAAAGGCACTAAAATGATATGTAAAAACAGTACAACGCCATTCTAAGCGTTTTCCTAAACATTCCTCGTTGGGCTCCCTGCGCATTCCTCGTTGGGCTCCCTGTGCATTCCTCGTTGGGCGCCCCTGATAAATATTGGTTATTTTCTAATAAATTGAAACTAATATAATTTAAACAGTTGTTTCGTGCAAATGGAAACACAAACTAATTCAATTTTCAACTCTAAACCACCCGATGAAGTTGTGTTAAAATGAGGAAAACATGCAAAAGGCTTTCTAACGGAACATTTTACGCTTTCCATGTGTTTGTTTTATGCACTGAGCGTGTATTTTCGTTTAGGAGTCAAGCCAAAGCAAGAAAGACTGAAGAAGACTCTCATATAATTTGCATATATTTGATGTGCAAACATGCGTCCCTGTGGCTCTGTCAACAGTAAATTGTAAAGCCCGAGTATAAAACCTGTTTTCGCTATGCGTTCTTTCAAACATACCTAAAAGGTGGTGATCGCCGTTTGATTCAAGATCATACATTATGTTTAAACCAAAAAATAGCCAAGATTTAATTTACTGTTTCTAAAACATTACCGTGTATACTGTATGTCGTGTATAGTATTGTGCTGTATTATAAAACAACCTTATAAATTTCGGGGTAGGGTTTTCGTAATAATTTATATACAGTAAACCATAACGATGTTGGGACTTTGAATCATTTTTACCACATGCGCAATCTTAATTCTTGTGCTTCCGACCTTTCACCTTAGTTAAAGTGCATATGAAGTAAAAAAAATATTTCCACGGTTTGATAGTGCTTTACTTTCTTTATCTAAATTTGTGTTTCATCGAAAAGATCCTTCCCATTGTGAAATTATTCGGCTTGAAAGTTTTGAATTATCCGCCAGAAAGTGTCTCTATCGAGCGCGCGGCCAAAGCTATTGTATTACAAGGCTGTGACGTAGAAAATACTTCAACTCACGAGTATCATGGCGGCAAAGGAGAAGTCTTCGACCTCGGCGACCTTCTTTCTGTCTGACAGAGACTCTGTAGAAGACATAATTTCATCACAGTCTGACATTCTTTTGAAGAAATGGAACGAAACACACTGTGAGCAGACAAAAGAACGAATCTCAAGTATTTTCTACGTCATCAACACAATGGATATCGAAAACTCGTTCCCAGTCACCGGGACACTGATTTCTGCAAATTGTGCTACTTTGGATGGCAAAAAAGAAGACTTAAATTTTTCTCTGACAAATTTCTTCTATAATTTCGAAATAAAGGCATAATAACCTCCAAAAAAAGACAAAATAAAAAATTACTTCATATGCACTTTAAGCTTGTTCACAGAGCGACGCTGTTAGGCTCAGCCTATCTATATATATTACCACATGCGCATGCTCTTTTGCACTAAAATGCTACTTTGTCTCTTCATTTCAAGCGCACTCAGGTTAAAGTGCACCTAACCCCCATTTTTTTTCTTTTAATTAACTGTATGTACGTTGAAAAGTCGAATGAAATATTTCTTGTTTTTAACGTCGCGTTAGTGAGTTATAGAGATTTGAATTTACAATATCGTAATTAGGTGACGTCAAATGCAGACTTTACCATTATTTCTACTTCAATTTACAATACGCAGTTCACAGCTTAAGGATAATCAATTTAAGAAATACTAATAAAAACTGTTTATAATCAATTGATTTGTAAAAAAAATATTACTTGGAGGTGGAAATAAGTAGTTGTATGATAAACGAGTCTGCATTTGACGTCATCTAATTAGCATTTAGTAAATTCAAATCTCTATAACTCACTAACGCGACGTTAAAAACAAGAAATATTTCACTATTCGACTTTTCAACGTACATTGAGTTGATTAAAAGAAAAAAAAAATTGGGGTTTAGGTGCACTTTAACTCCATGTATAACCGCAGTCCTCATACCTTTGGACGTCTCATGGCTCGCAGACCATTTTTGAATAGAAGCACACTATAAGCTGTAATTACCGATAAATGTTCATGAAATGAAATTTAAAGGTATAAAACATGACTGAAAAATCTTGTTGCTATGGAAACATCAAGTCACGTGAACAATAAAATCTCATACCACATTGTTGCCAGATAAATTTTAGGAAAGGTCACGAATTTTAATGGTGTTTGAATTCATATTTAAAAAGTTGTGAATGTTGAAAGTAAGCGTGTGCACTTTTTGCCAACCCCCCTCCTCCCACCCCCTCCCCGCCCCCCCACCCCCTCCTCGCCCTCCTCAGGCTTACTAGGGTTAAAGATGATAATGGCCAAGCCAGAGCCATTCTTTTTATTTACCAAGACAAAATATAGAAAATAAAAACTAAATTGTCATCCTGTAATTTGTATGGCCTTATATTTTTTAACGCAGATACATAAACCACAAACCCATGTATGATGTGATTGCATTGTAAGGTGTTTTTGTTTGCATAGGTATGATAATGTGGCTGCTGCTTTTTTTACAGTGTGCCCAGCATCGACGTACAAGAATTTCACTGGATATGCCCCCAACTGTTCACCTTGCCCAGCTAACTCAGGTCACACAAAGACTGGTAGCACAATAAGAGAGGACTGTAAATGTTTCGAAGGATACACTGGAAAACCAGGGGAAGGATACGACTGCACAAGTAATGCAATTTGTCTAAAAACAGTTTTTATAGGGAAAGGGAAAAACGTGAAAAGAAAACTAAACGCTTTACAGTGGAGTCGACTTCCAATATTCCAAGAGGTGATCCCTACCAAAGTATTTTCACCCGGGACCTGAATGTGTTTGATTCTTTCAGCGTTTCTAGTGATGAAAAACAAATAAGCACTTTATTTATCATGTTTCCAATCACTGAGATGATTGACAGAACAGAAAAAACAGAAAACTTTCGAAGTTTGCATTTCGCGCATCGCGATACAACGAACTTGGCTGTAAAACATAACATCACGAAACATCACTTCTGAAATACGCAGTACAATATTGGCTTATTGTCGTGTTTTAAAGACCCAGTATTGGCAGGAGCCCATCACCCGGAGCCTCCATCTCCCATATAAACTCTAGGAGACAACCCTTGCACGTATCTTTTTATTTTTAGACGTTCGAATTCCCGCGAATGCATTATGCCGTCGAATCAGAACAAAGTTATTGTGTTACGTCACACGCAGTCACACTCCAGTGATCGAGTCGTCTTACAAAATATTCTCTTGAGACTGTTCTAAAAATAACAAGATACGAGCAAAGGTTGACTCAAGGATATAGTCCGTATGGAGGCTCCGGGTGATGGGCTCCTGGTATTGGCCATTATGCTTCATGCGCCTCTGAACAATAGAAGCCTCGCTACTGTGCAAACCAAAAACAATAACAGAGGCACGTGAAGCCTTATGGACAATACTGGGTCATTAAAAAAACTCAATACCCTCTGATCAGTAGTGCATAAAATTATCCTTATAAATTGAGGACTTCGCGCTTAATGGGAATTATGGGTAATCGGGGCTTACACTCGACCAAATACAGTGTTTGTATGGGAATCCAGATTTAATTAATTTCAGTAATCTATTTATTTTTAAGATTTGTGAGTTGAAAACTGACTATACTAAAGTAGAAGACTTCACTCGTCCGTGTTAGATTCCGTGTAATTATTTTTTTTGGTTTTTCGTACATTTTTTTCAATTTAAAATTACATGCACAGACAATGTATGGAAACAAACATATAATAATAATTGCACCATTTTAACACAGCTGCATTCTTCAAATTTAATAAGCAAAATCTTTTTCTTAGTATCGTAAGTTTTCAATTCACAAATATAAGAAAATTTGAATTTTACCAATTGAAAATGATATGATACTGGATTGGTTTCCACACTAATGCATGCTGTGTTTGGCGGCATCCCTGATTACCCATAATCCCCAACTAGCGCTAATTCCTCTATACATTTATTTTATTGTAACAGTCCGTAGCTGTGAGGAACTGTCAGCACCCGCAAATGGAAATATAAAAGGCGGAAGCTGCACCAAGACATACTTATCTCAGTGCTCTTTTGAGTGTTTTCAAGGATACGAACTAAAAGGCTCCACCACTAGACAGTGTACTGTACAGAACCCTCAAAATGTCATGATCTGGAGTGGGACTCCTGTAACATGTGAAGGTTAGTTTATCTTGTAATGTTAACATTCCAAATACCCGTGTAATAACAGAAGATTTGGATTACTAGCACTCACTTTCATGTTTTCCGTGCTGATGTAACGCATTGACATTCTCAAATTTAAAAGCCTCTTTTATTTTAGTTTCGACATTTTAAATGTTATGAATGTTTTCGAAGGTATAGTCAAGAATAGATCCTAGAATACTTTCACGAGTCCTGGGGCCAGTTGCATAAAACATGATAAAACGTAACGTCGGACGTAACTGCTGTAACGTACGTCGGACATTAAAATACTTCAATTCAAATTGTACGTTGATCTGACTTGCAAACGACCGCTTTTAAAAAAACCGATTGAAAAATGTATGTATGGTCTCCAGAAAACTGCATCAAAACACCTTAAGCCCAACAAACCTTAGACAGGGAAAATCAAATTATTCTAGGGCAGTAAAATATAGTTACACATTTTGCTGCTTCTTGGTGGCGTTTAATACTTACACTCTTTTTTGTTTAAATATGGCTTGACGTCATGCTACTTATGACATATTTCGTTACTATATTTACAACAAACGCGGCCAAAATGCGTGTAAGGGTTAAACGAACAGCTACTGAAAACGACGTTTGCTGACAGAAAATCCAAATTTGTTGAAGATTTTCTGATAAGGCGCTCTTGAATTATAAGGCCCATGACGAGACGCAGTGGGGTCTATCTGGAAGTAACTTATATTTGAATCTCGCTACAAGAGAGAATCAACGGCTCGAAAGCTATAGGCGTTCAGATCCGCCCTTATATGTCGGCAGAGTTCTTATGTTCCTAAAATACACTGTATTATTTTTTTTCTCAGAGCGCGAGCGAGCGGAATTCTGCGAATCCTGCAATATGATTGGTTCCGGGAGCCGGCGGAAATTTACGATCTTGCCCACTCACTCTTCGATTCCGCCCGGGTTGCGTCGTAGCATGATAATCGCGATTGTGACTCCGTTGTTTTAAGCTTATGAGCCCTGCCTTTATTAAATTTTTCGTTAAATATGGACCCACGCGAAAGCTACCAAAGGGAAAGTGAATTTTATTGGCCAGATAAAATATTTAACGACACAAATGAAGAAAACAATGAAGAAAACCAGCAAAGTTTCACCACGCATGGCTGACATCGGCTGACAAAGATCCGAAAAAACGCTAAAGATCTTAACGCTTGAACGAGGTATTAAAAAGACTCAAAGAAGAAAGAGAGATTAAACTAAATGGAAGGAGAAATTAGCCGTAAAATAAAAGGCCAATGTTATTCCTTGAAAAGGCGAGTACAAGCTTGGATTTTATGATTTGTTGATTTTATAGTTTGTTCGGCGTTTGCTGTTGTTTTTTACAAAGCGGAATTTTTAATTAGACAATCAAGCGCTTGTTTACAAGGTTTTGACTCCATTTGATTAAGTGTTCTTATTTTCCGGTTTTGTTTTATCTTATAATCGAGATTCTGTGAATTTTCATTAAATACTCTTGCTTAAATTTGTCTTTCTACCAGTTTGTTGTCAATATAAATTTGCACGCAATTTCGCGATCGAATTTTACGAGATAATTCGGACTTTCACTACATTGATCGGTCTGTATCCTTTTATTTCTCAGTTTTTAACTTCTTTTAACTAAATTCTGTAGTTTTCATTCAAGGAAATATGATTGATTTTTAAATTAGAATAGCTCAGTTTAAGCTAAGACCTCGGGCACACTTTTTTACCTATACGAAGGGGCATCCGCTTACAAAAGTTGTTTTCTACATTAAAAATTATCCAGAGGAAACGTTTGGAGCTAAATGGGTTAACATGTCAGTTTACAAAAACACTTTTCAATGAAATTAAGCTATAACTTTAGCAAAAAACTGATTAGCTGCGAATCAAAAAGCATTGACAATTTTCTCGAGTATAAAGCTTACATGCTTTAATATTGTTTTTGTATCTAGTTTTTATGCTGTAAGTTTAAAAAACAAAAAACTCGAGTAACTCGACAAATTCGTTTAACTCTAACAATTTAATTCAGCATTGACAAAAGAGTACCTATCTTTTTAAGAAAACTTCTCTGCAAAAGCTGCACATGAAACAACTTGAAACGGCTTCCATCGGCAAACTGAATCATATAAGCTTAGGCTAGCTTAGTTTGATCAACTTCTTGTCTAGTTATGAGTTATCGTCTGTGGTAGTGGCTCTAATAAGAACAAACTTGAAGCTACAAAATTACGCTTAATATGTACCTTGATTCCTCAGCGAATTTTTTTTCCTTGCAGTGGATTACATGAAAACGATTTTCAGTTGAGTATTCGCAAATACGCTCTTGCTGCAGCTCACGCTGAAAATTTGTCAGGTGCGATTGAAATTCAAACTCATCCAGTCCATGCACAAAGTTCGGCATGAAGCCACTAAAGCACAGCAAAAAGCCAACAACAACTTGCAGTATTTGATGAGGAGATATTTTCAGTGTCCTTTTTGAAGTTTGAGAGTTTCTTCGTTCACCGCTGTAGACTGAAATGCTGCCACATTTTCCAGTTCAACAAACACGTTTTTTTTCGGCGATTTTATCGCGGCGTTTTCATTCCCCTTTTCCTGACTGCTCTTCGCCAGTAAAAATTCTTTTCAAAGAAAACTACCTTGTATCAAGTTTTCGTCGTCCTACCGAAGACATGGAAGAATAAATAACTCTTTTGTATAGTTTTCATTCAAGAGCCACGCACCGATCACACGATTTTTGAAAGCCAATAAAATTTGCTCATTGCTTTCTTTTTTTGCTTTTTTGTGACGTACGTCTTTTGACTTGAAATGTTTTCCTTTATCTCCGATTTAGAGATATAATCTTATTAGCCTCGTTTTTCTCGTTCACGTTCCGTAAGTTATGGATCCTCGTTTTTTCCCCTAGATTTATGGACCGCGTGCGAAACGCGCAATCTCCGAACACTCCCCGAACACACCCGTAAATACCCGAACACTCCCCGAACACTCCCCGAACACTCCCCGGTGCCTGGTACTATACACAGGATGCACAGACCATTGTCGATTAAAAGTTGATTGCAACGCCAATATCTTTTTTTTTTTGTTTTGGCGTCACGTTTTATCAGGGCCGTACTCAAGATCTCGGGCACAGTTTTTTCCTATACGGACCGACCTAGGCCGGTAAATAACTTATTTAGTTTTTTCCTACTTTAATTCCGCGATTCGCCGAGAAAATCATTTATGTACAACTTTCCAAGAAATATTTCTTACGCGCCGCCTAAAGCTTAAAACTGACACAACGCGCGCAAAATCTAAATTAACTCGGTAATCTTCACAACTTTCCATTCATAAACAAAAAAGACTTAAATTGCAAAGTGAACTCATTTCTACCAGTGTATGTCTCTCGGTAGAATAAACGGCTTGTGTTTAACTCCGGTGAGGATAGAGAAATGTTCTTGCCTACAGCGAAGCCGTGGAAAGCTGAATTATAACTTTAAAAACTTTTCAAAGTTAAAAAAAGTTGAGCGTTATTTTTTTTTTTATAGCAGGGCAAAAGCTTAAACTGAGCTATTCTTATTTAAAAATAATATATATAGATAGGCAGAGCCTAACAGAGTAGCACTATGAACAAGCTTAACTAAGGTGAAACTTAACTAAGGTGAAAGGTCGGAAGCACAAGAATTAAGATTGACGACCGGGCTATTTTTCAATTTTAGCAATTCTCAAAAAAACAGTATTACCCGACCGTCTGCACAGTACATTTAGACCGTACAAAAGTTCACAAAAACAACTTTTCTCTGTCTAGAAAAACTAGTACGACTACTTTCCGAATAAAATACAGTTTTTGTTTGTCAAAAATTGCCCGAGAAACTTATTTGGAAATCAAAATTGCAAAAATACACAAACATCTTGGCGACGCGAGTGAAGACAGAAAATCTAAGTCTTGTTTTGTTTACATAAAATCGGTTTTCAATCTATGTAATGAATGGACAAACACATAAAAATGGACAACACAATCTTCTTTCGAAAACTTTTATTCAAAAAATGCAAAACACGTACCATTTATAACGCATCAAGGTAGAGCTGTCCTTGATGAAATTCAAGATAACAACACGACTTAATTTGAGCACGTTTCATAAACATGTCACCAAAACTTAAGAGACTGACACAAAGGAAAAGTCAATCAAAAATTGATATCAACATAAATTCCCATCGAAAAATGTGATTTATTTTACCTTTAAGTCACTGGACTGCTTGGAAATTCGTTAAAACTCCGCTTCTTCGGTTCTGAAATCCGTAATAAAAACAAGGCATCTCCCCGCATTGCTCCTGCATTGATAATATGAAGTTCCTCGAAGCAAGATTTTATCCCTGAAAGCTCTTCTTTTTCCACTAAAGCGGCTTCTGAGTATCCCTTAAGGTTACAGTGTACCTTCGGGGGTGTCTCCAGTATAACAGCTCTAGCGTCTTAAGATGACACTTAATATACCTAAACCCAGTTATCAAATTAAAGCTTATAGAGCTGGCTATCTAAATATGGAAATCATTTGGTAATAAAATGAATTGTCGAATTTTTTACGACGTCTAAATTCGAACGTCCGAATCAGCTTTAAAACGCTATAACTCAAAGCGATTATTGTATTTGCTAATTAGATTTGTTCTCGGGTTTCCGGACACGAAGCGCTAAAAAAACGTGTCGGCGATTTCCCATATTCAATGGCAGTGAAAAGTTACAGAATATTTTCGAAAAAGGGAGAAAAAAAGTTGGAGTGATCGCACGGAAATGGCTCTTGACGAAAAAGTTTTCGGAAATAAAAAATTCGCCGACACATTTTTGTTAATTATATGTTAGCCTAGCTTGTGTCCAAATTTGAGGAAAATCGAACAAATTCCCTTTGAGTTGTAGCTCTTTAAAGTGTCCCCTACAAGCGAAAAATTAACTTTGAGAAAACAGCGCTTAGAAAAACATATCGCTTCATAAACAAACTCCGCCCACAAAAGTTATACCGTCATTTCTCCGTCAATTTTCACTATTTTTCGATAATTTTTTTTTAGATGAAAGTTCATTCTGTAAACTTTATTTTGACGCCAAAAAAAATTTCAATAAATTTTCGATCTGAAGGTACACTGTAACCTTGATTAGTATCCCTGTCTTGAGTAGCAAACCGCGAAAAAATGCAGGGAAATAACGACTTTACTGCTCCGCTTAACACTGCGAAAGATCCAACTTTTTTAAAACTTTAAAAAGTGTTTACCGGAAAAATAAGAAAAAATTAAATCAAATGGAGTCAAAACCTTTGTAAAAAAGCGCTAGATTGTCTAATTACAGTTATTTTTGAGCCACAAATGACGCTTTGTAATGAACAACAACAAACGCCCAACAAACTACAAAATGAACAAATCATGAAATCCAAACTTGTACTCGCCTTTTCGAGGCATAACATTGGCCTTTAATTTTACGGCTAATTTCTCCTTCCACTTAGTTTATGCGGCTCTCTCTCTTCATTTCGTCTCTTTGATACCTCGTTCAAGCGTTAAGATCTTTAGTGTGTTTTCGGATCTTTGTTTGTGAGCCGATGTCAACCATGGTGAAACTTTGTTGGTTTTTCTTCTTTGTTTTCTTTGTTTTTGTAGTTAGATATTTTATCTGGCCAATGAAGATTCACTTTCGCTTTGTTAACTTTCGTCTGGGTCCATAATTTACGAGAAAATTCAAAGATATTAAGCTTTAAACGACAAAATATTTCTGTAAAATTAGGAGCGGTCCGTAAGCGGGGTCCGGATAGGAAAATCCGGACCGCTGGAGCGCGCGTAGTTAGCCAATCAGATTCAAGAATTTAGGATTCCGGACCTCTGAGATGCTTCAGAAAAAGTAAATAAGAGTATTCAACACTGTTAAACGCTCATTCATTGTTACAGACTCTCTGTCGACCAGGATTATTTGTCGGTGGTCTGCTGATGTTTTGAATATTTTCTGAAATGTAACTCATTGAAAAAAAAAGAATAAAACTGAACACTTTGATTGTCCTGTGAAAGGCAAAAATGTTCCGTTTAAAAGTTAAATGAATCGGAAAATTGAACCTTTTAAGTAAACATGCTAGTCAAAATATATTTGCCATGAAAACGTGGAAAGTCATGAACAATATTTGTCTCATCAAAACGTTACAAGCTAAAATTAAAAAAAAAGGCACGAAGTCTGGTGGGTATTGGTTAAATGCTTCTTTTGTTTTAAACGTTTTTAAGAAGTTTTAAAATAATTAATGTTTTAAATAAGTACTATTTTGATTTATTCATCAGTAATACGCTGTCCTATACAAAACGTGAATTACGCTAAACCCGCCACGGGTACATGCACGGCACCAGATGGAAGCGTAGCCTCTGACCTTGTTTACAGAACAAAGTGCAAGTTTACCTGTATGCAAGGTTACGATCGAGTTGGCAGCGAGACGATCACGTGTCAACTGGACAAATCTTGGACTCCTTCTCTTCCGACCTGTCAAGGTATTTCCAGTTTAGAATTAAGGAATTATTCGTATCTGTTGGACAAGTTTTCCTCAAACTTCGTCTACAGCTAGTGATATGTAATTACTACACAATTTCAGTTTCGTTATAAGTGTCTGCCTAGAATTGAGAAAACGACAGTGTTTAGAAAGGGCAATACGTTGGTCTTGCTATGGCAACCGATGTTGTATGTAAACCAGTGAAAAATAAAATTTTAACCACATTTATTTCATAAACTTGGTGAAGTTTAAAAGTAATCGAAACTTGTAGTCTTCCCTGCGAAATTTTTATTTCAAAACATAGACCTCGTGGAAAACTAAAATGTTGGGAGCCTCCTTTTAAAGGGGCAATATTTCCGGGAATTTTGTTGTATGTTGGGTCAAAACTGCACTAAATATTAGTTTAAGCAACTTTGCTTATACGCAATATATACACGATCTGAAAACACAAAGGGGAAAATATCAAGTGGGGTTTTTTGGAGTACAAACCATTATTAATTTTTTTAGCGACATTTTGATAATGTAAAGGACAAGTTACATTTCACAGTTTTAGCACATTTACATTTGCTTTTAATTACTATCCTTTCTTGCTGTCATATATCTATTTAATTAGAACCGATTGAAAAGCGCACTTTGTTTTAGTTTTAATACACATTGTACCTTCTGATATATATTTTTGTCTAACAAATAAATATATCATCATCGTCATCAACATTATTATTATTATCATTTCTATAGCACTATAATATAGTTTATGGCTCTTCAAAGTGATAATCAGTTGAATAACTAAATGTGTGAAATTTCTTATAATTGAAAGCAACAGCAAAACTATCATCGCAGAAAAACTCCGAGGACATAATGAATGAAAAACAAAAAGTAAACAACATTTGCTTATGGAAAAAAAGGGGACAATTAACACGACAGGGCCAAACCACCCTTCCAAAGGATCATTAACGGGTGGCATTTTTGGTAATTTTGGCATAACTTTAAACGTATTGAGCATCTCGTTACATGGGCGTAATTATTTTGACATCAAAATTGACAAGAGATATCAAAAATAAAAACAATTTCAAACTTTTTCGTGTGTTCAAAATAGGACAAAGAGAAGTAAAAACTTAAAACCGTTTGTCGATATCGAAAATTAGGCGAGATAAGATATTTTGAATTTAAAGGAGGTTTTCCCCAGAAAGAATGCCACCCTCTCCCCTCCCCTCCCCCTCCAGGAAAAAATATCATAATTTAAGTTGGTCTTTGATACAAGCAATTCTGGTTACAGATTGATTGTCCTATACACTGAAGATGAGTAGAGCAAGAATAATAAAAAATAATCAGAATCATCGTTTCCTCTACCATATTTGTCGTAGCGAGTTATGGCTTTCGTAATATTAGCCTCCTACATGTATTCAGACTCTTTCAAAAGAGATGTATTTATTAATATGAAATCAGCAACTTTGTAACGCGTATTTTTGTGACGTCATCAATTAAGTCGTCAGAGTTTCACATATTGACATTTTTTTACCATTTAAATGATTTGGGCAGCACCCAAGTGAATGTGCGAAGTTTGGTGAGGAAATGTGCAAAAGAAGCAAAATAAACCTTAATAATCCTTTTTTTGGCCCCGACGTGTAAGCTTTTTTGAGCACGCGCCAACCATGACCATCAGTTAGTTTTATTTCTTTCTTGCTTGCTTGCTTACATTCGAGTAAATTTTATCTTGCAATAAAAATAGTTGCATTAAAATTCAACAACAACACTGATATGTAGCATTCGTATTGTTATCTTAAATATGCTCTGCCAAACCGTCACGATGTTACGATAGACTTTTCCAATGTTCTTAAAAACAGTCCAAAGTAAAATTCGTTTACAATATTATATAAATCAAAGTAAACAATTGTCTCAAATAATGTATTCAAGCAGTAACGTGTACAAGGGCCTGGTCTCACTACAGTCAAAAACAAAAATTAGCTCGTGTAAAATGACATAAGAACAAAAACATTCCACAAAAAGCGTGTCCCACCGGAGCGGTTTCTTTTGTTTTCCTCGATTTTTGCACTGGCTAATTTTTGTTTTTGACTGTAGTGCGACCAGGCCCCAAGTTGTACAGCCGACCAACCTCCGACACGTGCGTTTTCAATAGCTTAGTTGAAAATAATATTTAAGTAGTTATGTCCTTTCACTCATCTGAAAGAGTGTTTCTTTGTCCTTAAGGGTTACGGAAGCAAAGTCCTTTCCGTTCTCGTAAAATGTTAACGTAGTTACTTTCAAGGGGAGTGTTCCAGGTTGTCACTCAACTTTGGTAACAATGTGAGAACGCTACGTGTCCTAGAATTTTAAATAGATCTTTTGTCCTCGTGTGCCACGACTGGTACACGTAGATGTATTTTAACAATAGAGAAACATGTGCCTTTGTGCCCTCTGCACTATATTAGTAGGTCATTTTGTAAACATTGGTCGGTTATCATCAGGGTTAACATCAAGGTTAATATCGAGGTTACAGGCAAGGCTACGATCAAGGTTAGTTCCTGGGACAGAATAGAGCTACGTTGGCTGAAGTTCTGACTGATTTTCTGCTGTCCTGAGAAGTTCTTGCTAGTTGATCCCGTGTAGTGAGGTTGTGACGAGCCTTATCTCCACTGGTTCGCTCTGAGCTAAAGTTTCCCCGCGTAAAAGTCGTTGTTCCCGAAAGAAATCGTTTAAGTTTCAATTTCCATTCCCCGCTTGAGTAGGAAAAACTTATCGTCACAACGATGTTTCAATTAACTAATAATTCATTTTGTATTATTGTTATTGTTGTTGCTATTATTGTTTCAAACTTGGCTGAATTCCAACATACTTCTATTTTTGTTGCAGAGGTGCGCTGTCCAGCGCTACCTAAAGTTCCCGTGGGCACATACATTCCAGCAACTTGCGACGATGGTACGATGCGGTTCCATAGCAACTGCGAATTGAGATGTCCAGAAGGATATCACATTGGTTACGGCCATACAAGTTTGACAACTGACGCAAGAGTATGTAACCTGAATGGCACGTGGGATTACAGGGCAGTCAGTCCAACTTGTAAAGGTATATCTAGAAACATGTATTTTATGGCCCCATTTTATCTCTCTTGAAAGCATAATATGATAAACGGCAGGCAATTATCCCTCTTGCTGCCTCATTAGCATTAAGGTATGGGAAAGTCCTCCCTGTCTCGTCCGGTAGGGGAAGCCCTCCTAAAGTGACCACCTTACCACAGCATCTACATATCAATCCTTACCCCCAATCCTTACCAATTCCAATCCTTACTCCCAATCCTTACCAATCCCAATCCTCACCTCCAAATCTATTCTCCCAAACATTAAAATCTGCAATCCACACAAACACAAACAGGCTAGAGTGAGTTCACGTTTATTGGTCACTCAGAATGCGTGGAGGTTAATAGATAGATTTCCAAAACCCCTTAGAATCAGGGACTCAAAAGGGATATCGGTTACTCGTCTCAGATCTCCGTCTAGAACTCTGTCAGACTCCTCGAATAACGCAGTCTCTGTCACTTCCTCCGAGCTTGGGGTTCTATCCAGGAGTACCCACTTAATACTGCGAAGTTTGGCATTCTGACAAGCCGTGATTGGGTCAAATTGCCAGTGTTCTCGCGTTTTCCTTTGCCTTTATTTTTCTTTTCTTTGGGGAGGGGGGGGGGGGGGGTTGCAGGCAAAAGGAAGAGGAATCTTTACCAGGAGTAACGGTACCCTAGATGGAAACTCAAGTCCGGAGGAAACGACCCATCTGCCCGAGAATTCGTGGCAACAAGGGAATGCCTTATAAGACAAAACGCTTGCTGGGTCATCCCACCGATCAAGGGTTACCGAAAATAAACAAAACACGTCACTTTGTAACAAACAACCCGTTTAATTTCCAATACACCGTAATTCCCTTAACGATGATTATCATATGCCTTTGTGGGCTCGTGCGTTTGTAAGGACAAAAAGGTCATTGTCCTTTATCATATCAGTGTTCCTTTCTTTATTATCATCATTTGCCATACTCATTTATATTACATAGTCTATCGATTATCCAGTGTCCAATCCATTTTTCTTTATATTCCGTTTACAGTACTTTAACTTCTCGGTTATCCAGTACTCTAGGCTACAGTCCCTCTTTCCACGCTAGAACTCGGTGAATCCTGCGCAAACAGACAGAACTTGGCTATGTGGCCCGTCTTACCGCAAGAGAAGCATTTCAGATTGAAAGCTCTCCTCCCCCTTCCTTTCGGATATGGTGAGGGGCATGCACTTTCAGGCTCTCTAATCCGCCCTTTTTTCTGGTTCACCACCCTCAGTGCCTTCTCGATGACTTTGCAATCTCTGCTTCTTGTTTCGAAGCTACTAACTTTACAAGAACACTCTGTAACAGCTTGCTTTCGACTATGCGGCTCCATAAACAGGAGCCCAGATTCCCGACATAATCTGGTTGCACACTAGAGACTTCGAGTTCCGCGCCTACCACGCTTAGCTTCCAGTCCCATCAGAGGGTTACTCTTGTCTTCAACTCTAATGCCACAAGAGCTATTTGCAGCGTTATCCCTTGTGCGGCAAACTGCCACGCCCCTGGTAAGCATACAGCCACATCTCCTTTGTGGGCACACAGCCAAATCTCTTTACGGGCCCATAGCCACACCTCTGTGGACACACTACCAGACATCTCTGTGGGCATCCACCCCAGCTTTTGTAAGGACACGGCCACACATCTTCGTAGGCACCCAACCACCTGTAGTTGTGCATACAGCCACATCTCTTGAGTGGGCACACAGCCACACCTCTTGGATGGGCACACAATCACACCTCTTGGATGGGCACACAGCCACACCTCTTGAATAGGCACACAGCCCTACCTCTTGGGCGAGAAGCAGCAACACTCCATACCCTATACCCAAAAGGTTTCACCACCTTCCGTTGGTCGTATATCCAGATCCTCTCTCAGTTCTCTGACAACAGCTAAGCAGCCTACAAATACAAACAAATGCAATATAGGAGTGTATGAGCAAAGCACGGGTAAAACTACAAGAAGACCAGTCGCGTCCGGAAAAATAATAGGGGTGTAGGCCGGCAAAAGAAGTCCATAAAAGGGCTAATTCATAACACTAGACCAGCATGCCCGGATGAGCATCCTTGCATAAATTACCAGCCATGTGCTTGCAAAGAAACGAACAACAATCTGATAAATATTACGGTTACAACAAACTCGTTATAACCCAACGAATAAAGAGCAACTGGCAGCCGGATTAAGCTATAATTCTCACCCCCAAGTTCCTTCTGCCGTCTTAGTTTCACCAGTTTTTAGAGTTTACCGGGGCTCGTGAATTAACAGAATCTTGTCGTGAAGCCGCGAAGACCTGTTGAGTTGGACCAGAAGAAGCTAAAGCCGCCTCAGAGACAGGATTATTCGTCGCACAACCGCGTTGGGCTGTAAAGCCTGTAATATTT
This sequence comes from Dendrophyllia cribrosa, assembly GCA_024195265.1. Taxonomy (NCBI): domain Eukaryota; kingdom Metazoa; phylum Cnidaria; class Anthozoa; order Scleractinia; family Dendrophylliidae; genus Dendrophyllia; species Dendrophyllia cribrosa. The sequence continues at coordinate 30,194,421 of JAJLRJ010000005.1, read as the reverse complement.
CCATATCTTCTTCGTTGTTCACCGGAGTAGGACGCGACTGGTCTCCCATAACATAGCGAGTTGTTGACTCCGTGACTTGTTAGCTAAACTGACACAGATGCATATCATTAAGTTGCTTACATAATGCCAATGACGTCATCGCGAGGGATCATAAATATTCAATGAGGTTTGAATAGTTAGTCTGTATTGTTTTGGATCACCGAGGCATCAATTTTCTAACTATAGTTAGAGCGAACAGAGAAGCGGTCACATTACCGAAATAGCTAACTATAGTTATCCCCGTCTTACAGCCATGCTCCGTCACGCGTGACCAGTATTTGTGAAAATTTGAATGGAGTTTTCAAGTTTACGCGTCGGTTTTGTAAATTCATTCCGAGATTCGTAATTCCCGTGAGAATTTTACCGCATTTTCGGAAACAAACAGCAATAAAATATCATTTTATTTGGAATGTTACATATCCGAACAGTATTAGGTTTTTTATGCGTGTAGCGAAGTTATTTTTCCGTTAACTCGTGACTTTCAAAGTGTTTTCCAGAGAGATCTTCAAGGTTTCATTCAAATCTCGGACGTTACAAAGAAATATTCAAACGTTCATTTCAGTCTTATGGATTACTGGTCACGCGTGACGGAGCATGGCTGTAACTATAGTTAGTAGCCCAGATGTGACCGCAGCCAATGCATTGTTTTACATGTTCAGTGTTCTTGATTGTATTACAATCAAAATACACAGCGCGTACCGTTTATCATTTGAGAAGGGCTTTCATTAATCGGGAACGGATTGCATTATAGAAATCAAAATTCAGGTTTAAAATTGATTATTGAAATCTTCCAACGGTAGCCTCATTCGAAATAACGAATGCTGATTGGTTTGTTATTAACATTAGGTGAATGTTCACGTGCAAAGCAGGCGACAGTTGGCGGCTTGACACATCTGAACTATTTCTGTTCGCTCAACAAAAATTCATCACTGAGTATTTTTTTTTGACCTAAGAAAAGAAACTCTTCATTTATAAAACTCCGAAGAAGAATTCTTAAAATGCTAGTGTGCTGGCTCTGAAAGAGGAATTTTCACATAAAGTCAAGAAGATTTCCTATGAATCGAAGTCCAAGCGACTAAATTCACTGAAATCAACAGCGGCCAAAGGTTGCGTATTTCGCCTGTAAACTTTTGACTGATAACTAAGCCAATCAACATTCGTTATTTCGAATAAGGCTACCGTTGGAAGATTCCAATAATCAATTTTAAACCTGAATTCTGTTTTTAATAATGCAATCCGTTCCTGATTCATGAAAGTCATTCCCAAATGATAAGCGGAACGCGCTGAGCATTTTGACTGTTGTTATTTTTTACAGTTGCCTGATGATTGCTTCGCGAGATGCATGAAACTCCGAGTAGCAATTAAATGTCTTTGAACAACTAATCCAACTCCCAAATCTACTTATTTGTAGATTTAGTTTATCTGTTGAGCACTTTGATAGCCGATGAGGACTCCAATCCATTACTTAGATATAGTATTTTTAACAAATAAAACGTTACTCTGGTTAAAACTTGTGTTCGAAAATATAAAATATGTTTAAAAATCCCAACGTTTCGGCTAAAACTTCAGCCTTTATCAAAGAAAAGTGATAAAAAATTTACAAAGAGCGCGTAAATGAATCAACAAAAATGCAAATTTTAGCTAATTACGTCTTGTCCCTTAAAGTTAAATTCAAATACTGATGAGGCAAATGAATGCCGTCGTCCTCATTGAGCAGATTCTTGCTAACATTGATCTCCCAGCCTCCAAAAGGCGTCTGTTACGCCAATTTGCACTCGTGCGTAAGATATTGGATGACTCCCAGAAGATGGAATGACCAAACGTAAGCAATGTTCGGCTAACGCTGACTTTTGAGGTTGTTTAGGTTCTATACCGCTTTCTGGTGTTCTTTCAGTAGAGAAGCAAATTTGTGTTGCGTTTCACCATATTTAACCGAGGGACCGGTTATGAAACCTTGCAGACTTAAATGGCGATAACAAAGGAGCTACAATTTACGTTGAACCGTTATTGACCGTGCGCATCTTTCGTTTTATTTTTTTTTCTATTGGTCATTTGCTCGAACAATTGAAGTAAATTTAGTAACAGCATCAAAGGACACCAACTAATCATCTTCTCCGAGCTTGATATGTTCCATCTCATCGCAAAATTGAAGAAACGCCGAAAAAAAAAGCCGCATAAACCATAAATAATACAATTCAACGCAGTGGAATTCTGGGAACAAGGCTTTTTACACTCCATTTATTGGTATTTAACATCTATTTTTTTTCTAAAATGTTTTCAGAGGATGACTTTGGGTATACTACGTTATGATAATGTGGAATTTATCTGAGAACACATGAAAAAAATATCCGCTTCCCATGAAACCGTCGTATCGTTAATTAATGGATTATACATTTTACTCGACAACGCTTATTCAATCAAGTGTATAAAGGTTCTTACAATGGCATTTACATTAACACGATATTTGGTAAAAGCTTTAGCTTATGTAGCCTGCGAACAGGCTCCTGGCTCGGAGGAACGCTATTTAACGGCGCGAAGCGCCCGCAAAGGGGAGCAGGCTTCCCTTCTTCGTATGACCCCGCCGTCCGAATGGAAGCCTGTCCGCAGGCTATAGCTTATGCGGTCGTGTAAATTACTACATAATGAACGGGAATTTGCAAAGAATGCGTAAAGCATCGCTTTTTGACAATTTGTGAGCCAACATTACACAGTCTGTTCCCTTAATTACTGTTATCTATATCTTTCGTTCATCAGATTTTAAACCACCAACCCTGACGTGCCCAGGCCCAACAATTCTAGCCAACAACGACAAAGGAAAAAATGTGTCAACTGTAAACTGGAGTTTTTCATTTACCGACAACTCGCTGATCGTGAACGAGCCTGGAATAACAAATGATTCCTTTACCGTTGTTTTGACGATAAACGGCAAGAATGTGAATACAGTTCTTCCAAAACTGATAGGAATTGGTACAAACACAGTGAAGTACAGTGTTACAGATGCTGTCGGGAAATCATCCACTTGCACTTTCACAGTTGAAGTAAAAGGTAAGTAAACCCTTTGACTACTAGTGCTAGCAGTGATCGACTTCAATAGTAATTCACAAATTCCAAATTCCAAAACCAGGAAGTACTGTATATCACTTTTTTCCCTCGGACGTAGATGCAAACTTAGACCCCGTTCTTGGCACAATTAGGGAGTAGGGGGTGGGGTGGGTAAAGAAGGTGGATTGTAACCCTCCTTGGGTTTTTAGTGTTACATGTAATATATTCTGAAAACATTTTTCCATTTTATAGACAGCTTCTGATGTGCTATACAAGATAAGTTTAATATTTGCGTTGTCATTTTTCCTTTTTTTAAATATACAAAAATAACCTCCACCGCCGGATCCGGCTGTGTCGAATAGAATAATCGACATTGAGAGCGCTATGAACATATTTGACCAGTGTACCAATGCGTTTATTGATAATACGGAATGTCTCCCAGAGAAGGATTAAGAGCTAGAGCCGAAGAAATGATATATTTAAACATTTTGCTGCTTTAATCCTCGGACGTACACGCAAACTCTAACCTCTACCGTGGTACAAGGGGAAGGGGTAGTTGTTGCAACCATCCCCTTGGGTTTTTGTGATGTTGCAATATTTCGGAAATATTTTACGTCTAATAGATAGTCTGTGATGTGCTCTACAAGATAAGGTTAATATTGTGGGTTGTGGTGCTGCTTGGGTCCGTGACGTCATCTTAAATGGCCGCCAAAATGACTGCCATCTTGGATTTTACTAAAAATGAAAATTTATTGGAAAAATGCGGAAATTGCAAATACTTTTGCTAGGGTTGCAAATAAGATACAACTAAACATTTGGATGCCTTTGGTAGCACTACATAATTATGTTTTTTTTTTTACCGAAAACAGATGAAAAACCCACTTTTTTTATTCCAAAATGGCTTGACCTCATGCTACTCAGACATCATATCATGTTACTATAGTTACTATAGCAATCTGTTGTTGCCAAACTTTACCAAAACCTGTCTCAAAGATCAATGAACAGCACCTGAAGACGGAATGTACTTGGAAAAATCGGAGAAAAACCTTAAGGGGGTGGTGGGGGTGGTGCCCCTCCCCCCTCCCCGTACGTCCGAGGGTTAAGTAGTTAGAGTTTTTACTCTAACTTTAAATTATTCAAACGACAACCACCAAAATTCTGTTTTTCTTTCTGACATTACTCCGAAAACATTTAAATTTGATAGTTTGTTGCGTCTGCACATTTCTTTATCCATACTTTTGAATTCTTTGTTTAATTCGCTGTTGTGATGTGAAGTATAACCATGCAATTTTAACACCTTAATGTCATTTTAGCATCATTTAATTGAGTTTATAATTTTTGCGCTTTTATAACCTAATGAATAAATCAAGACTTCCAAATTATGATGTAATTCTAACATCATTTAAGCTCCCCGTAAAATATTACCAGTCATAAAGAAAGACCTTTGAACTTTCTATTCACCTTCTAATTTGTATTGTCACAGTACTGAAATTATTTGGAGTTTGCAAGGTAGGAGTGGGTGACAGATCCGTTGACTGAACAAATGCCAGTAAAAAAAATACTTTAGAGTGTCCGACTCTAAGTGACTACTACAAAAACAAACATCATGTTACCTTTGAAGTGCTATTTTCTAGAGGACTTCTGCATTCAATCCTCAAATTAAACCAAAAGCAATAAACGTCAGTTCTTATTATGATTTATTATTTTAATCATATTGCATTTGTTACTTTAGATACTGAGCCACCGACTTGCGGTTTCTGCCCTACGGACATCCTGATTGACAATGCGACTGAAATCAACGTGAGAGTAAATTGGCCGAGGCCGCAATGTTCCGACAACTCTGGAAACAACCCCTCTGTCACCTCTAACAGGCAAAGTGGTGATTTGTTCGCCGTACCAGGTTCTTATGAAATAGTTTACACCGTCACTGATGGCACTAACGTAAACAAAAACTGTTCCTTCAGAATAACACTCAAAAGTGAGTATTTATCAGCCCACTTACGGTATTTAAGTAATGAACTGTTAGTTTGAATAAGAACCGAAACGAATAGTACAGGATAAGTTAAACCTGAACAATCGTCTCGATAAAGATGGTTGTTTGCAAGTTATGTATCAGCAGGAAAGAGCAAAACCGAGAAGAAAGTTTATGAGACGCGGATATGTAAGAACATGTTTTCGGATTGTTAGATATAGCTTTCCAAATAGATCATTTAGAGGGTGTCTCCGTAAGAAACGAAAAATGCATTTGGTTCGAAAACTAAATTTTTGGGTCATTTATAACAGCGACAGCAATGTTTGTGATTTTTTCGGGCCTAAACCGCATAAAATTAGTACCGACCACGTGAAACTTTAATTCCTCGCGAAGGCCCGAGCGTAGCGAGGTTAATAAATTTGTCTTGCCTCGGGAGCTAAGACGCGCGAATTCGAGCGAAAAAAAAAAATATATATATATACTTGATGGTGTCCTGCAGTTGCCTGGCAACAATGTGGTACTACTTCATGTAAGCCTATATAGGAGCATGGTAAACAAAGATGGCGGACGGTAAACAGTACGCGTACTATCGAAAGGACCTTTTACCAACGTTTTTGGTTTCAAAGAAGACGAAGTGCAATGGCGAAAAGCCTCATACGCAAATCAAGAGTTTCGACTCGCGGTGCACCCTCCCCCGAGCTTCGCGAGGTTCTGCGAGACACGTATTTCTTGTATATTATTTCGGATCCAACGAATTGAATTTTTATGACTGCTAAGGTAAAGGCTTTTAAATAACCTAATATCAGAGAAATGTATTTTTCGAACCAAATCATTGGTCGTTTCTTACGGAGATAACCTCTTAAATACTGACCTAAAAGGAAGTCATCAAATGTGCTAAATGAATTCAGACCGGGTCCCCGAACCACCGTAACACTTAGTTCTAAAATATGTTTTTCCAAGCGCGAGGGATGGCATTGATAAGACCATAGAGAATCGTGAAGGGTACATCTAAGTTAAAGTTTGTTTTAAATTGCGAAGGATTACAGAAATTATCCCTTTCGTTTAATAAATCTTGAACATGAATGACATTGTGCGAGAACCATTTTCTGTACTGAAAACACTGGCTTTTATCAATTAAAACATTACAGTTGTTCCACAGAATTTAACCTTGGATAAATAAACCTTTTCCAAGAGTCTTAAAATAATGACTTCATTAAACCAATAAAACAATCAAGAAATAGAAGTTATTCAATATGCTTCTAACACCACTGATTTTGTCCGTGTCGAAAATCCGTCCCCGGTCTACTCGAATTTCTAAATTATTTTAGCACTTATTCCGGGCTAATTTTAATTTTAATATTAATCTAAATTAATACTGCTAAAACTGAATCAATGTGGTTAGGCAATTGAGTATTTTTCTCACACAATCAAACAATGGCAGAAGAACCAATTTTGGGACCAATATTCGAGTGTTAGAGAAAACTCTAAATACCTAGTAGAAAAAAAAAGAAGAAATGTTGCCTAAAAACGGTGGTATTTCTTTTCTGACAAGTTGCAACTAGGAATCGTACAATCCTAGCACGGCTATTAAAACTTACCCAATTGCATAACAATTTCTAAAGGAGCTTTGATAAAGAACAAATTTGTCCGTTTTTCAACACACAACTGGAGACATTATTGTAAATTTAACGATTGCCTTGGTTTTGCATTGTTAAGCTTTGTGATTGACTGAAAAATTTCGAGCCATATTCTAAACCAATCAGTAAAAGCCAAGTGAAAACAAAACCAACCTTACTTGTCTGCACGTGTTTTCTCGCGCTTGGTGCTGGCAACATGTATTTGTGTCGAGTTCTGATTTGTTAATTGTATTGCTAGCGTCTGTTGTGATTGGCTAGAGTAGAATATAGTTTTACGACACTCAATTGAGAACTGCTCTATACGCTTATATCTCTTTGGTTTCATTATCTTCACAGAGAAGACCTGTCCACTTTATGCGCCTCCCAAGAATGGTGCCTTAGTCTGCAACTTAATTGGTTCAGACCGATCTTGCTCGGTGCAGTGTCACAAAGATTTTGACTTTGTGTTTAATCCTCCCATTTCCTACTACTGCTCCGGGGGGAAATGGAATTTTTTCTCCATCTTCCCATTTGATGATAAACTACCATGGCCAGATTGTTCAAGTAAGTGGATAAACACCATTAGGGACGGACCATTAGATTTTTGAGGGGGGGGGGGGGGTTGGGCAAATACCAAAAAAAAATTCGAGCACGGCCTTGAACTGCAAAAAAAATATCGTGCAAAACAAAAACCCCAGGAAAAAAAATTCCTGCAAAGCTTTATATTTTTAGAACAATATTTTATATCCAGAAGCAGATGGTCAGAACAAAAATAAATTACACTGACGTTGTAGAATGTTAGCGACTTATATGCACTTGGGGAGGATCAAATGTTCTATCTTTTCATTGGCTTGTTTAGTTTAGCCAATAACAATGGTTTATTTTTGACCCGACGTAAGTTGTGTTTCTTTGCTTTTTAGCTGATTTCATAAGCATGTAAGATATTTTCTGACACAAGGAATGGCTCTTTTATAGTTGTACAGTGGCATTGTAGGTACATATATATCTCAATGGATGAGAAATACTTTGTTTATGTGTTGTACAACAAGCTTGTAATTGCAGGGGCGGCGCTACCGGTGCGGCAGGTGGGGCATTTGCCCCACCAACTTTCGACAGCTCAAAATGGCGGTGGGCGGAGATGAATAGTGTAGCAACATTCTTGACCAGATCTGATGGCGGGGCGCTTTAATGCATTAGAGTTTGCAAAATAAATATTCCGTTAATTAATCAAAAGCCTACAATTTTAGCATCGGAGATATTGTGACTGACTTTAAACTGGAGATTGGATATTGTGAACCAAGCATTTCAATACCCCTTGAGTTACTCGGACGTCAGCTATCGGACTCCAGCTACCGACAAATCCATCAAACAAATCCATCAATACTGTGAGTTAGCGGTCGGCCTCTGCCCTAAGAAGGCTCAAGACATATCTACGAACAAACTATGTCACAAGAAAGATTAAATCATTGCATTATCCAGACATTGCATTAACTGACAAATTGAACATCGCTGACATTGGAAATCAGTTTCTTTCTGCCTCTAATGACAGAGAAAATCGCTTTGGAAAATTCGTTTCCAAAGCCTTCCCATACTGAAAAGAATTGACAGAGAATATTCGAGTGACAGTCGAATTTACTTTCAACAAACAACCAAAATGGAGTTACACCCAAGTTTCAGAAAGTGTTTCGTGTACATGTACTTTTCATGAGAATTAAATTGAACCCAAAGCTGGCCTTGGAAACTGTTTCTCCGGTCTCAGGAATGCTGGAAATAGCATTTCAGAGAGTTTCATTTCAAAAATTTCCCGGGGGAGCATGCCCCCGGACCCCCTTAGAAGCTCGCGCCTTTGGCGCTCAGCACAGGTGATTCGCCACACCAACATTATATTTCCGGCGCCGCCCCTGTAATTGTAAGATGGTTGGGTGTACTACGATGGGCTGTGGAAGCGACATCAACAGGGGGCTGGTGTAAAGAAAATTGTAGGGGCAGTTACAACACCGCGACCAGGCTTCATGCTATCAAGCTGCTGTTACATCAGATCTGACTTGCTATAGTATTCCTGTCTCTAGTATGGCCTTTCTAGTATTCCTAACACGTATATGTGTCAGGCATTAAAACATATAGACTCGCAAAAAAAATATCATGCAAGCAAATCACGGCAAAAAGAAAAATCCTGCACAGTCTCGAGCGTAGAAAAAAATATCCTGCACCAAAAAATTGCCCAACCCCCCCCCCCCCCCCCTCAAAAATCTAATGGTCCGTCCCTTAGTGATAAGTCTATCGGCTTAGGAACAGTTAAATGTTGATAACGCAAGAAAGTTATACATGTACGTTACTTGGGCGATCAGTATTTATCATGTTAAGTTACTAAAAAAACAAACGTTTTGAAACCGATCTAAGAAATGTTAAAATGATATTATAAAAAACATTTAAGAAACTAAATTTTCGGCACACTCTCCGTTGCCTAAGTCAGAGTTAGTTTGATTTTATTGCTGCCGCTGGTCTCCAGAGATGATGCTAAACGTAAATAAACCCATGGGAATTGTATATGTTCGTTTGCGGAGTTGCGGTCCTGAATGGAATGCAAAGCTTCCAGGAAAATATTTAGCGTCCATCCTAAAATCCCTTCAGAGTGAAAGCGGTTTCCCTGTCAAGAACGCTAAAGAATTCACAAACTTTGCAAGCAGCCAAATAGTAGCCGAAGACGAACGGATTGTATCCTTTGATGTTGTCTCTCTCTTCATCTCAATCCCAGTAGATCTGGCCATACACATTGTCCAACGTAAACTCGATGAATCTACTGAATGGAAGCATTTACAAGCTTGACACTTGCTCAAGCTCTCGACCTACTTTCCTTTGTACTTAAACAAGGACACTGACTATAAAAGGGATAGCTCCGCCCCCTTTGTCACACCATCACTGCTTCAACGGCTAATCAAAGATGACTAACACTGCGAGCAACACGGAGGAAGACCGTTGCCCCCCAAAATTGGTCTAATTCTACCTTCACCAGCTCAATCTTGTATAGAATTTATCTTTCACGAAAATAAAACTAATAACATTATTTGAATTTATGCGCCTTTTAGCATGAATATAATATTTTAGCTTGCCAAATTTGAATTTCGCGCCGGTAACGGTTCTCCATTGGCGAGCGGATGCACGTGATGTTGACAGTTCAGTGTCAAGTGTGAAATGACTGGCGGCTTGGCCAGGCCAAGGTTCCTTTTATAGTCAGTGTCCTTGTTTAACAACAGCTACTTATCATTTGAGGGAACTCAATACCACCAGGTGTTTGGCTGTACGATGGGATCGCCTGTCAGCGCTGTGAGATCGCCGAATTAGAATTTTTCTGAAAAATTCAGGCTTGAACGGGATTCAAACCCATGACCTTGCGATACCGGTGCACTGAGCTATCAAGCCACATGGATAGATGGTCTAATGCGAGTTCGTAATATACCCATGACCTTGCGATACCGGTGCAATGCTCTATCCACTGGGTTCGAATCTCGTTCAAGCCTGAATTTTTTTCAGCTTCCGTTTAAACTGCTTAAGTTGAGAGCCACTGCGAGAATCACAAATTTCACCCATGTTAATCCGCAGTTCAAATATGTTTTTCATATATCAAGTAACATTCATATATATTCACTTTCATCGGGTATATTACGAACTCGCAATTGACCATCTCTCCGTGTGGCTTGATAGCTCAGTCGATAGAGCATTGCACCAGTATCGCAAGGTCATGGATTCGAATCTCGTTCAAGCCTGAATTTTTTTCAGGTTGCTTTTTCAACTGCTTAAATTAAGAGCACACTGCGAGGATTACAAATTTCACTCATGTTTATCCGCAGTTCAAATATATGTTTTTCATATATTCACATTCATATACAGCTATTTCAATTAACGTTGTCGGATGAAAGCTCAAAGCCATGACCGCATGGTAGTATGGGCAGTTGTAAATAGCCATTGCATAAGAATCCCATACTACCTTGCGGTCTTGGCTTTTCGCCTCTTTTATCCGACAACGTTAATAAACCAATTTCGATATATTAAAATTCATACTTGGCTCCGAGGCTTGGGGGAATGAAACAAAAGAAATGAATAATTCAACGCTGAACCTCAATGTGATTTCTTTTGTTTTATTTCCCCAAGCCTCGGAGTCAAGTATGAATTTTAATAAATCGAAATTGGTCTATTGAAATAGATGTATATCCCACAGGTTTATTTACCTTTAGCAGCATCCCGGAAGACCAGCGGCAAATAAGAACTGATTATACATTCAGTGACACTGTTTCAAACTAACTCTGACTGAGGCAACAGAGAGTTTGCCGAAAATTTTGTTTCTTAAAAGTATTTTATAAGATCATTTTAACATTTTTTAGATCAGTTTCAAAACTTTTGTTTTTTAACTTAACATGAATACTGATACTAAATACCGTCATGTTAACAGCTTTCCTTTGATTGACGTCCACAAAACTCAAGTTTGTCCGTCCGGAATAAGTTAATAATTTTTTATCCAAGGAGTGCAACGCAGGAGGCCATCTAGTCTAGCAAGACAAAAGGATCTAAGAGAACATACGGACCGTGCGCCATGATAATTATTTTCAACCTAATATTAGCTGGCACCAAAGGAGGATATTACCATCTTCCCGGCATGCACTGCAAGCAAATTATATTATCAAACGGCGGCGACCCGCAAGCAGCTCATTTTACACAGATGCCGTTGAGGTTGGAGGTCGGATGGTCGAAGCGGAAACCTGTCAAAAGAAATCTGTGTTAACTTTTATTATTCTATTCACCTTTACAGAATATTTTCCATTTCGGGTTATGTTTACAGTTTGCTTTAAGGCCGCTCAACTTCCCAGACGGGCCGAAACCCGCGATAAGCGTCGCGTGGTGGACGCTTGAAATCTCTTCACAGATTCATGGAATCAATAAACCGTCTCGCCATTTCAAAACAATGCCGGCTTATATTAGAAGAAATATCCGTATATTTGCTTGCTTTGGGTTATTGAATCTAACACTGGTGAACAGAGCCGGTGAAATAATTCCCGCTGATAAAAATATAAAACAACAGCTACTCAGCTCAACTACTCAGTACGCGACTGTCCTGCTGTGTTTGTTTACGGTTATGTTATTTTTAGTTCAAAATCGATCTTCACTTTTCTTGCTATTTTCTGACTTTTCTATTGTACGAGCACTAATCATTCAGCTTCTTCATTTTGCTGTGACCAAAATAAAACTTGAATCGGTCCACAAATGCAAATAGATCTTCTCACAAACGACGAGCAACTTGGAGCTTGCCGGATGTAGTCACTTTCAATTCAATGCCAATAAAAACAAACAGCCGCCGAAATAGATCACTTTCAACTTCAAAATTTGGGATGAAATCGTGGAGTCAATTGGAGTCAATCAGGTTTTCGAGAAAGTTTATACCTTAAATGACTGGAATTGGGTGTTATTTGGCGTTTGACTCGCCTTTTTTGAATCGATCCAACCAATTTAAAATATGCATTACCGATGACTACAAACAGACATGGACGACAACAGTCAAACTATACCACGATAATTTTTTTTTCAACGGGTCCACTCCACTCTAAGAAAAACCTTTCCTGGCACATCATTAATAGAGGAATAAGGTTCGCATTGTTTTCTTTCGATGCCTTTACATTAAAGCGAGGAAATCCATGTACAACTTTGTCTAAAATACGTGCATTATTCGCTTCCACCGGAAGTCATTCACCCGAATTTTAATCCTCCTTTGCTGGCACCCATGCTGTGAAGGTTATGAGCATTCTCGCTCGAGTCTGGGTTTTGGTCGAGGGTCGAGGGTCGAGGGTACAAAGTCGAGGGTCGAGGGTAATATGTCGAGGGTCGAGGGTAACATGTCGAGGGTCGAGGGTAATATGTCGAGGGTCGAGGGTAACTTGTCGAGGGTCGAGGGTAATATGTCGGAGGTTCTTAGAAAAAAAAAATGTATGAAATTTTCTTAATAGCGACCCGGATCATAATTCACTGTTTGTGAGGTGCCTTTTCTTAAAATCAGACAGATATATATATATATATATATTTAAGAAAAGGCACCTCACAAAAAGTGAAAATTGAAGGTTTGATGTCACTTCAAATGTACAGGGGCAACCAACGAACAATCTTTGGTAAAATACATTACAGTATTCAAATAAATTAAAATAAATGATATTAAAGCATTTCCAGGTGTTCTTCTACATAAAAAACGTTTTCAATTTAGTAAAAAAAGGGAGTTAAAACAACAAGCGCGTAAAAAACAACATCACATACGAAAGCTTTGAACAGTTTACAGAAAGAATTAATGATAACAAACAGTTAAAATGCACCGTAAGTAAGCTTCGAGGTAATTCTTGGTTTTACCTTGAGGTAAATATAACGCCCTGAGTTGTAACTTGTTAACGTTAGCAGAAACCACTTTCGCGCTAACTACAGAAGAGATCTGGAAAAGAGTCTTTTTCATAGGAATTATCACGTGTCCATGACGTCGTAATATTCAAATCAAAGTGGGAAAGTAACGATGGTCGATCGATCTTGAAGCCACTCTCGAAGCTTACATTTGGCTTTGAGCTCCTGTGGTCAATTTTCTTTTCTTTGTTCGCCACATTTGTGCCCGTCTGGTGGTTGAAGGACATCATTAAGTCCGGAAACCCGTAAGTCACTAGCACCTTTCAAAGAAACGAGGGGTGTTTTGCTTTTCGACTGTCGAATAGTGTTGATGTTGGCACTCTTGCGGCCGTTCACGGTCGGTAGGCAAGCCGATTCAGACGGAGTCTAAAAGCACGTCTTGTCTAAAAACTGTATGATCGTGAGTTGCAGCCCATTTGTGACACCTTGCTGTGACCGAAGTTTGGAATTGAAGAGGTGCTTTTAGACTTAAATATTTTTGTGAAAAATCAGTTGGATGGCATTCCCCGTTCGTTGAACTCAGGAGTTTCCCATAATTCATTGCGGTATCTGTTGCGTTCTTTTTGCTGTATGAGAAGCTTGCGATAAAAACGAAGAGGCAGGAAGGGCAATAATCTCAGCAATAAAGTAGATTGCTCGTCTCCAGCGAAAGAAGCGTCTTTTTATCCTTCTACCCGAGACGAAATGTAGAAGATCGTAGCTTTTAAAAGCGGCGTCAGGTTACTTTGCGTGACTTTGAAAAGGGTCAGAAAACATATTATGGTTCCTTTGTCAACAAGCGGAATGGAAGGTGGACCGAAGTGAAACCAAAAATTCCGTAAGTGTTTTAATGTTATGCAGTTAGACTCTGTACTTGATTTTGTTATATCTCTATTAGTAAATAACTATGGTGTTTTGGTTTTACATCAAGCCGAACCGCTATGTTTCGTGTTAGTTTTGGCGCGTTGTTACACGATTTATGTAAATCTTAAACCGCTTCTCTCGCCTGAAGTATTTGTCAAATTTTAATTTCAGCCTACTAGCTTTGGCATAAAGACGCCGTCTTGGCTGAATTTTCTGGTAAAAGAAACGCATTTTCACTGTGTGTTTTAATGTGTGTGTTTTAGCAAAAGAATGTGGTTTATCGGTACTCACACTTTTTGCTCGGCGATTTGGCTAATTAAATCTCAAACATCATGCGTCCTGTTGACAGCGGATGTTTTTCACGCTTTGGAATTGTTAGCTGTTTAGCTGTTGAGCCGCTAGTTCAGCAAAACACTTTCTATAAGACTATAGCCCTTCCATCCGAATTTCGTGAATATAGCTTACTCTCCGCGAATGTTAAACTTCCGACCGCCAAAGTGAATAGTTAGCGGCCGTGAGTCAGAATAGTGATCTTGTTCATTTCAACTTTCTTCTGAGAATAATATAAATTTAGAATAGGTTCTATGAGCTCTTTTTTCTTATGGCGAGATCAGATCAGTTGACTATTCTAGTGAGATCAGATTCAAATTATTTATAGCATCGCATTCATGTGTGTGTGTTTCTGTTTTTATCTCGTTTGTTTGTTTAGAATGCTGTAAAACGACTGCTAGTAATTAGTGAACTTCACTGCTATTGCTTCTGTAGCGATACTGGGCAAACACTGCACTAATGCTGTATCACTAGAACAACTATTCTAATCCTGATCCTAACCCTAACCCTTTAAACTCAAAATGTAACCTTAACCTAAAACCACCAAAAGGTTCCTGTACCCTTAGGCTAACCTAACCCCTTATACTAAAAAAAAAAGGTTAACCCTTGGCCTAGACCAGAACCTGAACCGTAACCCTATTGCTAAGCTCAACTCTATAAGTCATTTAACTCAGGACGTTATATTTACTTTAAGTGCACCCTTTATGCGGTGAGCGCCATTGTAGTTGACAATATTATTCGTTCAATGAATAAGCGCTTAAATCTTGTCATTAAGAAGGGGAAGCGTACAAAATACTTGTTATAAAATACGTGACTTTCATAAAGAGTTAATTATTCAAGGCAAAAAATGTAACGCATATTCCTGTAACTTAAAAATGACATTGCATGTCTTTTACATGTCACGCTTTCGTAACATCTTTTACATGTCACGCTTGCGTGACAGTATAAGTGAAAAAAAATATTCATCACCCCCACCTCCCTCCCCCTTCCAATGTTGATGACTGTTAGTTTGAATGCCATTTTGGATCTGGTACAACATTGATAAGGGGGGAGGGGTAGGGACTTGTTGAATACCATGTTATCCTTGAAATATGCACAACAGTACACAATGTCTCAACTCTTTTTGCAATTGCTTGTATCTTCAGTTTTTACTCACAGTTTGCGACCCGAGTCCAATTTGAGAACAATTTGCCCTCCTAATACAGTATTTTAGCAAGTGACATAACAAAAATGGCAGGTACCTTTTCCAAAATTCAGACAGATATACATACATATGTATTAGAAATTTTCGTAATAACGACCCGAGAGTATTGACGTACCTTTATTTCCGGTTCATTGTACACACACGTCCACGTGTAAGACACCCAAATACGCCCGTATAAATAGCAAACATAAAACAAACATTCCAATATATTTTTTTTTGATCGCTGTTTGTGCCTTCACTTGGACATTAGGGTCTTTAGATAATTGTACTTGACGTTCGCATTCGCGGCAATCTCCTTGCAAGCGTCTCTGGGGAAGGGGGCACAGCAGTTCTAACATCAACGAAATAAAATCAAATAGCCAAATGGGATACATTTGATTTTATTTCGTTGATGTTAGAACTGCTGTGCCCCCTCCCCCAGAGACCCTTGCAAGGAGATTGTAAAAAAATAGCGTTAAAAACCGGAGATAGCTGACAAATCTGTTGAGTTTTCCGTTACCGAGTGGGATTCGTACCCGGTGGGTTTTATCGCCCGTCGAATAGTCATTTGAACACGAGAAATACAGTTTTAAACACAAGTCGTAGTTTATAACAATTCAAAAAAAAAAAGAAAAGCAGAAAAACAGTTTCTGAGCTGTCTAAATCTGCTGTTTATTTTTGACCCGAACAAATGGAACAAGGGACAAATGACAACGGCTTGTTTTTTTTAGTGAACACTTTGGAAATATCTGCAAGGGCCAACAGACAATGCAAAAGCGTCGGATGCTGGTGGATCTAGTCAGCAAATTTGATATAAATACGAAGGAACTAATAAAAGGAAGGCTGACTGTACAATTATACTTATAATCCCAGTTGTACAGTCAGCCATGCTTTATCAGTCACTTATCAGTTCCTTCGTTTTAATAACACCTCACTATGGCAACCAGTGGCATTCTGGCATGTCTCCTCACCACTATGAGATTGTTATGCTCCCTTCCAACGTTCAAAAATGCTATGGTTGCGGTGCAATATTTTCCGAAAGGTCCAGAAATGCTTCTTGCAATCTTTGCGTTAAACATGTTGATAAGAGGGTTATACGCAAGGATGCTGATGGACATTTAATTTATAGTAGGGATTATACCAACACTTACTATCATCCCAGTATGCCTCACATTAAGCGAAAAAATCTCTTATTTACTGGTGTGTTTTACATTGAAGCAGATCTTTACAACTCTCTGGATGCCCGTTACCGACAAGTATTAGAGTCTTTTCAATTTAATGTAATACTAAAATAGCTTGCCTTATGTTTTTTAATTGACCCCCTTGGTAATAACCTCCTACGCAGAAGTTCTTTTGGAGAAAAGACGAGACGAGCCAAAAGAACGTCGGACTGAAAGCACTGAGTAAAATAAATCAGATAAATTGCGGCATTGCCGCTAGATCTCGCGTCGCACGCCAGAGACTGCTCGCAGTCTAAAAGAACGTGTGGGAAGGAGGCTATTCTGCTTTGAAAAATCCGATGTATGCAATGCTTTATTTTGCAATGATTTAAAGACTTCTCACCCTCCTCATTATGCAATGATTTAAAGAAAACAAGCTTTTGTCATTCAGTGTGATATAAAAAATATACTGTTCATTTAAATAAAATGCGGCTTAACCAAACGCTAATTGTTCATGGTAATGTTTTTTTTTTACAATCCTTACGAAATGTATGCCATTTGGCTATTTGAACGCCGTCAGAGACCCTTGGAACGAGGTTGCCGCGAACGCGAACGTCAAATAAAATTATCCGAAGACCCCAAGCGAAAGCACAAAACAGATATTGGAATGTTTGTTGTATGTTTGCTACCGTGTACGAGGAAATTTTTGCGGGAGAAAAATTTTGCGGATTGCCGACTGAATTTGTTTTGCGGGAGAAAACTTTTGCGGATCGAGACAGCTAAAATTACTGCTGGGAGGAAATGTTTGCGGATTTCTGGTCAAGTATAAATAAAATTCTGACCGGAAGTTTCTATAGTTCCCATTTAATATGGTTGCTGTTCTACCCGAAGGGGGGAGGGGGGGATTCCCTATAATGCGCTAATCCGGGGATGCTCCGCCCGAAAGGGGTACCTTTTTTAGGCTGGAGGTATATGAAAGGGTAGAAAAAACACGAGTTGACGTATAAAAAAAGGTAAGGAAAACTGCCATTTAACTATTATAAAAAGCACCTTTCAAAATATAACAAACAGACCGTGACGTAAAGGCTATATGAAAGGAGTACATTTTCAATGAAAGGTATATGAAAGGGGTACCTTTTTTGAAAAAAAAAAACGGTACATGAAAGGGTAAGGGTTTTGACCTTGGGGCGGAGCATCCCCGTAGCTCTGCTAGCGCCAACATGAACATCAACAACGAGAAAACCTGAGTGAATTATTGTGCGTTCTTCTTAAAATGTATCAGTTGATTATGATAACAGTCTCTGGTTCTTTTGAGGACGTGTCTGGAGTTGAATCGGGAATACAGATGAGTGTTGTGCCGGTCGCTTCGGAGTGATGAGAGAAATATGTTCACTGTTAAAAAGTTCCTGTTACGCTGATCACACCATTAAAACAAGATTTACTAACTTTTCTGCGGGAGTGTATTTCTGCGGCGGAAAAATTTGCGGGAGTTTTTTGCGGATCTAAGGAAATCCGCAAAAATTAACCCCCGCAAAATTAAACTCCTACACGGTATTTATACGCTCGTATTTGGGTGTCATCCTCCAACCCAGACCTTTGGCTCGTCACGTCACGCATCTGGCATACGCGTGAACCGGAAATAAAGGTACGTCAATACTCTTGTAAGGATATAAAAGTAATTTACTATGACCCGGGTCACTAATACCAAAATTTCAAATACATACATATTTTTTTAATTTTTTTTTCTAAGAACCCTCGACATGTTACCCTCGACCCTCGACATATTACCCTCGACCCTCGACATGTTACCCTCGACCCTCGACTTTGTACCCTCGACCCTCGACCCTCGACCCTCGACCAAAACCCAGACTTCTCGCTCCCATGACCGCACGGTCTCTATTAAACATATATCCAATATCATATATCATGTAGCTGTCATCACTGCTGCAGGTATTTTGCTTGTACAGCGAAGGAAAATTGTGTGTCGGTTTGTGAGGCTATGAAAATCAACAAACCCGCCAACTAAAATCGCTTGACGTCAATCAAACTGACCAATCCGGTGTCTGCCTTAAAATAACTACATCACCTCACGCAGTATGACACTGAACTAATAATAGATTAAAAATAATTTTCATTGGAAGAGACCCATGTATGGAAATCTGTTCTCTTAGATCATTTTCTCTTGAGTCGAGTGGTAATATTAGGGCACCCGACTTGAAATCCAGAGGCTCCGGGTACAACTCTCGCACTCACTACAAGCCGGTGTTGTTTCACGCAACACCCCCGAGTTCAACTCGTTGGCCGCGCTTCTAAATAATCAGATACTTGGCTCCCTTCCGGTTGTTATGTTTTCTCTTTTATATTCATTTCAGTGAAGTCTTTGATCTAATGTTTCTACATACATGCATGGCCCCAAAAGCTTGAAGCCTTTCACAAAACCTTATATAAATAACGCCCCTTTGCCTTTTTAACATTTTGTTTTCGTTATTTATCCATAACAGAAACGGCAAATCCTTCTATCATGAAGATGAGAAATGTACCATTTTTCTATTACGATGGAGACTGCAACGACCCCAACACGCAAACATCAATTAAGAACAATTTCCTTGCCCTTGTACGAAATGGACTGCTACCACCGATATTTTGCCAACCAGCTACATGCAAGGCGGAAACCTTGGAAGTATATTGTGGAAACGTTACCGCCGCAGAAAGGAGACGAAAAAGATCGTCAACGATGTCGGTATGATTGGTAGCTTCTCTTTTCTTAGCATAGATTTCATAGCCTTATCCATTGGATAAATATCTATCTAGCAATCATTTTATATAAATATTGTTCACTCAGGAAAGGGGGGTAATTCATTTACTGGTTATACTTATAGCTTTTGTAACATACGGAACTGAAAAAGGTCCGTATGACACATGTTCAGATCACTTTAATATCCGTGAATATGATTTAAAAAAGCCCTGTTCACATTGCAGTTAACCTGCGTAGCAGGCGCATGAAAATAATATAGGCGCAAGAAAGAACGGGCGAGCGAGGGAGACACGCCGCGCGCCCATATTTTTTTCATGCGCCTGCTACGCAAACTACATTGCAGTTCAACAATTGATAGGGTGAAAGGATAGTGAAAAATATAACAGTGCCCTATTTTTTTGCATTGCAAAATAAGACTTTTTCGATGGTTAAAACTAAGAATGATTACAGTTTTTAAAACATAATAGTTTAAATTTAATGAAAAAAAAAAAAATAGAAAAACGATCAGGATTTAAATTGGTGAAGTGTTTAAGCTTGGCACTTTATGTTCAGTATAAAAATGCTCGTCTCACGCCAAAACCTCCCTCGGTTTTTTCGAAAGGGAAAACCGTCCCATAGTTTTCGCAGCCCCCTCTACTTTAGTCTTCATGGCGGCGCAAAATTCCCGTTTCAATCGATAATGCTTTTATACCATGCGCGATTTAGGGGTAACACTTATTCTTTTGTTAAAACAATAGAATATTAGAGCACAAAAGAACGACAATACAATAGAATACAATACCATAGAATATATTAGAATACATAATTTTACCTAGTACAATGAATGTGTACAATGTACAATAGAGCTAACACCCTAAATCGGGCATCATATGAATGCTTTACTTCAGCAAGATATCGACGCCCCGGCCGCTCAAGCTGCCCAAGCATTCCAGCCTGCACCGGCCCAGTGAAATGACAACCTTTTAGACGGTCAAGTGCAAGCTCTTTTTCCTCCACGAGTTAAAGAACCTGCTGCTGATTAGTGGGTGTCTGGTTTGTTCATTACACTAGAGTGGAGTGTGGTTGTTATCGCCAGTTTGTGTGTCACTCCCATTTATTCTTTTCTTCGAGGCTTTTTTTGTCGGATTTAGGGCGGTTATCCCTTTGTAGCTAGCAAGTGTTATTCCGCCAAATGGATTGTTATCGCCGAGTAATTGTCTCGCCGAATTTAGTTGTCAGGGCGTGATTGTCCCGTCGGAATTAGTTATTGTTTGCGCGTAATAGAGATTTCTCATAAAAGCGCAGAACCTTATGCAAATTAGTTTCTCACTTTACGAAAATGCAAATAGACTTTCTTTGAAATTAAAACAGGCGTCTTTTTGTGCGCGCCGTGACATACAATTACAGTGAAAAAGACACCGGGAACTTTGGAAGCTGCTATTATCGAGGAAGGGTGGATGAAAGAGGGAACCAAAGGGTGGGAGGTAGTTTAAAAAACGGTGCAAAATCTCATTCTAGCAAGTTCACAAGTACCAGAGTGTTAAAGATTACTACCGGAAGTCAACAATCAGTACAATTGCAAAAAGGGTACAGAAACATGTCAACTCAATCAAGTGTCCGACTGCCCCAAGTTCCCGACCAAAAGCAAAGAAGAAAGACAAAAAAAAAATGAAGGACTCGTTGAAGACGACGACGGGTTAGTCGACGCTCAAGACTCGGACTTGGACGTTGATATACAATACGCAAGACCCCGATGTTCTACAAATTTACTCTAATGACTCGTCCGTTTTACCCATTGTCTCTAGTATGTCTCGCCGATTTTATTTTATTGGAATAGCGAGTTTGTCCCGTCGAATGTTGTTGTTTTTTCGAGTTGCGTCTCGCCGAATTTCGCTGTTAGTGGGTGGTTGTCTCGCCAGATTTAGTACGTTGTTATTTGCATATCTATGTCAGTTTCACTCGTTTAAGTGACATCGTCTCGTCGTTAGCCGTCATAGCGGTTTTCTCTCTCCAAAATATTGTTATGTAGCGAGTTTGTCTCGCCGACGTTTTTCGGTAGGGTTGCAGCTCTTAGAAACCTCTATTTTCATTGGCCTCGTAAAACACAGCTGCTATTGCTTTTAGGGTTAGGGTCCATTGTTGTGTTGTTTGTCCTATTGTTCTCTTTTATAATAGCGCGTATGCATAATTAATGTAGGGGGTTATACAGCAATCTTGCCCTTTTTGCAACGCGCGCGTTTGTCTCGCCGAATTTTGTTGTTGTGGCAAGTTTGTCTTGCCAAATTAGTTTGAGGCGACGCGTGAGTTTGCCTCATAGCCGAATGTTGGTTGATTCTGCATGTACCGGTCACATATTACGTAAAACAAAAGGAACAAAGAACGACAATAATACAAATGCAAAACAAGACCAAAAATACAATACCTCATAAACAATAGAAGACAATGAGTGGTTCATGGATACCGGTACATGCAGAAAGACCCCGAATTTTGTTGTAACAAGTTTGCCTTGCTAAATTTGTTTGTTAAAGCTCAGTGTGTATGTCATGCCGAATCTAATTGTTGCAGAAAGTTATTGTTTATTGCAGGGCATCAGTTGTCTTGCTGAATAATTTTGTTGCTGTAGCAAGTTTCTCTTGCTTAATTTGTCTGCTACAGGGCGCGAATTGTTTTGCGGCTCAATTTGTTTGTGGTTTGACTTAGAAAATTTCTTGGTTACAGTGAGTTCGTCCAGACGCATTTTGTTGCTGTTGTATAACCATGTAGCAAGTTTAAATTTGTCTTGCTGAATGTGCTGCGGGATTATTTCGCCGAAAAGTAAATTGTTACGCGCGTTTGTCGTGCTAGCTGAATGTATTGGATACAGAGAGTTTATCTCGCCGAGTTATAAAGGTGCGAGGGTGAGGTTATTTCGCCGAACTTGTATGTTACAAGGAGTAACTTATCTCGCCGAATTCATCACATTGCGGTCAGCAGTTATGTTTGTAATGACAATCATATCTTGATTTTGTCTCATCCTCGAGTGTTGCTGTTTGGTTTTATAGCAAGGTTGCTTCGCCAAAATCACTGATTCATTTCTGTATGGTTAGTTGTCGATCCAACTATATTTGCTCAGTTATGCACAGCGAGTATTTGGGCCGCGTAATTTATGTCCTAAACGAGGTTTTCGCGCTAAATGTGTTATGTAAAGTGCAAATTAAACCCTCGCGGGGAAAAGTCTTAAATTATCTTAGGAAGAGCACTTCCAGGCCCAATCTTAGTTTACAGCAATTTTAGTCTGTTTTCTAGTTTTGTGTAATCTTTTAGTGTCCGTCGGATAGTTTGTATTCTGTCTGTTTCCGTGGGTAACCTTTTTGCGAAGCTTCCTTGTAGGGATTGTCTAATCAGTATCGTTCATTGCTCTGTCCCTGGACAGGATATTTCGGAGTTGCTTCGGTTTGGGTTATACCCCTAGCTCCCTTGGTGGTGTTTCTTTTAATGTTTCTTCTTTAGTGCTCGGAATAAGGCTGAGTGCCTACCTTTTCCTGCTCAGTAGGCCTGCACGTCTTCGGAACCTCTAATTTCATTCCATCTGGATGAGGTGCACCTCTATTGTTTTTAGGGCTAGGGTCCATTGTTGTGTTGTTTGTTCTATTGTTTTCTTAGCCAATCCTGTGAGGCGTTACGAAAGGTGCAGGTCTACCCTTCCTGCTTGTTGGTGAACTGAAAGGGTAAACCCCAAAGCGCAGCGGCCCGGTGCCCTCATTACATTAGGTTTGCAAACTAGTTATTGGTTTTTAACGGACTTCGATAACATGTACTTTTTAGAACCCCAGACGTTTTTGTGGAGGTGGACATTCACAGACTTAAGATGTCGAGGAGTGGGATGTTGCCTTTTCCGGGTTGCTTTACAATTTTGCTACCCTTCTTGGGGTATTTTTGTTATGATTGGTAACTGTTACTCTTTACTTCCTTGTGCCCCTGCAGCGGTACTAGCCGTTAGTGCTTCACATTTGGCATACGTACAACGTGGTGGCTATTTTTGCGTCCTGTTTCTTATTGTAAGGCCCCCTCCCATAAAATAAGCACAACCACAAGGATAGACTTTTTTAAAGTCCGTTTTGTTTGAGTTTTCGGCAAGTCTACCACAAAGACTGGGGGGGGGGGGGGGGGGGGGGGGGGGGGGGGGGGGGGGGAATTTCTGAGTTATGGGAGGAGGATTCAGGATCTTCAGCTTTTGGAGCCAATTAAAGGTTCCCTTCGGAGTTACTAGGAGAGTAACCGCCAATTATCATCATAGCTCGGGCATTGTTTGCCGGCGATCCCAGTGAAAATGTATTACAATCGCAGGGGCGGATCTAGGGGAGGGGTGCAGGGGGTGCGCACCCCCCCCCCCCCCCCGCCCCCCACTGCCTAGTCTGCGTTGTACGCTTTTAAAATTTGTTTACGTCACCCTTCAGTTACGTCATTCCTTAGAGGTGCACCCCCTTCTAAGAAAAATCCTGGATCCGCCCCTGAATCGTGACACAAACAAAAACGAAAGGGCAAATCTTACCTCATGCCGCTATACGCATAAGTAATTACGACTTAATGGAAATGCGAGTTGTAAGTGTTGTAATTCTTTCGGCGATGATCGGAACTGTTGTGAAAAAGTTGAACCAGTTCAACTTCTACAACAATTACAACAGTAGCCGATGTCTTGATCTCAACATTTAATGGGAACATTCGTCGGCGAAAGGAACGTGCAACGTGCTGTTAATATCCAATCAGCATTAAGAGTTGCGTTCCTTGGCAGCTACATTATAAAGTCTAATTTCAGCCTCATTGCCAGAAATCTGGGACAAAATGGCGGACGCGCGTGCGCAATACGTCGTTCATGCCACCGGAATCGTGTAAAACTTTCTAAAATAAAATAAATACGAGCTTACGGAACACTTAGCTTCAACTCAATATATGTTCTGTGTCGATTATGCAATGCATCTAACTTGAAAACAACTCATAAGCCGTTAGGCTACTTACTTCCCAAGATGTCTCCATTATTCTGATGCTTGTTCGACGCTCTTGTTGCCGTACGTTGTCTCTAAAAATGGTGAATCCAATGCCATATGCTCGTTGATTTGAAAAACAACCCTTGAACAAGTCAAATTGACTTGAACTCGTATTCCAAATCGCTCGTAAAAAGAGCCATGCCGGAAAAGTTCTGCCAAAACAGTTGTAAAATCAAAGATTTGACTAGCCATCTGATGCCATCTGTAAATGGAAGGAGTCGTTGCATAGGGAAAAGAGAACCATCGGAAAATTGATTCTGAAGGCCACAAAGGAACGCCATTTTTGTTTATACTCATCCCCAAGTGTTTGCTGGTACGTACTAGTTTCTAGTTTCTCTCTATCAAAACATGGACGCCTGGTATGGATAAATTTTCACGCAACAAAATATAAACCCGACTGAAAAACTGAGTATAAGTAAAAACAAAATATTCGTTCACAGCTTCGGCTCTTGAAAGGTTTAGCGACCATGTCTGATATTCTTAACCCTATTCAGCCTGGGCTGTTTTTGAGTTCCTGAGCCTGGGGGGGGGGGGGGGGATTGTGCCCCCCCCCCCCCCCCCGCCCCCTTCGTAACTTCAAGAGCATTAAGGCTATGACAATGAAACCTAGAGGGTACATAGTACGTCCAAAACTGTCTCCTTTCCGGTCCGCACAATGGAACGATGACGTCATATGACGTAATTATTAGGTAGTTACTTATACGGCCGCCATCTTGGATCCGCCATCTTTGATCTTTTTAAACCTCTTAAAAACCATCCAAATTAATGCCAAATTAACCAGAACCAATAAATAAGCGCTAAATGACGTAAAAATACAAAAGTTATACCAATAAACATTGTTTTTCTTCATTCAAAGTTATAAATATGCAAATTTAAAAAAAGGGCTGTCAAAATCTTGTTACCATGGAAACATCAAGTCGCGTGTTTAAAAATTGTCATATGAAATTGTTGCCAGATAAATTTTAGGAAAAGTCACAAAGTTTGATGGCGTTTGAATACATATTAAAGAAATTATGAATGTTGAAAGTTAGCGCGGGCACTTTGTGCCCCCCCCCCCCCCCCCCCCCAGGCCGAATATACTGAATACTGAAGTTAATACTGAAGTTAATACTGAACAAACGTCAACTAGGATGAAAACTGAAGCTTAGCACAGAATCCCCCCTGCATTACACCAAGAAGCAGACTGGTCAGGCCTACTAGGTCTTTTTTCGTTTTTTAGGGCACTTTCGTCGGGCTACTTGCCGTTCTTTCTTAAAATCGCCTACAGTTTTGGAGGAAGGTCTTTTTTTACCTTTCCTTGCATACAAGAGGTCAACTGAACTTAAATTGTGCAAGAGTTTGAAGGGAACCTGTTTCCCCGAAGTCCTTGCGGCCATCTTGTTTGTTTTCAATCCTATTGCAATAAGACGCTCCGCTGACTACTCCGCGCGGGCTCGAAATGTCCACGATTTCAGGCAATGTGTTCGTAAGTCGTGTCCTCAAGTCAATAGGACAGCTCGAGCTCGTATTACTGTTACTGTAAATGATCATATTTTAACTGTGCCATCAAACGTTTAAAGTTTTCCAAGAGCGTGCTCGATCAGAGAAGAGCAGAACATACCAAACCGCCCGCATGCGCAGTTTCAACGTAAATCGGCGATTGCTAAACCGTCCTTAGTGCTAGGGGGAAATCGGCTTCTGGATTACAACAATTACAGCCATATGGAGATACGATTGTTGTAATTCAGGCGGCGACAGTCACTGACTGAATTACAGCAATTACAACTATATGAGACTCGGCTATATCAACCATTTATGCCTGTTTTCCATTATAGTTGTAATTGTTGTAATTCAGTCGGCGAATGCCGCCGATCAAGTCTTACAACAATTATGACTAAATGGAACGCGAGTTGTAATAATTTTGTTGTAATTCAGTTGATGATGATCGGCGACTGTTGTAGTTCATGGAAACATTCGTCGCCGATTGTAGGCGACATGAAAGTGCAACGTGATGATAATAACCAATCAGCATTAAAAGTTGCGTTCCCAGACAGCTATATTATAAAGTCTAATTTCATTGTTGTTCACTTCACGTGTTCGCGAGTCAATAGGATAGCTCGAATTCGTAGTACTGTTACTGTAAAGGATAATATTTTAGATAATGAGTGAAATGCGTAGTCTCTGTTCTGAGTACCGAGCCATCTACGCAAGATCGTCGATGATTTTCGCGACCAAAACAATAAATTGAATTCCTGCATGCGCAGTTTCAACAGTTGTAACACTTGATCACCGACCGAATTACCAACAGTTACAACAATTTGGGAACCAGGCTTAACTAAATAGCTAGTGATGAGAACGCTATTGAACTTCGTCAAGTCTATTGATTCCAAAAGGCTTTCTCTTTGTCCAGGTGGATGCTGGTGTGGTTAATTAACGTGCTCATCGTTTAGAATCTCTGTTGTTACGTATTGGGCAACAAAGATATAGTTGTGGATTTCACACAAAGCGGCGATGCTTACCAAAGAGTTCATTAACTTTTCGTTTAGCTTTTTCGATGTATTGACATGTATTAAATTACATTTTAAACATTTTTTCTTTTGCATTGGATCATATAGGTACATGTTTTAAGATTACATTGTTGTGCAATGCTATTTTTGGTTTTCCCACGCGAGCATGGACTATCATACGTAGAACCATCCGTGCTGCTTGACGTGTCATTTTATCGAACAATGCCAAAGGAAATGCAACGATTTGATAAAAAAGCAAGGCTGATAAATGGTACGGGAACGACTAAATTTGTAAAATATCCAATATTTCGAAAGGCACGGCCTTTCATCTTCATGGTCTTACAGATAAGGAAATGCACGTTTTTAGTAATAAAGAAGAATGTTGTATTTATGATTCAATGCAAAAAAATGCAACGTACTAATTTACCCTGTCAATATAACGGAGAAACTAAACGCTAACTTATTTATATAATAATTAACGGTATGGTGAACATTGGTGATCTGTGGGGAAATCCACATGATCGTCCCAGCTACGAAACACCAGGGCTCACTTTTTGTTTGTGCCTACTTTCTATTTGACCTTTTGTTATTCCAAGGTCACCGTCAAGTACGACTTTATAATAAAAGACAGTAGCCTCACTGAAGGAACCAATGATATGGCAGGTCAAGATGCTTATAAGAGCGCTAAAGAAAGGGCTGAGGCGACAAGAACCGACATTTACAACGGCCTGAAACTTATAGACTGGGGGCAATTTAGCGCATCATCAGGACTGCAGTTGAAGGACAACAATGTTGATAACTTTAACCTTGGAGAGGTTGAGGCTCATTGCTCAGAGAACGGAGCAGTGGTTAAAAAGTGTGATGAAGCTGACCTTAACTGTTGGAATCCGCCTTGTAAATGCAACAAAGACGCTGGCACCATCACTAAATGCAGTGAGTACATAGAAGTGATTTTTCATAGCTAGTTGATTAAGTAATAATCCGCATAAGAAGGAAAGCGGTGAAACGCAATGCACGATGGAATGCCAACTTTTTTCATTGTTACAACTAGTGATCTCATTGGCCTAGACTCAAAAACTGCTAAAAAGTTAAGGTTCAAGGTGCATTTTGTTTAATGTTTTTAAGGTTTCAAGTAATTTGAGACCCAATCGCACAACATGGAATTTTTAAAAGATTTTGTACTTGGGGAACTTCATCAAATAAGCAAAATTATTAGCTATTGTCTTCTGCTATTAATTCTGATTGGTTAAGTACGAACATTTCCTAAAATTTATTTGACGCAAATGGATTTTCTTTATTTTTATACTGAAATATAACTATGAACCGTCAGCCGTCCTCTATTCTTGAATTCAAAGATATTCTATGTGGGAAAGAGCCATTGCGGCAGAACAATGAAGTTTACAGTAGTTCTTATGTGGAGCATTACTTAATCGGATGTTTGTTACTTTTTTCATCCTGTCTTATTGCACGGCTTCAAATTTGTGCTTTTTAAGAACACGCTTTTTTTTTCGCCAATTCTATGCAAATCGCCCGCGACCTTTTAGAAAGATATAAGTCTCTGGAATAAGCTAATGGGAACTTTTATTACAGCACGCTGTCCTGTGGGTACGTATTATGACAGTGGCGCTGATGATTGCCTGTTGTGTCCGGAGGGATCATACAGTCCAAACGAAGGCGCCTTGCAGTGTACACAATGTCCAGAGGGGACCTGGACTATAGGAACAAGACAAGAAAACTTTACGGCTTGCACAGGTGATTATTTAGTAGCTATAGCACTTATTTTGATTTTAATAAGGACATTTTTTTTTTCACTAATAGATGATCAATACTCTCTTTTACTGATCAGTTCTCTCTTTAAAACAATGGTAGGGTTTTATTTTTGTGATTACTGGCCTTGTCAAGAAGAAGATCGGCTAGATATTCGTTGCAGTGACGTTGCTGTGACTCTAGAATGAAGTGTATTGACCGCTATTTTGGCCAACATGCAAATCAACATTCGTTCATATGTTCTTATGTTGCCAAATCTAGAATCAGTGCGTCTGTAATTGCTTTAACATGACTTTGTTCGCCTCAAGATCGGTGAAATTACTGAATGCTGATTGGCTGACAAAGGGGACAGAATGTTTTAGTTTTCTTTCAATCAAGGGCAAAATCACCCGCTCTTGATTGGCCGAGGATAAACATATTTCTCTCTTCATTTGTTTGCAATAAATATATTTTTCAAACACAGTACTCGCACACACCGGAGTTGTTTTATAAAAATGGAGACGAGAGAAATCGGATGATACCTTAGAATGGAACTCTTCATGATGAATTACTCTAAACATGATGAATTACTCTAAACAGCAAGCTATTACTTGTTAAATCTTGGATTAAGTAGGCATCTTGCGATTTCGCGTGGTTAAAGAAATTCATTGACGGCGGCCAAGTCCCTTCAGTTCACTGTATAAAAGCTTAACGACAGAAAGAAGAAGGCTGAATGTAGTTAAATAAATTATTACATGTATATCGCAATACCAAAAATGTTTCTTTGGAGTCCATTTAACTTTTTTCCCCTATCTATCCAGAAAGTTAAGCTC
The DNA here is from genome assembly GCA_024195265.1 of Dendrophyllia cribrosa. Classification (NCBI taxonomy): domain Eukaryota; kingdom Metazoa; phylum Cnidaria; class Anthozoa; order Scleractinia; family Dendrophylliidae; genus Dendrophyllia; species Dendrophyllia cribrosa. The sequence goes on along the minus strand of JAJLRJ010000005.1, from coordinate 30,164,984 downwards.
ATTTTGTAGTGGGAGAAAGCTTCACGAGTAGAGCAAATAACAATTGCTTTGTTTATGTCGTATGCTGTGCTTTCTTTCCAGATAAAATAGGCTTTATTCTCTATGATGCGTATAAAAGTTAAGCATATATGATGTGGATAAAGTGGCCAACATAATTATCAAACATTTGGCTCAAAATTTCTGGTATTAGGACAGGGGCGGATCTAGGGGAGGGGTGCAGGGGGTGCGCACCCCCCCCCCCCCCCCCCCAACTGCCTAGTCTGCTGCGTTGTTCGCTTTTAAAATTTGTTTACGTCACCCTTCAGTTACGTCATTCCTTAGAGGTGCACCCCCTCCTAAGAAAAAATTCTGGATCCGCCCCACCTGTTAAGAGGATCGCAACAGTATTTTACATCAACATTTCAAATGAAGAATAACTTTTGATTTATTTCATATATCATCTTGTTTATGATTATGTTAGTATCTTAAAGACAGTGGTTACCATAGCGCCAATAGAAAACAGTCCTTCGCTCCAAACATATGTCATTTATTTTACACTTTTTTAACGAAACTTTTTCATTTTTGAAGTGGAAAAACAAATTCATACGACCGTTTTCAAGTAAAGAAATCGCGAAGATGTTTTAACAACATTTTATGATATTGTACTTTTAAACGCGCTCCTTTTGAGAATTCTCCAAACATGGACCAACTTGTTTCATTGCATATTTTCTGAGTAATCACTCGCAATACACAAATTTAAAAAAAAGACATAACGACCAAAATAGATCTAAAACCTGGCTTCCTTTTAAATCTTGCCTTGTCTCTTCCGATAATCGAATGAAACATGACAGTTAATGCGAAATCAGCTAAAAGTATTTATTTTCTAAATAACTGGAAAATGCCACAAGCAAATTTCTCAAATAGCTAATGACCGACTAATGAGCTGCGTGCACACATTTCAAGTGATTATGAAGAAACTGTATTTCAAACAAAAAAGAAAACGGAACAAAACACAACAATACAAACCAGTTACGTGCTTGACTACATTATATTTTACCGCTCTGACATAAAAACATTCAATTCTCGCATTTTCGATAAATTTAAAGTTCGAGTAATAACCAAAATCACGGCCATCTTCGCAAAAAAGGAAAGGATCGTAATAATAGCAGATTGACATTTATAATAATTAGTTAAATATATTGTCTTTATTGCAATATATAACACCCATGTAACGGCTTTACACAGAACTTACATGTAAGATGACAAAAAAAACAAAACAAATAAAAAAAGGCATCCACATGCACTTACACCAACATTTGCCAATTTTACATAATGTTGAGTGGTATGTTTGAATCTTTTCTTTGCTTCCCAACGGTTTTTTGTGATAACAGCAATGACTATGCCCATCTCTAATGAGTGACACTTTTCCAGATAACTGCCTTGGCAGAGCGGACCTCTTTGTGTGAGTTACTAATGCTTACTTTATTTGATCATTCTAGAGGAATGTGGTCCAGGTTTGTTCTATTCGACTGGTAGTTGAGCAAGTTTACCATTAGGAGTGTGCTACGTTCCTTGCAAAATATATGATTGGAAGAATTGTCACAAAACAACCGGATTATCAAGCTGCTTATATAGTTCGATTTTCAAAGACGTATTCAAAGGGGACAAACTTCAAATAAATGTGGCTACTAAACATATCTGAATTTCGTAACTGTTCATCAGTAGGATGCCTAAAATGTGTGCAATTCTACAATTGGTTTCGGCTCCATTAAATCCTATACCAATTGTAGAACATTTTAGGAGGAGTCACCCACAGTGTGGGCACAGTTACTGACAAAACATATTAGTAAGGAAAACAATGCAAAACAAATGTAGTACGTTAAATAACGAACTAAGCACACGTCAACTAAATAAGCCAAGCACGCGCACAACTTAAGGAAAATTGCGCGCGCGCACCTGCATCAAACTGAATGGAAGCAATATAGAAATTAAATAGGGGCGCTAGTATGATATGAAGGTTCTAAAATAATAAAGGATACGGCGGTCTCTCTCAATTCTAATCCAACTCGTTTGATCATTCTAGATGAATGCGGTCCAGGCTTGTTCTCTTCAACCGGTATAGCCAAGTGTTTCAACTGCCCACTGGGAACCTACTCTTCAGGAAAGCGAAACAAAGCTTGCATAAGCTGTCCAGCAGGCACTGTGACTGTCATTGATGCAGCTAAAGGGATTCAAGATTGTGGAAGTGAGTAAACTAGAAGATTCCTGCTGTATTTTGGTATGTGAGCCATTTTGTTTCATGGAGTGTTTCAATTTGTTTTAGTGCAATGTGCACCAGGAACGTATTCAGACAATGGAGTAGAGCCATGCTTGCCATGTACTGTTGGCACCTATCAGCCGGGAACTGGACAGACTGCCTGCCTTCCTTGTCCTGGGCAAGAATCTACACATGGTACTGGAGCGAGCTCTGTGTCTTTCTGCGAAGGTGCGACATGTTCGGTTTCTTTTTTAATTGTACATCTTTCGCAATGTAAATCAGACAGTCAAAAACACAATTCGCCTTTTTCATGACTCTCAATTCCATACCAAAACAAAAGGGTTGTACACAGCTTGAACTCGTGGCGCCTTTGACCAATTGCAGTATTGATTCCCGAGTATTTTGAGTGCTTTTACGAAGAAACATAAAATTATGTATAAAGTAAGACTACATTATATTCACTACATTCAGTACTCGACACTTGAAACCTCGATCGCTAAGCAAATGGCAAGTTATATAAAACACAAAACTTGCCGGAACAAAAATTCCATCCCATAGCAATAAGCGGGGAACACAATATCAAACAGTCCTATCCATCCATGAATGCCTTGCATTGTCTTGAAAACTTGTACGCTATAATTCGTCCTTCTGCTTTCTTCTGCTTCTTCCTTCTGCTTTTTGGAGAGATTTTGCCGCCATCTTGAAATCAAGAGCGAGATCACGAGATCGCGTGTCAACCACTTAGACCAGTGAAACTTCAATAAGCGTGCATAAATTTGCATGTACTAATGTGACAAGAAAAATAAAGATAAAAACTCAAAGGACAAAAAATAACTTGTCGGTTACGCCACGATGAGTAAAAATTTTGCTCGGTTTTATTTCAAAAGAGCAATTAAAAATCAACTTCTGCCACTGCGTCTTATCCCGGATCTAGGAGAAGATCTTGGAGAGGAAAATCACTTTTTAAGATGCTGTATTATATATTTAAATTAATGCTTGTCTTTAAGAGGGCTGGGATATATAAACTAGAATTTGAACATATCACTTTCAGAGGTGGACACTTGTGTTTCAAGCCCATGTATGAATGGCGGCACATGCGTGAACACAAAAGAATCGTACCGCTGTGACTGCGCACTTGGATACAACGGGGTAAACTGTGAAAAAGAGATTAACGAGTGTCTATCTTCACCGTGCTATCAGGCGTCTACATGCGTCAACCAGGTAATTTATAAGTGTTTTTGGAATGAACAATCGCATATTCCTGAAGGCTGGTTTTCACTAGCGACATAAGCATAAGCGGAAGCATAACAGCGCTTATGTCCAGTGAAAACGGGTCAGACATAAGTATAAGCGAAAGCATAACAGCGCTTATGTCCAGTGAAAACGGGTCAGACATAAGCATAAGCGAAAGCATAACAGCGCTTATGTCCAGTGAAAACCGGCCCGACATAAGCATAAGCGAAAGTATAACAGCGCTTATGTCCAGTGAAAACGGGCCTGACATAAGCATAAGCGAAAGCATAACAGCGCTTATGTCCAGTGAAAACCGGCCCGACATAAGTATAAGCGAAAGGATAACAGCGCTTATGTCCAGTGAAAACGGGCCCGACATAAGTATAAGCGAAAGCATAACAACGCTTATGTCCAGTGAAAACCGGCCCGACATAAGTATAAGCGAAAGCATAACAATGCTTATGTCCAGTGAAAACGGGTCCGACATAAGAATAAGCATAAGCGAAAGTATAACAACGCTTATGTCCAGTGAAAACGGGTCCGACATAAGAATAAGCATAAGCCCAAGCATAAGCGTAAGTATGGATCTTCAATTTTCATTTTCACTTTACGCAAGTTCTTATGCTTCCGCTTCCGCTTATGCTTACGCTTATGCCGCTAGTAAAAACCAGGCTTTAGTCTACGCAAGAAGTCATTTAATTACAGATAAGTACAAAAGGTATAAATTGAGTGTCAAGTGACAAAACTAAGTAGGTAAAGCCGCAGAGATCCACAGTTGGCTCACATGGTCGGCACTTAACCGGTAGGTTATAGCATAAAGCAACTAGGAATATTGCTGCTCCCCATGGATGGGATGTTAAACTATCACAGGTTACCCCAGCATTGTGTTGGCCAGCACCCGTTTATACATACACCTGGGATAGAGAAACAACGTGGAGCAAAGTTTCCATGTTCTATAAGGAAAGAAACTAGGCTTCGAACCACCAACCAGTTCGAAAGTTCAACGCGTTAACCACTAAACCAGCGCGCCTCTTTCACCTTCAAGTGACCGACCTAGAAAACACAAACCTAATTAAAAATAGCACCATTTTTGCTTCTTCTAAGTGCAACCTGAGTCGACACAATACTTTAAGGCTAGCAAAACAAATACAACATCATTCAATAAACAATTAACAATGTTAACCAATGTTGAACAAGGTTTAACAATGTTGTACAATGTTAAACGGGATGGCGATCGATTTCGACATCGTGATTCAACAAAAAATTCCCTCAACATTATGGAATTAAACCTGTCGAATTTATTTGGCCACGACTTTTAATGAGTTTGAAAACGGTCTGCTAAGCGTGCGCAGGTTAAACATTGTTGGACGAGCCGGCCAAACAAATTCAACATTGTTGTTAACACCTGAAAACGAGACAAAAATTACATGTTGAACGTTGTTTAATGCAAAGCTTGCAAAACGTATGAGGTCAACACGTCGAGTTTAACAATGCTGAAAAATAATGAATCATAATGAATTCGTTTGGCCAGGGCTTTATAATATTCACAAACCTTTAGGTTTTGTAAATATTTCTGCAAACCCCCCCTGAAAGCTTTAATACTATTTTTTCTTTAATTATTACTACTGACTGCATTACAAAAGCAACCCTTATAACAGTAAAAATCGTTGATGTGTAACCGGCTCTCAAAATTCATTATTTACAGGTTAATGCTTTCAAATGTCTATGCACATCTGAATATACGGGAAACGAGTGCGAACTTCCCTACAGTCTCTGCAAGCAACGAACGCCTTGCGTAAAAGGGGTGTGTATTGATAAAGCAGGTACATACGACTGCCAGTGTCCTGTTGGATACAACCAGCAGTTCTGCGAGATGAACATTGATGAATGTGCTTCAAATCCTTGCCAAAACAACGGCGTATGCATCGGTGGCTTGGACAGTTACACTTGCAAGTGCCATGCAGGATACACTGGCGCGAATTGCCAGATCAACATCGATGATTGTGCAGCCGAACCATGTCAAAACGGGGGCACGTGTGTGGATGGCCTAAGGTCTCACAGTTGCCAATGTCCGGCGGGTTATACTGGAGCTAATTGCGAGTATGCTATTGATCACTGCGTTGGACAGCCATGTCGAAACGGGGGAACGTGCGTGAATAATCCAACGGGTTACACGTGCCTCTGTAAGCCTTCATATTACGGATGCCGCTGCAAAAAGGGTAACTGTCGATTTTCTTTTCAAACGCTCATTAATAATTCATAAGCATAGAAGCTTATCACGCGAGGCAAATCAAACACGTGCATCAATATTGTAAAGTTTTACTTTTAAGGAGCTGTGGTGTGTTAAATATAAAAATGGGTGTAACCAAGACAATATTTTGCATTTTAGCATGGGAATTGCACGAGATTGTTCATCAAATATACTCATAAATATTTAAGTTCGCTTACACGCTTAATAGGACAACCCTTAATTATTATGCTATAGGCAGTGACCTGAGAAAGCCTAGCTTAACCCTATTCGGTCTGGGCTTTTTTTGAGTTCCTGAGCCTGGGAACATTAAGGCTATGACAATGAAACCTACAGGGTACATAGTACGTCCAAAACTGTCTCCTTTGCGGTCCGCACAATGGAACGATGACGTCATATGACGTAGTTATTAGGTAATTAGTTATACGGCCGCCATCTTGGATCCGCCATCTTGCATTTCTGAATTTTTTTAAACCTCTTAAAAACCGTCCAAATTGACTCAAAATTAATCAAAACCAATAAATAAACGCTAAATGAGGTAAAAATACTAAAGTTATACCAATAAACATTGTTTTTCTTCATTCAAAGGTATAAATATGTAAATTTCCAAAAACATGGCTGTCAAAATCTTGTTGCCATGGAAACGTCAAGTCACGTGATCAAAAAATTGTCATATGAAATTGTTGCCAGATAAATTTTAGGAAAAGTCACAAAGTTTGATGGCGTTTGAATACATATTAAAGAAGTTATGAATGTTGAAAGTTAGCGCGGGCACTTTGTGCCCCCCTCCCCCCCAGGCCGAATAGGGTTAAGTTCCAAAGAACTTCAGTTTTGGCTGCGTTCGAAAATAGATTGTTATCACGGAATTAGGATCCAATAAGAACAAGTTCTTTATTGAGTCTTCCCTCAATTGTAGCAGTGTCACAGAAAAGAACAATACGTTGCCGTCAGCATAAATTTAATATATTAATTAACATATTCCTCTTGTTTTTTTTTTACACGAAACAGATTAAATAAGTCTTGAAAAGTGTCAAAAAGGAAGCACCAGAGCCAATTATTTCTTTCACTGTTTGAAGGTTGCGTAACTGATAATGTCGACTCGGGGTCCAATGAAATGTGTTGTCGATCCTGAAAACCTATATTGTTTTTCTACTTCTACCTTTACAGTCTTTCATTTTCAAGGTCCGACAAGAACATTTGACCGTTCTCATTATGTAAATCAATTATTTTGATTATCAGTTATAGATGACACAAAGAACCGCATATTTTTATTAAGGATATGGTTAAAACATATTTTAGTGGCCGAAGTATTCTTAATTCGTCATGTAAAGAAATACAAGGTATCTAGCTAGATAACAAGCTAGATTAGACGTCATCAAATGTAATTAAACAAAGGCATTATATTCATAATTTATCACAATTAATTTTCAGTGCTCTCGTCCGATTTCGATTTGTCCTTCCAAGTCAGACCCGTTAAGTCCTACTCTGAGATTAAAAAGACAATTCCAAACCTCAACGCCTTTACACTCGCATTTTGGATACGAACCAAAGATACTAACCCAGGAACAGTGATATCGTACGCCACAAGAGTAGGAGACATCGTGCAGGACAACGCCCTTGCATTGCAAGACTATGCTGCTTTTAATCTATTTGTAAACAACGAGACCCTTTTTACTGGTTTGGACGTAAATGATGGTCAGTGGCATCATGTGGCAATCACATGGGAGAGCGCCGGTGGGACGTGGCACGCGTACCAAGACGGTGTGAAACTGACATCTTCCTCTACGCCTTTCCAACAAGGTCAAGTTATAAATGGTGGCGGTGTGCTGATCCTTGGACAAGAGCAAGACGAAATAGGCGGTGGATTTAACACTGAGGAGAACCTCATTGGCGATGTTAGTCAGATGAACATTTTCGACTATGTAATGTCTGCTAATGACATTTATAATCTGGCTTACAGCTGTGATCACGTCAAGGGAAATGTTGCCGCATGGGGCGATTTCAGAGAACAGCTGTACGGAGAATATCACGTGACCGACAGGTCTTACGCCTGCGACTGTAAGCAGTAGTATACGTTTCTTTATTTAACATCTACCAGTAAAAGATATATAGATATAGGCTAGTCTAATAGTGGAGCTAGCAAGGAAAAGAGTTAACATAAATAGATAATATCAATAATCAATACCAGTTTTTAGTTTTTTGTTCGGGTTTTAGTCTTTTAGTTTCTATCAGAGAAAAATAGCGTTGCATTTTACATACCTATACTAACAAACTCGTGTAATCATTAGTGAGCCTGTCAAGGAATGATTAACTAAAAGATTAATAAAAGAAAGTTGGTTTGAAAAGGCAGTTTCAAACCTGAAAAACTCGCGTACGATCTAATAATCATATCCATTGCACTGTACAGCCTGTTTTTCGAAGCGTGAAATATTTAAGTATAAGAGATCAATCTTGGACTGGTACGTTGAATGTGCTTGGAAAGGTGCATACAGTCATAAATATAGCCACGAATAGTTATGTCTTCATTTAATAAGTACACAAGAGCTCCCCTGCTAATCATGTTAAACTTAGAAAACAATTTATTTTGTTCTGTTTAGTTTCCGCTTCCCAGAGAAAATTCTCCCAGACCTACAAATCTTACATATCGGGAAGCGATGACAAAGTGTTATCTAACAGTAACCCAGAGTCCTGTGCATCGTCCTGTCTATCTGAAGCTGGCTTCATCTGCAGATCATTTGAATTCGACAATTCGACCAACACATGTCGTATGAGCACAAAAACGTCAAGTAACGGTGCTCTGTCAAGTGCATCTGGATATAGACTTTTCGAGTTTAGTAAGTATTAAACACGTACTGTTCATAAATAGTTTTGAATGAGGTGTAAAATCTACCAGGATAACTTAACATTTACACAAGCCATCACGTTGGAAATTACACGCATTGACTGGATACGACCAGGCGTATCACCACAACCGGTAGTCCACATTTTGTAGTGACATTTTCTCAAAAAAAAAAATACGCACACCATTTAATTCTCATATTTATATAAATGGGGTTGTTGTATAAGCCTGGGAGTATATTTCGACGGAGGTTGGAAATAAGAGAAGCCTGCGCGCATGTGTTATAAATGTGTTTGTAATGACGACTTTTTTGCAATTTAGATTGTCTTTCGAGCCTCGGAGTATCTACAAGCCAAGTTATTTCAGATGCCGATATGACAGCATCAAGCAAGTTGAACTCACAGCATGAGCCATTGGGAGGACGTCTACATTATCAAGCCCGGCTCAATTCTCAAGGAGTAACAACTCAGATTGGAGGCTGGGCTGCTTTGACCAACGACCAGAATCAGTGGCTACAAATCAAGTTTAGCCAGATTTTCCAGATTTCAGGCGTGGCCACTCAAGGCAGGGCAGACGGTGCTCAATGGGTGAAGACGTACAAACTTGAATACAGCACCGATGGTTCGAGTTGGACTTACTATCCAAACGTAAGGGACTTTTGATAATGTACTTGACGATTCACCTATGAAACGTAAAACAAAGCGCACTTTAAAGCTAAGAACTTGTGATTCCAAAACTACTCAGCGCTCGGACGTACCACCGGACCGGACCGGACGTACTAAAGGGTTTTCCATTTTGGGGGCTAGCCTTTCAGTACCTGTTCATTGTTACTTCGGATACATTTTAATGTGAATTTCTTTTGTCTGACATACGAAGTTTCCATAATAATCAAATTTTCATAGGCATGTTAAGTAAAGTGTTCATTTCGTGGCTCGAAAAAAAAAATTAACTAAGAAAGGAAAATGTCTGGCTTAAAAAGAGTTACTGTAGAGAGAAAAGTAATTTGAGACTGCTACGAAGAAAGATGGTTGTCATGGAAATGTGCCCTTGTCATTTACAAACCTATGTCGCATTAAAATGTTCCAGAAAAGGTTTAGAAAAGTCACAAGAAAGATTGGAGCTTGTTCAATGTTTTAAAACATATAAACGATCAAAGTAAGAGGGAACACTTTCCACCCATCCCGCGTCCTTCTTGGGCTTACCTGTAGGACGAGTTTAAAGGTCCGTAATTCTTAAAGTTTTTGTTATCTTTACGCGACAGACTCTTACCGGTAACGTAGACCAGCATACAGTGGTTCGTAATGAAGTTAAAGTATTCCAAGCGATGTATTTGAGGTTCAGACCGCAATCATGGAATGCACATATTTCAATGAGGGTAGAAGTGTACGGCTGCCCATTACGTGAGTAATTCATTATAACGTATTAGGGATATGTGACAAGGGGCCGAAAATTTATCCCATTCTGAATCATATTCACACTCGAATGGTTTGATAATGCGAGAATCCAGTTCTGACATCAAATGGTCTAAGAATGGATAGAAAATTGCTCGTTTGTAGACTGAATCAGATGGAACATTTTCTCGATGCGATTGCCGGCCAGCAAGTATGGGCTTGGATATTGCAACACAATGTTTCTCTGAAATAGATACCGCTGCCTGGTAAAACGTGTTCCAATCACCGCGCTTCCTCGCGTTTTTTACGAAGTGACTGGATTAAAACATCGGCCTGTGTATGTGCTTGAAGCAAATCCAAATCAACACTATAGATATGTCGTGAAAGGTACGATAAAATGTAGCAGCCATTCACAAGCTATTAGTGACATGAACTCAAACTAAAGCATGGTGTTGCTAAGCTTCTTGCTCTAGAGTCGTGCAAAGTGTCGAGAACTTTCAAAGCCTTTAAAATTACATCAAAAGAATTTCAGGAAATTATTAAGCTTTTTTTTTTTTTCATGGATCTTAAAAACTATGACAGGTGGGCTGAAACATGTGTAGGCGTGGGCCTAGGGCCAATGGCCTAGGGCCTATCGCCCCCGCTTTCATTCCTTTCTTCCCCCTTATAAGCAAGTCTGGTGAATAAATTGTTGTAGAATTAACAACAATGTCAAGCGGCAATCAGACGAGAAGTTCAAGCACGCTTTTTCTGTCTTTTGACTCTCTTTTAATGCATAAAATTTATTTTCCTTCTTAATTTATTTTATCCCTTCGAATCGTCCATCAGCGACGTGGAATGTGGATGCGTTTAAAATGTCATTTATTTCGAATGTCATAACATCCAAAGAATGTCAGTTAAGGTGGCTCCGTTGTTATTTCGGGCGCACTCGTCTATGACAAACTTTGTCTCATAACTTTTCCGGCTCTAAAGCGATGCTTCTAAAACTTTGCGAAAACTTACAGCTATTATCAGGCAATGATATGTTAGAATTCGATTTTAACAGGAAAAAATATATTTAGTGATATTATAGGGCTTAAATGAACCCCACTTTTTGAACAAAATCGCAGATTGTTAAGTCAATTGCATGAAGTATTGTATTGGTGTATACCAATATTCAATAGGCTATCGGTTTCAAACAACTTTATTTCGTTTGGTACGTAGCAGAAGCGTAGCGTATAATTGAAGCAATGATCTGTCAATACAGTATGTAGTATGCAGTACAGTGTAGTTCGAAATCTGCAAAGTAATACAAAAGTGTCTATTCATGATCTTCAGATAACAGAAAGTAATACGAAAGAATATTTACCCGATGGCCTTCAGATGTTGTCTTATCACAGTTGTTTCTGTGTCAATTAGTCAGTAATACAGTAATTAGACAATTATCGTTTATCACGTGTTATGCGCGTGTAATAATATGAAATTATAATCAATGACGATACCAGTATTTAAAATTTTAAGAAAATTTTGGGGCTTATTCTTCCCCATTTCTGCTCCAACGATTTTGCTGAAACTTGGTAAGGGTATGTATTAAGTCAATGTAAGCTGATTCCAGAAATTTAACACAAATATAACAGCAAATTTTTTCACAGGGTGCGATTTTGTTCAAAAAGTAGGGTTCATTTAAGCCCGATTATCACTAAATATATTTTTTCCTATTAAAATCGAATTCTATCATATCATTGCTAGGTAATAGTTGTAAGTTTTCGCAAAGTTTTAGAAGCATCGCTTTAGAGCCGGAAAAGTTATGAGACAAGATTTGTCATAGACGAGTGCGCCCGAAATAACAACGGAGCCACCTTAATAGTTTTACTTAACTGGTTGAACAACATTTACCATCATGTTTGAAATATAACACAATCCCATTTCTTGTCTTAAGCCATCACTAAACCAGCAGACAGTACCAACGAATGCAGCCCTTCACCTTGTCAAAATGGCGGGACTTGTGCCAACAGATACAATGGATACCTGTGTGTTTGTAATGCAGGTTATTCTGGAACAAACTGTGAGACAGGTAAGAGTTAGATCTAAAATGGCCGCCAAGATGGCCGCCATCTTGGACCGCCGTCTTGGATTTTACTAAAAATTCAAATTTATCAGAAAAATGCGGAAATTGCAAATACTTTTTTTTAGAGTTGCAAAATAACATGCAGTTAAACATTCTGATGCTTTTTGTAGAATTTTATGTTTTTTCACCGAAAAAAGGTGAAAAACACGCATTTTTTTTCAAAAATGGCCTGACCTCATGCTACTTATGACATCATATCTCGTTACCATAGCAACCGGTTGTCGCCAAACTTTACTAAAATGTGTCTCAAGGATAAACAAACAGCTTCTGAAGACAGCATGTGCTAATCTTAAACGGCGTTGAAAAAATCGAAGAAAAACCTTAAGGGGGGTGGCATCCACTCCTCCCTCCCTTGTACGTCCGAGGGTTAATAGGATACCAAGAAAGGCATTAAGCAATAAAGACACTTCCGAGAAGCCGACAACCCCACATAATCTCTGCCAACTTACCAGTAGCTACCAGTAGATAGCTCAGTTCTCTAATCATTCTCCTAAACAAACCGTTGCTTGTTTTTCTATAGCAACGCCATGTAAAGCGATTGGTGCACCGATATATGGAACAAAGTCGTCGTCCAACTTCAACGCGGGGAGCTCAATCACATTTACTTGTAACGCAGGATACTCTCTTGTGGGCTCTTCATCTAGAACATGCCAAGGAGGAGGCTGGACCGGAAAACACCCTGATTGTCCAGGTAATTCATAAACTGCTCATCACTCGTCTGATTTCTGAGGAAGAATACAGTGAGAACGTTCAATCCTTCACTCAAAACAACCAACAAATTGTTTTTACACGTTTATAAACGTTGTTCTAATGTGACCTACAAACAATGACTACTAAGAATCTCAAAATTGAGTAAAATGTTTTGGAGCCATTTTACGTAATGCCCATTCGTCTTTCACAAAAATAGTTTATTAAATTATTTCTTAAAATGTTCTGCTTGACGTCATGCATCTAGATACGGATGAGTGTACAAGTAACCCATGTAATCAGTGGTGTAAAAACACTAATGGAGGCTACATCTGCCATTGTCACAAAGGATATCAACTTCAAGGATCGACCACGTGTGTTGGTAGGTTTAATACCTATTGAATCACAAGATTCTTATTGATTATACAGCTTTGAATTACTCCTTGTACGTTGCGAATGACACAGGGGAAAGTCAATTAAATTCTGATAAGCTTCATGATGACAAAATCTAAGCTTTAGTTTGTTTCTAAGTAGGAAATAAATGAAAGGTGCCTTTTACAAGCTGTCTTCTTTGAAATAAATAAGCAAGCGACTATTCTTTCTTTCTTTTTCGAGATATCAACGAATGTTCAATGTCTAATGGAGGCTGTTCCCACACGTGTCACAACTCTGCTGGTTCATTCACTTGTTCCTGTCCAAGCGGCATGGAGTTGGATTCTGGGAAAAGAAGTTGCAAAGGTATGATAAATATGTAATCATTTATGCAATGAAGTCAAAATAATAAGAAAATCAATTTATGATCTTCCCCATTGATTACATGACCATTATCACCACAAATATATCATAGTTCAATGGAAAGGGTGTGCAACCGCTACCTGGATAGTTAGACCCCCGTTAGGCTGTTCGATGGAATTTAATTTCTTCGCGACTTAACCTTTTGAATATATATTAATAAATTTCGTCAATGAACTATTTAATTTTACTTTAGGCAATTGAAATGTTCAATATACTAGCCTGGGCAAAAATGAGACAGGTCGTTTGGGAAGAGATGACGACATGTTGTCACAGTTATGGCTTTTGGTTTCTCCATAAACGGACTGACATAACGATTTCTTTCTGAAATACATTGTTGAAATGCCTTCTATCAATGCACACGAAGAACACTAATGTTGGATGTTGGAAAGCATATAGTACTTTTCTTCCATGTCTGTTATTGGTAAGGCCTGTGATAACTTTTTTTCATCATTCTTCAGACGTCGATGAATGTGCATCTTCAAACGGTGGATGTGAACACACCTGCATCAACACACACCAATCCTTCTACTGCGTCTGCAGACAAGGATACACTCTCAGAGCAGATAAAAAGACTTGTACAGGTAAATGGTGTTATGAAGTAAATCACTTGTATGCCCCGCTTCCAGTGGAGCGCAAAAATTTCTCCAGTTGACGTTGTATGTTGGTTTCGCAAACAGAGAAAGCTTGCTCGATTCGTTAGATTTCATTTTGTATAATATTATTTGCTGATACATTCAAAATAAATCTGATATCAACGCACGATATCATATTAATAGCAGTATATTTTATTTTTTATTGATCTTTGCAGCATTATCGTGCCCCGCTTTGAATAGTCCATCGAACGGCAACGTGGCACTAAGTTCTGGACTCGTGTTGGGAAGCACTGCAACATACACTTGTAACAACGGATACAGAGCCTCGTTTGCAGCCACCAGATATTGCCAAGCAGATGGACAATGGTCAGGAGGAGCACCCAGTTGTATACGTAAGTATCTGGCCAAAACTAAATTCAGTAAATTTACGACTCCAGTTTTGGGTTGGAAAAACATGTTCCATACTTGTACTCGTTATAACGCAAAAGACATAACTGCATAACGGATGTGTATGCAGAAATAATGGAACCCAATAGAAATATGATATTTAGGACTATCGATGATCATGAAAACCAACCGCAAACCCAAGAACAGTTACATTTAACCGTATTTTGAAACGGGATTTCGGTCTTGTAGCTCCAATTGGCACTAGAAGGTAGGGGAAAGACGAAACGTAGCCGAAAATTCAAGAATTGTTAAAGCTATCAGGGTTAAGAGTAACTGTTCAACAATTAAACGGCGTCGCATAAATTGATCGATTTCCCATTTCCTCAGTAAGTCAACGAGATTGGCTTAGAATAAAACAAAATGCCTGAGGCAAGGTTAAGATAACTTTTAAGATGCCCAAGCGAACTGCAGACAGTAAAAACGGAATAAACATTCATTATACACGATCATTTTAATTGAAATTTTATCGCATACTTGGCTGTTGGGAAATGGTCTGATGCAGTCTCTCGTTTTAAGCGAGACGCGTATACTTGTCATGTAACTTTATATTTGCCCACCGTGTATTTTAGTGGGCTCTCTGTTTTTAAATTTTCTTTCACTTTAGGTGTTTTCTGCGAGGACATTGGTCAGGTAGAACACGCTAACCGAGTCCTTACAGGCACAGATGGCGGAAAAAATGTTCTCGGAACCACGGCAACTTTTACTTGTCATGCGAACTATCGAATGCCTGCGAATGTTGATGCTACAAGAACTTGCCAGCAAGATGGAACATGGAGCGGCACACAACCAAGATGTATTGGTATGTTAAGCAATAGTACACACACAACGTCTGCCTCTCAAAATTACTCCTTGAAGGGACATGAACCAAAATCATTTTAGTATCAGGTACATTCCATATGTTGCCGGTTATTAACTACCCAGTACTAGGGCACTAAACTAGTGGACATTACTATTGTTTCAATTCGTTGGGTGCATGCATATACAAAAATATTGAATATTCGGAATAATCAAGTTATAAGCGAGTGTTACATGTATCAAGCGAAGAAAAAGCATAAAACCTGCTTTTTCCACTATATCACAAAACTGGGTCTATTATTAATATTATTTTTATTGTTATTATTATTATTATTATTATTATTATTGTTATTATAAAGACATTTTCTTTTTTATAAAAAATATTAGTTATCGCATTAATGAAAAGAAAATAATGACATCGGTAGGAGCTTTTCTCTTTGGCCTTGGACCTTAAACGACTTTTAATATTTAGTTACTACACTTTCTGTCGTTTAATCCTTGTAAAGATTTAACAAAACTACCGTATTAAAAAAAGTTAAATCATTCATGATTTACGGTTTATTGCAGCTGCTTTCTGCAGCCCAGTTCCAGTTCCCGCTAATGGCGCTGTTCAAGGTTACCGTTATGAACTAGGTGCTACTCTTCGCATCACCTGCGATGGTGGTTATAATCTGGTGCCATCAAGCTCATCATTTAGAACCTGTATTTCTGATGGAGCAGGAGGTGGAAAATGGTCAGGACAAGATCCCGTTTGCGAATGTAAGGAATTAAGACATATTTTGCTTGATGTGTAATGTAAAACAAGAAAAAGGAACTAACAAATGTGACATAAATTTACATACTGAAAATATTTCAAATCCAACATGGTTTAGGGGGTTATTTGTTTGTTTGTTTGTATGGGGAGATAGGAAGTAAGGGCTCAAACGTTTTCCCCTAAAGACAAATTAATATATACGTTATCCTTCAGAGGTGACGAGACAAAACCAAGTAAAGAATATATTGTTTGTTACACCATATCTTCCCTGGGTTATTATTCACGTCAAATAAGGGAAATTCAGGTTCAAACATGATGGTATGGACTTAAATGAAGATTCTACTGTTCTAGGTGTTTCTTGGTGTTGCGGAAGCCATTGTTAGTTAGCTTTTGTTTTGTGGTGTGGGTATTGTTCAGTGTCTTTTGAATCTTTTGTTTTACGTCATTTTGTGATCACACCATCCGCAACACCAAGAAACTACCATGATTGTTTCCTGCGTAAAGTAATTGCAAAGTGTCAATAGATTTATTTTTTTATCTGAAATTTCAGTGGTGGACTGTGGAGACCCTGGAAACCCATATGGTGGTTATCGTCACATAGCAAACGACACAAAGTTCCAGTCTAAAGTGACGTACACATGCAAACCAAAACATCACCTGGAGGGAGAGGACAATCAGGTGTGTCAAGCTGATGGGTCATGGAGTGGTTCTAAGCCTGTTTGTTTAGGTATGTTTGGTAAATTCTTCTCCTCTAAGACTCGTAAGACGACAGTCATTTTCTATTTTGGTTAATAAACATTGCTTTTTACTATATTTACGATGAAGGTATTACATATTTATTGTATCTGATCAGTTTGAAAACGAGTGCCATTTCGATTAATTTTTTAAATTTCATTTGTTTGCACTTTTCCGAAAGGAAATAACGAATTTAGTAACCTGTCCGATCAAGAGAAAACGGTACGGCCGTACTATTCGCATTTACACGGCCGCCATAAATTTGTATATTCATAAAGTTCCAAAAGATAGGAAGCGAAATGACGCTTCCAGGGTCCTTTCTCGTCGGGGTTTACAAGATTCACTGGGCCAGGAGATCGATGATGGAAACGACAACGTTGTGTTGCGTTTTCAATAGAAAAGTTGTCTGTTTAATGTTTAAAACGAAAATCGTCTTACTTTCCGGATGTCTCGAATCCATAGATCTGATTTTAGCTCTCGCGATGACAACAACAGCGAGATTGGCAGAAAACAGTGGGTTTAATGAGCTAAAATCTACCTCCCATCTCAAAAACTCTCCAGACTCGTAGACTACAGTTCGATGGACATTGCTGGAGAAGCAAGAACGAGACTGATTCTCAGCTACTTCTCTGGGATCCAACACATGACTGGCGATCAAGGGGGCGCCCAGCAATAACTTTTATAGACCAATTAGAAAAGGATGCTGGACTGGCACGACAGGAATTCCCAGTTATTAGTCTGACAAAGGAGAGTGGAAAAAACTCATTAAATCGGTGCGGGTGTGCCCGAAGTAGATAGATAATGAGCAAACACAATACCTCTTCACATACTTTTTACATTTTATACATATCTTTGCCGTTTCCTGCAAAACAATAAGTCCGAAGAAAGGAATTTTTGAGTGTCTGACGTCACTTTCGCTGGCTATCTTTTGGAGCTTCAGGAACATGCAAATTTAATGGCGGCCGTTGAAATGCGAACTACGGCCGAAAAAAAAAACCGTTTATCCGTAATCGGATGCAATAAACGGTTTCGGAAGGTTACTAAATATATTATTTCCTTTTGAAAGTGCAAATAAAGGAGACAAATACTAAAATTTAATCGAAAGTCTGTTCTTTGCCAAGAACTTTGTCTTGTTACCTGGAACAGATTGCTCTAGCTAATTTGATTCCATCACTTCATTCATTTTAAAACAATTGAAAGTGGCCCAGTTCTGACTCGTTAATCCTCGTGTGATATTCTACGAATTAAAATATTTATTTTGTCTTTCTACTTGCAACCAAACACTGATTTCAAATTGGTTGACTTTGTTAGTGTAGCCAAATAGGAGAGATCTAGAGATTATCTTCGTACTTGAATATTAATAGGAACGGCCTTAAAATCACTTTAATTGCTTATTATAATCACTTTTCATAATAATAATAATAATAATAATAATAATAATAATTTACATACTTATATTGCGCATATTCCACTTATACGTTCAGTGCAGTCGATGTATAGATTATTTCCTTAAAATAAATATAATTGATGCTATTCACAGAACACTCGTGCGGTAATCCTGGTATCCCTGCTAATGGAAAGAAGAACTCTTCTATCTACCAATATGGCGACTCGATCAAGTTTGAATGCAATGTCGGTTACACCTTAACTGGGTCGGCAATTCGCACTTGTCAAAATAACGGTCTGTGGACTGGAACTCAACCTACATGTCCAAGTATGTAGTACTTTGATTTATAAATTTAATTCAACGATACTAGATATTTGCTAATTCCGCAAATTCTATGCCGGCAACTTGTCACATTTTCTGCTACAGAGTTGTAAGCCTCCTTTGGTACCGAGATTATGCCGATCGAGAGTAGAATCAATTCGTGAAAATCGTCAATGCAACAAAACATCGCTTATTTATCGTTTATTTAAAAAGAGGATCCCATTGCCATAGAATTTGTTATTGTAAAAAATCACGATGGAATGTCTTAAGTCAAGAGAATGAAAGCATTTCTGCTCTGTTCGAGTTAGTCCATTGGTTATAAGAGTTATCATAACGATGTTGTGGTGTAATAAATGAGATGATATGCACCTGCGCTCGTCAGCACTGTATAACTTAATTTTGGCAACACTTTTGCAAACCTTTATTTATTTGCCATTTTTAGTTGTCAGCTGTGGCGATCCAGGTACACCAGCAAACGGAGTCAGATATGGTGACATTTTCACATACCAAAGCACAGTCCTTCTGGAGTGTGACCCTAGGTACAAACTTGTGGGTGATCTCGCCAGGACATGTCAAGCTGATGGCTCTTGGACAGGAAGTCAACCAACATGTCAGGGTGAGTATTTCTAATTCAGTTAAGAGCTCAATTGCAATGCATAAGGTAGCTTGCAAGGGTCATCCACAGCATATTTCTGGGTCACAGGTTTATTCAGTTGCTATAGTCGAAGGGAGGGGTCTTCATCGGCAACAGACTTGGTACCGGATCCGGCAAGCCGAGATATCGAAATATTCGCCATGATTTAACGTACGCTGTATATAAGGAATTTTTTTATAAGAACGTTCGTCAAAATTTGGTATATGCACCAAGAACGTATCCAAGCTACGATTCATGTAAGAACGACTTGATTTACCACGTTTGTCGCGGGTAGTCCTAAAATCGAAAGATTTTTTGTAAAAACTGTTTTTCGCCATTTTTGTTTACCGTTACTATGGAAACACTGATTAGCATAAAAAGAGCATCATCATTTTGTGACCCAAAAAATGTCTTGGCGTGACACAACTAGGTGACATTTTTTGCAGTTTTTTACTCTTCTATTCTTACACTTCAATGCTCTAAAACATCATAAGGAGAGAAACACAATCAAAAGCCGACTAATCTCCAGGAGCAATTTGCCATCTTAAAGAAATGCCGTGGAAAGTTTGAGTGCCTTATGAGATGCTCGTGATTAAGTAAAATAGACCGACTCTGAACACTCAAACGGACTCCATTCCAGCGAAAGTTTTCACTTAATTATGCACATTCTTTTGTTTTACAACTAAGTTTATTTTAATTTATTATCACACATTCACCCTTACATATATCACTAACTATCTTGCAATAATTATCATTTGACAATGACGACATGCGGACATCAAACGGATTTTTCAAGACTTAGGAAAACCCTTTAATGAGTAGCCTGCGAGCAAACTCTCCGGTACAAACACGCATTATTTGAATTAGGAGAGAACTGGATGACGTAATGTTTTAAATTTATGTACTCGCGCAATGCACGGATTTTTCTCCCGAGGTCACAAGAAATGTAACACATTACGTCATCCAGTTATCTCTCATTTCACACAATGCATATTTTTTTTCACGTTAAAATGTCTGTTTTTTTTTTCAATTCAATTCATCGTTTTCGAAGCAAAAACTTGCTTTATTTGAACTTTTACAAATGCCTCCCGGTCTGCCATCCACCAAGTATAAAAAGATCGTTTCGTACATGTATTCACGAGTTTGTTCATAGGAACCGTTGATTATAATAAGAACTGAGCCTGCTGACATGCTATACAATTAATCCTAAGAATGTGTTTGGAAACTTTTCACGCTCAAAAGTATTAGGAACCTTCACTTCGAACTCAGCCTCAGTGCGAACATTACACGTTCCTATATATAAAAAAGTGCATTCCGTCAACTCCCAAAGTGCCTCAATATTGTTGTTTTAGACGGTCAACAAAAATGTTCCATTAATAATCCCGAATGAGTTTCAAGATATTTATCGATTTCTACTCATCTACTTTTCATTTCAATTTCTTTTAGGATGTTTTCAAACCGCATTAGAGCAGAACAAAGTACTTTTTGTGTCCAGTAAGAGAACAAAATCTTGGGAAAGCCAATGTCCAGATGAATAACATTTCGATAACTTCCGAATTTTTCCACTTCTTCGTAGGTCACTATATCCTCTTTCTCTTTTTTTTTACCCACGTTCGATCGTATGAAAACTCTTATTAAGTGACTTTGAGTTAGTCTGCTAAGAGAACGCAAATTTGTCAATATTTCTCTTTCCCTTAATTCCCGCAAGACGTTCGATTTCAAAGATAATAAGATCAAGTGCAGACGTTTGGCAAAAACCCCAAAAGTTATAGGTGATAATAATATTTTAGGCCTTAGCTACAATACTCCTTTAATAGCTCATTGACTATTGACAATATGGATTCATTTTTCAGCAACGAGCTGTGGTAAATTTTTAACTGGCCCAGGTGATACGATCAGGTCACCTAACTACCCTGGGAATTACAACGACAACGAATACTGCACATGGCAGATACAAGTTCCAGTAAATAAGAAAATCCGATTCGACTTTACTGAATTCAAAACGGAGACTGGCAAGGACTACTTGTTGATCTACGACACAAGTCATTACGACAAGCCTACCATCGTGTTTGACGGAACAACTTACAAACCGCCACCATTCACTTCATCCGGTAATGTCGTGAGAGTAAGATTCATCAGCGATGGAGCTAACACAATGAAAGGATTCAGTTTCGACTTCAAGCAAGTTGGTAAGATCAATATATATGTTGCAGTAAATTTTTTATTTCAGGTAATTTTTGTTTTTTCTTTGTTTCAATTTCATTAGCATATATTACCATATCCAAAAACAATGGAAAAATAAAAATTACCTAAGATAAAAAATTAACTACAACATATATATTGTACATTATAACACCGAGAGTTGTAGAAGAACTGCCATCCGGCCGCTATAACTGCAGCAAGTCTTAAAATATTTGTGGTAAATATAGATGCATGCGCAGTAGTCGATTGGTTATCCTATTGGAAATTCCACTGGAACGTTGGTGGTTCATTCCTGGTATCTGTCGACGGAGGGGGAAGTAATACTTCTAGTTGTTCCAACCTGCGCTAACTGGTTTTAACACCAGCCCTGTGCGTCGCATGTCGCATAAGGAGGGCAATTTTGACCATAACAGTCAACGGTGTAACAAATGGACATAACCAAGAAATATCTAAGAAAATATGTAATAAATATGAAAGGTAGAAAATTGGCCGATAACGTTAGTAGTACTCGCGAAGAGCTTTAAATACAACTGTCCAATGTGCTAAAATATTGGATCAGCACGAATGCAAGGATTGGATTAGAGGATTTATTATGACGTTTAATGATCTGTATAATTCTGTGTTTTTTAGATACATCTTGTGGAGGCGTACAAGAAGACGGAACTGGAACAATCTTCTCTCCAGGCTATCCGAATGGCTACATCGATAACCTTGACTGCGTGTGGTTGGTGTATCGTACCACGGAAACTGCTGAGTTTGTCTTTATAGATTTCGAAACGGAACCTAATTACGACTTAGTGGCCATTTCAAGTGGAAGGTGATTATCAACTGTTTGGACTGATAACCAATTAAAAGATAGGTTAATCCTCGGACGTACGCGCAAACATATAAACCAACCGTGGTACAAGGGGAGGGTGGTTGCAAATCCCCCCTCCCCCCGTAAATCCATTGGGTTTTTTGCGGTGTTGCAATATTTCGAAAATATATCACCTCTAACAGATAGGCTGTGATGTGCTTTACAAGATAAGGTAAATATGATGGGTTTAGTGCGCTGCTGGGGCTCTGTGACGTGATCCAAAACGGTGGCTATCTTGGATTTTACTCAGAATTCACTTTTTTATCGAAAAAAATGTGGTAATTTAAAAAAGGTTTTGCAAGAGTTGTAAAATGTAATATTATTAAAAAAATTTAAGCTCTTGGTAGCATTTTATAGGTGTTTTTACACCACAAAAAAGTTGAGAAGCATCTATTTTTATTTAAAAATGGCTAGTTATGACGCCATATCTTGTTACTATAGCAAACATTTGTCTTGGGGATAAACAAACAGCTACTGAAGCCAACATTTGCTAAAAATCAATGATGTTAATTTCATTTAAACATTATGAGCAATTAAATTCAGGGAAATAAATGTTATTCGGACTTGAAAAGTTTTTATCCAAATAAGTACGTTTTCGTAATCTTTGAATAGTAAGCTTTTAGAAAATATGTAGTTTGTTGGGGTTGTAATGAGGCATAGGACAATAAAAAGGCAGACACGAAAGCAAAGTGTTTTGTGGGGTACTCTCAAAATAGGTGAAAGGATATATTTAAGTCAATTCAGGTTAGTGGCTGAAATATACATCGGCTTTAAAAATATGTACTGAGTGAAATAGAAAAATAAACAGCGATTTGATCTACAAACTTTGGATCTAGGAAGGACAGGTTTAATTGCTGGGGTTTAGTGTTCTGGACTGGTTGGGCTTAAGCTTCCTAATTGAAACTTACCCAAACGAGGTTACTGACAACGTTTTATTTTGGTTTTTCATTTTTGTTTTTTGTACACCTACTTGCAATAACGTTGTCATAGAAAAATGAAAAATGTAAAATGAAAAATGAAATATGCCAAATAGGAATTAATTAGCTTAATCATCACAGCGACATGCGGCACGATTAAGCGTGCAGCGGCTATTGTTAGCTTAAATTAAGCGTGCAGCGGCTATTGGCTGCGGTCACATCTACGACGTAACTGAAGTTTAACTTAAGTTAGTCTCAAGTCACGTGACGTCATACCTGACTGTAGTTAGTGCTTTCGGTCGACTTTGCGGTCACACCACGCAGTTAACAACAGTTAGTTCTAATTAGCCTATGGATGACGTCATAATTAAAAGAGGTTCGTGACAGCCCTTATTGTTGATTCGTGAAATGTCAACACGGTTGACCGACGTAAAGTATGTCTAGTTTTTCTTCTTATTTATTTACTTTTTTCGTGCGGCAAACCGTCGGAGAAAAATGGAAAATAAGCTGAGAATTTTAACGGATGCTCGACGCCGGGTACATGTGTTGCTACCTTGTTGTATGTAAATTTTTCGTTTGCTGTTTTTGGTTTCCCCCTCGCTTCACTTTTGCATATTTATATATGCTCATCTCGCACGTGCGAAAAGAATTGTCACATTCTGATTGGTTTGTTTGTAAACTTAAGACTAAGGCCCAAATCGCACTTGCGGACAACTTTTTAATTGTCCGCTACAATTTGGACAGAAATTGGTATACAAAATTGTCCGAGACAACTTGTCAATTTCGGAGCTAAAATTTGCAAGACAATACGAAAATTGCACATTACGGTATGGAAACAATTTTAAAGGTGTGGAGCACTTCGACTTTCAATCTGAGCATCAAGCCTTTTCAAAGCGCACGTGGCTTTAAATCTCATTAGTATGTATTTTATGCAGTATGAAACTGGCTTGTCATTGAACACCGTCATTGAACACCGCTAAACATGATTCGATTAAAAAATAACGCAAAGTATTTTTTTATTTCTAAGCCTTTTCAAGGGTTTTTCTACTTTTAGTGATTAAATTGTTTTTGCACATTGCGATTTGCCGTGATAAATTTGAATAAAAAGAAACGTGCTGCATATTGATTTGTTTTTCTCAAGGAAGAGCACAATGGTTAATCAAGAAGGCATTGTTATCTGGATTCGCGAGTGCGTTGGAATGTATCGGACAAGCGTGTTGTCCTGCCAGGAGGCAGGACTTCGGCTCCTTTGAAAATTCGGCTGTTTTGTCGAAACTTTTTCGACTTGGCAAAAGTAGGTCGCACTTGTCTTTGCGGTGATTTTCCGTTATAATGACGAACGAATTGCACGTGCAACGTGGACCAATCAGCGGGCGGCGGTGTTTTTAAAGTTTTATTTGTCTGCCCAGTTCGTTTCTCTGAAAAGTGTAGGTCGCACTTGTCTTTGCCAAGTCAGACACTTAAATAAATTGAAATTCGATAAAAATGTACAAAATTGTCCCAAGTGCGATTTGGGCCTAACCCATGAACCCTGCTTGGATATAACTATAGTTAGTCTGTATTGTTTCGGATCACCGAGGCGTAAATTTTCTAACTGTAGTTAGAGCGAACAGAGAAGTCGTCACATTACCGAAATAGCTAACTATAGTTATCCCCGTCTTAACTATAGTTAGTAGCCCAGATGTGACCGCAGCTATTGTCAGTATTTGAAATTTACCTAGGTAAAGGTTGAAATGATATGGTAACCGTCCATGTTGGAAATATGTTGCTACCCGGTTGATGTCATTCTCTAAGAATAACTGTTACATGTGCACAGTTGCACTATGAAAAAGGAAAAGTGCAAAAAACAGTTCTTAAACATAGTTCTTGTACATGCTTTGAGAATTATTAAAATCCGGGGAGAATTTATTTTGTGTCTAATTAATTCCTATTGGTCTTTTTTTCATTTTTCGTTTTTACATTTTTCATTTTTCTATGACAACGTTATTGCAATTAGGTGTATGTCGTATGTCGAATCGAATGTTTAACCGTTATAAAATTGAGTATTTATAGTACTGCTAGCGTGGTTTTTAGAGATATATTGATGTCAGTGTACTTTGGTAAACTATTTCTTTGTTTGTTTGTTCGGTTGTTTATAGATTCGGTGAAAAAGTGTTAACAAACGGCTGGGGAGGGCACAGTATCCCGTCTGGCTCCTTCACATCCGAGACTTACCTGTGGATCCGTTTCACCACCAACGTGGGAAACGCAGATGGTCGATATCATAAAGGATGGAACGGAAAATACCAGAAATACTGGCCTTATGTGAATGGCAAGAAGAAGAGAAAGTAATCGGAAAACCGTCCAAACCTTAAACAGTAGACAAAAACCATGCGGTTTTGTAATATTATAGATTAGAAGTGTCACAACAAAAAAATGGTGCAAAGCAAATGGAAATAAAGCTTATAACCGTGCTATTCATTGTATTTTGTATTTTGATTTCAGTCGGATATTGGGGAAAAGGGGGGGAAGTAGTTATGTTCCCGTTTTTATAACACATAAAATGGGAGCTAGATCACTGGTACCGATGAACCTCCTTGCAATATTAGTGTTTTAAGAACAGCGCTCTCGGATGATCACACTCGACAAGCTATACATGGAGGGGGGAGGGGGGGGGGGGGGGGGAAGGGGGGGGGGGGGGGGAGGGGAGGTCGGACCCCCGTGCCCCTCCAGTAGATCCGCCACAGCAAACCTATACATCAAGTGAAAAAAAACATTAAAAAACAAGGCAATTTGTTTGCGTTACAAGTGAAAGGCGGAATACGCTGTTCAATTAGCGCCCATTAAATCAGAGAGTAACCACAGCAACTTCCCTATGCTAAGTTAATAGGCTCGGCAATCCTTGCTCCCTAGTTTGCTAAATGCATGGAAAAGTATCATCGAAGACCATCTACAGATACCAATCCTTCCGATCCACCTCCATACGTGGATCGTCCGCCCTGAGAACGAATCAAAAGTAGCAGTGCGAAATGGCAGACTGTAAATCTCTTTCTCTTTTTGAGCAGTCGGTGGAGTGATGATTCTATTTCGAAGTTCCTTATAGACCGTCTTCGAAATCACTGTTTCGATTAAAACATTTTTCCCATTGAAATTTAACTTAATCTCATCATGCATGTTAACCTTCGGACGTACACGCAAACGTCAACTTCGTTCCCAGGGGCTTCTCGGTTTTCAAAATGGCGGTTTGAGAGGAGAAACCCCTGGGACATAGCGATCTAAAACGACCGCTGATTGGTTTATTGATCCTGATTCTTACATCTATTCTGATTGGTTTACGTTTTTCTAAGAAAAGATGGCGGATCACGGTAGGTTCTTCGAGAAACCAAAACAATGCTACATATCGAAGGTCTCTGAGACGTGAAAGTTGAACAGTTTTCCTGAGTTACTGTTAACAAAACTGCAGCTGTTCCTGACGTTGCGGCTATGATCCAACAAGCGTAAGATTTAGAGATAATTCGCCTATTTTCAGGCTTTGCGTTTTCGGGTGGCGAATGGTAAATTCGAGATATTTTTTTCAGCAAGCCCTACACTTTTAACTTTAAAAATGCGAGACGGAGAGAAAGGCTATGGAAAGGCTTTACCAAATAAATCGAGACACCGAGACGTGGAGAACCGCTCAAATAACCGAGACTGCGAGACCCATAAGCTTAATTTTTTTGAAAGACCATTCGCCACTCACCCTCCGGTACGTAATAATTTATAATTATAGAATTTTGGAATGAGTACTGGAATGGGGAACGCTGGGCAATGTAATTTAATAGAGTCTAGAATACTGGCTGAACCTCGGTGTAAAAACATGTCTTGTTTTCTACCTATTGTTGTCTTGCGCTCTATTGTTTTATACAGTTTGTTTTCTTTGTTTTTCAGTTCATTTATGGCTTCATAAATAAAGCAGAGCAGACAGCCAATTGTTTGCTATTCGGTTACATATTCATTTGTGACAGCTTGACTGAAGTTAAGCTTAATTTAGTTTTTAAAACATGTCAATAAAAAACAAAACAGGTATACCTATGTATTCCTCAAAATGGCAAGATTTTAGTATAACCCCCAAGTATAACTTTGCACATGCATGTATGCTGACTATTGCTTTTATTTAGGCAATCTTTTGTTCTGGCTTTTGTTTCAGTCTTCAGAAGTTATTCATAATTAATTTGTGGGATTATATGGAAATCTTACTCTCAAAATTTCCAACCACATTTCAGGCCCAAGAACTGTTTTTGAATTTTTGCTTTTATGAAATGCCAATGTAGTTTATAGCTGGCAAATTATCTCTGGCACTCTGGACACCAGAAGCCCGGGGAGGGGGGGGGGGGGGGGGTACTTCCTAGTAATGGGCTAATGGGGATGTGCCGCTGGATGGGGTTGCATTTTCACGACTGGATTGACTACTATAATGGGGTTGCATTTTCAATAGAGTTACTAGAATGGGGTCGCAAATTGTCGGGATTTTTTGGGGTAAGAAAATTCTGGCAAGTATTTTTTTGGGTAGTTTTAGCTTGTAAATATTTTCGGTTAACAAATGTACCAGAAGATTTGTAGGTGAAGAGTAAAGTCTTCTTCATTTAATAAATGTGTCAATTCATTTGAGGATGACCTAGTTAAAAGGGTTCCGAAATCAAGGTAGATGGCTTAACAGAAAAAGACTAAGTTGGGATTGCGAAATTTAAATTACTCAAAAGTGACTAAGATGGGGTCTATAATTGGCCACAGAATAGACTATAATGGGGTAGGGGCTCTGAGAGGCCAGCGGCACATACCCAGCAAAAGTTGACCCAAGTACCCCCCGGGACCAGACGTTCTTTTACTGCAGGCCTTTTGCCCTGAGGCTCTTCCTTGTGACAAAAATATAAGAGGCAAAAGAGGCATGTAATATCATATAATTTATGAGAGAAATGAGAGGCACCCATGCAGGGTACATCCCAGCTTGTTTGGACCAATGATCTTAGGGTGTTTTTCGCTTAGCTTTCAAAATCATTAAAAATTCAATTTTTCTTGGCAAACATTCTGCACATAACAGCTTTTCTGGCTCAAAAGTTTTCTGCACTTTTGAGAAACACATGTCAACAGAATGCCAGTTAACATGTTTTTGTCTCTAGTCAGCTTTATAGGTTTAAGAGCTGGTCTGTTCGCTTGAAAACAGTGGAGTAGAATGTCAAGCATGAAATTAATTTTTATTCCTTGTTTGAATGAATGATATGATTAATATGGCTTTGAACTATCAGGATTTTAGAATGGTAACCATTGCAAGCCATTGGGTTGATACAATAAAAAAAAATATTCTAGGATATAATCAGCTGTGAAACATTCTTTCATGCCACAATAAGAAGTACTCCCCATGTGCCCCCGTTCATATTATATTTTCTATATTTCAGTTTCTTAAGCCTCTATGAAGGAGGGATATGTTGATGAATTTTGACCATCATGGCTTAGGTCTAGTGGATTTTTCTGTCTAATGAGGAACTTCTGTCACTTGTCCGACAGAGAAGGAATAGCTCCTGTTCTTTTTTTATTTGGTAGCCATCCTTGTTATAAGTATGACACATTAGGCCTCTTTAATTTGTGATGTTTTATTAACATTTTAGTTTTTAAGACAACCATGGAGAACTGGGTTATTTCTGGCCAGGCCAGGGAAGCTTTGATTTAAAACAATCAGGTAATTAAGTGACCAAAACTTTCTACCTGTAAACAATGGCTAGAATTAGGAAGCCCAACACAGCTTCTAGAGTTGACCAAAGCTATATTTTATTTTAACTTTAGAAGGATTTCCTCATCAGTTCGTCCTCTGCAGGGTTACAATTTGCCAGATGGGATTTTCTATGTCAGTCACAGTTAGTTCAAGTTGACATGAAACAATATGTATACTTCATGTGCAATATCCAGGTAGGGATTGACAGGGAAGTGTGTATAAAGTCGGCAGATTTGGAATTAAAGATTTGGACAGTTAAGTGATAATTTTTAAATTGGGGAACGAGTAGCTTTGGCCCATGAATTGTTTATTTGCTGGTTTCAGAATACTGTCACATCCCCTGGTCACCATTTAGGGCGGATGTAGCTGCATTTGGAAATGGAGTAATTGTAAATGTACTTTAATCTTCAATTTTGTTGTTTTATTTGATTTATTAGTAATAAAATACACAAATCACACTACCGTCATTTCCAACATAAATTGTACATGTTTTCCTCAGAAACAATTGTGACAAACACCTCTAACAAATATGAGAAAAATACTTTGACTTGTCTTCACTTTTCTTTCTTTCCATTTTTTTCAAATATTAACTTGGTTGGAGACATATTCCCGGAAATGAGTAAATAAGTGAAAGCACTTGATTCGTATTTTGCTGTTGTTAGTGTTCTGACTGGATCAACAAACCATCTCTGAGTAAAAGACCAAGTAGAGTACAAGTGTTTTATTGAGGGGAAGACGGTAAATTAGTTTAAAATGCCAACAAAACGGTGATAACTCCCGCAAGGGCAACGGCAAGAGCATCGACGGTTAAATCGAAAAAAAAATATTACCACAAAAACTTCCTGCTATTTTGTTGCTTGCGGGCGCGATCGTGGTAAAAGAAGCCGAAAAAACTATAATATATAAAGAAACCAAAAGTCCCTTAGCTGAGACGGTAAATTTAAGCTTACTCCCTTCCTTTGAAAAATCGTGCTTCCTTGATAAAAAAAAAACATGTTTCTTAAGCTACGGCGTTTCGAATTTTTACCTTCATTGCCTGTGTATCATTTCTCTTGAAACGGCAAGGCAAAGAAAAACTTTACAGGTCGATAAATGGTTCCACTTGGCTTCAAAGACATCCCTCCTTGGCCGTCTTGGCCGCCATTTTGTTTATTTTCCTCTTGGTTTGCAATCTCGAACCCAGATCTTCTCACTCTTTTCCTTGGCCGCCATTTTGAATACATCTTCACAAATAGTGCAGATTTTGATCACGTGATCTGCTGTGTGCCAGGGTCTTCTCCCGAAGCGCCGCCATATTGAAAACCGAGAAGACCCTGGGAACGAGGTTGCGTAAACGTATACCCCCACCGTGATACAAAAACCCCTTGGGTTTTTGCGATGTTGCAATATTTCGGAAATATTTTACATCTAATAGATAGCCCGATAGATATATTATGGGTTGTGGCGCTGTTGGGGGTCCGTGACGTCATCCAAAATGACCGCCAAGATGGCCGCCATTTTGGATTTTACTAAACATGCAAAATTTTTGGAAAAATGCGGAAATTGCAAATATTGTTTGCTAGAGTTGCAAAATAACATACTATTAAACATTTGGATTCCTTCGGTTGCATTTTATATGTTTTTCACTAAAAAAGGTAAAAAACACGCATTTTATTCAAAAATGGCTTGACACATATTACTTATGACGTCATATCTCGTTTCCATAGCAACCGGTTGTCCCCAAACTTTACCAAAATGTGTGTCAAAGATAAATGAACAGCTACTGAAAATGGCATGTGCTAATCTTAAATGGTCTTGAAAATATGGGAGAAAAACCTTAAGGGGGGTGGCAACCCGCCCCCCCCCCCCCCCCCCCCCCCCCCGTACGACCGAGGGTTAAAAGGATCAACACCTGCAAAAACAGAAGTTTTTAATGACTCGAATAGAATTAAGCTTTTGAAAGGTCTTGCATGATTCGCTGCGGAGCATTTTGCGAAACGTTTTCAACATTCTTCATAAAATGCCGGGAGCTTTATCGGCAGTTTCTTCAAATCGAAATACCAACATAAGATAAATTTACCCCCAACAGGTTCAAGATAATGCTAGAGAATTTTTTCCAGCTGCTCGGCTAAATGCTTGCCAATTTCTTGCACCAAAGAATTCTATGCGTTTCTATTACACTAAACAAAATCTGAGGGCCGATTACATGGCGAATTTCAGCCCGGGCTGACAGCCTAGGCCGCTATCTTGTTTCATGGAAAACAAATCATTGCGCATGCCCAAGTGCACTTTTCTGCCCAATTGACCTCGCCTTTTAGCCCGGGCTGAAATTTCATTCTGATTACATGAGGTTTCTCAGCTCGTTTGCCCGGGCTGAAACTTCCTTCATGTAATCGCAAACGTCGTTTTAAGAAGATTTGTTCAAGAAACCGGGTTGAAATTCGTCATGGAATCGGCCCCTAAATGTGGGGTTTTAATTCCTTCGTCTTCAATGTCACTTATAAGAGCAAAACGTTTAACTTTATCATTCCTCTTCCAGATAAAATCAAAGTTAATTTTGTTGACTTCTTTCGCAAATTCCTTATTTACTGATATCAAGCTTGCACGATATAGGAAAATAGGGATGATAAAGGTTTTAAGAATCCAAATTCTCCCAATAATGGTCAGATTCGTAGTTTTTGTTGAAATGAAATGCACTCCTCAGATTTTTACAGAGTTTTTTTTAATTTTCTAGTTGTTTAGGATGCTGATTTTTGGCAAGCGGGCGTCTTTCGTCATACCCTTTTCCAAATATCTAATCAAATCCCATAATTTCCCAAATTTACGTTTTTATGACGTCAGACTTTAGTACGCTATTGGATCCCAAAGAGCAAACAATGGCTCTCAAACTGAGGAAATTTTCGATTAAAATTCAACTGAAGTTTGTAAATGCGCTTATAAATCCTAAGATATCTTTTCTTTTTTTTTTATTTTGTTCATTTTACAAAACAAAACTTACAAACAAGATACATTACAAATACAGACAAAAACAAAAAAAGAAGAGAAATACGGTTTACAACAATTTTGATTGAAGTTCGCATAAATATAGAGGGGGATAAATAAGAGTTTGGATTTTTTTAATTACTACAAGTCAGATCAGAATTTATTGACTTATGGAAGGAGTTCAATTCTATATTTGAACATTACTTTTTTTATAAAGTCAGAGATCAGTAATGAATCATTCTGGAGTTTTCTTTTATAAATGTAGTAGCGCAAAAACAGTAGAGTGTTATTTATTTTTTTCTGTAATACATCAGTTACAGTTGATAGCCCAAATAAAAATTCCTCAGTGTTAAGATTGAATACGGAATTGTGAGTTGTATTGAACCATTGCAACACCTTCTGAGCGAAAGACACAGTGAACTGACAACTTATAAAAGTGTGATCAATAGAATCCGCTTCTCCACAATAAATACAATCACTATCTTTCTTAATCTTAAACCTGAAAAGTTGCTTCTTGGTCACAATAATTCTATGAATGAATTTAAAATGAAATTTACGTAATTTGTTTTCTACACACGTTCTATAAACTAATTGGAAAATTTCTTTCCAGCATATGTTTTCAGGATTGATCGATTTTACGGTTGTTTCTCTGTGTACCGGAGGACAGATGACGTAAAGCAAAAGGAACAAAGAATGACAACAATACAAATGCAAAACAAGACCAAAAATACAATACCTCACAAACAATAGAAGACAATGAGTACCGGTACACGCATTCTCGTCCCCAGAGCCCCCGTTTCGTTTGGTCAGCGGAAAAAACGAAGGCTCTTGGACCAAAGCCTTCCGGATGTCGTAAAATCCACGACATCCGTTAGCGCATACCTAATGCATTAATGTACTATTGCGCTTGCTCAGTACCAGAAACCGGAAATAATAAAACCTTTCGTGTGTGCATTCTCGTCCCCAGAGCTCTCGTTTCGTTTGGTTGAGCTCTGGAGACGAAAATGTTGTGTGCGTGGAAAGGCACCGCGGCAGAACGTTTGCGCATGCGTAAACTTCAAGCACTTCCGGTCCGTTAAACACAACACTTCTGCATGAACCAACAGACCTAGATTTTCTAGATGCAATGATGAAAGGACCAAAACCGAAGAAAATTATGCTACGTACACGATCGGTTCTTGCATGAATACATTTCGAGATGGAGTGAAGACTTGTTTTTTGTGAAAAAATGCAATGCAAAACTTATTTGTTCATATTTCGTTGTTGGTGCAAACACCAAACCCCTTGGTGCAAACGCTTGAAACTTGAACGATGAAAAAACTTTTCAACGAAACAAACTTTTTCTCTACCTTTGTTTTATAACTCTTACTTTTTGTTTTCAAACTTCGCGGTACGGGAGTTTTATGTTGTTTATGTTGTAGTTCATTTTTTATTTCAGGTAATTTTTGTTTTTCCTTTGTTTCAAATTCATGAGCATATATTACCATACCCAAAAACAATGGAAAAATAAAAATTACCCGAGATAAAAACATTAACTACAACATTTACATGGGATTACAGTATGTCACCGGAAATGCGTAATTCACCGGATGCTCAGTTTTCTACTCATGCGCAGTGCGTTCTGCCGCGGTGTCGCGTGGAAATGGCGTTCGAAAGGACTGTACAACTACTGGAAACATCGCGCTGAAAAAGAAAGAAGAAAAGCTTTACGTGCTGCTGTTATTAAGAAGAAATATTGTCTTTGTATTTGCCTACTGGTTTTAGAAAATCCTCGATAAGTCAACCGATTTCTTTCGTTTGGAAGCTGTGTATTTATCATGTTTCGCCACTGAACGCTATCATATCCCACCAAATCAGTTGATGGCGGACAGCTGAGTTTGTTGATGGACACGCTGTGGTCATTGATTAGGCTTATTACATCGAACAGTGGTAAGAAATATCGAGGAATTTTTGTTTTGCATTCGTTTTATGTTATTTTAATTGGGCTTGAATTGACCTTCGTTTTCCTAGATTTGTATTTCAAGTTGTAGCAAAGAGTACTACCTAATAAAGAAAATATAACTTGCTCAATATGAGAGTGCTGATAGCGTTGTTGTGTTGTTGTTGTTTAAAATGGGTAACCTAGTGGTAATATTTCTTTTCACCCTTGGGCTTTCTTCGGGATTTCTGCCTCTCTTTACTTGTCCCTGTGGCAAGCAACATACTTCTTTAATATTCGTGGCCGCTTACAGCTTCGTCTTCCAAGACAAATACTGATTATATTCGGAAACGAATCGCTCATATTTAGCGACAATCAGATCCCGTTATACTTTGAAACTTAGCAGCCGTTTCTTTACCTGCTAAACCAAACAAAACTGGGTGACATTGGTCGTTGAATGCGTTGAAATTAAAACGTTGGTTTTGTTAATGTAGTCGTCATAGTCAACATTTGAAATTCAACCGGAAGTAAAACCTTATGCGTAGAAGGGTAAAAATTTTTACCTTGTTGCGCATTCATTTTTAAACGGCCAATCAAAAAATTCAAATTTATTTCCGTTACCAGAGCTACACGAGACGCAATTTAAAAAAAAAACCGTGGAGCTCTGGGGACGAGAATGCGGTACACGCAGAAAGACCCGATTTTATCCACCGTTTATTAGGGCCGGTTTGTGGATTTGTACGTGATTTGTTAACAAGTAGCCAGTAAAAGTCTTTTGTTTTTCTTTTTTAATAAGTTTATATTATTATTTTAATCGAGAGGAAAGCAAATTAAGTCATCATTCATGATATTTCTACCGGTAAAAACTGTCAATTCTCTAGCTTTTTGTAAAATAGCGCTAACAACTTGATAGCATTGACGAAAGTTGGTCTTTTCCAAAGAATACTTAGATTTAAATTCGTTGAATGGTAGGATATTTCCATCACTATCCAAAAGGTCCACAATCGTCTTAACTCCCTTACTAAACCATTCATGAAAAAAGAAAAGCCTTAACTCCAATTAATATCTCTTTATTATGATAGAGAATCATGTCACGCGAGTCTGTATTAACATATAGGGTTTTCGGTTCATCAAAAAAGGCTAGAATATCCTTATAAAAGCGAGGTACATGTAGGTATTCAAAATCTTGCACTCGATAGTTGCAAGATAGAAGAAAGTCAAGGCCACCACATTTCTTAAAATGATAGTCTGGGATTGTCTTCCAGTTGAAATGTCCTTTCTTTAAGAGTCTAGGGATCCATGCTAGTCGTGATGCTTTTATCATATAACTTATAAGATAAGATAACTTCTTAATGAGTCGGATTTGCAGAGTGGAAATAAAAAGTATAGCTTTGTTTTTTAGGAAAATTATTTCACGCCGATTCCATGCACGTCGCTTTCTATAGAGTACGTTTGTGTCGGATACAGTTTAAATTCTGATTATGTCTAAGAAAGGATGATCAATTTTGCTTCTTAAAACAGCAAGAAGAAAATGAAACTAAAAAATTAGGTTTGGGTTTAAACAAATTATCTTTATGAAATTATCAAACAATTCTGTTTCATCAAACCAATCAAACTCTCAGCACTGTAAACTTAAAAATAATGAGCTTCAGCACTGAAAACTGTGAGAGGTACGGGCTTCACTGTACACCTTAAAGTTAGTAGATAAAGTCGAAAAAAGTTTCAGAAGCTGCAGATGCTGGGTTTCTGGAACTAACCTACATTCCAATTGAAATATTCTTGACAAGAAGGCAATCTTTGAATCCAAAATAAAGTTTCTAGGCTTAGAAACTTTTCTAGCACATTCACGTTTGCGGCGACGGATTCCGTACACAATTTTCTGGATTTCCCCTTCAAAGTACTTTTGGATTATTGAATATATTTTCTTCTTTTACCTGATAAATTTCAACTGATGAATTTCAAAGCGTAAAATTTGTCGTCACTTTTGTTGAACCGCAATGAATTTTTCAGTGCTTTGTTAGTGTCAGCAAGTCAAGTTCATTCATTCTTTCAGACGCTTTGATTGGTTTTACCGCATAATTGATCATTATCATGTAAAGTAGCGCTATATAAATTTAATTTTCAATATCGTTATTATTTATTATTATCATCCAATGAATGTAATGAGAATAATCTACTTGATCGGCACACAATTACGACAAAGTTCTCTCTTTACAACAGCTTTTCATAGTTATTTCATAAAAGCAATGGAACGCATTTTCTATGAGTTTACCGGCGTTATAAACCCACGTGGGATGTTGAAAGAACGCGAGACACGCCTGTAAATCATTCGCCTGCGGCTCGTGATTTAAAAGCTTTTCTCGTGTTTTCCTAACATCCCGCGTGGGTTTATAACGCAGATAAAATCATAGAAAATGTGTTCTATTGCTTTAATAATTTGTCATATTAAACTTGAAACTAGCGCGTGTAGGTTGAAGACCGTAAATGTACGATCTGTATGATTTTTTTCCGAAGAACAGCCGCGAAAGTTGGGAGTACTTTTAAGGCAGGGAATTGAGTTCAAAACATGTCTGCGTTAAAACAATGTATTTTGTCAGTGAAACGTAGATTCGATTAATATTCAGATAAGAAGAAGAAACGGCGACTTGCATAGTCCTATTCTCTTTGAAGCAACTGTACTTAAACCCTTCCATATGAAACAACCTGTCTGTGTTAAAAAATCATAACTGCTAAGCAGATATTTCTGAAGGCTATTAGAATTAAAAACATGTTTATTGTCCATAATTTCGAACGTTCGGTCACTCACTCGGTCACTCAGCAGTGATCGTAAGTTCCCTACACAGAGGCGTGGGTCTACCACCATTGTAGACATTTCTGTTAGGGTTAATTTAACCTATCATTGTTAGCAGTCAACGCAAAACGATTTATACACGGTTTGTATTTTTCTTCAGCATTTGTTGTTCAACACCCCTTGAGCGATATTGCGGCCATTTGAAAGATTTTTGCTTTAACCTATATCGTGCACAAATAAAGGATGTTGTTGTTGTTGAATGTTTACTGATGCCATAACAAATTTCTTGATTATTACTGTTTCCTTAAAAATGTTAAATAATTATGAAATGGATTTAGTTCTGCAGCTAACACTGTAAGGGCCGATTTACGCGGTACAACTTTGTCGCATGCGACACGCTTAAAACATGCTTACGACATGCTTACAACACGAATTACTCCGTTGAAATCAACTCAAGTCATGTCGTCTTTAGCATGCCGTAAGCGTGTCGCATGCAACAAAGTTGTACCGTGTAAATCGGCCCTAAACGTTTTACTTCAACACCCAACATGGCTCTAGACCACTTGATGAACTGTAGAATTAATTTTTTTTCTTCAACAAACCTTGAACTGCTTGTCATAGCTTATAATTAAAAAACAAACAGAACTTGAACTAAACATACAGATTTAAAATTTTATTTTGTGGTTTTGGCTTTACACGCCTCACTAGTTCACTCACTGCTGCAGATTTTCGATAGAAAACTGGAGAAACTGTTTTACATTCTAAAACTCTTAAAATGGATTATAGCACTTGAAGTTAAGTTGAATCCTCCTACAATTTTATCATCGGTTAGGCACAAATACAAAGCATTCATGAGAATTTTACGGCTGTTGTAGCGTTGGTTAATCACTACCCTATTTAATCAGTTGTGCAAATCATTCAGTAATTAATTTCTTGCTTAATCACGATCGACTCTTCGCCATTTTGTAGATGTAAAAGAAACATGAAAAACAAAATGATTTTCCATGTTCGCTTCAAAGATTCTGATAAACATTTCAGTAAATCACCTATCGATTATCGGGAAAAAGGCAACGTTATTATTGTTACTATATCAACCTGAGAAATTTTGACAGATTGGAGAAACATTGTAAGTAATTGTTTACTAAGGTAAAAAAAATGATAGATGATGCAACAAGGTAACGAAGAGATAAAAATAGATGTATGGCTACATCTTGGGACCACAGGAAAAATAAACCACGAATTAGTAGAAAAGACAAGCCAACATGTGACGATTTAACAGTGTAGTACTATAACCCAATACGTGTTTCTTCAGTTGTGTAAACTTATTATCACAGTTGTGATCATTTCAAAACTATTTTTGCATTGGATAATTTGAAAGCATTTATTCAGCTGCGGAAAAAGTCATCGAAGTTCCGTTGTTTTCAATATTATTAACTATTTATGAATATTTTGTGTTTTGCATAGTGCAAAAACGCGTTTCCACCATCGAGACGTGAAAATGAGTGCTTTTCTCTACATGGTAATTTCCTTTCTGGCGAAAATCCAGATTGTGCTTTCACAAGATTGGCTGAATGTCTCAGAGATAGAACTACTAAAGCTCAGGAATGAACACAATTCCTACGACAATCAGAAGTCCGATCTTCTGTTTCTTATTGACACCTCTGGCAGTTTAAGTAGCGACGACTTTAGCGAAGAAAAGAAATTTATCACCAACTTGCTAAATGTAATAAGCGTAGGCATGGAAGATACCCGTGTTGAAGTTATCCCCTTCGGAACTTCGGCGAGCATTTTCATAGACCAAGTGTCTTCCCCCGAAATAACGAAAAATAAGTGCACATTCAACGAAAAGTTTCACCCAATGGTTCAAAGTCTTAACGGTTATATGACAAACATGAAGGGTGCCTTTGAACTTGCCTACGATGTCTGTATTGGACCACTTAGCGGCGAAAAAAGAGGACCACTAAATAAGGTTAAAACAACGGTTATTCTTCTAACGGATGGTGTATGGAACAGACCTTGGAGTGACCCGAGTCCCGTTTTAAAAGCCGAAGAACTGCACAGTGCATCAGTGGAAGTTTTTGCCATCGGTATAGGGAATGTTAACTATGATCAACTTAAACAACTCGTTGAAGATCCAACCAAGCAAGCATTTTATTTGAAGGATTTTGACCAGTTCTCTGAACTTGCAACTTACCTAAGGGGAGGTAAGTTCGTTTTAAATCAACCATTTAACACCTTAAAATATCAAGAATTAAAGGCTGGGTAAAAAGTTCTGGGCATGGAAAAAAAGAAAGCAAAATAAATATTAAGAATTTAAGCGAGTAAAATACTACTCACTCAATAAGTTCCGGATTTGAATGATTACAATTTGTAACCGATTCATTGCATTCATAGACACAAAAGGTAAAATTATATGTATATATCTATCTTGATTGTTTAAAACCATGCCATTCCGAGGAAGCGTCTGGCAGTGTGTGCTCGTCTTCACGCTTCAAAGTCCTTCAATATAAAAGCAATATTGTTTAGGAACAGTTTTCAAGGAAGCATAAAGCATAATATTTCAAAGCCAATTATTAGAAGACATTTTCATAAAATTGTGCTTGTTCGTGTTCTCCAGATCAAGCGGTTTGTACAACTTCCCCATGGTGAACTTTTATCCAGCTTCGCCAAGGTGAACTACGACATATGACATTTTTCTCGGCATATCTTGTTCAGTCGTGTGATCAATATTTTTCTCTTTTCCTTGTTGCCATGTTATGGAAGAATTAATTGGTTCAAGCTTTTAGCTGTGCATCTATCGTGTTATGGATCTACTTGGGAAGTTTGGAGAGCGCGCGTGCAGTAGGATATTAGAAAACCATGCTGCTCGGGGAAGGGTCTGTTTCACCTAAAGTGTGTTTCACCTAAAGTCTACAATATAAAAAACAAATTTTAAAGCTATTGCCAGTCTTTTTTTCTCGCTTCCACTTCCTTTCTTCTTTTCTCTCTTTTCTGTGATTTTCGTGCTGATCGGGGTCATAAAAACCTTTGTTTGAGTGTAGTTGTAGTGACATAGCTGTAATTTTCATCAACTTTGTATACTAGAAATATATATGATAACGTTTATTAAAAAATGAGTTTAAATTGGCATTGGTTTCTTGACCTTCACAAATCAAATTTCTCTACAATCCCTAAAGTGATACTGCAATTAAGGATTTTATGCGAGCTTCGTTTGAAACCAATCACAAGTCAACGATTACTTTTATATGTATCTATATGTATCTTTTTTGATTTTATACAGATCCAAGCGAAGAGCTATGGCAGACACAAGACGTTGATGCTGACAAATGCAACAACATGTGCGACGATGAAGCAGCATGCGCCTGTGGTTTAGTGTACGGAGATTACAAATGCGCATGTCCTAAGGGATTTTATGGCTCTGGAGTCGTGGGACAATGCACTCGTAAGCCACGATTATTATTTAGGGGATTAAGAGTGGGTAAAGGGTGGGTTTCTTACTTAGATCACGTTTGATTTGATTATCAAATTACGCTTCGCCTTGTTTTACAATTTCATTTTTGGATAATCAATAATTAAAGAAGCCAGTTTTTTTCTTAGATAATCTCCAAGCCTACACCGCGAAACAACATGTATGTTTCACCACACCTTCTGCCTTTTACACCACATTGATGTTGTTTCGTGATGAACTGACCACACGAAAAACGGGCGAATATCGTCACATGTTTGGCTAACTCCTTCGTAATGCCTGTCTTGGAGATTGATCAGAAACTGAATTAAGATAACTCCCCGTGGAACAGTAAATTTTTAAGAGAGTGTCCACCATAGGACCAGGCAGGAGGTGATAATACTCAAATCACCGATTTCGCTCAAACTTGGCACAAAAGTTGAGGGTCATGAGTAGATACATGTACCAACATATAAGGTCAAAATTTTTTATTCACTCTAAGTTGTAGAGTCCCCCACCCCCCCCCCCCGAAAAATGGCCATTTAGCACAAAGTTATGCATATTAATTAGCTACATTTAGTCGAGTGGTAAGACAACAAAAATAGCAGCCTGGGAATAAAAACTACTAAACCGTATTCTATATTGATCAGTCTTGTAGCAAAATGTGTTATTCGCATCCGTTGCTTTGATTTGCTGCTTTCCCAATACCGTAAATGTAGGGCATGTTTGGTCATTTTCACGAGACGCCAAAATTAGGTCATTTTAGATCTTAATATCTCCAATGGGCAACAAGCTAACAACGACGTCTTAATACTAGAAGTAAGAAGTATCTTTAAGTTTACGAAAAATATAATAAAATTTTTGGGCCACTAAATAGCTTTTTAGTATGAAGTAATTTTTGCACCACACTCAACGATTTCTGGCGATTTCATCGAAATTCTGTAATTAAAAAAGGGATTTAATTTTAATGAAATTGCACGAAAAAGACAGCAAATGTTCAGCTAAGCATCATTCTGCTTAAAACAATGCTAGAATTAGCAAGAAAACCTTTTTGAAGCACATTTCATGAAGTTTGCAAATGAGGGTTTCTATCTTTAATACTTCATTTTCAATGCAAAAAAAAAACAATGGGACACCTCTCCACAATAACTCTTAATTTTTTCTTTCAGGCACAATAAGGGACACAAAAAAAGAAAGGCTGATACATACATGTCATTTAAGAGCGCCTGTCCGTAAAAATCGGACAAATTTGAAATTTTTTGGCAACTAATAAAAATTCGATTTCTTTCATATTTTAAAGTTAGATAGATTAAGGTATAACAAAAATAACTTGATACTTTTTTCGGCCAAATATCTTTTTATTTAAAAGAAAAATTCAAAAAACGAAAGTCCGTTAAAATCGCCATTTGAGGTGGAAAATTATTGCACAACTTTGACAGTCTCGCTTGCAAAAACAAGTAACGCTATAGCATTTAAAACATGAAAATCATATTTTGCAATCTTTAAATATCTAGTAGAGTGATTTAGGGAATTACTTTCTTGTTCTTTGCTTGCAAAATAATTTTATTTCGAAGACATACATTTTACTTCTTTAAAAGTACCTCGTAAACAAAACAATTTTTCACCATGTGCTAAACCTTCAAACGGATTAAGTTTCTATTGGTTAATTTTTATAAAGATGATCTCAAGATTGCCGTAAAAATTTCTTTGGGCAAATGATTCAGAGCGACGCTGGAGCACTTCAAACTTCGTTAAAATTAGAGTTATTTGACCTTACGAGGTCAACTATCAATTTGCGGGTCACACAAACATTTCACTTTCCACCACGTCTTAACACAAATATGGTTAAAGTAGCCCGTAGAAAAAAGGTTTTGAAATTTTCTTACCTTATTTGTTGTAGTAGACTTATCCAGAGATCATTTTCTTGCATTTTTTCACCGTTCATCTTGTTTACAACGTCCGATAAACTTCGGACGACAACAACGTAATATTAAACAGTCGGGTCAGCCAATCTTTGTTAAACTTTCGACACTTTTCAGTATCACGGCATCTATGCAAAGGACTATGTACGTTTTGAAGCGTTCCTTGGTTTTCTAGTGCGCTAAAAGATTTGAAATGTTACTTTGAAGTACAAACAAAACATGTCGGACGTTTGCTTTCAGTCTTTTTTCAGTTATGTCACGCAATGCAGTTTTGTTTGCATTTAAGGGGGTAGGGGTGCGGATAAGGCAATTAAATTGAAACACTTTTGCAAGTAAACAAAATAACTGTTTAGAAATATATTTCAGCACCATTTAATTTTCTTCGTTAGTAATATGTTCTAAAATATATTAATTGGTAGCAATAGCCTTTTGTGAGCAACGATTATTAACTCCTCTCCCCAGTCTTGCTTTCCATATTCAATATTCATATTGGATGGTTTTTTGTCGTTTCCTAAATTTACCTTCTTACCATACGAGTCGAGGTACCGTCTACTTGATGGAGCTACCCCTGAAAGATGGGTATACCAGGGCTTCTTGTCGATAGCATCATGCATGCGATCTCCTTTTCACTATAAATTTCCAGCTTGCTCATAAGGAGAGTGGGGTGGAAGGGGGAGTAAAAATGGTTCTGAAAAAAAGTTCGGTCCCTCGAGCCTTTTTCTTCACCAAAAAAGGGATGGAAAAGGGCCGCTTCCCTAGATCCGCCACTGAACTTAATTCGACAACTTTAGTTTACAGGTGTTGTACTTCCTTTACATTTCTAGTAAACAACGCTGTTCGACATAAAATACGTTCGATCTCATCTTCAGGTCCGGGTAAATTTCAAGACAGACTTGTGATATTAGAGATGTCCTTTGTGCAAGAAATGTCATAACCACAAATTCCACCAACAAAGGACTTAAAGGAACAAGTGCTTTCCATTTTTGTGTAATACCTGTAACTGAACTTAAATCTTTGATGTACAAAAACATGCACTTTAGCGCCGCCTTCAAGTAAACAAAGGCGCTAGGTAATTAGCACAACCAGGTAGTGTTTACTTTTTTGTCAACTGCATTATTTAAACAGCATTTCTTTTTCTTCTCGACAATTGGTGATTACTGTATTTGACTTAGTAAGTTCTTCAATTTTTAGATATTCTCTCGTTATCAACTTTAAAATCTGAGCGGGTTTCTAATTATTTTGCTACTGCCAAAAAAATACTTAGGTTTACTTAGTTTGTAACACCGACAATGGATAGCCAAACATTAGTCCCATTGAGTCAAATTTGAAATTAAAGAAAATGCAACAAATGGTTCTGAATTAAGGCATGACATGAATTTGAAGTAAGCCCCCCCCCCCCCCCCCCCCCCCCCCCCCCCCCCCCCAAACGGAAAATTCACGAGCGAGGTAAATGGTCGCACGAACCACAGGTAACCCAAACTCACAGTAGGATTATTGACAAGTAGAAACATCCAAGTGCTCTTTTGAGGCTCCCTCTCGGTCAATTAAGAGACAAAGAAAACATCAGTTGCGGTCAGTGTAGCGGTTTGACAAACGTTTACATAACTAGTTGCATCAGTACAAATTGATATCTTTTGGGGGGCCGTGCATGTGGCGAATTTTAGACTGATTTTCCCTTTTTCGCATAATGTTTCATGAAGACAGTATCCTTCTGATAAAAAGAGAAAAAAAGAAAAACAATACGAAAAAGGACAGAAATAGCTAAATACCACAGTGATCTTAATTAGGTAAAAAGCTTGTGATGCCATTTGCATTTCACACATTTCGTTTTTACTTTCTGTGCAACGGCGAATATATTATCTTTCCGGGGTAGAACAGTAGAGAATGAAGGCGCTTAAATGTGCTAACGTACAATGTAACTGAAAAGTCTTTGTATTTTTTTTCTCCGCTGCAAGAGTTTTAGACATAGATTCGGTGTTTTCAAGCTCTTTAGCCCTACCCCTACCCCGCTAAAATGCCGACGAACGGCTGCATTGCGTGACGACACAAATAACTGCTGTCACGATCACGGCTTTCACGGCCCGACATGTTTGTTTCGATTTGTTCATTCAGTACTTCTCAAGCAGTGATTAGATTTATCTATCCGTTAACTTCAAACCGAAGAACATTCAACAAATGCTATAGCCTTTAAATAAGATGCCATAATGCTGAAATGTGTCGAAAGTTTAACAGAGGTTTGCGTGCGACCTTGCATGGAAGTCCGCGGCCGGCGTGCATCGGACGTTATAAATGAACAACACTAAAATACGATGAACACGGAAGGGATTTATACACAAATGGTCTCTGAATCTGTTTTCTACCCCAAATGAGGTAAGGAAATTCCAATGTTTTTCAATGTGGCTATTTTAATTTCGTAATGGGTTAACACAGAAGCAGAAGTTGGAATATTTGTGTGACCCGCAAATTAATTGTTGACCTCGTAGGGTCAAATAACTCTAATTTTAACGAACTTTGAAACCCTCTCGCGTCGCTCTGAATCATTTGCCCAAAGAAATTTTTACGGCAACCTTGAGATCATCTTTATAAAAATTAACCAAC
The DNA here is from genome assembly GCA_024195265.1 of Dendrophyllia cribrosa. Lineage (NCBI taxonomy): Eukaryota > Metazoa > Cnidaria > Anthozoa > Scleractinia > Dendrophylliidae > Dendrophyllia > Dendrophyllia cribrosa. The sequence goes on along the minus strand of JAJLRJ010000005.1, from coordinate 30,120,447 downwards.
AGAAACTTAATCCGTTTGAAGGTTTAGCACATGGTGAAAAATTGTTTTGTTTACGAGGTACTTTTAAAGAAGTAGAATGTATGTCTTCGAAATAAAATTATTTTGCAAGCAAAGAACAAGAAAGTAATTCCCTAAATCACTCTTCTAGATATTTAAAGATTGCAGAATACGATTTTCGTGTTTTAAATGCTGTAGCGTTACTTGATTTTGCAAGCGAGACTGTCAAAGTTGTGCAATAATTTTCCGCCTTAAATGGCGATTTTAACGGAATTTCGTTTCATGCATTTTTCTTTAAAATAAAAAGATATTTGGCCGAAAAAGTTATCCAGTGATTTTTGTTATACCTTAACCTATCTAACGTTAAAATATCAAAATAATCCAATTTTATCACTTGCCGCGATATGTTTGATTTTTACAGACCGGCGCTCTTAAGTGCTTCAGACTCATTGTTAGGGTCCATTGCGCTCCGGCCAAATCCAGTATACTTTTTGAAAGTTCGATCTCCTAATTCAGCTCTTCGTCGATATTTATCGTGCAGTTCATCGCTGTTGACTTTGCTATGAGAATATTCATTGCTAACTTGTTGTAATACCTCCAGTTTATGCCAGTAAGAGTGGGACAAATAAGTTATAAAATCACGGGAAAACCAAAAACGCCATCGAAAACTGTCAACATGGAAAACATTATTCGTCTTTATGAGCCTTCGTTGTAGTCAGTATGGACAGCGGACTACCGAATTACCGGATCGACGGGCCACGGACTACGCATAATATAACTGACAGATAATTTGGTGTAAAACGCATACAGAATATGAAATTTGGACTGGTTAATTTTTAAAATTCTCTGCTTATAGTCACAACCGAAGGACAGAAAACTTTGAAAATTTTTCAATTGTTGAGTTATTTACTTGGATTCAAATTTGACGCTAATCCTGGATTAGCTAAATCGTGCTTTAATGGACTGGTTATTTTTTACAGTCGATTTTCAAACATAAGCAAGCAAAAACAAACGATAAAAACCGACGTTTCGGTGTCATCATGACGCCATTGTCAAGGTAACTTGTGAATGAAATGTAAATCACAACAAGTATTTGAAGCAGTGTTGGCACTAAAATTAACATGACAAAAAGTGCGAAAATAAGAATTTATGTAAATACTTTCGCAGGAATGGAGTCCGATTGCACGTTCAGAATGGGTCTTTCTTGTTTGATAAACAACATTTCGTGCAATAAACAGTCAAACTTATTTTTACATCTCTTAAGAGCCCGTGACTGTAAATATCGAGAATCACTGGACAGGCTCCCAAAATCGAAAATCCTGATAATTTGCCAAAAAGTTACTTTTGGGGAGCTATCTTCAAAAATGCTATTGAACCTTTCTAGAAATTTATAATTTTCGAGAAAAAGGGAAAAAACGAAAATACCGGATTTTGCCTAATTAATTATGCAAAAATCACAGTTAAATTGACCAACTTCAGTACGCTTGTGCTGAAACAAGGTGCAACGCTAGAAAAAGGAGATACGTTTTTTCTTTAGTATAAATCATCTACTTTCTAGCCATTGTCCTTTTCAAAGTTTTGCAGCGATTTAGAAAGTTTCACGGTTTCTTTAAAAAATACCATCTCAAGCATTTTGTGAAAAGGCAAAAATTGAGCAACTTCAGTGGCACGAAATCCATCTTGGTATGTCCGATATCAAATCAAAATATATACAAGGATAAAGTTTGGCCCTTATACTGAAACAAAATGAAATAAAAAATCTGGGCAATTCAGATTCGTGTTGACAAAACGAAAACTTCGCGACGCGCTGTTGTCAAATTTGCATAAATTAGCAAAATTGTAAATACTATAAGACTATACGTTCTGAGGAAATACGACAGACTGCCGAATCGACCCATGAAAATATGTCTTATCTATTCTTAGATGGTTAATTTTTTTATCTTAGTAGTTATCTATATCATTTTCGGCTTTGAGATATCTCAAATATAGAGGAAATCGGTAATATTAGCCGCTTATTATTAAATAGTCAACTGTCGGAGTTGGGAGGCAAACGCCATGAAGCGGCGTAGCTGTTAAGTCAACTACATTTTTTAATTGCAGTTTCTTCATAAAATGTTAATTCTCCTTTGAATGTTTTCGAATGTTTTCTTGTTAAGAACTGTTTTCTTGTTAAGAACTGTGGATAGTTTTTCCATAGCCTGATCACAAATAGAAACAATTAACCTCCAAATTATCTATGTTTATTACTGAGTTGTAACTACATGAGCAACTGACACGGCACCGTGACACGGCACCGTGACTACTTATTGATCTATTTCGCGCTGCAAAATGACTGTGACACAGTTTCTATTTATATCTATGGCGACCTCAGAAGCCCTTATAATAATTATATGAAATACATTTATTGTGGCCATTGCTAATATGCAAACTCTATTTGCATTGGTAATTAATACCCTGGGGATTATGCAAATGAGACTACAAAAGAAGTTACATGTGCTCCACCCCATCACTCTACTCGAGGTCGCAAAAGTGAAGAGTTTGACAACCCACCTTCCCACCCGATCGAGTTAGCCGGGCTTGATCCTCTCAGCTCCCATCTTCGCCTGGTCTTTGGCTTGTCCGTTTATTTTTTATTAAAGAAATAAAAAACGCGCCGACTACATTGTTGAGTTATACAAGCACGCGGGAATTTTTAAGAATACGAGAGAAGTACAGAGAAGCACGAGCTGAAGGCGAGTGCTTCTCGAGTGTTCTTAAAAATTGCCAAGTGCTTATATAACTGAACAATGCTCGAGGAACAAGTTTTTATTATTTCTTATAAAAAAAACCACAAAGGGACAAAGTACTGCATGACGTATGCGCGTGCGTTTTTGAGATATAATGAACTCGATTTGACCAATCATTTGAGGATTTTGTAATTTATAGCGGAGCTCTCGCGGGCCGAAGGCTCGCTCGCGGAGCCCCATACTCATAGAACCTATGCCCGTCATTTTTCATGGTCATGGCTAGCGGAATCTTTCCCGGGCGCGCGTTCGTGACATGTGTGTCGGTGCGTCGGAGCGTCGCGCAAGGCTAGCTCGCGAGCGCGTATGACGTCACAAAACATCCGGGATCTTAGCAATTTTAAAACCAAAGCGAGGCTTTGTTTTTCGCGCGGCTACACGGCCGAATGTCACGTCAGCTCAGTAAACACTTTTGATGTTTTGCTGTGTTTAGAAGAGAAAACCGTTTCAAATTAATTAAAGTCGTTATTTCCCTGCATTTTTTTGCGGTTTGCTACTCAAGACGGATACTAATTAAGGGATACTCAGAAGCCGCTATAGTGGAAAAAGAAGAGCCTTCAAGGATAAAATCTTGCTTCGAGGAACTTCATACGTTTTTGTCAATGCGGGAGCAATGCGGGGAGATGTTTCTCACTTCGGATTTCAGAACTGAGGAAGCGGAGATGTAAAGAATTCCCAGCAGTCGAGAGACTTAAAGGTAAAACAAATTACATTTTCCGATGCGAATTTATGTTGATATCAATCTGTGATTGACTTTTTCTTTGTGTTCTCGTTAGTTTTGGGGAACTGTTTATCAATCGTGCTCAAATTCAGTCGTTTTGATTTCTTTCATCGAAGACAGCTCGGCCTCGATGCGCTATAAATGGTTCGCGTTTTGCTTTTAAACAAACTTATGGAGATTTGTATAATTTTTTTCGAAAGAAGATTGTGTTGTTCATTTTTATGTGTTTGTTCATTCATTACGTAGATTGAAAAGCGATTTTATGTAAACAAAACAAGACTTTGATTTTTAGTTCTAACTTCACTCGCGTCGCCTTTTAATATGCGTGTATTTTTTGCAATTTTGATTTCCAAATCAGTTTCTCGGGCAGTTTTTGATACGCAACAGGTTATTTTATTCGGATTTTTTTTTTGAACTTTTGTACGGTCTGTGCATACGGTCGCGTGATACTGTTTTTGAGAATTGATAAAATTGAAAAATAGCCCGGTCGTCAATCTTAATTCTTGTGCTTCCATGTCACGTATACTGAGACAGAAGTTGCAATTTGGGTGTCCTATGTTGCAATCTAGTTTTTCCAAAGATTAACGTGCTCGGTACCGCATACGGGAGGTTTCAACATGTAAACAACTAGGAATAAGAATGTCTTTTTGGAGTTTTGCTTCTCGCGAACAAAAAGCGATAGCATAGCGCTTTGTTTTCATGTCTTTAAAGGCGCTTGGCTTCACAGAGGCTCAAAGAAAGTTTTCGGCGAGAAGAGAAACCGCTGAGCTACACTGAATCATGTTCGGAGAAAAGAACGAGCACTGCAGTGAAAGTGCAGTAGTGTGCGATAAGCAGACGAGCTGGAAGTTTACTCATGCTCTTTGGGCTGCTAAATGCGCTATTATTCCTCGTATGATTGAAGCAGGTCATTCAAGAAAAATAAGATACTGTTCGCGGTCTCAGAAATTTTAAATATCTTAGTTTTATAGCTAGAGAACAAGGGGAGTCATTGTCTTCCCAGTTCGCCAGCGAATGCCGTACCCGTCCCAGTGCAACGGACATTCTTGCGCGATGAAAATCCGAGTTATAGTAAAGTTAAGGAAACCCTCAACACGGTATAATAAGGTTCAAATCCAACAGGTCCAAGGTTTGTTTTATCAGCGAAAAGAAAAGTCATGTGTTACTACTCACCAGCGCGTGCAAGTAATAATTTTCTTTCGTCGTTGACGCTTTCAATGTAACCCTTCAAAACTGAGGTGTTACATCCCGATTACAGTCTTTTAAATCGACTAGCTCGACCGCTTTTGTTTTTTCGGAGCTTGCACCACAAGAGAAGCAAAACTCCAAAAAGACATTCTTATTCCTAGTTTTTTACAAGTTGAAACCTTTCGTACAGGGTACCGTACCGTACACCTTAGTCTTTGGAAAATAGAACACCCAACTTGCAATATTTCTCTGTAGACGTGACTTGGTCTCCCGGCGCGGTCTGTTCAAAGGCTGGTTTATTATGCTGGCTTTCCAGCCGATATTTCGACGAAATGTCTTTCAGGGAAGATGTTAAAATAAAATAAAAATAAATGCTGATACTAACAATGGTCACAATAAATGTATGTTATATTTAATATATATTGTTGGGGCTTCTAAGGTCGCCATAGTTATAAATATCAACTGCGTCACAGTCACTTGAAATAGACCAATTAGTAGTCACGGTGTCGTTTCAAGGGCGTGTCAATTGATCATGTAGTCATAACTCAGAGGTGAAGAAACATAGATAATTTGGAGGTTAATTGTTTCTATTTGTGATCAGACTATGGAAAAACTATTCACAGTTCTTAACATGAAAACATTTGAACATCTCCACGTTTGAAAACAAACCGTCGTCGCGATGTTGCGTGCCTTTGCCAGTTAAGAGTACTAGAATGATTTCCGGTTAGAGTTTAGTAAACATTGTTTAATAGTCTTTTTGTACTCGCTAAACAACCCCTTTAAGAATAATTAAAAAAAAAAAATTTTCAAAGGAGAATTAACATTTTATGAAGAAACTGCAATTAAAAAATGTAGTTGACTTAACAGCTACGGCGCTTCATGGCGTTTGCCTCCCAACTCCGACAGTTGACTATTTAATAATAAGCGGCTAATATTACTGATTTCCTCTATATTTGAGATATCTCAAAGCCGAAAATGATATAGATAACTGCTAAGATAAAACAAATAAACCATCTAAGAAGAGATAAGACATATTTTCATGGGTCGATTCGGCAGTCTGTCGTATTTCCTCAGAACGTATAGTCTTATAGTATTTACAATTTTGCTAATTTATGCAAATTTGACAACAGCGCGTCGCGAAGTTTTCGTTTTGTCAACACGAATCTGAATTGCCCAGATTTTTTATTTCATTTTGTTTCAGTATAAGGGCCGAACTTTATCCTTGTATATATTTTGATTTGATATCGGACATACCAAGATGGATTTCGTGCCACTGAAGTTGCTCAATTTTTGCCTTTTCACAAAATGCTTGAGATGGTATTTTTTAAAGAAACCGTGAAACTTTCTAAATCGCTGCAAAACTTTGAAAAGGACAATGGCTAGAAAGTAGATGATTTATACTAAAGAAAAAACGTATCTCCTTTTTCTAGCGTTGCACCTTGTTTCAGCACAAGCGTACTGAAGTTGGTCAATTTAACTGTGATTTTTGCATAATTAATTAGGCAAAACCGGTATTTTCGTTTTTCCCCTTTTTCTCGAAAACTATAAATTTCTAGAAAGTTTCAATAATATTTTTGAACATAGCTCCGCTCCCCAAAAGTAACTTTTTGGCAAATTATCAGGATTTTCGATTTTGGGAGCCTGTCCAGTGATTCTCGATATTTACAGTCACGGGCTCTTAAGTACCGGGAAGCGCCTCAGCAGGTCATCGGGGACCTTTCCGTGCATGTTCTTATAGTGTTTGAAAATAGAGGATGACTGTTGTTTATGTCCATCCACGACACATTGTTGGTTTACAATCGATGGCTTTGTTTCGTGTACTTTAAGTTCTTTATCAATTTTGTGGCTCACAAACACGGGCTGGATGGTGGGCTGCACCTTCAGGCTGAGGGACTTGAGCTGTTTTCCGACAATATCTGCTGAGACTTGATCTTTAAATGGTAGAACCACTCGAACAGTGTCTCCAGTTTCTTTGGGTGAAGGCTGTTGATCACAAACTTTTGAGTGAATGAAATGTTTGATGGTAGAGTTAATCAGGCGTTGTGGGTACTTCAATCGTGAGAATACTGTCTTTAAACGATCACACTCTTCTGAGAAATATGTCCAGGAGGAAGATAATGGGTGTGCTCGATCAAGCATAGTTGTCAGCAAACCCTGTTTGTATCGATTGTCTACTTGACTCTGGTAGTGTCACCATGGAAATTGAAAGTGATGCCGTTTACAAATTCCAATGTGACCTGTGCGATGCGGGTTATGTAGGCTACACGCGCGGACATTTACACGATCGCGTGGATGGACATAAACAACAGTCATCCTCTATTTTCAAACACTATAAGAACATGCACGGAAATGTCCCCGATGACCTGCTAAGGCGATTCTCGGTACTTAAGAGATGTAAAAATAAGTTTGACTGTTTATTGCACGAAATGTTGTTTATCAAACAAGAAAGACCCATTCTGAACGTGCAATCGGACTCCATTCGGCCCAATTCCTGCGAAAGTATTTACATAAATTCTTATTTTCGCACTTTTTGTCATATTAATTTTAGCGCCAACACTGCTTCAAATACTTGTTGTGATTTACATTTCATTCACAAGTTACCTTGACAATGGCGTTATGATGACACCAAAACGTCGGTTTTTATCGTTTGTTTTTGCTTGCTTATGTTTGAACAAATCGTTATTGATAAGATTTTCAAACATTGATTTTTTTCGAACTTTAGAAATAAAGATCGGATGATTCCTTGATGACAGTTATCTTTTGTTTGTCCTTTGCTACCAAAAGTAGCAAAATGTTTAATGTTTCATATTTTACAACTCCAGCAAAAACTATTCGCAATTTCCGCATTTTCCCGATAAATTTGAATTTTAAGTAGAGCACATCACAGGCTATCTATATTAGATAAAATATTTCCGAAATATTGTAAAAGCGCAAAAACCTAAGGGAGGAGTTGCAATCAACCCCCTTCCCCCCTACCCCCTCCCTTGTACCACGGTGGGGGTATAAGTATGCGTGTACGTCAGAGTAATTTTTACAAACGTTTTGAATTTTTTTTTGGTTTCACTTGGATGAGTTTCGAGTATAGAGTATTAAGAAAAAGATTTTCGACGAATCATTCAAAAGACAATCGGCCTAACAAGTTATCTGTTTCCATGCCTGAAGGTTTGATTTAAGCCCATCATGTCTCATGCACAGTAAATAATATACAGGTAAGAATAAGATCTAAACAGGTTTTGAATTCTTTTTAAATATAACTAACTAGATGCTTTTAAATGTTATGTAGTATCACTTTCCCACCGATCGCTTTATACCTGGCCTTAACAGAGACGTGCGGCCCGACAGGGTACGTCTCTACAAATGGGGTTCTTGTCTCTTAACGGGGTCTCGATTCTATCACTTTTTATCTTAAAGGGACACTGTCACGAGGGCGCATGCGCGAGTTTTTCGAATCGAAACTTGAAAAGTTCAGCCTGAATTTTTCAAGTTGAAGCGTCAATTTCAAAATGGCGTCGACTAGTGGCGGCGGTGGAGGGAAAAGAACCAATTCGGGACGGAAGAGGAAGTTCGAGGATCAAGCAGAATATAAGATAGCGTGGTCTAGAAACCACAAACGAATATATTTGGAAAATCGGATATTTAGGTCGTGGCTTCAGGCTAAATTCGATGCCGGGTATGAAGCTTCCAGTGACAGCGACTTCGTCGCCCATTTGTTGTCGTTGGAATATCGTCGAAGGTATGCTAAGTTTTCATGACTTTGGTTTGCCCTCCTCAGGACGAGTGTCTCCTTGACGGAACCAAAAAATGAAAAATGAAAGGGAGTAAAGGAAAGAAAAATGATGAGCCTACGACATGAGGTATTCCCGGGCGGTCACCCATCCAAGTACTAACCTCGCCCGACAGGGCTTAACTTCGGTGATCGGACGAGAACCGGCGCATGTCAACCCGTGACAGTGTCCCTTTAAACGGGGTAATATTCATGGCCTAATGCCACAATCAGGATAAGCATATATATTAATATTTATACAAAATGTAGAAACCTAATCACAAGCCAATTTTTAACTAGTATTTTGTTGGCGCTGACTTCCGTTAACTGTGGCATTGATACCCCTCCACCCCACCAGCCAACCCCTCACCCCCCCCCCCCCCCCCCCCCCCCCCCCCCCCCCCCCCCCCCCCCCCCCCCCCCCCCCCCCCCCCCCCCCCCCCCCCCCCCCCCCCCCCCCTCTAAGAACTTTCTAGAGAGGTTTCTCTCATCCATATTTTTTTCACAAATACAGACATCCACTATTCAGGATTACATAACAATCAGTAGCATATTCAAGTTTTCCCCAGTTTATAAAACTATTTTATTTTTTTTTTAAAATCCGCTAGTTTGTAATCTGTAGTCCATAGTCTGTAATCCATAGCCCCTAGGGGATAGCCCCTAATGTGTAGTCCATAGTCTGTAATCCATAGCCCCTAGGGGATAGCAACTAATGTGTGGTCCATAGTCTGTAATCCATAGCCCCTAGGGGATAGCCCCTAATATGTGGTCCATAGTCTGTAATCCATAGCCCCTAGGGGATAGCCCCTAATGTGTGGTCCATAGTCTGTAATCCATAGCCCCTAGGGGATAGCCCCTAATGTGTGGTCCATAGTCTGTAATCCATAGCCCCCAGGGGATAGCCCCTAATGTGTGGTCCATAGTCCGTAATCCATAGCCCCTAGGGGATAGCCCCTAATATGTGGTCCATAGTCTGTAATCCATAGCCCCTAGGGGATAGCCCCTAATGTGTGGTCCATAGTCCGTAATCCATAGCCCCTAGGGGATAGCCCCTAATGTGTGGTCCATAGTCCGTAATCCATAGCCCCTAGGGGATAGCCCCTAATGTGTGGTCCATAGTCCGTAATCCATAGCCCCTAGGGGATAGCCCCTAATGTGTGGTCCATAGTCCGTAATCCATAGCCCCTAGGGGATAGCCCCTAATGTGTGGTCCATAGTCCGTAATCCATAGCCCCTAGGGGATAGCCCCTAATGTGTGGTCCATAGTCCGTAATCCATAGCCCCTAGGGGATAGCCCCTAATGTGTGGTCCATAGTCCGTAATCCATAGCCCCTAGGGGATAGCCCCTAATGTGTGGTCCATAGTCCGTAATCCATAGCCCCTAGGGGATAGCCCCTAATGTGTGGTCCATAGTCCGTAATCCATAGCCCCTAGGGGATAGCCCCTAATGTGTGGTCCATAGTCCGTAATCCATAGCCCCTAGGGGATAGCCCCTAATGTGTGGTCCATAGTCCGTAATCCATAGCCCCTAGGGGATAGCCCCTAATATGTGGTCCATAGTCTGTAATCCATAGCCCCTAGGGGATAGCCCCTAATGTGTGGTCCATAGTCTGTAATCCATAGCCCCTAGGGGATAGCCCCTAATGTGTGGTCCATAGTCCGTAATCCATAGCCCCTAGGGGATAGCCCCTAATATGTGGTCCATAGTCTGTAATCCATAGCCCCTAGGGGATAGCCCCTAATCTGTAGTCCATAGTCTGTAATCCATAGCCCCTAGGGGATAGCCCCTAATATGTGGTCCATAGTCCGTAATCCATAGCCCCTAGGGGATAACCCCTAATCTGTAGTCCATAGTCTGTAATCCATAGCCCCTAGGGGATAGCCCCTAATATGTGGTCCATAGTCTGTAATCCATAGCCCCTAGGGGATAGCCCCTAATCTGTAGTCCATAGTCTGTAATCCATAGCCCCTAGGGGATAGCCCCTAATGTGTGGTCCATAGTCCGTAATCCATAGCCCCTAGGGGATAGCCCCTAATATGTGGTCCATAGTCTGTAATCCATAGCCCCTAGGGGATAGCCCCTAATCTGTAGTCCATAGTCTGTAATCCATAGCCCCTAGGGGATAGCCCCTAATATGTGGTCCATAGTCCGTAATCCATAGCCCCTAGGGGATAGCCCCTAATCTGTAGTCCATAGTCTGTAATCCATAGCCCCTAGGGGATAGCCCCTAATATGTGGTCCATAGTCCGTAATCCATAGCCCCTAGGGGATAGCCCCTAATCTGTAGTCCATAGTCTGTAATCCATAGCCCCTAGGGGATAGCCCCTAATGTGTGGTCCATAGTCCTGGCTCTGTATTATATATCGCGGAGCTTACCCTTCAAAATGGCAGAGAATGTTTACTTCTGTCTCCAACCTTATGAGCTAGCTATAGTCCAGATCCTCCAAGGGCTCATACTTTGTTTCACCCACAATCCAAAATGAAAACCAAAAAAAGCAACGAGAAACACAAGACAAATGTCGAATTATTTCAGAGCTGTCAAGGAATCATTCGATTTTCCAGACTCTTTAGTATTGAATTTTCTGGTCACAAATCTTACGTTATGGACTGTTTTCTGCAGTCCTAAATAATCAATGTTTGGAAATCGACTGTAAAATTTAACCAGTCCAAATCATATATTATGTATACGTTTTTCACCAAGTTATCCGTTATATTATGCGTAGTCCGTGGTCCGTACCAGTTGTCCGTTGATCCGGTAATTCGGAAGTCCGTTTTCCATATTGACCACAACGCATGCTTAAAAATTTAACTTCAAAATGGCAAAGCCGGCGAAGAATGTTTTCCAAACATTATGTTGACAGTTGTCGATGGCGTTTATGGTTCTCCCGTGGTTTTATAACGTATTTGTTTCACTCTTACTGGCATAAACTGGAGCTATTAGAACAAGGTAGCAATGTATATTCTCATAGCAAAGTCAACAGCGATGAACTACACGATAAATATCGACGAAGAGCTGAATTAGGAAATCAAACTTTAAAAAAATATACTGGATTTGGCCGGATCGCAATGGACCCTAACAACGAGTCTGAAGCACTTAAATGACATGTATGTATCAGCCTTTGCTTGTTTTCTGTCCCTTATTGTGCCTGAAGGTAAAATTCAGAGTTATTGTAGAGAGAAGTGTCCCATTGTTTGTTTTTTTGTTTTTTCGCATTGAAAATGAAGTACAGTGTATTAAAGACAGAAACTCTTTTTTACAAACTTCATGAAAAGTGCTTCAAAAAGGTTTTCCTGCTGATTCTAGCATTGTTTTAAGCAGAATGATGCTGAGCTGAACTAAGCTGAAAATGCGGAAATTGCGAATAGTTTTTGCTGGAGTTGTAAAATATGAAACATTAAACATTTTGTTACTTTTGGTAGCAAAAGACAAACAAAAGATAACTGTCATCAAGGAATCATCTGATCTTTATTTCTGAAGTTCAAAAAAAATCAGTTTGAAAATCTTATCAATAACGATTTGTTCAAACATAAGCAAGCAAAAACAAACGATAAAAACCGACGTTTCGGTGTCATCATGACGCCATTGTCAAGGTAACTTGTGAATGAAATGTAAATCACAACAAGTATTTGAAGCAGTGTTGGCGCTAAAATTAATATGACAAAAAGTGCGAAAATAAGAATTTATGTAAATACTTTTGCAGGAATGGAGTCCGATTGCACGTTCAGAATGGGTCTTTCTTGTTTGATAAACAATATTTCGTGCAATAAACAGTCAAACTTATTTTTACATCTCTTAAGTACCGGGAAGCGCCTCAGCAGGTCATCGGGGGACCTTTCCGTGCATGTTCTTATAATGTTTGAAAATTGAGGATGACTGTTGTTTATGTCCATCCACGCGATCGTGTAAATGTCCACGTGTGTAGCCTACATAACCTGCATCGCACAGGTCACATTGGAATTTGTAAACGGCATTACTTTCAATTTCCATGGTGACACTACCAGAGTCAAGTAGACAATCGATACAAACAGGGTTTGCTGACAACTATGCTTGATCGAGCACACCCATTATCTTCCTCCTGGACATATTTCTCAGAAGAGTGTGATCGTTTAAAGACAGTATTCTCACGATTGAAGTACCCACAACGCCTGATTAACTCTACCATCGTTTTCATCATCATTTTCATCATTTTATTAAACAAATAAATTATATACAAAATTATAGGCACCCGCAGGTAGCATCAAGCTAATCGAGGCGGGTGCTTTTAGAAATAAATAGCTAAATAAGAAATCACATTACAAATAAAATACGGAGATAAATAAATTGGTACATAAATAAAGAAACAAGATTTTGAGTGAGACATTTAACAAGTCGGATAATTATTTTCACACGTAAAATAAAATAAAACAAAGGAGAATGTCAAGAAATCATGTCTATTATTGTGGGCACGTTAATATACGAATCAGCATTATCAAGTGTTTTGAGGAGTAATTTTGGTAAATTATTTTGAAAGCATTTTTAGGGAGTGTTTTCAAGGTGTTCGGCAGCGCATTCCAGACCTTTGCGCCTACCCTCGAAAAGGACTTTCGTTGAATTTCCAATTTTGCACCTTTTACTCAAAAACTCAAAAGTTTGTGACCAACAGCCTTCACCCAAAGAAACTGGAGACACTGTTCGAGTGGTTCTACCATTTAAAGATCAAGTCTCAGCAGATATTGTCAGAAAACAGCTCAAGTCCCTCAGCCTGAAGGTGCAGCCCACCATCCAGCCCGTGTTTGTGAACCACAAAATTGATAAAGAACTTAAAGTACACGAAACAAAGCCATCGATTGTAAACCAACAATGTGTCGTGGATGGACATAAACAACAGTCATCCTCTATTTTCAAACACTATAAGAACATGCACGGAAAGGTCCCCGATGACCTGCTGAGGCGCTTCCCGGTACTTAAGAGATGTAAAAATAAGTTTGACTGTTTATTGCACGAAATGTTGTTTATCGAACAAGAAAGACCCATTCTGAACGTGCAATCGGACTCCATTCCTGCGAAAGTATTTACATAAATTCTTATTTTCGCACTTTTTGTCATGTTAATTTTAGTGCCAACACTGCTTCAAATACTTGTTGTGATTTACATTTCATTCACAAGTTACCTTGACAATGGCGTCATGATGACACCGAAACATCGTTTTTTATCGTTTGTTTTTGCTTGCTTATGTTTGAAAATCGACTGTAAAAAATAACCAGTCCATTAAAGCACGATTAAGCTAATCCAGGATTAGCGTCAATTTTGAATCCACGTAAATAACTCAACAATTGAAAAATTTTCAAAGTTTTCTGTCCTTCAGTTGTGACTATAAGCAGAGAATTTTAAAAATTAACCAGTCCAAATTTCATATTCTGTATGCGTTTTACACCAAATTATCTGTCAGCTATATTATGCGTAGTCCGTGGCCCGTCGATCCGGTAATTCGGTAGTCCGCTATCCATACTGACTACAGCGAAGGCTCATAAAGGCGAAGAATGTTTTCCATGTTGACAGTTTTCGATGGCGTTTTTGGTTCTCCCGTGATTTTATAACTTAATATTTGTCTCACTCTTACTGGCATAAACTGAAGGTATTACAATAAGTTAGCAATGAATATTCTCATAGCAAAGTCAACAGCGATGACCTGCACGATAAATATCGACGAAGAGCTGAATTAGGAGATCGACCTTTTAAAAAATATACTGGATTTGGCCGGATCGCAATGGACCCTAACAACGAGTCTGAAGCACTTAAATGACATGTATGTATCAGCCTTTGCTTTTTGTGTGTCCCTTATTGTGCCTGAAAGTAAAATTCAGAGTTATTGTAGAGAGGTGTCCCATTGTTTGTTTGTCTTTTTTTTTTTGCATTGAAAATGAAGTATTAAAGACAGAAACCCTCATTTGCAAACTTCATGAAATGTGCTTCAAAAAGGTTTTCTTGCTAATTCTAGCATTGTTTTAAGCAGAATGATGCTTAGCTGAAAATTTGCTGTCTTTTTCTTGCACTTTCATTAAAATTAAACCCCTTTTTTTAATTACCGAATTTTGATGAAATCGCCAGAAATCGTCGAGTGAGGTGCAAAAATTCCTTCATACTAAAAAGCTATTTTGTTGCCCAAAAATGTTATAATATTTTTCGTAAGCGTAAAGATACTTCTCACTTCTAGTATTAAAACTACGTTGTTAACTTGTTGCCCATTGGAGATATTAAGATCTAAAATGACCTAATTTTGGCGTCTCGTGAAAATGACCAAACATGCCCTTCACTTACGGTATTGAGAAAGCAGCAAATCAAAGCAACCGATTCGAATAACTCATTTTGCTACAAGACTGATCAATTTAGTAGTTTTTATTCCCAGGTTGCTATTTTTGTTGTCTTACCACTTGACTAAATTTAGCTAATTAATATGCATAAATTTGTGCCAAATGGCCATTTTTCGGGAGGGACCCTACAACTCAGAGAGAATAAAAAAATGTGACCTTTTATTTTGGTACATGTATCTACACATGATCCTCAACCTTTGTGCCAAGTTTGAGCGAAATCGGTGATTTGAGTATTATCACCTCCTGCCTGGTCCTACCTGACTTTCTGGTGGACACTCTCTTAAAAGGGTGTTGCTAATTTTACCTCTTGTCCTCTATAAACCTAAGGACTCTTGCTCAATGAGATTTTTGTAAAGGTTTACTTTTAATAGCGGATCCATCATCGTGTGTGTGTTTGTACGCTTTTTTCATTAAATTTTTCTCATTTTTGTTTCGCAGCATGCCCAGAATCAACATACAAGGATTTCGCTGGCTATGCTGACTCCTGTACCAATTGCCCTGCTAACTCAGGCCACTCGAACACTAGTAGCAAAAGCATTTACGACTGTCATTGCAATACGGGATATTCTGGGACCCCAGAGTATGGAAATGACTGCACAAGTAACTAATAAAAATTTAGTTCCTTTTCAACGCTGGCATATTAATTGTTTTTTTAAGTTATAAATTGTCTGGCAAAGCAGTTACATCGACCTTACAATCATTAATGAATAGGTGTCTTCCACGGATTATAATGTTATCATCAGGGTAAAGTTTTTTGCCTTTTCTTGCGTGCGTGCCTAGCGAGGAAGTCGAATAATTCTGCGAATAATTCTGTTTCTTTCAACTTCTTGCGTTTGACCCAAACGTGGTTTCTGTCCTCTCTGCAAAGGAACCGGGCTATAACGGGACGAGGTTTGGTTTGATTGCTAGCTTCCGTCAACGAAGAGCGGGGTTTTCCAAGACGGTGTACCGCGTGGAAATGGACGCGCTCGGCGTCGATCCCAAGCACCTTGATCAGTTCACATACAATGGATTTGCTGTCTTTTTGGTCTTCTTCCGGAATATTCTTTATAATGAGATTTTCCCTTCTTGAATAATCTTCGAGTTTCCTGATCTTTTCTTTGCTGTCTTCCATTTGCTTTTTAAGATTGCCGTTTTCGTTTTTAAGTTCGTTATACGTCGTTTAAAAGCTGTCTTGTATTTCTTTTGTGGTGTCATGCTTTGTTTTCAGTTCGTTGATTTCCTTCCAGGCAAATTCAAGCGATTTCACAGCGCCTTTTAATTCACTTACTAGTGTCTTTTAACTCGTTTGATCTCTTGTTTGAAGGTATCCAGCGATTCGTCCAAATGTTTCTTCAGGTCGTCAAATCGTTCACTCAAACTACATTCCATGTCTTCGCCTTCGGAGCTCCGCGAGCTTGAGCCTCGTTCTCGCTTCTTCTCGCTTTTATTTGGCATTTGTTAGCTTTAACACAGATGAAATTTAGCACCAGCTAAATGTACACTTATAAGGCATCGTTTAACGGTGTAGTCGAGATAGTTTACCAAGATTTAGCCCACACTTGAAGAGAGCTCACATGAAGACGTCCACCATCTTTGCAGCCTCATTACCAACTCCGAAGTTTATGTTTCTGTTTTCGTTTTTTTTTCGTTTTCGTTTTGTATTTTGTGATTCTGTTTGTTTTTGGTTTTGTTGTGGGTTTCGTGTTTCTGTTTTATCAACTTTGTTTATTGTTTTCTTCTTTTGTGATTCTGTTTCCATTTTAATTTTTGTTTTGTTTTTATCGGCCACAGTAAAAACACAAAGAACAAATTAGTAAAGATTAATACAAGAAGGTTAAAAAATAAACATAAATTTTAAACTTTGGTTAAGCATGCTTGTAAAAATATCTTAGCCGTGGAAACGCCACATGTCATAAAAAAAAATAGATGTGTTACATTAACTTTTTTCAAAAAAAAATTACAAAAACGCCTTTTAAGGACATTCGAGACATTGATTTTTTTTCTTAAACTTTTGCTATAGCTAGGTAACGAATTACTCGTGTCAGAAATGCAAAAACATTGGGGGTAGGGGCACCGAGTTCGTTTCGGAGATAAGATATTTGAAAAGCCACCTTAATTTTGAAAAATCGGTCTTCCTTACTCGATATGGTCCCGATGGCTGTTAGTCTAAAAAATATTGTAAATGAATTCTAGAATGGAGCTTTCTGTGCCAAATTTATACGAGTGGGTCTATTAAACAAATTAAATCAACTGGTGACGTCCCTTAAAGTAAATCTTATTTTTAAACAACAGCATTTGCAAACCATGAAAGTTGGCGGGATTCGATGCTGCGTGGGTATAAAAATGGGGACATTTTAAACTTTCTACCAAAAAAGTATCCAAGCAAGACCATCCAAGCGAGTAAAATCTAAGTAAAGTTAACGCAACTGCGACCAGCTTTTTACATGTTTAGATTTCTTATTTTGCGCGTGCTAAAAAAAAACATGCATGGCGTTCAGGTTGGAACATGAATTGCGTACGCACTAAAGGATGCGCATAAACAATTAGCCCGAACGTCCTTAAGTTATAAAAGCCAGCGCGGACACTTTCAGCCACCCCACCCGAACCCACCCCGGTCTGTCAATTTATTCACAGTTTAATAATACTTTTATTTTATCTTTCTTTATGTTTCTATAGTTCGACATTGCGAGAACCTGACAGCCCCCGACAATGGCAAAATATTGGGTTCCTGCTCTAACACATACGATTCTTCGTGCACTTTTGATTGCGATGAAGGCTATGAACTATCAGGAAACGAGACCAGAATTTGTTCATTAAATGATGAAGATTACATGTTTTGGAGTGGGACTGTTGTGCAATGTAACGGTACGTTTCTATTTTAAAATAAAGGTAGCGTTCCTCTAAGGAAATCTAAGCCCAAGTTTAAGTTTGGTATAGACTTTATACCTTATTCATAAATGGCGGCCGATTTATTATTCTTTTATATTCTTGCTAATCAGCCCAACTAGCCTCGTTAGCATGTGCAAAATTCAAAAGCATTTTTCCTCTAAAATGAGGCTAGATGGGCAAACATACATACATACATACATACATACATACATACATACATACATACATACATACATACTTTGTTTGATAGGTAGGTTAGAGCAAAGGGCAGCCAAACGGCTGATGTGGACCTACTATACTAAACGTTAAGAATTACATTAATAAAAATTAAAATTACAAAATCAGACTGAACTATATACAAATTAGAAAAGACTATATACAGACAAGTAAAATTACAATGTGTCATCAGATAAGAAATTTAGCTGATTAGAATGAAATATAATAATAATTAAGTCGGCCGCCATTTATGAATAAGGTCTATAGAGTATTCTAAATGTACAGCTATAAACCTTTACCATTTCTTGAGTAGGTGGCTGTTGAGAAGAATAAAGATTAGTTTGCAACGCAGCTGTTCTTTGTGTTGTCATGCAATGCTACTTCAGTGGGGAAGAGCTTATTCTATAAGTTTTGAATTAAACTGCAACTCTAGCAATGTTATCTATTTACTTAGTTGTAAAGTTTGCGGTACCCAGTATGTTGACTTAACAGCCATAAGAGTCGCCTTAAGACGTTAGCGCGAAAATCTTCTAACACTGAATTTTTTGCAGGGAAATAAGAAATGGTTTTCTCCGCTAATTAAACACAGCAAAACATCAAAAGTGTTTTCCCAGCTGACGTGACATTCGGCCGTGTAGCCGCGCGAAAAAGAAAGCCTCGCTTTGGTTTCAAAATTGCTAAGATCCAGGATGTTGTGTGGCATCAAACGCGCATGTTTTGCGACGTCATACGCTCCCGCGAGCTAACCTTGCGCGACGCTCCGACGCACGCACCGACACACATGTTACGGACGCGTGCCTTTGAAAAAAAATAAACAAAATAACTATCACCACCTAGGATTTCACAATTTCACAATTGGTTCACTTTCACAATTGCTTCACTTTAATATATCGTCATGTCATATCATGTCATGTTAGTCAGGAAAAATTGCTACTCTGGAACACAAGGCGCCCTGGCATTTCTCAGTACAAAGTAATGAAGCTGTTTATAAAAACTGTATTCAATTTGTCATTAGGTAAATTAAGGCAAGGGCCTCCAGCTATTTCACTCAAAAAAGTGAGGAGGTGGTCTATCTTCTGAGGCTTTGGCCATGAGAACTCAAATCTTTAGTAGACTAAAGATTTTGCAAGTTTGGACATTTTTGCACGCAGATTATATGCAAATTAGGTCACGTGACCTGTCAGGGTTTTTTTAGGTAAAAAATATTTCAAGCAAAATGGCAACACTTTTCACCAATACCTGGAGGCTGCCAGAAGTTTTATGATTTTAAGGCTATTATGTACTTCATTTCTGCGCTTGGCCTTTTTAGGATTAGTTAAAAAAATACAGGAAAAATAATAAATTACTATTACGTGGGACTGGGTACTACTACAAATTACCGTTTATTTTCAAACTTAATGAAATAATCAACAAAGGCCAAGCGCAGATTTTTTGTTGTTGTTCTTGGGACTTATCTGGTAGCAATAACATTTGATTATGATCGGTATAAACTGTTGCCATCTTTGCTAAAAGATTTTTTCTGAATTTTGTGGCCGTATTAAGTCACGTGACCTAATTTGCATATGTTAGTCTTAACAAAAGGACCACATTTGCTAACTATTTACTCTTTTAAAGTACTGAGTTCTCATGACTAAAGCCCCTTGAGATAGACCACCCCCGTAGCTTTTGGCCGTTAAAACTAGAGGCCCTTGCCTTAATTTACCTGACAAGTGTGTGGTAGGTCATAGATTTGACTGCTGTTGGGGACTCAGAATATCCTTGCCGCTGTCCCATGTTGAATACAGTTTTTCTTGTGCATTCAAGATGCGTTACTTCAGTAACTTCGGTAAAGAAACTTTATTTAACATTTTTTCCCTGCCACTTTTTCTGTAATCTTCATAAAATAAGGGAAAACTCAATTATAACAAGGAGCTCACATTCATTGTAAGGCCATTAAATTTGGTTATTGAAAAGACCAAGTATCACCTAGTGAATAAAGGTTATTTCGAACAAAAACTTTATGACTAAAATGCTTTCTAAAGGCCACACATTCTGCGTTGCCAAGCAATATCCCCCTCATCACTGAACCACCATGTAAATTCTTGGCGCATTTCTTTAGCTTCACTGGTGTAGTTGTGCACCAAAGGAGGCTGTAATGGTAAAAGAGATTCCGACGAGAAATCGTCCCTCCAAGAACCTGGAATAAGCTCGTCTGTATCAGTGTTGGAGGACAGTAGATATTGCGGCTTGCTTTGTCACTTCGTGGCCAATTGTGAAGTGTAAGTATGGCCATGGTGATTTGCTGTACCTTATCAGGACACAACAAAAACGGGGCTCTAAAACAGCGCCATCTATTTCCAAGAATCCCAAGAACTTCTCAGATATTCTTCGCTCCTTTGAAATACGGTAGTTAGCGATCCTTTCCTCGACAGTGAGGTTCCTTCTTGGGTAGGGTTTAAGCATGTGTTTAGACAATGGGAAAACTGTAAAAACGAAGGAATCTGGCTTCGTTCTTCCTGGCAATGGGCGTGGGTGAGGTATCTTCAACGGATTATTGGAGCTTTCTAGTGCCTTCTTTAGAGAGCAACGTCCCCAAGCATGGCCATCGGGATTTCGACCATTAGTTCCAACATCGACATAGAGACACTCGTATTCTGGTCCAGCCATAACCAAAGCTAAGATGCTTTCATTCCCTTTTTAGTCATGGATATGGGAACCTGAGCCTACAAGCTTTTGGAAGAGAATCCTTTTGCTGTCAATTGCTCCTATATTATTGGGGATATTCGACCTCGAGTAAAATAAAGCCCAGTTCAGACGCCGAACTTTTCATGAGCCGAACTTAATTCGAATTTGGACCGACCCAAATTAACAAAAGTACGCCTGTTGATTCAGACGCCGAACTTAATAAACCAAACTTAATTCATTTTGAAGAGAAACAAATCGGAAGGTCAGTGGTTTTCAGGCATAAACATGACGAACGATGCCAGAACACGCACCAGTCGTCCCATATCGGCATATCGGGAGTTTTTCTCTTACGAACAATTAATGATGGAGAAAGCGAGAATTAGGAGTAAAAAGATGCAGACTCTATAATATTCCATGGTGACAAGAAGACAACAGCTGGTAAATGTCTGTTTAGTCACTCTGCTCTTGTTAACAAACAGTATCTTCGTTGTTTTCGAAAATGGAACACTTGTTACAGATCGGCATGCGACATCCAATACAAACACTCGTGTGTTATCTCCATGTAAAATAACTTATAATAATTTATGCATTAGGTTCGGCTCATGAAAAGTTCGGCGTCTGAATCAAAGCCGTTCCAAAGTCGAAATTCCCGGCTGAGCCAGGCGGGAAGAACGGCTGATCCGTTCCAAATTCAAATAGCCGTTCTTAAATGATTCATACGCCGAACTTTTCATGACTTAATTCGAGGTATTAGGTAAATGTATTAGTTGTATTAGTTTTAATTAGTATAGACAATTATTTATATAGTGTAAATATTTATTTATTATTTATTTTATTTTATTTTTTGTAAATTTTATTTTTTGCATTGTTATATGTTATTTTACTCGAAGAAATTAGCTTCACAAGCTACACGTAAATTCGAGTTGAAATAAAGTTTATGTTATGTTATGTTATGTTATGTTATGTTATGTTATGTTATGTTATGTTATGTTATGTTATGTTATGTTATGTTATGTTATGTTATGTTATGTTATGTTATGTTATGTTATGTTATGTTATGTTATGTTATGTTATGTTATGTTATGTTATGTTATGTTATGTTAGGTTCGGCTCATGAAAAGTTCGGCGTCTGAACTGGGCGCAACTCGCAATTCCCCACTCCAGAAACTATGAAAAATACCATAATACTCTTTAAAAGTGTAGGTTTGGGTGGTGCTTGATGTGAGCCCGATTTTTCCAATTTCTTTTGTTTTCAGCACGAACTGCATGTTCTATGCTTCAACTTCTTGGCAATTTGCATACGGTACGCATTTGTATACGGACACACAATGCTACGTCCTAGCGTTCCTACATGTACTCTGAATACCATTGTGCCATTCTAACAAAGAAAACTTGAATATAATTACACCCCGGTGAGGCTGAGCCTGCACATAAAAGATTATTATGGTATTTTTCGGAGTGGCCTATTTCATTCCACTTTTCAACAGTACTTGGCGTTTTCAAATACTCATTTCCAAAGACAGAAAATAGCGGCACAGACTTCCATCATAATACAAGATATTGTAGTCGTTCCAAATCAAAACTGAAAGGAGAGAGACTGGAATGTTTCACCTGTTGCAAGGTACCTGATTGCAAGGCCAGGGCCACCTCTCGCTGGGGTCAATAGACTTCCTCATACTTGTTTCTTGCTTCAATACGAAGAGTGCAATTTTTTCTACTACAGCCACAAATTTCGCGTGTGGCATTCTCATGTACATGTATTCACTGAAACCAGGCGTATCCCTTCTATCCAACTCCTGGAAAATCGTGTGGTATGCTCCTCGTTCTTCACGACGTAAAAACGACTGACCACACAAGATTCTTCGTTGCAGAAATTAGGAGCTTCATCATCAATCATCAGTATCAAAAAAACAAGCAGTTTTCTCTTACGATCCCAATCATTCCAGTCAAAAGCAGCAACATGAGCTCCGCTACCGATGGCAGCCATCTTGTTTCTTTTCCTGTCCGCGAGCGCAAAGAATTCTGGTCGTTGTCTCTGATTGGCTCAAATATTAATAATGTTGCAGGGATATGTTGCACAACCGTCCACACGAAGGGTCATGGCATCCTTGCAGCGTTTTGTCCCCGCGGTGTATCCCATGTCTCACTCGCTCGAAGACTTACTCGCTCGTTTGTGATTCCTCACAACGCGTAAATAAAAATCGTACGTGCTCACCAACGATGAAGTAATAAATCCGTTTTTATTTCTAGAACTCCACAGGGCTCTCAGATTCCCGCGCACTTTTTAAAATGCCCAATCAGAACAGAGGTATTGTTTTAACCCTCGGACGTACAACGAGGGTGGGGGGGTGGGGGGGGAGGGCGGTTGTGGATTCTATCCCCTTTATGGTTTTTCTCCGATTTTTTCAAGACCGTTTAAGACAAGCACACGCCGTCTTCAGTAGTTGTTCGTTTATCCTTGATACACATTTTGGTAAAGTTTGGCGACAACGGATTGCTATGGTAACGAGATATGACGTCATAAGTAGCATGAGGTCAAGCCATTTTTGAGTACAAAATTATGAGTGTTTTTCACCATTTTTCGTTAAAAAAAAAACATATAAAATGCTACCAAAGGCATCCAAATGTTTAATTGTATGTTATTGTACAACTCTAGCAAACATATTTGCAATTTCCGCATTTTCCGATAAATTTGAATTTTTAGTAAAATCCAAGATGGCGGCCATCTAAGCGGCCATTTTGCATGACATCACGGACCCCCAGCAAAGCCACAACCCACAATATTTACCTTTTCTTGTAGAGCACATCGCAGGCTATCTATTAGACGTAAAATACTGTATTTCCGAAATATTTCAATGACAATAACATCTTGTACCACGGTGGGGGTATAAGTTTGCGTGTACGTCAGAGGATTAAGTCACACGGTGGTAATTTGATGTCGCGCCGGCAGCTACACAGAATTGTCCCAGGAGAAATTTGTACGTATCGAGCGAAAGTTCCGATTCTCACGATGTTTCTTTAAACGAGAACTGTGATGTTCTTTTCTTACATACATGTATCAGTTTTAATAAAGAAAGGAAACGCAGAATTTTTTTTTTTATAATGAACAATGTTATTTTGAACAATACATTTTTACATCACTGCATTACAATATTATACTACACAAACACGCAGACGTGCGGTTACATTTACAAATTTACTAATACTAATTATAAAAGAACTATCCACTTTCGACGAAAAGCAGGCAAGCATTTCTTTGCAATTTCAGTTTCTTTAATTATTTCAATTTTTTCTTGGATTCGCAGCAGTAAGTTACAGAAGTATAGTTCACCTTGGCGCCTGTTTGACGTACAGAATATATAATATTTTGCTATTAGAATTGAGTAGTTTAATGCCTGCCAGTATTTTGTAATGTCAAGGTAGCCGTATAATATGCTACCATGTTTTAAAGAAAGTCTTTCACGTGCTTTTTCAAACCACCACTCTTGAAACGTACTCCAGAAGGAGAGTGATTTACTCCATTGGATTAACATATGGTTTAAAGTTTTTCTCACACCCACATAACGGACAAAAATCACTTTCAGAGATACCATCTCGGTAAAGGCTCATTTGAGTAGGGAGTATGTTGTGTATAATTTTGTATTGAAACATTATGAGTTTAACTTCTTTTGTAACTATGAAAGGCATTTGGTAAACTATATGAACATTATTTTCTAAAAAGCCGTGTCGTAAAATTTTGGTTTGAGAGGTTGGTGGTACGAAAGTGTTTTTTAAGATTGCAGAATAAATAGAACTTGTGATTAGAGGTGTGGTAGAAGTATCGTTGAGGTTGAACAAAAATCCCACCACAATAAGCGGTGACACAAAATTACACGGTCCTATACATCCATGAACGCATTGTCTTGAAACTTGTACGCTGTAAATCTTCCTTCTGCTTTTCAAGTCAACAGACGGAGAGATTTTACTGCCATCTTGGATTTTACTAAAATTATTGGTAAAATGTGGAAATTGCAAATATTTTTTTCTAGCGTTATAAAATATGATACAATTGAACATTTTGCTGCTTTTGGTAGCATTTTATACAATTTATTTTTTTCACCCAAAAAAGGCTTGACTCATGCTACTTATGACGTCATATCTCGAAAGTGAAAATCCTATCCTTCAGCGAAAGGCAACCACTACTTCCAGAAAGTTACTATCAGCAATGAAATATTAGTATAATTGTTATGATAATAGAACAATTGCATTGTGAAAAGCCTTAACCATCGGACGTACAAGAGGGAGGTGGATGCCACCCCCTCCCCGCTAAAAGCTATTCTCCGATATTTTCAAGACCATTTATGATTAGCACATGCCGTCTTCAGTAGCTTTTCGTTTATCCTTGAGACACCTTTTGGTAAAGTTTGGCGACAACCGAATGCTATGGCAACGAGATATGACGTCATAAGTAACATGAGGTCAAGCCATTTTTGAATAAAAATGCGTGTTTTACACATTTTGTTCAGTGAGAAAACATATAAAATGCTACCAAAAGCATCAAAATGTTTAATTGCATGTGATTTTGCAACTCTAAAATTTAAATTTTTAGTAAAATCCAAGATGGCGGCCATCCTGGTGGCCATTTTGGATGACGTCACGGACCCCCCAGCAGCGCCACAACTAGATTGTAAAAGTGATTCCATGAGAATATTTCAAAATATACCAATGAAAACGTCTTTAAATTTGGATCTATAATAGTATATTCGTCAAATACATGCAATAAAAAAGATGGTCACCATGCTCGTTTACGAGAAAACAACCACCTATTTACTAAGGGAACTGAATTCTCAAAGGAAAACTTCTTGCTTCGGAATGCGCGCGCGCTCGTGCACGCGCAAATGACGCAAGATATTATTCGCAGTAGTAATGCGCGATCCAATACTAGGGAATCACCTTAAGCAATAGAACACATTTTCTATGAGTTTACCGGCGTTATAAACCCACGCGGGATGTTGGGAGAATACGAGAATCAAAGATAATTTTAACAACCTTTCTTTGATTGACGTCCACTAAAACTCAACTTTATCCGCCGCTTTTGAAGGCAGTGGGTCGCGTGTTATTGGTAACCGCTGTAATGGTACAAAAGGCTTTGCCAGGCTTTGCCAGGCTTTGCCAGGCTTTGCATTCTCGTTAACAACCCATTTGGCAATGTCTTCGCTAATTTGTCCCCTTTCAAACCTCGTCTTTCCTAATTGCAAAATGACACTTACATGATCCGTGTTAGGATAAGCAGATAAACATGTTATAAATGTTTTCTAAATTTTATCGCTGATTCTTCACAATACCCACTGAATACCTGTGTTCTTATTATTACAAGGTTGTATTTTAAGTCCACTACTTTTCAACCTTTTCAACGATTTACCTTTTTCATTTGAAAATATTTTGTCTGATCCTTTTGTTCTACCAAACGGCACAAAATTAAACTCTCTTTTATATGCGGACGATTTAATCATTTTATCACGTTCTAAAATAGGTCTACAAAATTGTCTTAATGCATTATCATCGTACTGCAACACGTGGATGTTAAGCATAAATCCCAAAAAAACCAAGATTAGGGTTTTTCAAAAACGCCCAAGAAAATGCTCTGAACATATATTTTATATGAATAATCAAATTGTGGATGTTGTACAAGATTATACTTATTTAGGAACTAAAATTTCCTCTTCAGGAAATTTTAAAGTCTCACTTGATCATCTAAAAGAGAAAGCACTTCACGCTCTTTTCAGTCTGAGACGACACACAGATTTTAGTAAGCTAAATCCGTCCCTTGCCTGTAAAATTTTTGATACAATGATATCCCCAATTTTGCTCTATAATAGTGAAATTTGGGGTGGATATACCAAATCTGTTTTTAA
The DNA here is from genome assembly GCA_024195265.1 of Dendrophyllia cribrosa. Classification (NCBI taxonomy): domain Eukaryota; kingdom Metazoa; phylum Cnidaria; class Anthozoa; order Scleractinia; family Dendrophylliidae; genus Dendrophyllia; species Dendrophyllia cribrosa. The sequence continues at coordinate 30,093,998 of JAJLRJ010000005.1, read as the reverse complement.
AGCTTGGGATAGCTCACAAATTGAAAGAACGCATCTTCAGTTTTGTAAACGCTACCTTCAAGTGAGTAATAAGGCTTCTAATATTGCGTGCAGAGCTGAACTTGGTCGATTTCCTCTAAATATTGCCATTAATCTAAGAATCCTCAACTACTTGTTATACCTTCAAAATAAACCCCAAGACTCTTTTGTTAAACAATCTTTCTTAATATCATTAGATCTTCACTCGAATGGTAAAATTAGCTTTCACTCTAATCTTATGAAGATATCCGAATATTTTAATTTCAGAAATTTTAACCTCGATTTATTAAACACCGCTGAAGTCAAACACTGTACAAATTTAATGAAACAGAAATATATTTCTTATTGGCAACATATACTTCAGCGTTCTCAAAAACTAGAATTTTATAAGACTTTCAAGAACGAATATACCCCCTCAAATTATCTAGGTCTGACTAGACGAGCATCTGATAGGAGGGCATTAACTAAATTACGTATAAGTAATCATAAACTTATGATCGAACTGGGCAGATACAACAAAATTCCAAGAGACAAAAGGCTTTGCCCAGTTTGTGGTTCAAATGAAATCGAAGACGAAATCCATTTTCTTTTCTATTGTTCAAAATACGCAACAATAAGGGATAATTTTTACAATAAAATACAAACTTTTATACCAAATATTAGCCATTTACCTGTAACTGAATTGATCATAGAATTAATGAATTCTTCCATTTACTTTCTAAACATGCAATTAATTAAATTTATTTCATCTTGTTTTGATTCTCGAGATAAAATTGTCACCAATGTAATTTAATTATTCACTTTTGTTTTCTTTCCTTTTGTTAGTTAGTTGTAAGCTTTTGCAATATTGTAAAATCTACAGTCATGCAAATAAAGCTAAATGTTGTGTGTGTTGTATTAACAGTCTTTACTGCTTGTTTTAAATTGTACAATGCAGAGGACGTTTTCCTATCGAAAGGATTTGAATTTGGTCAACCAAATGTGTTTCAATTTATAACACACAATACATGCACGGGACTTTCCCCTGCAAAGGTCACAACTAAGGCCCGGTCCATACGCCGCTCCGTTCATGCGCCGAACCTAACCCACTTAAGTTCGACGTTGAAGTGACTTTGGAGCGCGACGGCTGGTTCAAACGGTGTTCTTTGGTCGAACCAAACTGCATTTACTTGCAGGGAGGAGCCTGGGTTCAGGTATCAACTTTCGCGCCAATATTCTAGATGGCGGACGAGGTGCAAAGGCTAGCTCGAGTGAGAGCGATTGTAATGCAGATATACTTTGTGTCTCTAATGGCCCTGTCACACTATTGCGTATCGTACTAGCGTAAGCCAGCGTATGAAAAATATCACTCATACGCTGGTATACGCTGACATACACTAAGGGTACGTTAGGCATAGGTTGTATACGTTTCAAGCACGGTCGCATACGGTGGCATACGGCGAGGCAGAATTTTTTTTTTAACATGCTTTGTGCGTATTCGGACGTATGGTTTATACGCTAAGCATACGCTAGGCATACGCTGAATACGCGAGAGTTACGCTAGAGGTACGTTACTCACAGGTCAAGTACGCTGGTCATACGCTGGATTTTCAAGGGCATTTTGTGCGTATGAAAATTATTTTATGAATTCTCATACGAAACTCGTACGTTTCTCTCATACGCAATAGTGTGACCGGGCCTTTAAACATTTACTGCAGTCTTTCAGCTTCGCCACCATTTTTGTTTTGTGACCATTCCAGGCATGAAATAAGTACGGCGGAAGAGCGGCGTTTGAATCAGTTTGGTTCGGCAGTTTAGGTTTGGACTCGGCGGCAAACGACGTAAGCTCGGCAGGGCCTGCTGCATTATGCGACACTGGAGCGGCGGCTGGTTCATATGGCGTTCTTCTTGCGCGCCGAACCTCGTGCATTAATTAAGAAAATTTATAATCTTCCCATAAGTCAGTCTGATATCTCTTGCGCATCTCTTGCGAAAAATTACAAGTAAAATGTATGGAACAAAACCTTGATATAACGAACCTCGATATAACGATCCTCGATATAACGAAATCCTCGTTATAACGAACACAATCCGGCAGCCCAAACGTAAAATATATCCTGATAGATACAAGCCAGTAACAAGAAACAAAGTACATTGGAAGATTTCTTTGGCTAAGCATCTACAGAACTGTAGCAATGTTCAATTTTCTAGCATCTAGAGAGACTGGAATTCTCTTCCTGAGAAACTCTTGATTATCCCTGATAGATATGTACAGTGTGTGCTATAGGGCAAAGATATAACGTGTACAGTTTTTCAGTTCCCTAGTTATATGTATAGTGTACTGTAGCTTCATACAGGCATTTTGCGCTTTAAAAAGCGCAAATGTCATTTCTTCAGATCCTGAAATGCTGGGTAATGCGGCGTAACACTGTTACAAAACAATTATTAACTATACCTCGATATCATTTTGGTCGTTTTTCCGCAAATTCGTTATGACGAGGTTTTCGATTTAAAGTGCCTATGAAATGAATTTTTTTTCTTCGTTTTTCATTAGTTTATTATGTCCAAAGAACGAAAACAATAATCATTTCCCGAGGAAAAGAAAGAAAATTGGTTTTTTATCCCCTCGAAGATGCGTCACTTCGGTTGAAAAGTGGCTCCAATTTTTGGAGAGCCTGGGGGCGAGTGGGCGTGCGTGATGACGTAAATTACGTAAATAGTGTGACACATTGGTTTGTTTACGCTGTAATTCCCTTGGAATCCTTTAGCGTGATGGTCATTTTGTCAACGTTTTGGCTGTACAAATATCAGACAGCGCCTAATTTGTTTCTTTACAGTCCTCTGAAGGTGAAGAGGATAAGTTTCGGATCACTCTTGATCAACTGAAATGATCGTGTCCACTGTAGTTTTGCCGTAGCGAGACGAACCGACTGTGCCGCTTGAGCGAAGGAAGTGAACATGAAGAAGACGGACTTTGATCATTTAGATTATTGAATGTCAAAGGTATACATTTCAGTAGCACAGCGTCTCAGTGGTTCGCCAGTTGAGTTGTAAGCTTATTGAACGCAAAGGCGTTTTTGTTATTTCTTTTTAGTGGCTCTTTGACTAGCGTTTACCGAACGCGAACGGTATATTTGTAGTACAAACAATCATGATATTAGCGCATTAGCGACTCGGCCGGTCTTCTCTGAAGTTCATTGATCGCGCTTGGAGGTTATGAACTTATTTTATCGGCTTGGCAATTCGCTCGTCTACTTAAAGTTCTTTTTTCAATGCGAAGGATATGTCTTGGCGGCATGCTAGTTGAAAGTTTCTAAATTATACTGATATGTTATGCATATCCGAGGTGGTGTTTTTCAGGCGGCTTGCTGAATTGAATGTGAATGGTGTATTTTTAGCGGCAAGGTGCCTTGATAGCGTATTTTTTTATTTATTTATTCAAAATGTTTGAACTCAAGTATATACGTAATAATTATGCTTCTTAGTTCAGTGTCTTGCCAGCGATTGATCGTTTCTGGAAATTTTAACCACTTGGCGGCTTGTAAGCGAGTTCAAAGTATCGTGTTTACATTTATGTCTGATTTATATTTCATTGTATAAAAATTGATCTGATCGAACACGCAATGATTCAGCGATGTATTTTGTTTCGAATAGTCTTACGCATTTTACGTGTAGATTTTGATAGATGTTCCGTAGAATAGACGCCTTCCAGTGAACACTTGCGTCGCTGCACTTTGAATTTTATAATTCGGAATACCGTATAAACATTTATATTACTCGCCAGTCAGTGCCGATCGAGTCAGTATATTTTTGTAGGCCTCACTGACTTCGACGGCTCTCCAGTCGAGCCGAGGCTTGAAGGAACTTCCAAACAGGATATGGATTGGAAAAATTATGCTTGATTAAACGGCCTCACCGGCCGGAATGTTATTTTCTTTTGCAAAATAATAATAATCTTAACAATAAGCGCTTTCATTGAAAACAACATCGCTTGAAGTACCCTTTCCGATGTCGACGAACAAATTTCGTGTATTTCGCCGGCCTATTTTCCTCTGAAGCAAAATAAAGCTTTGTTACACCCTCTGTTATCGAAGAATTCTAATATCTCGTATGTTTGAGGCCGCTCGCCACATAATATTGGTCCACCTCTAGCGACGTCTCTTGTCAGCTCTCTTGTTCTCTATATTCCCGCAGCAGTTTGTACAACTATTTACGTCACAGTGTAATATGACACTGGTTTTGGCCGCGCACAAATTGGAGCCACTTTTTAGCGCCAACAACCTAACTTTCAGACCATAAAAAAAGCATTTCGCATCGTCCCTAACACTTTAAACCTTTTATTCCAAGGTCTAAAAAGGTGAAACTTTCGATACATCAAAAAATAAATTTCATTTCATAGGCACTTTAACGTTCCCTCGATATAACGGGCCAATTTCCTCCAGTCCTTTGGCACTATTACTATCCTTATCCTTATTTATTTGTTTATTTACTTATTTATATATTTATTATCTGTTTATTTATCTAGTGATTCGCTGTCCTATAGAAGATGTGAGTGTGACTGATGCTGATCCACCCACGGGCAATTGTACAACAGTTGATCTCTCATATCAAACAAAGTGCAGCTTCTATTGCAGAAGAGGTTATGAGCGATCAGGAAGCGAGACGACCACTTGCCAACTGGATAAATCTTGGTCTCCTTCTCCTCCTACTTGTAACGGTAAGGAACGACTTTCAAAGATTTCTGTTCGTACCTGAAGAAACAACAAATATTGGAACATTCTAAATGATATGTTTTATGGACATAAAACTGTGTTCATCGTTCATTAAATATTATCATCATACATCGTTTAAACGATACATTCACAATGAATTAGTATCGTCTGAATTGGCGAACCGTGTACCGATGGAAATTATTAGACTGAGAAAATAGAACTAACTTGATTGTTTCAAGATAGATGTGGTCGGTCGTGATATAGCTAATCAGCGTGCCTAATAAAAATTCAGACTTGACCAAGAGTCGAATCCATGGGGGGGGGGAGGGGGAGGCTGACTTCCAAAATTCATAACCCTTTTAATGCTTCATGAAACGGCACCCAACTTCGTGACTCTTCTTTAAATTTATCTGGCAAAAATATGGTTTGAATTTTGTTTTTTGTTCACGTGACTTTATGTTTGTATATGTAATCGCATGAGCCCGAGTAAAATTAAGGATTCGCGACTCGGGCAATTTCAACAGCTTCTGAAAACAAAAATGATATTAATCCTTAATTTTACTTGGGCCCATTCGATTACCTGTTTATAATGTAGAGGACAAAATTATAGGGAAACCTTTCAGACCTTTCAAGAGTCACTCAGACTTGAAACCGCTCCGAAATGAAAAAAAAAATTCTCGCAAACTGACAACGGAAAAACTTTTCAACTCACTGTTGTCAAATAAATTTCAAATGTCAAAGATACATTTGGCTGTTATAATTTTAGAAAACAAAGCCTAATTTATCGATAAAAGACACTTTACGACAAAAACGGCTGTGTTGTGAAGTTTTCGTCGCTTTGATTACAACAACAAATGGCATTATTTGCACGTTTGGCGATTTAATTGCTTTCTTTCGCTTCTTTCAGCGTTATTCTTTCTCCTGTTAAATGTAAATTGTCCCTTTCAGCAAAGTCTGTCAAAGTTCTTTTCCTTAGGTCCGCAGAAATCCGCATATATTCAGTGGGGTGATGAAACTTAACCGGCTTTTGTGGCCATAATTTTCTTCAAGGTCTTCAACGTCGCAAACTAGCCTGCAGGCGCCTAGTAAATCTAAGTTTTAACACAAATAATCGCTTCCTGTTTGCCGTAAAATGCTGTAATTCATCTAAAGATTTCATTCCTTAGGTATCATCCCATTTAATTTCTTTTTTTACTCGTGGCGAAGCACACGAGTTGTAAATCCTGCTTTAACTTTTCTTGTTTTTTTTTTCGTGTCACATTAGCGCATGCAAATTTATGCATGCATATTTTAGTTTATGTCGACGACTATATGGCTTTCAACCATGAAATACATACCGCAGAATTTCTCCGTGTGTTGACAGTAGTGACAAGCAAAGTAAAGAACTACAGCGTACAATTGCACGTTTTCAAAACAATGCAAGGCGTTCATGGATGGATAGGACCGTTTGATATTATTCCTGTGGGATTTTTGTTCCGGCAAGTTTTGTATTTTATATAACTTGCAATTTGCTTAGCGATCGAGCTTTGAAGTGTCGGCTACTGAATGTAGTGAATGTAGTGTAGTCTTACTTTTAAACCCGTGTATACACGCAAGCATAATGCACGGGTTATCGGAAACGGTGACTAAATAAAATTCTCTCACTCACTCACTCACTCGCTCCTCAATTCCATCAGCTGTAAACTTCGTGAGTATTAAATTCTTTGTTACGAATACGTTTCGTAACAAGAACAACGTGAATCCAGCGATAACAATAACTAATTTGATTTATACGAATATAAACAACAATAAGCTGAAAGATGTTTCGCATTTGGAGTTTTTAGTGCAACGTTAAAATCTATTTAAAAGGATTTTTCAATCGAGACACGCGTTTTGATGCGTATCGACCTTAAAATAATACTAGTAGTAATCATAGATTATAGTGCGTCTCCTTATCCCGTGGCACCTCGTCTTGACCTAGTACCTCAGTTTCATGAATTAATTCAGCCACTGTTTAAAAGGGCTATGTCGCGAGATATGTCACGCAGGCAAAAACGTCGGGCCGACATCAAACAAATTCACGCTATCGCCGTGGGATCGGGCAAAATCCTGCCGTGCTGTGTACTCCGAAAGGTCTCAGATTTTTCCGACATATACATGTAAATAGTATATTTGTCTTGATTTCATTTCATTTATTTCTCCGATTTTGAAATCATACTCCTCAGTACATGTACTAATACCGGAACCGGAAATGAGAAATTTCTGAGAAAAGCCTGAAAAAGTGCTCCCGTGATAAACTTCTTGGACACCGCGTTAATGGAGCATGAAATCGACGATTAAGTCACGCAACATTCAACGTAATTTCGCGGGATTTTCGGATAAAATTACAGCTACCAGTTGCAAGTAAGACACAAGACTGTTGAATATAATTCCTTTATTAGCTAGACAAATTTTAGTCACAAAACTTCGAAATCTTTAGTCGCAAATGTGCCCGATACAGGAGCAATTTCGAGCACTATAAAGTTAATCTGCGTTCGCCTGGCGCGGCCGGTCAGTGACTTATTGCTACAAGACATACAGCGAATTGCACCGTACCGTAGAACATCGCGAAGAACGACGTCGGTATTTAGGTGAAAGCTTCCCAAATCAGGCAGAAAACCACAGCAAAATCAAGATAGAACATTCAAAACATACTAGAACGGTAGCGAGGGAAATCCGATAACTTCTTGCTTGATTCCAAAGAGACCCAACAACTTACTTGGTCCGGAGAAGAACCTTCGTCCAATTTTTCCACTGCATACTTTTAGTAGACATTGAAATATTGAGCCGTACGATTTCAAAATCGGCGGGAAAATATCCGAAACTAAATCAAGACAAATAGATTATTCACATGTGACATTTCGGAACCGCAAGCTCCCCAGGATGATGCCTGATTTCCACGCGCTGGGAATGCTGGATACTATTGTGACGTTTCAACATGGCGCAGATTTGGTACCGACACTTTTCTCGATTCGTTCCGCCTAGCCGACAAGATTAGGAAGCGTCTCCTTCGTCGACGCAAAAATTTATACCTTATCGACTGTGTGTTCTTCGATAGCGCAGTGAATAGATGTTTTGGCTCAGCTCCGGACGGCCCGAGTTCAAGTCACGCTCGATACTTCTTTTTTCTTTTTTTTTTTGTCCTGTTTTTTCTTCTTCGGACTGGACATTATGAAAATGATGTTCTGTTTTTTTTCCCCGTTCGTCAAAAATCCTTACGTTTAATTTTTTTTTTAAAAATATCGAACCGTGTCAGTGTGGAAACGTAAGCTTACGGCAATATTGCGTTACGTGTTCGCATTTCTTCTACACGGGTTGTCTCTTAGGAACCTTTGATTAGACATAATTTTAGGCTTCTGTTTCTCCGTAAAAGCACTCAAAACACTCGGGAAACAATGCTGCAATAATTTAAAAACGCCACGAGTTCAAGCTGTGTACAGCTTCTTGTTTTTTTATAACAAAATCTCTAGCGAAACATGCGAGCTCTCTGTTTGTTAATTTTCTTCAAAATCCCGCCAAGCCAACTGAATGCAACGAGAGCAAAGACGCGCTCAAGTAATCACGAGTGAGAAATTTTGATGCTCGACCAATCAGGAGCGAGTAATTTTGCCCTCAATTCTTGGCTTTCACTGACGTCATATCAAAATTCAGAAGCATTAAACAACAGATTTCGATTCCAAAATGTTTATGGAATAGTAGAGAGTTTAAATTTACACATCTGGGCCAAATTTTGAAGCACAAGAGCATTTCGTTCAAGAGTTATAGGCGAACGAGTATTAGACATTTTTAGTAAGAAACTGGAGCGGCCATCATGGTGTCCCACTTAGGGACACCAATTCGCAACATGGCGGCCAAAAATTCAAAGCCTTAATTACACCAAAAATATCATTACAAAATATTGTTTGTACTATAAGTGCCATTAAATCGGCTTATAAGCATCTATAATTCAAAAATAACTTTCAACTGGTTCAATTTTGTTTATTTTCATGGCTTATCTGAAATAATTGTGAAAACTTGTGAATAACTTGTGTAAATTCAACTTGTGAAAACTGTAATGGCTAGTCTGACAACTGTTGTTTCGTCGCTGCCAAGCGACTCTTCAGAGACCTTCCTGATATCTGGCAAACTCGTTGAGCATCTCGCTCAAAGTCCCGTTCGCAATCAGTTCAGAAAACGCAATAGCGTGACGAATTGCGTGACACATTTAAAACCTTAAAAAATCGAAAGCAAAACATCGTTAAAATCTGAAACTTTAAATTTCATAAAAATTCAAAAATCTAAAGCATACGTCCTACAAAGCTGTTTCTAACATTGGTATCCACATACAATGTTAGAAACAGCTTTGTAGGACGTATGCTTTAGATTTTTGAATTCTTATGACGTCGTGTGAAAACCAAGAATTAAGAAAAAATACCCCATTCGTCAGCCAATCAGCATTCAGTAATTTTGCCCTCAAAATTATAACCATGGGAACAATATTTTGACTCAGAATTTGTAGCTTTTTTTACCTTCGTCGTAACGTTTTCTTTTTTACTCCACTTTTTAGCGCTTTTTATTGGTTTGAATTACTTTGGAGTCAATTGCGACGGTTTTCTGCGATTTTTAAGAAATCCAGAAATCCGAAATGGCTGCTGGCAGAACGAGTAATGCAATAGGCCATTTCCGAGTTGCCTTTAGCCTCTCTATCAAAGCGAGGCTAGGTGCGAAACCTTTCATATGAAAATGAGTTTTCATTCACATGCAAATAACTTATTTGCATGTGAATGAAAACTCATTTTCATATGAAAGGTTTCGCACCTAGCCTCGCTTTGATAGAGAGGCTAAAGGCAACTCGGAAATGGCCTATTTCCTCGTCATACTACGCCATTATTCCATTTTGCGCACCACTAGGGAATTAGTTTTGTACTTACCAAACAAGTCTTGAAGTTACGAAGGGATGGCATGAGTCGAACTAAATTGCAGTTTGGGTCGACCCAAATTAATTATTTTCGTCTGTTGGGTCAAACGTCGAACTTAATTCAGACGAACCAAATTCAACACGTTCAATCCGTCTGCTCCAGACGGATAGAACGTGTTGGTCGATCCAAATGAGTCCGTCGAATTTAATTGAGACAAACGTCGAACTTCTCTTGTCCCGGGCCTTACGAAGTTGAAAATAAACCTAAAAAAAGACTTGACCATGGTTCGTCATTTGCTATAACCGAACACAATGCTCTATCGATTTGAACTAATTAAGCAGAATGGAGAGCAGGTCAATCGTGAGTTCCTAATTTAATATAACCGACGATGGTAAATAAATGAATGGGAATAAATAAATAATAATGTATACGTGAACTGCGGGTGAAATACATTGTATATAAGTGATTTTTGTGATCATTGCAGTTACCTGATGAGATCTCACGTTTTTTTTAACTCCATAAGTTGATAAGATGACTGCAAGAATCACAAACCTTACTCATATGTTTTATGCGCATTTCACATCAATTTTATTATTACATATACAGTCTATTACACATACAGTGTATTCGCATTTATGTCAGTGTTATCATTTTCATCGGTATACACGTAATCTAACAGGGCCTCTTCTGCTCAGTACCTGTTAGATTGGAGTTATTGACGTTTTCGTTTATTATGTTATTCGTTATGTTTATTTTGTTATTGAGCGTTTGCACGTGACATCACGGCGGCCATATTGGTGTCCCAAACAATGAAATGGCGGCCATATTGATGTCCTTAACGAATTCTATAGGACATTAGCTCTATTCTTATTTCCTATTGTTTTAGCACTCCAATATGGCCGCCGGTCATGTGAGTGAAAAAATAACACTCTATTGATGCTTTTCACAGCGGCCATGTTGATGGACAGAAACAATAGAAATCGTTTGCATAAAAATAGAGTTTTATTCCCAGAGGATGGAAATTTCATTTTTCCGTCCACCGTCCGCCGTAAAAACCATCTATTTAACAAATAGATTCCATTTTGCCGTGTGTCTGTTCAGTTATAGATCACAGAAGACGTCAAAATGTGGTAAGAACATCAGTGACATACTCGCCTGCGGCTCGTGTGCCACTTTTTTGTTCTTACCACATTTTGACGTCATCTGTGATCTATAACTGAACAGACACACGGCAAAATGGAATCTATTTGTTTTATACAATGAACAGAAAAGTAAAAAGAGCAAAATTATGAACTTGCCTCGTAGCGCTCGACTGTTCGAAGATTTGTTCCTGTTTAGGTATTTTCCAAGTCGCCAAGAACACTTTTTGTCTTGGTTTCTTCTTTTTCTTGCTCGTAAACAGCTCCTACCAAACATTTTTTGAGGCTTTCACTTGCTCAATCCAGAATAATATCGCAAACATTTTCAAAATTGTGCGCCATGTTGGACAAAACAAAGCAAACAATTTTTATATGACGTCAGCCGTGCGTCTGTACTCTGATAAATCATAGGCAACGATCAATCACAGAGCGCGTAGTATTCAGTTCATTGTATAATAAATTTTCGACAATGAAACTTGGATAGTTCATGCCCCTGCGTGTCTAATTTTAAGGTAAGGCTTATAATCTCCACCATATTGTATTTCCATGATGTCCGAGAAAAGTGTCAAATTGATTAAAAGAGAAAAAATGTTTGAAATTCATTTGAACGGTAGATTAAACAGAAAATTCGATATTCGGCAAACATGCCTGTCGAAACATGATTGCCGTAAGGGTAAGTTGCAAGTCATAATAAAAAAAATCTGTCATATAAAATTGGTCATGAAAAATATATCGAAAAAAGTCATTTAGTGTGGTGGGCACTGGTAAAATGCTTTTATTAAAGTTTTACGATTTTATTGTAAGCGCGGACAATTCCTTTTTCCAACACCTCCTATTTCTTCCCTTCTGAGCAGAGTTCATAATTAACCCTTTGTTGACGCCATGCACTAATCTGTACCCGTTTATTTTATGTAACTTACTGTCGCAGAGGTGACATGTCCAGTGCTGTCCTCAGTTTCCATCGGTACATACTACCCAGAAGCTTGCGATGACGATACGTCGGGAGTCGATGACATCTGCACGCTGAGTTGCCCATCTGGATATTACATTAGCTACCTGTCAACAAATGTTTTTGCTGATACAAGAGTATGTCTTGAAAATGGAACATGGGAATACAGAGAAACCTCGCCAACGTGCAAAGGTATAGCTGAACAAAAGAAATCTTTGCATGCCTACATTAAATTCGAATTATAAGTAGAACAAGTTTTCCTTGTTGATGTTCTTTCTTAAGCGTATCACAAATTTGGAGAACCATTGATTTATTACATTGCATTGCATTACTGCATGCTCTTTGAACAACAGGTCCATTAAAGTCGTGGGAGACACTTTAAGCTCACTCTCACCAGTATACATTTATGTACGTCGACGACTAAATAATAAATAGGTAAATAAGAGGGTTGCACTAAATAGCAAAGCTAATAAATTTGTGGCCCTCTATTGATGTTAACGACGATACGCGAAATACATATATGCATAAGTAAGTAGGCGTAAAATAAAAAAAAAACGCATTTCTTTCTGTTGTCTAAATTGTGAACTTGGCTAGATAATTAAAATTACCATAATCACCAGAATTGGATTATAGCTTTGACAAGTGCACTCGTGTTTTTCTCGGTACGCTTTAAAGTAATTAAAGTTGTACGCTTAATAAAGTTTGCCTTACATAGCAGTGAAATCGCACAGAAACTGGCACCAATCCAGAGTAGACACCTATTTTTTCTTCTTCAGATTGGCAGCCACCAACATTGAGCTGCCCAGGCCCAACCGTAACGGCATACAATGACCCAGGAACAAATGTGTCAACTGTGAACTGGAATTTCACTTATTCTGACAACTCGCAGGGAATAACAGAAGATCCCTTTACCATTGTGCTGACGATTAATGACAATAACGTGAACACAGATCTTCCGAAGCTTTTAGGGATCAATAGTGATGGACACATAGTAAAATATTCTGTAACAGATTTCGCGGGAAATTCAGCGGAATGCTCCTTCTTTGTGGTGGTATTAGGTTTGTATGGAAGGATTGATCAGTTGCTCAGCTGCAACGGCATGTGCACGTGCATGTGGTTTTTGAGAGAAGGAGAGGGAGGACTAGTCTTCATATCATGTGGCGTTCTTGGCATTTTTCGATTAGTTATGATTAGCAAATTTCCACCGGTTTTCCGTGGTGTGGACTCTTATTTACCACGATTTACGTCATCGCATGGTCAAAATGTTGTGGACTCACGAGGCGCAGCTGAGTGAGTCCGCAACAAATTTCGACCATGCGATGACGTACATCGTGGGAAATAAGAGTCCACACCACGGAAAACCGGTGGAAATCTGTTTTTTACCACAATATTTAATTAGAAATTGCGTGATGTTAGCGTCAGCACTGTTGTCTGCACTCTCATTTACCATCCGCATCGACCAATCAGATTGCGAGATCATCGGCAATTGTGGTAAAATACATAATTGGCAATTTCTATCATTTAATATAATAACCCGAGGACAAGAACAACCTTATGCAAATGGTATCATGCTATTGTTTTTTCAGATACCGAGGCACCGACTTGTGGTTTCTGTCCAACTGACATTCTTATTGACAATGCAACTGAGATCGAAGTGAGAGTGAACTGGGACAGGCCACAATGTACAGATAACTCCGGTGAACCGCCCTCCATCAGCTCCAACAGGCAGTCTGGTGATTTGTTTTCTGTACCAGGTTCATATGACATCGTCTATACCGTCACCGATGGAAGCGAAAAAGTGAACAAAAATTGCTCCTTTAGAATTACTCTGGAAAGTGAGTATTGACCGTCTGTGTATACATTTACATATATTTTTTTGTATACATTTTACACCAATATGTAACTAAAATGGGGAACGTCTTTGACAAACATAATTTAATGGGAATAAACCATTGATGTACAGTGAAAGAACTTCACGACGTGCACATCACTGTCAATTAACGAAACATTTACATTTTGTTTGGTAGCGGAGCACTCGCCGGGCCGAAGCGCAGCCCCATACTCATAGAACCTATGCCCGTCATTTTTCATGGTCATGGCTAGCGGAATGTTTCGCGGGCGCGTGTCTGCAACATGTGTGTCGCGCAAGGCTAGCACGCGGGCGCGTATGACGTCGCAAAACATGCGCGTATTACGGCATACGCGCGGCTACACAGCCGTCAGCTCGGTAAACACTTTTTAAAGTTTTAAAAAAGTTGGATCTTTCGCAGTGTTAGGCGGAGCAGTAAAGTCGTTATTTCCCTGCATTTTTTTGCGGATTGCTACTCAAGACAGGGATACTAAATATATATAGTTAGGCTTAGCCTAACAGCGGCGCCCTCTGAAGACCCTCTGAACAAGCTTAACTAAGATGAAACTTAACTAATAGGTGAAAGGTCGGAAGCACAAGAATTAAGATTAATATTGACGACCGGGCTATTTTTCAATTTTAGCAATTCTCAAAAACAGTATTACCCGACCGTCTGCACAGTACATTTAGACCGTACAAAAGTTCACAAAAACAACTTTTTCTCCGTCTAGAATAACTATTACGACTACTGTTAAAAAATACAGTTGTAGCTTGTCAAAAAATGCCTGAGAAACTGATTTGGAAATCAAAATTGCCAAAAATACAAATATATTTGCATACGGCCACGCGAGTGAAGTTAGAACTATAATAAAATTCAAGTCTTGTTTTGTTTACATAAAATCGCTTTTCAACCTATGTAATGAATGAACAAACACATAAAAATGGACAACACAATCTTCTTTCGATAAATTTTATTCAAATCTCCATTAGTTTATGTTGAAAAGCAAAACGGAAAACGCGCATCGAGGCCGAGCCGTGTCTTCGATGAAATTCAAGAAATTAATACAACTGAATTTAAGCTACACGTTTAAAAACAATTCTCCAAAACTAACGAGAACACATTAACAAAAAGTCAATCACAGATTGATATCTAGATAAATTTCCATCGAAAAATGTAATTTGTTTTACCTTTAATTCCCTCCGGCGACTACTGTGCTTGGAAATTCTTTAAATCTCCGCTTTGGTGCTGAAATCCGTAAAACGAACCCATCTCTCGCATTGCTAAAAACGTATATAATTCCTCGAAGCAAGATTTTATCCCTGAAAGCTCTTCTTTTTCCACTAAAGCGGCTCCTGAGTATCCCTTAATTAGCATCCCTGTCTTGAGTAGCAAACCACGAAAAAATGCAGGAAAATAACGACTTTAATTTAAACTGTTTTCTCCGCTCAGTAAACACAGCAAAACATCAAAGTGTTTTCCCAGCTGACGTGACATTCGGCCGTGTAACCGCGCGAAAAAAAAGCCTCGCATTGGTTTCAACATGACGTCGTACGCGCATCTTTTGCGACGTCATACGCGCCCGCGAGCTAGTCCTCCGCTAAGATCCCGGATGTTGTGTGGCGTCATACGCGCATGCGCGCTAGCCTTGCGCGACACACATCTCCGACACACATGTTTTTGTTGCAGACAGCGCCCGCGAAACATTCCGCTAGCCATGACCATGAAAAATGAGGGCATAGGTTCTATGAGTATGGGGCTCCGCAGCCGGGCCTTCGGCCCGGCTAGTGCTCCGCTATAAAGGGATACCCAGAAGCCGCTTTAGTGAAAAAAGAAGAGCTTTCAGGGATAAAATCTTGCTTCGAGGAACTTCATATTATCAATGCAGGAGCAATGCGGGGAGATGCCTTGTTTTTATTACGGATTTCAGAACCGAAGAAGCAGAGTTTTAACGAATTTCCAAGCAGTCCAGTGCTTTAAAGGTAAAATAAATCCCATTTTTCGATGGGAATTTATGTTGATATCAATTTTTGATTGACTTTTTCTTTGTTTTCTCTTAGTTTTAGAGACATGTTTATGAAACGTTCAAATTAAGTCGTGTTGTTATCTTGAATTTTAACGAGGGCAGCTCTGCCTTGATGCACTATAAAAAGTACGTGTTCTGCTTTTAAACATAAATTAATGGAGATTTGAATAAAATTTTTCGAAAGAAGATTGTGTTGTCCATTTTTATGTCTTTGTTTATTCATTACATAGATTAAAAAGCGATTTTATGTAAACAAAACAAGACTTAGATTTTCTGTCTTCACTCGCGTCGCCTTATGCAAATATGTTTGTGTATTTTTGCAATTTTGATTTCCAAATCAGTTTCTCGGGCAATTTTTGACAAACAAAAACTGTATTTTATTCGGAAAGTAGTCGTACTAGTTATTCTAGACAGAGAAAAGTTGTTTTTGTGAACTTTTGTACGGTCTAAATGTACTGTGCAGACGGTCGGGTAACACTGTTTTTGAGAATTGCTAAAATTGAAAATAGCCCGTTCGTCAATCTTAATTCTTGTGCTTCCAACCTTAGCTTTCACCTTAGTTAAGCTGTATCGAAGTGCGACGCTGTTAGGCTTGGTCTATCTATATATATTTACGTTTTACATTGTAGTCGCTCTTTTATTTTGTCATGAAAAGCAGCAAAAACATGAATTAGAACGACGTTTCTACATATCCGAGATCACTAGTTTTCAAGTTCAAAATAAAACTACAAAGCTTATATAGTTATTATCACTTTTTTTCTTGGGAACATTTTGACGGGAAAAATGTTTCATTTGTTGCCATGGTAACCATTACAATGCAAATTTACAATTACAATTAAATGTTGTAAATTTTCTTTTAAATGACCATTTTGTGGTCTATTTCAGCAAAGCCTTAATCTGTTATAGTGCCCCCTAGAAAGCTATTTTCAGAATCAACTTTATGTACATTGAATAGTGGAATGGTAAAATATCCGGATACGTGTGGACGGGGCCTGAGTGACCTATTAGTATTCTGTATCAATTTCATACAGAATATATAGTAATAGGTTAATTAGTATTCTGTATCAATTTGATACAGAATACTAATAGTTTAATTAGTATTCTGTATCAATTTGATACAGAATATCTATTTGAGGGCAACAATTCACTGCTAATTCATATACCCCAGTTTTTCTCTGCTATCTTTTCAAGCCCTCCCCGAGCTTTCAAACAGTTGGAATTTGTATTGGGTTTACAGTGGTATCCACGTGACTTACATTACATGTTTGGATTGGCTTACTTACTTATGAATTATTAATGAATTTTGTAACATTGTTGACAAGCACTTGCCTGTAAAAACAATGAACGTTAGGGACAAAGACGTTCCCTATATGACGGAACAATGAAAAATAGCAATACGTGCAAAGCGCAAAGCGAAGCAAACTATTTTAAGAACAAAACACCTGAGAATTGGGAGCTCAAATGCAAATGCCGAAACGAAGCCACACGACAAAGACGACAGGCTATTATGCAGTGTAGGTGGTTTTCACGTTCCGTCATGGTGGCCATGTTGGTGCACATCTACAAAAGAATTTTAATAAGCCTCTTTTGTTATTTGCACCAACATGCCCGCCATGGCCTTTGTCGTTTGTATTCCACAGGACTGAAGGTCACGCGATTGAAAATCATCTATTGGAGGAAAAAATGTCACGACCTAAAAAGTAAACCCAAGGAATTTTTCAGAACTTTTCGTCCGTTTCTGACCGATAAAGATAATAAAAGTGATACGGAAATTAACCTCGAGGTGGATGGTAATTTGATAAAAAAAAAACCAGGGCAAAGGATGTGAAATACTCGCCGACCATTATGCCACCATTGCTGACGGAATTGGAGGTGCAGATGCCGAGCTTACTGATGTGAATGACTTTATCGATCACCCGAGTGTGCAATCGATAGTGGAAAACGTAATGAATTCACCTGAGGTGTTTGACTTTGAACTGGTAAATGAGATACAAGTAAGAACTGTGTTATAATCATTAGATGTTAAAAAGGCTACCGGTGGTGATGGCATCCCGGCTAGGGTGCTGAAGATCATAGCTTAGCGACCCGGCCAAAGACTCAAATTACTCACACTCGGGGTGGGTGACGGTTCAGGGTACTGATTGTCAAAGGGAGCATTGGACCGTCACCCACCCCAAGTGTGAGTAATTTGAGTCTTTGTCCGGGTCGCGAAGTTATTTTCCAACGTTTTGATGAACGCGAAGTATGAATAAAGCCGTTTCCGATGGGTCAAAACGGGAACGTTTGCAGAGATTAGCGACCTTTAATTCTCTCTCAGTGTATGTGCGACTCTGATAAAGATCACGAATGGAAAGCAGAACTATCGACTATGGTCTACGTGGAATTTCGAGGCGACTGGAGGCGTTAGAGCGAATTTACAGCCGATTTCCTTCAATGGATCCGATCGGCTCGATGAGCGGAGTGCCCTGCCTTGTCTCTCTTTTAGAGAGGAAGAAACAGTTGAACTAAAACTCGCTGGAATCGCTTCGAATCGACCCCAAAACTACTGAAGACACAAGTAAATACACAAAGAAGTTCAGTTGAGCCAGTTTTATTCAAATATCGTTCCTAATTTTACGCTCAGTTTCGAAGTGAATTTTCCCCATACAAATCCTTATAATTCGGTATTACGCAACAGTTACCACGACACATCACTTGAGCTTGGGCTACCTGTGTTGGAACATAAGTTACATTTCTAACAGAACTGTTTGACGCAAAACCGTTCTAAAATTATTTTAAATTTAACAAAATAATCAGAATAAAAAATACTCAGTCTGCACAGTTTGCACGGTCTGCAGTCTGCAGTCTGCGTTTTAACATGACCGCGCTATATTAAAAATTGCGATGATGCCGAGCAACAAAACCGTGACAAAGCTCCCATTTGTGTCATTCATTGTGACGTCGATGCCTATAAAAGGAATCTAGATCGCTGGCGATGTCGCACTTTCATGTTTATTCATGAAAAGGTGTTTATTCATCGTCTATGAGAAAAAAAAAATGTTTTTTTTTGTCGGTGAAACACGACCAATTTCTCATGCAAATGAGAGAGAACAGCAAACACAACAATGCTGGATTCAACAAGTGACTGGAAATCCTTGCCCGAGAAGTTTTACTACCTAAACTCCGCCGGATGGAGCGAGAACGGTGGCTTGAAATTCAGAGCGAGCAACGAAGAAGAAGACCAGTGACGACAAGAAACCACGGGATAGAGAGAACATTGTGCATCGATTTATACGAAGACTTCAAACAGCCGATTGAGTAATGAGAATGAACTGGAACGAAATGAGCGACTACAAACGCTTCGACAAAATGCCCTGAACGAAACCGCTCAAGAAAAGACGACACCGAAGTTGTCGGACAAAAATGATTTTGTTAGACGACAGGCGGCAAAAAAATACTCGTGTCAAATACTCGTGACAAAAAACGTCCAAACGGATGGAGAACAGCCAATCAGCCTTTCCACCAGCAACAATGAGTTCAGAGTGTGATGGCCAAATTTCACGGTACTATTAATAGTTTACAACACCGACAATGTGTTACATGTAAGGAAATTAAACTTGGCCTATACTATACAAAACAAGGTTTAACTATCCCAATGTTTGAATGCCTAAAATGTAAGCGAGATAAGGAAAATCCTAAATTATACTCCCAAGAAAATGATATGCATCCGGGTGCTTTACCAGTAGACTTTCTTTAGGCTTGACTAATGTTGAGGATACTTTAGATTGATGTTTATTGATATAAGACTTATAGTTGTACAAAATTTACCCTCTGAAAATATTATCGATCTCAGAACAGCAATAGAATTACAGTGAACTTGGCCCCTTACCATAATGTTTTTATCTGGGTACCGTTTCAGCTTTTACACTATATGCATAGTGTCAACATGTAACTTCTCTTTCGAGTATGATCAAAACTACAGATCACACAGATGAAAATTATGTCACAAATATTTAATATTTACATGATGTTAGCATCATTTGTGAATGGCCAGTGAGTGAAATATACATTACATATCTTGAGTTTACGGCATTCCTAGTAAAATAGGTCAGTGAGAAATATTATTCAAATGGTTTAGTAAAGAGGATTTTTGTTTTCAATTTGGATAATATATATAGTTAGGCTTGGCCTAACAGCGTTGCCCTCTGAAGACCCTCTGAACAAGCTTAACAAAGATGAAACTTAACTTAGGTGAAAGGTCGGAATTAAGATTGACGACAGGGCTATTTTTCAATTTTTATATTTAGCAATTCTCAAAAACAGTAAGCTTAAGCATGTTACCCGACCGTCTGCACAGTACATTTAGACCGTACAAAAGTTCACAAAAACAACTTTTTCTCCGTCTAGAATAACTATTACGACTATTTTCCGAATAAAATACGTACACTTGTTGCTTGTCACAAAATGCCCGAGAAACTGATTTGGAAATCAAAATTGCAAAAATACACAAACATATTTGCATAAGACGACGCGAGTATAAAATCTAAGTCTTGTTTTGTTTACATAAAATCGCTTTTCAACCTATGTAATGAATGAACAAACACATAAAAATGGACAACACAATCTTCTTTCGAAAAATTTTATTCAAATCTCCATTAGTTTATTTTTAAAAGCAAAACGCAAAACGCGCATCGAGGCCGAGCCGTGTCTTCGATGAAATTCAAGGAATTAATACAACTGAATTTAAGCTACACGTTTAAAAACAATTCTCCAAAACTAACGAAAACACAAACAAAAAGTCAATCACAGATTGATATCAAGATAAATTCCCATCGAAAAATGTAATTTGTTTTACCTTTAAGTCCCTCCGGCGACTACTGTGCTTGGAAATTCTTTAAATCTCCGCTTTGGTGCTGAAATCCGTAAAACGAACCCATCTCTCGCATTGCTAAAAACGTATATAGTTCCTCGAAGCAAGATTTTATCCCTGAAAGCTCTTCTTTTTCCACTAAAGCGGCTTCTGAGTATCCCTTAATTAGTATCCCTGTCTTGAGTAGCAAACCACGAAAAAATGCAGGAAAATAACGACTTTAATTTAAACCGTTTTCTCCGCTCAGTGAACACAGCAAAGCATCAAAGTGTTTTCCCAGCTGACGTGACATTCGGCTGTGTAACCGCAAGAAAAAAAGCCTCGCTTTGGTTTCAACATGACATCGTACGCGCATGTTTTGCGACGTCATACGCGCCCGCGAGCTAGTCCTGCGCGACGGAGCTACAGTAGTCCGGTCCTGCGCGACGGCGGCGGAGGGCGGAGGGCGGCGGGCACACGCGCACCCGCGAAACATTCCGCTAGCCATGACCATGAAAAATGACGGGCTAGGTTCTATGAGTATGGGACTGCGCAGCCGGGCCTTCGGCCCGGCGAGTGCTCCGCTAAAAACATTTTATTAATATTAGCAATTACCAGCTAATGTATAGCAGCTATATAGGGAAACACGCACATGATTGTATGTACTTCATGCATTGCTTATGGCATTTGATGAGAATTTGTTACTACATCTTGAATATTCATGTTTTGTGATCAATTTCTTAATTCTCATGACCTGTATCCTAAATATAGTAGTGTTATTGTGGGAAGAATATTGCGCCACTTTCTCAACGAATCGAAAATAAAACCAAACAATCATGACTTGCTCGCACACATTTTCCCATTCTTGGCACTGGCTACCTGTAATTGCTACGAGTTCTGATTGCTGCATTAAATTGACTCAGTGTGTGTTGTGATTGGCAAAAGTAATCACTTTGGTTTTGGTTTTATGACACTTAATTGAAGACTAATCAATGACAATGCTACATGTAATTACTACTATGGATGTTGGTATGTTCTGTACTCTACTACTTCAATGTTACTGTAGTCTTATTACTGTTTTTGGTGAGATTAAATTGTTTTTTTTTTTTTACTGCAACTGTACCAGTTGTTGTTATTTTTTGTACAGCATCACTCTCCAGCAGCAGTTAACTTCTGCAATCTCAAGCATTCAAGGAAAATAGTGAATTGGGTTAGCAATGATTTGATACCCAGTATATTGAACAAAAACTACAGTGTCTAAGGTATTAATAAATGCGAAGAAACACAAGCTTAAACACAACTTTAATCCGGTCGACTCGGCTATACATCGATTTACAACTGGATGTATACGTGTGAAGTATGCTACGGCTAACAATCGTCGAAATACTACGCGGGAACAACAGTCACGTGACACTATAAAGTTCTACATACTAGGGTAGGGTAGGAATAATTGTTCATAGGTCCAGTCTCGCTGGTTTCTTTACCACTCTTCCGGAACAAGTACAACGGTCTGTAACAAAGGGGAACAGGTTAATTTGGAAGATAGCACCCACAAGCTTCAAAATTAGAATTTGAGACAGCAGGAGTTAGCTGTATTCCTGATAACCAACTCTCATCCAATCAAAATAAGAAGAACACCGCCACATAATGTACTGGACTCAGGTCCACAAGAGTACTATACATCCACTTTTAGAACAATTTTCCATCTGAAATAATTAATGAAGAGAGGTTTGGGGGGGAGGGGGTGGGATCGGAGTGGCTGAGGGTCTATTGGTGCCCAGTCCCATAGCAGTTAGTGCGACCCACAGCTCAAAACCCAGTACCAGTTTCCATTTATTTTATTTTAGGAAGACAGGAGACTGAGTACAAGTTAAATGGAAGGGAATGGGAACGAGAATGTCTCAAATTTCGAGGCCATTTCTCCTTCCCCCGTCGCTAAAATTTTGCGGTGCACCCTCCCGGAGCTTCTCGAGGTTCTGCGAGACACGTATTTCTAGTAGTAGACCTAATTTTAACGAACACATCAATAGCGTATGCAAGAAAGCAAGTCAGAAGATCAGCGTGCTAATGCGATTAAGGAATCTGACACCTACCATGGCTAAGTTACAACTCTATAAATCGGCAATTCTTCCCCACCTCACTTACTGTCATTTAGTATGGCACTTTTGCAGTTCCTCGGTCGACACTCGTAGATAAGAGAGACTACAAGAACGAGGTTTGCGGGCTTTCTTTAGGGACATGCATCTTAATTACCAACAGCTTTTGGATAAAGCAAATTTACCTTCTTTGTGCAACAGACGGCTCCAAGATATATGTATTTCAAGGTGACTCGACCCAGTTTTTTTTGGGGGGGGGTTACCATCCTATTTTGAATCTATCTGGTATCCACACCTTTACTTTTATCATAAGTCTAACACATAGAATGGATAACATATAGATCAATCTACAATATAATATAAAATATTTGGCGATCGGAGTAAATGTCACGTGGTTATAATGCCACGCCCCTTTGAGGTCTGAGTCAAAAATCTGCTGTTACCGGCATTTTTTCGTGGAAATCTCTCGGCTACACATAGTGCGCATTAATGCCTTGCGCTTAGCAGAATTTCACCAACATCGCAAAGATCCAATTCGAGAAATTCAGTGGTTTCCAAATTTAGGTCATAATTTAAGCGAAAATGATAAGCAAACTTTACACGATTATATCTAATAAACTATGAGACTTATCCCTTTATTTTGGGGATCGTTATAACAGATGAGTCCTTGCAAGTCAGCAAAAAGCTTTAGGGCCTTGTAAATGCGCGCGATTTCGAGCAAAGGAAACATATAGAAATTATAGTTTTAGCTATTTGTTGACGTTTGTCAGCGTTTAAGAGTCCTTCTCACGAAAAAAAGCATTTTCTTAAAAATTCGTAGTTTTTTTTTCCTTCAAATTTTTCAGGGCTACAATTGATTAACTAACTGCCCGGATTCTGAATTTCATGGTCATTGAAAAACTGTGACATTATCTTCTATAAGCCCAAAGTTGGGTAAACATTGAAGATTTTTAGCGTTTTGGCTGAGTTTGTGCTCTGGGAGTTGTCTATTGTTTCTAGTCTGTCATTATACAGCATTCTTGTTCAGCACGCGTGCAATGACTACGCTTGGCTGACTTCCGAATGCTCACCGAGATATGGTAATTTTGGTACGGCCTGAGACAGGCGATCGCGTGATACATCATAGAGGTTTAACGCATGATTTTTAATCAATTCTCGGCATGATGTACACTCCTGGCTGCAGACGTTATGTGACGGGAATCCCTTCTATTTTTTCATACTAATTACCATATCTCGGTGAGCATTCGGAAGTCAGCCAAGCGTAGTCATTGCACGCGTGCTGAACAAGAATGCTGTATAATGCAGACTAGAAACAATAGACAACTCCCAGAGCACAAACTCAGCCAAAACGCTAAAAATCTTCAATGTTTACTCAACTTTGGGCTTATAGAAGATAATGTCACAGTTTTTCAATGACCATGAAATTCAGAATCCGGGCAGTTAGTTAATCAATTGTGGCCCTGAAAAATTTGAAGGAAAAAAAAACTACGAATTTTTAAGAAAATGCTTTTTTCGTGAGAAGGACTCTTAAACGCTGACAAACATCAACAAATAGCTAAAACTATAATTTCTATATGTTTCCTTTGCTCGAAATCGCGCGCATTTACAAGGCCCTAAAGCTTTTTGCTGACTTGCAAGGACTCATCTGTTATAACGATCCCCAAAATAAAGGGATAAGTCTCATAGTTTATTGGATATAATCGTGTAAAGTTTGCTTATCATTTTCGCTTAAATTATGACCTAAATTTGGAAACCACTGAATTTCTCGAATTGTGTCTTTGCGATGTTGGTGAAACTCTGCTCAGCGCAGGGCACTAATGCGCACTATGTGTAGCCGAGAGATTTCCACGAAAAAATGCCGGTAACAGCAGATTTTCGACTCAGACCTCAAAAGGGCGTGGCATTATAACCACGTGACATTTACTCCGATCGCCAAATATTTTATATTATATTGTAGATTGATCTATATGTTATCCATTCTATGTGATAGACTTATGATAAAAGTAAAGGTGGGGATACCAGAGAGCTTCAAAGTAGGATGATACCCCCCCCCCAAAAAAAAAAACTGGGTCGAGTCACCTTAATGTACAAAGCGAAACATAATTTATGTCCGAGACCGATTTGTAATCTATTCCAGCCTAGTAATCATACTTATCAGCTGAGACAAACTGACTTTGCGCTACCCAGATTTAATACTACTACTTATAGGAAACATTCTTTAAGATACCTTGACTCCAAACTGTGGCATAACTTATCCAGAAAGGAGAGATTTGCAAGCAATCTTAATACCTTTAAATCGCAAATAAGAAAGCGTGACTTATCAAGCATTTTAAAGTGCCCCTGTGATCAAATTTTTTATTTTCATTTTTTTACATTTTCGTGTACAATTAGACTTTCTTACTTGTCTTGCCAAATTTCAATTCATTACGAACATCAGAAGTCATTTTATTTTAACATTTATTTCCGAGAATTTACGGCCGCCATTAATCAACCTTGTTCCAAGGCTTGGTTGCGAATGGGAGAAAGTGACGTCAAAGACTCAAACATACCTCACGGTTTGAAATTATAATAACAATAAGCATAGAAAATTGCACGAAGAACAAGTCCAAAGTTTTTGTTGCTTTTCGCGTTATTTTCAGTACTTATTGTTATTATAATTTCAACCCGTGAGGTATGTTTGAGTCTTTGACGTCACTTTCTCCCATTCGCAACCAAGCCTTGGAACAAGGTTGATTAATGGCGGCCGTAAATTCTCGGAAATAAATGTTAAAATAAAATGACTTCTGATGTTCGTTATGAATTGAAATTTGGCAAGACGAGTAACAAAGTCTAATTGTACACGAAAATGTAAAAAAATGAAAATCTAAAATTTCATCACAGGGGCACTTTAAAAGATGGTTGTACAGGCTGCTATCTATGCAATTCCTAGATTATTTGTTTATTTTGTAAAGACATTTGTCCTTGATATTTTGTTATTTTATATATTGATATTTCTTATTTTTTTATACATGTACAGTTTCAGATTTTTTTAGTTATATGCTTTATATAGATTAGGTTAGTGTTAGGTTTCCCCTCTGCTAGATATTTTATTGACACGTATATAGTATAAGTAAATAATGTGTATTATTATTATTATTATTATTATTATTATCTAGAAAAATGGCGGCCAGTGACATCAAGTGACATAGCCCCTTTAATGAAAAGCAGGCGTGTTTATTCTAGCGAATAAGTATAATCATGTTGTGCTGTGTTATTCCATTCATATACTTTAAATTCTATCACAGAGAAACAATGTCCACTTTACGAGCCGCCCGAAAATGGTGCCTTGATTTGTAACACAATTGGATCAGACCAAGCTTGCTCTGTACAGTGCCAAAATGATTATGATTTTGTGTCCACTCCTCCGTTCCTGTACTTATGCTCGGAGGGAGAATGGACGCATTTCTCCGTTTTTCCGTTTGATGAGATATTGCCATGGCCAGATTGTGCAAGTAAGTAAATTTATTCAACGAGAAAGCAAGATACTTAATCAGTAACAAGTGAATGCAATTAAATTTTCGGGAACTGACAAGTGTATAATTTCCATAAAAGAAATTGCTAACTTAAGTACACACGATGACACATAATTTATATAGACAACGTCTTGGATTACAAACAACGCGCGTTCAAGCTTTTAGTTCTTTTTTTTTCGGATACCTTAATGAATGATAGCCCGTTTTCAGATAGTTTGTAAGGGATTTATCATCTTTATTTCGATATTTAAAGTTATGTGCAAGTTATGTGCAGTGCTTCTTACTATCTTAACGTGGAGGCGCGTAGATGTAGTGGTTAGTGCTTCGGACATTCAACTCGAATGTCGGTGGTTCAAGCCTGGTCTCTGCCGTCGTGTTGTTTCCTTAGACAAGAAACTTTGCTCCACATTGTCTTTCTCCACCCAGCTGTATAAATGGGTACCGGTGACATAATGCTAGGGGAAACCTTGTGATGGATTAGTATCCTATCCAGGGGGGAGTAGCAATATAATATTCTTCGTTGCTTCATGCTACAGAAACTTGGTGGCTGACGTGCGACTTTACCTTACCTTTACCAAGCCTATCAGAGTAAAAAAGAGAAACTTCTGGCTGGAATGTTACGTATTATTATCAATATACGCGGCCAAATAAGAAACTGCCTTCGAGAAAACACGCGTGAGTGGCGGGCGATATTGAATTTGGCGGGCTGCAAACGCATTTACGGCCCTGTTTCTGTTAAACATTTTTTTCTTATTAAATGAATTTGTACGATTTGGCCTTGTGTATTGATAATAATAATAATAATAATAATCACATGACATTTGTCGGGCATATAGTTTATTTGTGTCCCTCGTAGCATCATTTGCACCCTCGCTCCGCTCGGGCGCAAATGATGCTACTCGGGCCACAAAAAAAAACTATATGCCCTCCAAAAGTCATGTGATTGTTCTATTATATGTACTGCAGACTTACTGTGGAATACTTCAGAATTTGGAATACTGTAGAACGTGGATGGTGAAATCCGGACTGCATGTAGAATGGAACGTAAAGTTTCGAATGTGGAGTGGACTTTGCATAATGTATTATGGATTGCGGTTTATACAGTATTTCAAGGATTCTAGATAAGACTTCTGTGGCTGTGAATTGTGAACTTCTAACTTCAAATACTTCGAATACTGTGAACTGGACTGTGAACACGTGAATTGTGGCAAGACAATAAAGTGTTGACTGGGGCATGTGACTTTTGGACTATTGCTGACTATGAAATGTGTGATTTCACCTGCCAAGTGGGTGACCGCGACAGAGTGCTGGCTCTGAAATGTGAAAAGTGGACCTTAGACTTAATAATGTGGATCGTGAACTGTGAAATATCCTATTTCTTAAACGCCCCAGTTGTGGAGCCAACCAAAAGACTGTAGCGTTGTAATGAACATTCCCTGTTTTACGTTTTGAGCATTTCAATAACTGGTTAAAGCGAAATTCGTCAAAGTAGACATCACGTTTTTCGTTTAACTTGAATGTGTCGCCATTTTATTGAAAGAGAAGTGGCACAAAACATTGCCTACATATCATGTAGTTTAATACCGACTGTACGATCTATTCAGTTTATTATCTAACTAAATTTACCTGCCTTTGTATGTCTTACACAGAAACAGAGAACCCTGCCAGCCTTAAAATGGGAAACTTTCCGTATTTCTACTACGAAGGAGACTGCAATGATCCTAACGCGCAAGATACAATAAAACAAAATTTCCTTGACATGATGAACAGTGGACTTGTTCTACCTTCAATTTGTGCAGATGTACCTGATGATTGCAATACAGACACTGTGGAAGTATATTGCGGAAACGTTACGGCAGCAGAGAGGAGGCGAAGGAGGTCTACTACCATGCAGGTATCCAGGAACACTTCTATCGCCTCCTTCTATCTTCGCTCAAATTTCATCTATGCAGGCGGGATCGTGCTTTTTTTTTTAATCTGCGAACAAAGTCGCATGAGAAAGCCATCATTTTATGGAAATCCTTCGCACTTTTCGTACTTTTCGTGGTTTCTTTACGTTTATATAATACATACATTACGTATATAAAATACATATATAATACATACATTAATAGTGTGTAATACATACTAGAAACTACTAAATACATACTACAGAGAAACTAGCAGCTGACGAGTGGTATACCGTGAAACATGGCACGATTGTCCTGAGTTTTCTTAATATATACATTCAACTTTAGGCGAGCATGTATACAAAGAAAAATCAATTTACATGAGGGATACTGTTTGTTAGAGTTGCAAAATGTGACATTATTAAACGTTTTGCTGCCTTTTGGTAGTGTTTTATAAAAACATGTTTTTTCTTATTAAACAATGGCTTTACCTCATGCTGCTTGTAATGAACGCACCAGTAGAAACTTGGTGGTATAATATATTTCTTGTGATTACGACATCATAAACTTAACCATTTTCCGTACTTCCATACTAGTGGTTTCTAGAACATAAAATACAAATTTGTGTTACAATATGTGATGAAAGAAACGAAAGAAACGCGATATATGTACCTGACATTGAAGATCCTGGCTTAACGGTGAAATGAACAACGAAGACACGAACAACGAAGAAATGTGCGAACTAAACGATTTTACACAATGCCTGTGATAATTATCTATGCCATGCGCGGGAACGCGCAGGACTAAGTCCTAATAGCGACCGGAAGTAATTCTGGTTGTAACACTGCTTATGACGTCATATCTCGTTACCATAGCAACCGATTGATGTGTGTCAAGGACTTTGAATTTGACTTTTAACTAATACCCACCAAACTTCGTGACTTTTTGTGCAATTATATTTATCTGGGGACAATTTGATGTGACAGATTTTTGTTTATGACAGGTGACGTTTCTAACGTTTGACGTAATTTTGCTATTTAAGATGTTGTTTACATTTTTCTTTTGATGTTGATTTATTCTGACACAGTTTTGGTGCCTTTCTAACACATGATGGAAATCCAAGATAGCGACCACTCGGAGTGATTCAGCGCAATTTCCCTCAATTTTTAATATTCTTAAGGTTACGGAGGAGGGGTTTGGGGGAGCCCGGTCTGAATAGGGTTATTATTAAGTAATGCTTCACATACGAACTATAGTAAACTTCATTGTTCTGCGGCAATAGCTCTTTCCCACATGGAATATCTTTGATTTAATTTTAAGAATAGAGGAGGGGCTGATGGTTCGTAATTATATTTCATTATAAAAATACAAAAAAATCCATTTGCGTCAAATATATTTTAGGAAATGTTCGTGCTTAACCAATCAGAATAGCAGAAGACAATAGCTACTAATTTTGCTTCTTTGATGAAGTTCCCCAAATACAATATCTTTTAAAAATTGCATGTTGTGCGATTGGGTATCAAAATACCTGAAACCTTAAAAAAACAGTTTATTTTAAATGGGTCATGCATCCCTCTCCCCTCAACGAATTTTGCGTGACACACTTAAGAACACGTCAAGACTCGTTTTCTGTACTGGCCGTGAATATTTAATTTATTGATTCCTGATCAAATCCACACTCGTCTAATATTTCCTAAACAGTGACTTCTTTCTGTTACATTTGAAAAGACTACTTTTTAAAGCAATGAAATCAGTAAACGACTGGGCTATTTTTCAATTTTAGCAATTCTCACAAACAGTATTACGCGACCGTCTGTAATATAAGATTGCACAACTGTATTCGCTTTGAATATTTAATTTACTGATTCCACGATGAAATCCACACTCATCTTTTATTTCCCAAACCATGACTTCTTTCCGTTACATTTCAAACGACTACTTTTAAAAGCAATGAAATCAGTAAACGACCGGGCTATTTTTTTAATTTTAGCGAGGCGACGCGTGTGAAGTTAGAACTATAAAATTAGGTCTTGTTTTGTTTACATATATAAGATATTATTACGACTGAATTTGAGTGCGTTTAATAAACATTTCTCCAACTAACGAGAACGCAAACAAAAAGTCAATCACAAACTGATATCAACATAAATTCCCATCGAAAAATCTAACTTATTTTACGGTAAAGTACCTCGGCTTGACTCGACTGCTTGATAATTCTTTAAAACTCCGCTTCTTCGAAAGAAACAGCCCCGCATTGAAAAAAAATGTATGAAGTTCCTCGAAGCAAGATTTCGTCGCTTAAAGCTTTCCTTTCCCTCCACTTCAGCGGCTTCTGAGTATTCTTTGAAGCCTTCTCTTTCCATTTTGAATATTTTCATGTGTGTTATTACACCGATAAGACAAAACTATGGTTTTGAAAACCAAGCACATGCCAAGCGCGGCAGCCATTTTTGTAGAATTTGTTGGTGACCCGATGACCCGGTCACTAAAATTTGCGTGCATAAATTTGCATGCAAAATCGTAACACAAAAAATAAAAATAATAATTATAAAAACAAGAAAAACGAAGCCGGAACCTTACCTCATGCGCGCTATGCGCATGAGTAATTAGACTTTATGCACCTTGAAACTTAACTTTTTAGCGGTTTTTGAGTCTAGGCCAATGAAATCGCTAGTTGTAACAATGAAAATAGTTGACATTCCATCGTGCATTGCCGTTCAGCACTATCCTTCTTATGCGGATCATTACTTAAGT
Organism: Dendrophyllia cribrosa; assembly: GCA_024195265.1. Classification (NCBI taxonomy): domain Eukaryota; kingdom Metazoa; phylum Cnidaria; class Anthozoa; order Scleractinia; family Dendrophylliidae; genus Dendrophyllia; species Dendrophyllia cribrosa. The sequence continues at coordinate 30,063,333 of JAJLRJ010000005.1, read as the reverse complement.
TTCTGAAAACTTATTAAAGGTTAACTGAACCAAAAATTAACATTTGTTTTATTCTAATATAATTAGTGCAATGTAATGATCGAGTACTAGATAAACATATTCTTAAGTTTGAAACTAATTGGACTTGGCATTGCCATTGCCTGAGTTTACAGCTGATGGAAGGAGCGAGTGAATGAGTGAATTTAAATTAGCCACCGTTACCGATAACCCGTTCATCACGCTAATTAATTAATTCTTTCTTTTTTCTTTCTTTTTTCTCTTTCATTCTTTTTGTCATTATTTTCCCGATTTGTTATTTGTAAGGTCACCATCCGGTATGATTACCTGATAAGAGATACAAACCTTACCGCGGGAACCAATGATCAGGCAGGTCAAGACGCTTTCAATGCGGAAAAAGAAAAAGCCAACCAGACAAGAACCGACTTTTACAACAGCCTAGAAAATGTAAACTGGGGCGACTTTCAGGCATCGTCTGGACTAGAGCTCAAAGATTATGATGTTGATAACTTTAACATTGGTGAAGTTGAAGCGTTTTGTTCAGAAGACGGTGCAGTGGTTAGAAAATGTGACGAGGCTGATTTCAATTGCGCTAGTCCACCTTGCAAGTGCACAAAGACCGAAGGGACTGTCACTAAATGCAGTGAGTATAAAATGCAGAGCATGGATGTTATTCAGTGAAGGTTGTGTAATACGATTGAGTATGTTTATTGAAAACAGTCATCTTCCACAAAATCGGAAGTTGTAAAGCCCCGTCTACACGAGCAATTTTTATGTGGCAACTGTATGTGGCAATTTTTATTTGCCCGTGAAGATGATTGACAAATATTTGTTGTTAATTTGCGTCAGTAATAATTTCGCACAGCGGAGATGCCCATGGAATAAAGGCTATTTTACCACAATTGCCGGTAATCTCGCAATCTGATTGGTCGATGCGGGTGGTAAATGAGAGTACATACAACGGTGCTGACGCTAACATGCAAGTTATAGACAACGCTTGCTCGCACAATGCATCGCGTTTTGTAACGAAACTTCGATTTTTCCTTGTATTTTTTTCTAAATATTGTGCTAAAAAACAGATTTCCACCGGTTTTCCGTGGTGTGGACTCTTATTTACCACGATTTACGTCATCACATGGTCAAAATTTGTTGCTGACTCACTCGGCTGCGCCTCGTGAGTCCACAACATTTTGACCATGTGATGACGTAAATCGTGGTAAATAAGAGTACACACCACGGAAAGCCGGTGGAAATTTGCTAAAGGTACAAAGCAAGATGGCGAAAGTCACTAGAAGAAGACTGGGACTGGGGATTAGGGACTGGGTTCTACAGATGACGTCGATAGAATTGTCACATTTTATGTGGCGTCTCGTCCACACGGACAATTATCGGTATGTAGCAATTTTTATTTGCCACAAAAACTAACACGCCAGCTTTTCAGCAAATACAGTTGTCACATAAAAATTGGCCATTTTTCATCATCTACACGGGCAAATAAAAATTGCCACATAGAAAATTGCCACATAAAAATTGCTCGTGTAGACGGGGCTTAAGTTGTAAGTGCTTTTCCGAGCATGCGGTGGGAAGAGTGTTATAACGTGTCATATTTGCACTAGTTTTGATGCATATTTGCACTCCTCAAGCAGTTTAAGGCCTGGGTTTAAAGTGTGTTCGGAAAATATGGTTGACACTTAATATCTTCACCGAGAAAACCTAGATCAAAATGAAATTTTCCCTGAATGTTAATCTTGATGTTTTCTTTTGCTTTAACGCAAAAGTTTGGTCACGTGACATGTCACGTGATCAAAATTTCAAAATTACGTAAATCGGCGATTTGGTAGCGAATTTTCTTTGTATAGTAAAATAAATTAGCTTTTCCGATGGAGGCTTAACATATTTAACCTTCTACGTTTGGAATGATTGTCCTCAAGTCTTTAAATTACAGTTATAAATAATTATAGGTTGAATTTTGGACTGAAAAATGACCTTTGTCCTCATAATATTTTTTTAGAGATTAATGGACACTCATTCCAAACATGAAGGGCTGGATATATTTAATCTGCATCAGAAAAGCATTTTTATTTGATGTTTTCTCTTAAACCCGTCACCAATTCGTCAAATATTTGATATTTTAAGAAAAATGGCCACGTGACATGTCACGTGACCGATGCCAAAGCTTATTATACTTAAAAATGTTAAGGACGATAATATCTTTCTGTGTGCCAAATTTCGATTCAGTTCCATTCCGTTTGTAAAAGTTATTACGAATAAACCGTTTTTTCCTTGTCAAAGCCCTTGACCCAGGCCTTAAACTACTTGAGTCTGGAATGTTATGTCGAATAATCATTGTCACAGCTGTCCTTCTGGTGTTGGATGTTCTGTTGTTAACAACTTCCTATTAACAAGCCTCCGGTTAACAAACTTCCTGTGACACCGTTGCACAAGGATGGTAGCGTCCAGATTAGGGTGGTGTCTGTATTAGAGATCGAGGTGTCCGAATTAGAGAGGTGTCCGTATCAGAGATGCATAAGGATAAGAGTGGTGTCCGCATTAAAGGTGTCGGTATAAGTGAGGTCACTGTATTTGTGAGGTGACCGTATTAGAGCGGTATCAGTATTAGATAAAAGATAACAAAAAAGTACAGATAAAAGCTCTGCGCAATAGAGTGCGCCTTTAACAACAGGTTTATTTGAAAACAACAACAAACGGCCGCAATGCATCGAAGTTGAAAATGGGCCTTTACATGTACGCTGACCGCGATATTACAACACTTTTTTAAATACCTCATTCACACCAACGCTTAAACATGTTTAAATGTTGTTTAGCTTAAAACAGGTTTAGAAAAATACCTCCTAATCTCCCGTAATGTTTGGAGTGAAATCTTTACTAAAAGAAACTTTATTGACTTTATTACGATTCCAGGTAGTTTGAGTCATATACATTTCAAAACGTTCAAGATAGAGGCTAAAACGTAGTCAAACTAAACAACATTTAAACATGTTTAACCGTTGGTGTGAATGGGGCATTAGCCTAAGGTTTGAAATGGACTTTATAAGGCGAAAACTGTCTTTATTCAATGTAGCGCACTGCCCCGTGGGTACGTACTACGACAGAGACGCTGATGATTGCCTGTTGTGTCCGGAGGGATCATACAGTCCAAACGAAGGCGTCCTGCAGTGTACACAATGTCCAGAGGGTACATGGACTATAGGAACAAGACAAGAAAATTTCACGGCATGCACAGGTGATTATTGTTTTCATTATAATATCAGTAAGGCGAGTTAATTGGGCGTTTCCATTGAACGAGAACAAGAGCTGAGTTATGTGGGTAACGCAGATATGTTGTGTAGTCCTAACTTTTGATTCTGTAGACAAAATCCTATAGTGTGACCATTCAAATGAAACCTCTTCAGCAGTACTTTTGCATGGTACCATTTGTTTTTCAATATTTTACAAAATGAAATTTGGGATTTTTCTTGAGTTTTAATGTTTGGCAGTCTTGGGAGTGAAAGGGTTAAAGATTCAGAGACCGAATGCAAGGTCCAGACCTTGTACATGGTGCTTAAAAGAAAAGGAACAGTGTCCCGGCTGAAATATCGTGTTTTCATGATTACGGACAGGAGATTACTTTAAGTTTGCCTTGTTATCTTAAAATATGAGAAAAAAAAAGTGTTGAACGCAAATGAAATACGAATTTAAAAGACAAAATATTAAAAACGATTAACAAACTCAAAATTCTACCAGAATGGACTATGATTTTTTGACCGCCTGTCACTAAATAAAAATTGGTGAATCCACATCCATCTTTGTAATCTGTTTTCACTCTATAGGATATTTTTATTCAATTTATAATGGTAATTGAACTGAGTGGAGTGCACTAGATTTGGTCTGAAATCATACGCGTGATTTCAAAATATGCGCGAGTTCGATTTAAAATCACAAGTTTGATTTCAGACCAAAATTGCACTCCATGAAGTTCAATTACTACTTTATTATATTCATTTTGAAATCGCACAATTTAATTGCCCAAATGCAGGATTTTAGTTAGTGCCAATATTGATGCGACTTTTTGATGCGGTTTAAAACAAAAAATGGCGCGATTCGGAAATAAATCGCACTGCTGAGAAAAAGGTGCGATTTAGAGCAAAAAAAAACAGTGCGATTCGGGAATAAATCGCACTGCTCAGGAAAAGCTAAAGATGCAATTTGGAGCACAAAATAGTGCGATTCGGGAATAAAACGTACTGCTGAGAGCCAATCAGATTGCAAGGATCACCAGTGATTTAAAAAAGGATGTTATAAATAAGTAAACACAATTTCGTTATTTTGGCTGGACAGTGTACTTTTAAGCCCAGTGCCCAAATTTTGGTCAATGGCACTCATTGAAGGTCCTTCTCAAATAGTTTTCTGCCTGTCATCGTAACCGAGCACGGTGTTTGGCTATACTGAGATTGAACACAAACAAACATCAGTATAATAAATTGGTGGGATGGTCACAGGTTAGGTCTGCATCAACATACAGACTCAAGGACCGCAGCATTCAGGATCTTAGTGAATTTGAGAGAAATGCTTTAGAAAACAACTGCATGTTCATCCAGCCTTTAACTTTATTTTAGAATAATCCAATTTGTTATAGAGAGATGTTAAATACTACTTATTCGACTGGAAACGCAGGCTCAAAGAATGATGTAAGAGTTACATACACAATAGCCACAGACAATAGTCACAATGGTCGCTTTTCTGCATGCTACTCCATTATTTATTCATCAATTAATCAATTACTTCAATTATTCATCTCTTAATCGAACCAGTCGACCTTTTCGGAACGTACATACAGAACAATAAAACTATAAGAATTAGCAGATGTCTCGCAAAGTTTATTATGTTAACCTCATTTCTATCATTGCAGATAATTGTGGTCCAGGGTTGTTTTCCTCCACTGGTATTGCGAAGTGTTTTAACTGCCCTACTGGAACCTACTCCTCAGACGAGCGAAACAAAGAATGCATAAGCTGCCCAAATGGCACTGTAACTGTTATTGACGCAGCTAAAGGAATTGAGGATTGTGGAAGTAAGCAAGGTTTTATTTTTTTTTTCATATTAGACTAACATCAAGAATAAACGTTTAATGTATACAAGAGGCGGATTTATATCCTTTTAACAACGATTGCGTACATTCTAAGACATTTATCTCTTTCTATCCAGTGCAATGCGCTCCAGGAACATATGCAGACAATGGAGTAGAGCCGTGCTCACCATGTCCTGTCGGCACATATCAGCCCGGAACTGGACAGACTGCCTGCCTTCCATGTCCGGGGCAAGAATCTACACATGGTACTGGGGCGAGTGCGGTAGAATTTTGTGAAGGTAACACAACAATCTAAGCACACACAGTACATACCTTATTGGACTTTCCCATTATCTTCATTGTTTGAAATGTTCATAAAATGCAATAAAGGTGCTAACGCAATCACTTAAGCAGCAAATAAATAAAAAAGAGAACGACATTGAACCAATCTGGGTGAATACAAAAATGTGGGGCTTCAGGCTCTATTATCTGGTGTTAACTTTGGTATTGTATATGTTACACATGAATATGTCCATATGCGCGTATCATTCACTTGTGTCCAGAAATGCAGGCAACTACGAAAATAGCGATTTTGGCGAAATTTCGTCAAATTCGTCAAACCGTTAAAACAGCCAAATTGATGAAAATGTGGGTTAATGTGGTTCACACACCTTGTGTACCGTGTTCATGAATTACCTTCACTGCGGTTCTGTTTGTTTAGGCTTTAAACGACAATGGACCACAAAAAATAAGAATAAAATAAGTATGCTTGATCCGACATGAACAATCTCTGCACTATATGATAGGGCCACATCAAAACTCTTTTGAATTTAGCTTAATGCTTCTCTCAAGTGCAAAGGACAGAAGAACATTAAAACTTGCGGGAAATGCAGTAGAAATTAAAATACTCTATAGTTGTAGGTAAAATAACTAGTAGAAATGTAGATGAAAATTTCAATCAAAAAGAAGAGTAAAGACAATACCAAAATGACTTCAACGTGTTCTATCACTTAATCAACAAAAATTTCAATTTGCAATGCAACAGTATAGACCAATTTTGCATTTGACTTCATCTTTTTTTGTCCGCAACTGACTATTAAATAATTTATGGTATGTTGAGCATCAATTGAGCATAAAAGAATCATGTAATATTTTCCAGATTTCATACGACGATCACTGCTGATGTAAATTTTAAAGAAACTTTGATTGAATATTTCTATTCCAATTTCAGAGGTTGACACTTGCGTTTCAAGTCCATGCATAAATGGTGGCACATGCGTGAACACAAAAGAATCTTACCGCTGTGACTGTGCACCTGGATACAACGGAGTGAACTGCGAGAACGAAATTAACGAGTGTCTATCATCACCCTGTTATCAGGCCTCTACTTGTATCAACAAGGTATTTTACAACCAATAGTTAAAAGAACGTTCTTCGCCCAGCAATTGTAATTTTGAAGAAAATAACGTTTAGGGGCTATGAAAGATTTTGGTAATTGTGGCATCAGCGAGGTGATCGAATGTTGAACGTTTGTTTCAGACCGAAAAAAACCGTAACAACGCGGTGGTCCTATTAACGGATGACACTGTTCGTAAGGCGGGGATACATATACACTGTAATTTAAAAGTGATCCGGTTTTTTTTTTATTTGCAGGTCAATGCCTTTAAATGTCTTTGCACTGATGAGTACACCGGAAATGAGTGTGAGCTTCCTTACAGCCTCTGCAATCAAAGACAGCCTTGCGAAAATGGAGTGTGCATTGACAAAGCTGGTACATACGCCTGTCAGTGCCCTATTGAATACAGCGAGAGGTTCTGTGAGATGAAAATCGACGAATGCGCTTCAAGCCCTTGCCAAAACAACGGCGTTTGCTTCAGTGGATTCGACAGCTACACTTGCAAATGTCACACAGGATACACTGGCGTAAATTGCCAGATCAACATCGATGATTGTGCAGCCGAACCATGTCAGAACGGGGGCACGTGTGTGGATGGCCTAAGGTCTTACAGTTGCCAATGTCCGGCTGGTTATACTGGAGCTAATTGCGAGCATGCTATTGATAGGTGTGTAGGTCAACCATGCAAGAATGGTGGTACATGTGTCAATACCCTCACTGGTTACAAGTGCCTTTGCAAGCCTACATATTATGGGTGTCGCTGCCTGCAAGGTAAACTCAGCAATTATAGTCTATAGCTCGTTTCTTCTGGTCAATGATACTCAATATTCTAAACTCGTTAAACTTCGTTGCCAGTTATAGCACGAACAGTCCGTCAATCGTGGTGATTTATTGAAGCCATTGTTAGTTAGCTAATGTTTAGTTAGCTAAATCTTTTGTTTTAAGTCACTTAGCAACGCAACACCAAACAAGGACCCTCGAATGTTTGCCTTCAGTATTTGGCTTTTTGGCTTATCCCGTGTCTTTGAAGAACATAACGCCTGTTACTGTTACTTTAACTTGTCTACAGTCTGGCAGAAGTGAATTATTTGAGTCTTAGTCGCTTTTCTTTTTTACTCTTGTTTCATGTTTGTTTCATTAAACTTAAATCTTGTCTAATATATGTGGTCGTCGAAGACCACATGAGAAACGAGAATCGACCTTCATTAAAATCTTTAATACTCCAAAGAACCGATCATTTTTTTAAAAACTCGATCGTTCAAAGGGAAAGCTACGTTTTATTATGCTCATTACTTTGAGTTTACTGAATTTCTTCCTACTTTTCATTAAACAAGAAACTAAATGGTTACGTAACTGCTGATTTTTTTTTAGTAAACCAGTGGGCACAAATGTAACGTTATTGCAAGGGAGATATTATTATTTCCCCCAGATATCTTTTCGGACCTCATTAATTTCTTATCACCCATGAAAAATGGTAGCAGTTGCTATTGAAACTGGTGTTCAATATATATTAATTTACTGTATTTCAGAACTCTCGTCTGACTACGATCTGTCTTTTCAAGTAAGAGCGGTTAAGTCGTATTCCAAGATCAAAAAACCAATACCAGACATAAGTGCCATAACGATTGCGTTTTGGATGCGGACAAGCGATACCAAATCAGGAACAGTGATCTCTTACGCCACTAAAGTAGGCAATATACTACAAGATAACGCCATCGCTCTTCAAGACTATGCTAGTTTCGTGTTATTTGTGAACAATCAAACTGTCTTCACGGGCGTGAAAGTAAATGATGGTCAGTGGCATCACGTGGCAGTCACGTGGGAGAGCGCTGGTGGAACATGGCACGCGTACAAAGATGGCGTCGAAACAAAATCTTCCTCTGCGCCTTTTCAACAAGGTCAAGATATAATTGGCGATGGTGTACTGATCCTCGGACAAGAGCAGGACGACTTAGGTGGTGGGTTTAATACTGAAGAGAACTTCATCGGGGATGTCAGTCAGATGAACGTCTTTGACCACGTATTGTCCGCTAACGATATCTATAATCTGGCATACAGTTGCGATCATGTTAAAGGAAATATTGCCGCTTGGGCCGATTTCAGAGAGCAGCTGTTTGGAGAATATCACGTGACAGATAAGTCATACGCATGTGACTGTAAGTATTTTGTATACCTGTTTATGATAACATTTACAGATTAACCCTCGAACGTACAACGGAGGGCGGGGAGGGGATGCCACCACCCCTTCAGGTTTTTCTCGGATTTTTCAAGGTCATTTATTGTTGGTATATGCCGTCTTTAGTAATTGTTTGTTTATCCTTTTGACATATTTTGGTAAAGTTTGGCGACAACCGGTTGCCATGGTAACAAAATATAACGTCATAAGTAGCATTCTCTATTTTCGAATTGCCCATAATACACTTTGTTTGCCCCCAAATTTTGCATAAACTATTGTTTGTAAATACTCTTGGGAGGACTGCATATTCCCAATAGCATTTCGAAACAATAGTTTATGCAAAATTTGGGGGACAAACAAAGTGTATTATGGGCAATTCGAAAATAGAGAATGAGGTCAAGTCATTTTTGACTAAAAATGCGTGTTTTTCACCTTTTTTCGGTGAAAAAAAAAACATAAAATGCTACCAAAAGAAGCAAAATGCAATTTGTTTAATTGTATCTAATTTTGCAACTCTAGCAAAAAAATATTTGCAATTTCCGCATTTTCCCGATAAAGATAAAATCCAAGATGGCGGCCACGTTGTCGGCCGGCCTAGCAGCACTACAACCCATAGTATTTCCCTTATCTTGTAGAGCACATCACTGGCTATCTATTAGATGTAAAATATTTTCGAAATAATGTAATCACAATGTAAAACCCAAGGGGGGGAGGAGGGGAGGTGCAACCGGCAACCCCCACCCATGTACCAAGGTGGGGGTATAAGTTTGCGTGTACGTCCAAGGGTTAAGTAAAATCAATACTAATTAGGAGTAAGACAGATTAACCTCCAACTGGAAAACTCAGGGGGAAATTCTCCGCTGACCTAACCTGCAGTTAACCGACATTTTAACAATTCACATTTAGCCTAAAATTTTTCTGGTGCATGGTAAACTTTCGGAGAAAATCACTGGTGTTGAACCTTTTTTTTTTTTAGTTTCTGCTGCACAACGCCAATTTTCTGTGACTTACAAATCCTACATTTTGGAAAACGATGACAAAGTGGTCGACAACACCGACCCAGAATCTTGTGCGTCTTCGTGTCTATCAGAAGCGTCCTTTATCTGCAGATCATTTGAATTTGACAACTCCACCAACACATGTCGCATGAGCACGAAATCGTCAGTTGACAGTGCACTGGCAAGTTCATCCGATGGCAGGTTCTTCGAGCTCAGTAAGTATGATACACACACGCACATACATAACGTCATTTATCAAGCAGAGGTCACTACACCACACTGCGTTGTTACGGTCGCTTGGTATACAATGGATTTTGGGGTCGCGTGAATTTTTTTTGCGTGACTGTGAAGTGGATTTGTTGTGGTCGTCGATGTTTTGTTTTGTTTTACAAAACATCGACGGCCACACTAAATCCACTTCACTATTTCAGTTATAATCAGCGTACTGTTGTAATCTACCATTTGGCAAGAGTGCTGCACCAGTCGTGTAGTACGAAACTACATAGTAATAAAATGCCAATACAAATCTTCAGTTGATCAGCGAGCGCTCTCTGAAATACATCCAAATCAAGTTCAATATATATATACATATATAAGCAGGATAAAGATGGTTGACCAAACGAATGACTCCCAGTAGAAGGATCCACGTAGGATACGGTGCTTCTATGTAAATTAGTAGATAATATAAGTGTACGAAGATGTGACATAGAAACAAACTTCTAACTGTTCCGGCTGTTTAATTCAGTCGACGTTTCGGCCTTCGGCCTTCTTCAGGTGGAACTATTTACAGATAAAAATTTAAAAAGCTAAAAATCCTAACAAGCTTACAGAGTCACAAATATTTATACTATAGCTGGAAAATGTAAATATAGGTTATGTAATATCATAAAATACAGAATAAAAGATTATGTAACAAGTAAATGGCAACAGTCAAGAAGGCGCAAACAGCGAAAATGCATCAATTTGTAAAAAAACATCTAAATTACAAAGGGTACTATAATGAGCTAATTAGGTATTATAGCAGATGCGATTCTTTGATCTAAATTCACGTCTTTTGTTTAGGCCATGAGGGTTGAGTGTGCACAATTGTGCGGTTCAATAAGCTTCCCTCGTTAATAGCAATTGATCAAGATAGGCAGCGTCTCCCTGGCTGATGATTTTTTCAATAACAATGAAACTAACTTGCGAAATCTGATGTTCAATACAATTGAAATGGAACATCAGATTTCGCAAATTATATATATATATATATATATATATATATATATATATATATATACATGGAATTATACAATTATACAATGTGCCCTACCGGCTATCACCATAATGGCTTCATGGCAACTGTAGACTTGGGACCCACTATATATACAATTATGTATACAATGTGCCCTCCCGGTTGTTACCATAATGGATTTATGGCAACTCCTGAACTTGGGCACAGGATGTACATGTACGGTTACACATTCTTGGATTGCATTGTGAAGTCACAAGAGTGCTCAAGCTGCAAGCAGTGAGCGAAGCAATATGCCAATAGTGAACACCTCTTACGAGGCTCTCCACCCAATCCAGAGAGTGCTCAAACTGTATGAAAAATGAGCGTAATGTACAATTATGTATACAATGTGCCCTCCCGGTTGTTACCATAATGGCTTTATGGCAACTCCTGAACTTGGGCACAGGATGGGGAACAGAAATCGTAACAACGAAGAAATGAGTGAAAATGTGGTTCAGTCGGGAATCGAACCCGGGTCTTCTGAGTACCGGTCAGATGTCTTACCACTAGACCACTGAGCCAACTCTGCCATTCAGCGTGAAATTGGAAGTATCTATATGTGGCAGGCACGAAGAGACTCACATTTTCTGCAGTTAGGATCGCGTCACTTAGCCCAATTGATCAGCAATTCACAGTATATTTCACAGTATATTCACAGTATATTTCGTCGTAGTGGCACTTTAAATACAGTTTTACAATCCCTTGGAAAATTTTCCCATTTGTTACTACTTTCAACCCCAACTTGCCTAACATCGGTACTATCATTAAGAACAATTGCCATTTTTTAAAATCAAATCAGAAATTAAAGTTATCCCCCCCCCCCCCCCCCCCCGAATTCGATCATTCATTCATTTGTTTCTAAATTTCGTTTCAATGAAGGCGATTTTCTGACGTTTTAAAAGTAGTGAAATTAATGATGATGGATTTTGAACATCTACGAGTAACAGTGTAGATGCAACTAATAATCGTGGCGAGTCAGATGACGCCGAAATGTCCGATACAATCTTTCTAGAAAAAACATAACAGCGGATTGCACTGCAGTAAGTAGAGACGGGTTCAATAATAGAAGAATGGGCCAATAAAATGAGCTAAAACAGTAAATACTTCTTAATATAGAAACGTCGACACAGAATATGATCCGTGAATTTTCATCACAATTTTTCGACAATGGGCATCAAATCATGACGGGTGAGTCACGACTGGCGAATCATGACACGCGAACCATGTTTTTTGAAATTTGCATATTTATACCTTTGAATGAAGAAAAACATTGTTTATTGGTATAACGTTTGTATTTTTACGTCATCTAGCGTTTATTTATTGGTTTTGATTAATTTTGCGTCAATTTGGACGGTTTTTAAGAGGTTTTAAAAAATTTCAGAAATCCAAGATGGCGGATCCAATATGGCGGCCGTATAACTAAGTACCTAATAACTACGTCATATTACGTCATCGTTTCATTGTGCGGACCACAAAGGAGACAGTTTTGGACGTACCATGTACCCTCTAAGTTTCATTGTCATAGCCTTAATGTTCTTGAAGTTACGAAGGGGGGGGGGGGGGGCACAATGTGCCCCCCCCCCCCCAACTCCGGCTCAGGAACTCAAAAAAAGCCCAGGCTGAATAGTGTTAATCTGGCCAAAGATGCCAAATGCCAAATGCCACCAAATATACAACTAAATCGGTTAAAACGTTTGTACAGCGCTAAACAGAAAACGTAGTTTGGATATAAAGTGTAAGATTACAAAGATGTAGTGAATTGCAGTTCATCAAATGTTATTTTGATTTTTTCGTGACAGATTATCCCTGAAGTCAAAATTAATTACAATTCTGGCGAAACTTTGAGTTTTTTAATCGCTTTTTTATATTTGGTTTATATATTTTTTGTATTAATCACTTTTGGCGGTTTTTTAAGATAATAAAGCAAGCTTAAGCCTGATGGCCGTACTCTTGAAAACGTACACGATTTATCAGAAGGAACACTGTCCCATGCCCATTTGATTACCATGCAATAATTGCTTCTTGCTTTGCTAATATGCCTTACACATGAAACTGAAAGCAAGGAATATTCTTACTAAGTAAGCCACCCATACATGTATATTCACAACAGGTGAACATACAAGAGCACCATATAACGTACTATGTGCAGATCATATGTGAAAATATGGCCGGATTCACTTGGTAAGACTATTGCTTGCAGTCAGTTTCATTGGTTACGTATTTATCTGAATATTCAGATCGCTTAGCGGATCCTAAGTGAAATCAGACTCCCCGTGTGAGTGACCTCGCGATCTTAGTAATGTAATAAGTGAATAATGTGCTAGTTCGCCCACTATCACTGTCGGTTTCACCAATGGTGTAGTGGTAATCACGTCTGCCCTGATGGCAGTAGACCGGGGTTAGAATCCTCGACAGTAAACCATATTTTCACATAGCACATTAAATCGTGCTTTTATATGTTTAATATACTTTAGATTGCCTTAAAAGACTTGGAGTATCGACCAGTCGTCTCATACCTGACGATGATATGACAGCTTCAAGCCAGTACGACACAGAATATGCACCGTCAGGAGGTCGTCTAAATTACCAAGCTCAGATCGATTCTCAAGGAGTAACAACTCAGATTGGAGGCTGGGCTGCTTTGACAACCGACCAGAATCAGTGGCTACAAATCAAGTTTAGCCAAATTGTTCAGATTTCAGGAGTGGCCACTCAAGGCAGGGCAGACGCTGCTCAATGGGTGGAGACCTACAAACTTGAATACAGCACCGATGGATCGAGTTGGACTTATTATCCAAACGTAAGGCTTTTTAAATCTGCATTTGGAAAGCGAGAAAAGGTGGCAAGGAAAACAATCATTAATGGAATAGAAAGTGGAGGTTGAAAGATTACTGATTTTCGATAGTTCGCTAAGCTCTAAAGATCTCTTGGATTAAAAATTCTGGGACATAAATTATCAGGGAGATTGGTAAAGATCTTGACTTATGATTGTTCTTACTGGGAGAACGTTTGGCTATTAAACAAAATATCACTATTCGCCTTGTTTAGCTCCTTTGTACAAAATACCCTCTGGAGAGGCGTTGTTGTATCGTGGACCGAGTATGTCCGTGAACCTGTAGATGTTAGCGACTACTTGTCACAGCCACTGTGGAATAATTTGTCTGTTAGGATAGATAACAAACCGGTTTTTATAAACCGTGGTATACAAAGAATCTTCGTTAAGTCATTGACCTTGTAGATGAATCCCGTATTTTCCAACTGCCAACCGAAGTAATCAAGTTTAACCTAAAGGTGGATTTCTCACAATTTTATGGTATTATGTGCTCAATTCCAAATTTATAGAATTCTGAAATCAAAGACTTTGGTGAAAGGTTGCAAGTGGTGACCAGTTTTGCTTATGACATCTTGCGAAATTTGGTTGCCATACAGCCAACGTGCAACGTCAGTTGTAAATGGAACAAACGTCTTCCATTCCCGGGTTAATTAAGATTAAGCTACCTATTATAGCATCCAGTTCTTATGCACAAGACTTCTAGTAAGCTAAGGAGATTTCAATTTGGATTTTTTTTTTTCATAGAACTGTCGGCACAAATACAACGCTAAAGAAAATAGGTATTACAGATCGTGATCAGTGTTTTTTTTTTTTGCGATAGCAAACCTGACACCATTGAGCATTTCTTTTAGTATTGCGACCAGGCACTTCTCCTTCAAATTGGATTTGTGAGCTAATCAAAGTAGCTCCTGTCGACATATTCTTGTTTTATTCCTACAGACGTTAGCTGGCAACTCAGACCAAAATACAGTGGTTCGTAATGAAGTCAAAGTGTTCCAAGCGATGTATTTGAGGTTTAGACCGCAATCGTGGAATGACCTCATTTCAATGAGGGTAGAAGTGTATGGCTGCACACTACGTAAGTAGTTACTTACAACGTTGCCAACATTGCCATGGTAGACAGTCCTTCTCCGCTCAAAGTGAAACTACCGTATTTTAAGGTGTGAGGTGCGGGCGACAAGAGAAGTAAAAGTGATTCCTGTCCACGTATCAATCACGATAGAATAAAATGTCTCCTCTTCCTTATTTACCTACTGATAGCGCATCGGTCGTATATGAAGCGGAGGAGATGTAGCAAAAAATATCGTAGGAGACTAGACGACAATACATGTATATGTGTACTTGGTAATTACTAAATACTCTTGAGCAAGCTAAGTCACTGACAATTTCAGAATTTTTTTTTTCTTGCATCTACAACCAACTTATCAAAATAATGACTATTCTTTTAAACGTGATCAGCACAATTAAATAAACTTTCTTTCGTTTACAGCCATCTCTCAACCACCAGATAGTACAGACGAATGTAGCTCTTCACCCTGTCTAAACGGCGGGACTTGCGTCAACAGATACAATGACTACCTGTGTTTATGTACTGATGGTTATTCTGGAGAGGACTGTCAGACTGGTAAGCATTTTACAAGCCCTTAAAGGGATAGTATCACGAGGTTCCACGCGCGGCACTGTTCACTATTCTTGCACCGGAATTTTGGACATATCACTGTGAAAAGTGATATGATTTTTTTGGCTATCAAAAGGGATTTTTTGATTCAACAAATACCTCCACCTCTCGACGGCCTTTTTGAATTTGCGGAATCAAACTTGAAAAGTGGGCCGACGTTTTCAATACTATCCCTTTAAAAGGAGAAATATCACAGGGATTTGGTGTCATTCCAAAAAAAAACTTTTTTTTGTATTAACGGCCAAAAAATAGCGGCACAGTGGTGTGATAAATTACCACAAAATGTATCAAAATGTTTGATAGGTGTAGTCATAGACAGACTTGATCTGAATGAATTGCAATTTGAAAAAAGTTAGCATAATGTTTGTTCAAGTTACCACATTTTTTTCTATAAATGGGCTACAACAGACCATAATTTGTTTCTCTTTCAAGAATGTGTTGATTTCTTTCTCTTGGTGTTTTAGTATTTTTTTGGAAATAAGTAAAGGTATTGTAGCATGGCTTTGACCAAAAAAGGTCGCAATTTCCGTGATGCTTCCCTTTTAAGCAATCGATTGTTTTATCCCGAGGAGGAGGAATCTAAAATAACAGAGCAGGGGATGATTTTGGTACCTCTACACCAGACTACATCAGACTCTTTCTTATGTACCACACTAATATATTTCTATAGAGAATTACAGAAGCAGAACACCTCTGAAGGTGTTCAGTTTACAAGTGTCCTCAACTGTACCCATCACCGTAGCTTTTAAGGTTCTTCGCCAATGACAAAAGAGCTTTCGATGGAATGTTCACATCATAATATTTAATCAATCTATACCCCAGTTTCACGAGTAGCGGTTTGACTCCATCATGAATGAAGAGTTTACGGTTATTTATTGCCAGTCCATTTTAGTTATCTGGTTTGCCTTTCAGCTTCTTCCTGTGCGGCAATCGGTGCACCAATTTATGGCACAGTTTCCTCGTCTAATTACAATGCAGGAAGTACCCTCACATTTACTTGCAATGATGGATATTTTCTGTACGGCCCTACGAATAGGACATGCGAGGGAGGAGTGTGGACTGGGAGCCACCCACAGTGTCCAGGTAGGAAAACTGCATCAACGGTCCGATCCAGGTTATGGTTCGATTACGTGGAGATTCGTTAGTCTGCGCTGAAACTTGAGTTATGGCGACTGAAGTTTCATGTCAGCTTCATGATCAAACGCAACTTTCATTACTGGGGAAAAGACCTGGCGCTGACTGAAACATTTAGCTCGGTTTGAGCTATGAACAGGAATTTTCTGTCCAGCTGAACGGGATGAAGAACTATCCGATATAAAGGCCATGTCACACTATTGCGTATTAAAGAAACGTATGAGTTGCGTATGAAAATTCATAAAATAATTTTCATACGCACAAAATTCCCTTGAAAATACAGCGTATGACCAGCGTACTTGACCTATGAGTAACGTACCTCTAGCGTAACTCTCGCGTATTCAGCGTATGCCTAGCGTATGCTTAGCGTATAAACCATACGTCCGAATACGCACAAAATTTTTAAGCATGCTTAAAAAAATTTCTGCCTCACCGTATGCCAGCGTATGCCACCGTATGCGACCATACTTGAAACGTATACAACCTATGCCTAACGTACCCGTAGCGTACGTCAGCGTATACCAGCGTATGATTTCATACGCTGGCATACGCTAGTACGATACGCAATAGTGTGTCAGGGCCATAAAGCAATGAATTCTCATTCTTTCAACCTTTAAGTAAACAGGGGTCAAATAAATCATTGTGAAAGGTTTTTTCTCTATTTTAGTGTTCCCCGAGCAATTTTCATCGCGCTCGTCTGGACGGCATTACAATGATAAGAAAATCTTAGCTATGTAATCCGGGCTGAAATTTAATACTCATTTTGATACTTTATCATGTATGTGATTAAAATTGCTCTATATCTGTTTTTAATCAAATAAATGTGATGTTTGTACCTGGGGTGTCGCACATACTTTTGATACTCGCTCCACAGGGAACCCAAACGCTGTATTAGCTATAACATAATCATTTAATAAAAATATTGTTATTTACCTGTTTTCCCGTGTCTTTTTGAGCCGTTTTGGAAGCGATTTGAATCAGAGCGAAAACGGTTGACCTTGCATGTTTCAAATATTATCTTGACTGCCGCTTCGTAAATACGACGCGCCTATTACGTCTCAAGTTCCCATTATTATTAACTCAAGTTTCATTACCATTAACTATTAACTCTCCTCGGAGGAAGAAGCACGGGTTTCAATTTAACGGCCACGAGAAGAGAGGAGGAAAGTTAATAGTTAATAATAATGGAAACTTAAAACGTAATAGGCGCGTCAGATTTACAAAGCGGCAGACAAGATAATATTTGAAACGTGAAAGGTCAACCGCTCTGATTCAAATCGCTTTCCGGAAGCAACTCAAAAAGACACAGGAACACAGGTAAATAACAATATTTTATTAAATGATTATGTTACAGTTAATACAGCGTTTGGGTTCCCTGTGCCCGCTCTGACAAATACAATTAATACGCCAAATACGACATAAATTGATCTGAATTATTTTACAATGAGTTTTATGTTTGCACGCCAAAATCGGACGAAACGTTAACGAAACATTCAACACATTACATGCTTAGCGTGCCATGTGTAACTTTGATCAGCCCCGCAGAAAAGTTTTTTTGTTTTGTTCCTCGGCTGTAATTAACTTTGTATCTTTATGTACTCACTTTCTTTAGACAATAATGAGTGTAACGACAGTCCCTGTAATCAGTGGTGTGCAAATACAAATGGAGGATACGTCTGTCATTGTCACCAAGGCTACGAACTTCAAGGGTCGACTACGTGTGTTGGTAGGTTAACCAGAATAGGAAATTTTTTTTCGTGCGTCTGTTCAGTTATAGATCACAGATGAAGTCAAAATGTGGTAAGAACAAAAAACGGATGTTCTTACCACAATTCGATGTCTTTTGTTTGTCTGAACAGACAAATAACAAAATGGAATCTACTTTTTTTATACAACAGGGAAGAAAAATAGCCTGTAGCACCACAAGAGAAAATGACCATGATGTGGTCATGACTGTTCACGGATATTTTTCTAATTTTGACATTCTCCAGGTCACCGAAACTACGTTTTGCTTCGGTTTTGCCTTTTTCTTAATTGTCAATAACTTTAATTCACTAAATACTTGTTCGATGACTCTACTTGCCCGATGACTCTACTTGGACGAAACAGAGCAACGTCAGCTGTGCGTCCATTTAACAATTAGATATGAACTCGAGATTTCTATCGCGTGATAGTTGATGGGGGCGAAGCCCAAATTAACTATCACGCCATGGAAATCAAGAACAAATAATCTAACTGTTTTAGTATAAATCTACTTGACGTTCAAAACTTGACAACAAATACTCTTCACAGACACTTCGAAAACGCGAAGAAGCGGCCGCCATTAGGCTACTCACTCTACTCACTTTCTACAACAGAATAGATAGTGAGTAGCGTAGCCAATAAGAGAACAGTATTAGTGATAGAACGCTAGTAGATTTATACTTAACTCATAGATCAAAGGAGATGACCAATCAAAATGCGCGAATAATTCTTAAGTAATTGAGATTTAGCGCGTTTTTAATAACGAATGGCATAACAAATTTAGTGATTTTCACTCGGTTTTACGTGGATGCCGAGAGGTATATACATTGTAAAGCCTGGGCCTTTACAATCTCTCGCTTAATTTCTTGCTAAGTATATATACAAATAAATAAATTGGATTTTTACCTCTTTATTTTTTCTTTCTTTCTTTCTTTCTTTCTTTCTTTCTTTCTTTCTTTCTTTCTTTCTTTCTTTCTTTCTTTCTTTCTTTCTTTCTTTCTTTCTTTCTTTCTTTCTTTCTTTCTTTCTTTCTTTCTTTCTTTCTTTCTTTCTTTCTTTCTTTTTTTCTTTCTTTCTCTCTCTCTCGCTCTCTTTCGCTCTCGTTGGGTTCGCGCAGACCTTGAAACTAAGATGAACGATTGCATAAGGCTTTTGAGTACGTAACTCATATAAATGCACCACTGAAGCCATTTCAGTCAGTTAATGTAAATACGGTTAAAGAAGTTTTAACTATTCCGAGGACAGGAATGCAAAAAGATCAAATAACAACTGAGTGAATAGTCAAGTTAACATTTTTCTTTATTTCTCCTAGATATCAATGAATGTTCAACTTCTAATGGAGGCTGTTCCCACACGTGTCACAACTCTGCTGGTTCATTTACTTGTTCCTGTCCAAGCGGCATGGAGTTGGATTCAGGAAAACGAAGTTGTAAAGGTAAGCTTGATATATGTTGATTGTATTCAGCATCTCAAGAGTATTGTAGAAGGATAAACTCGGAGTCCACGATGAGAGTTGAACCCATGACCTATACCGTTTGGATGTACTCTATACAGCCATGGTAATTTGTTCTTTGTTTTTCCATACGTGAGAGATCAAGATCCTAAAATCGTAAATTCGAAAATATCATACACCATTCATGTTAAAGTTAAAGACAGTCATGCTAAATACCGGCTATTTATTTATAATAGGCCAAGTTCTTTATTTACCATCGAACTCTTATTACCCACGAACGAGGCTCTCGAAATTACTTACAGCGGCAAATTTTAGGATGCATGTTACATGTACCTATGACACTTTTTCAAGATGGTCTAGCTCTCCACGCGCCTAGCTCTCCACGCGCCTAGCTCTCCACGCGCCTGTAATTTTGTATGTTCAAATGTAGCTTGACAATCGTGTATAAGTACGTAGAATAAGATGACGGGTATCTAAACAGACTGAAATTATTAAATTAAAGTAAAACAAGCATAATGTAAATTACTCTACGGTGGTAATATTAATACCGACAATCTACCGTGTTTTCTATTAAGATATCGTTTATATCACGTCTGTAATGTTTTCAGACATCGACGAGTGTGCATCTTCAAATGGTGGCTGTGAAAGCACATGCATCAACACCTACCAATCTTTCTACTGTGTCTGTAGGCAAGGATACACTCTCAAGGCAGACAAAACAACTTGTGAAGGTATTGTATGTTCTCATAAAAACCTCCACTAATATATTAACTAAATATTAAAACAAAACATTACATCTCGGCAGCATTATCGTGC
Source organism: Dendrophyllia cribrosa (assembly GCA_024195265.1). Lineage (NCBI taxonomy): Eukaryota > Metazoa > Cnidaria > Anthozoa > Scleractinia > Dendrophylliidae > Dendrophyllia > Dendrophyllia cribrosa. The sequence goes on along the minus strand of JAJLRJ010000005.1, from coordinate 30,042,768 downwards.
CCAAGTTTGAGCAATCCATCTAACGGTAACGTGGCACTGAGCTCTGGAAACATGTTGGGAAGTACTGCAACATACACTTGTAACAACGGATACAGAGCTTCATTTACAACCACCAGATATTGTCAAGCAGATGGACAATGGTCAGGAGGAGAACCCAGCTGTATACGTAAGATGTGCAATTATATTGTTAACAAGTAATGAGGGTAAGAGTAAGGGAAAGCAATTATTATATCGGCTAGCATCTTCTCATCTTCTCATCTTCTCATGGTTGCTGTCACATTCTTGAATAAAAAAGAGTAAGCCTTATAGGAGTAGGAGACGTGGAAATCAACAAAATGATGAATAAGCTCAATTAACGATATTCTAGCGAAAGGTAAACTTGAATAAACGTTTTTACCTTTAAAGCAAACACATTTATTTCATATTTTTAAAGAATTCGAAAAACCTAATGTGTTTCATCTTGCAGGGCTTAGAATTCAAGTGAAAAATCCTCTAAAATGGGCTGGCTTAATTTCACGAAGATAAATAAATTCAAAACTGCGCGAAAATCAAGCCATCATGGTAGCAATTAACAGTGAAATGAATTGACAAAATTTGCAAGGAAGTAGCAAGCCTCTTTCTATTTTTAACTGTTCAAAAGAACACCTCCTTTTGAATAATCATCCTCACGGTTGTAAAATTTGCAATAACACTTAGAAAGCTGTCAAAAAGCGGGCATGTAAGAATTCCGATTGTAAAAATGAATTAAGCACGAGCGCTATTGCAAAATCATATCAAACAAACAAAAAACAGTAATAAATCAAATCATGTCGCCAGCTGTTTAGGAATAATAGTGGGACAATTGAAAATAAGTTTTAACGGACAAAAAAAAATAAGAAAAATTTCACGACAAAATATGAATATCCAACAAAATATGAATATCCACCACTGGCCACCGACACTGAGGCGAATAGTTGTTTTAGAATGTACTAAAACAGTGAGATAATATAACACAAAAATGATGATTTTTAACTCATTTATTCCTGACGGTGGAGTCTTAAAAGTGACGTCATCGTTGTGACCTCTATAATACGGACACCTATCTAATACGGACACTTTGCTCTGTCCCTTCGGTGTCCGTATTAGATTTGTGACCTCTATAATACGGACACCTATCTAATACGGACACTTTGCTCTGTCCCTTCGGTGTCCGTATTAGAGAGGTTCAACTGTAGGAGTTATCATCCGCAAAAATATTTTGGTGGGAAAATGACGTCACAAAGATGGCGCCGATATTTTAAATTAATATTATGGGATATCTGATGACAGCTTCTGAAAGTACACGCCATAATAATTTCAAAAGTGAAAAAAATTCGTAAATATGTTGATGCGATCCAAAGATATGACATTTCGAACTTGGAACTTCCGACATATATTTTTTTGTGGTGCAACGGAATATCTGCCACTTTTGGAGCCTTCTGTGTCTACCTTGACAACGCTATCAACTGTTTTCAGAATGTACACTAATCTCATTTATTTCCCGATTTCGAGAGCACAATCTTTTTGTCTACACTAAATGTCTCAGCGCAGTTTTCTTTATTTCTTATAAGGCGTTTTCTGTGAGGAGATAGGAGAAGTAGAATACGCTACACGAGTCCTAACTGGAACAGATGGCAGTAAGAACGTTTTCGGAACCACGGCAACATTCACATGTGACGCGAACTACTTAATGCCTGACAATGTTGATGCTACAAGAACGTGTCAAGAAGATGGAACATGGAGCGGAACACAACCGAGATGTGTAGGTATGTTTTAATGCAGGTTGATTATCTTTTCTTAAGTAAAATGGCTCCACGAGGAGCGTGACTGGCAGATCTAAAGAACTGTATGTTGTCGAATATCCGAAGCCGTGTGTGTATGACATTGGTTGCCAGCGTTGTGTAGCTTGCCACGTGTTGGCCTTACGCCAAACGTATACCATAAAAGTACACTACAGTGGAACCTCGATTTAACGAACCTCTATTTAACGAAGTCCTGGGTATAACGAACGATATTCTATGTCCCGGCCAAAGTTACGTATGGGATAGAACCTCGATATAACGAACATAATCCGGAAGCCCAAACGTAAAATCTACCTCGATATAACGAATTACAATGTCAACACGCGACAGAAGATAAGTGAAAGTGTCGTTTTTTTTGTAAACAAAAGCTGCGCGTCTGCTTAAAAGTGAAAATAATTGCTACTGCAAGCCACCATGCTTTAAAATGAATTGCATCTCAAAACGCGGCACTTCTGGGCGACGAAAATTGCATTGAATTGCGTGACAGAAGTCACCTGTGTTACAAATCAATCATTAACTATGACCTCGATATAACGAACATTTTGGTCGTTTCCCCTCAAGTTCGTTATATCGAGGTTTTCGATATATATAACGAACCCTCGAATTAACAAACAAATTTGGCCGGTCCCCAGCGACTTCGTTAAATCGAGGTTCCACTGTTTGTACCTAACTAGGCTTCTGTCGAGTCTTAAACGACTTAAGAGCCAATGTCTGAAATTTTCGAAAATCGGGCGTCACTCACAAAATTTCGGATTTCTTTATATTTTGCCCAAATAATCTCTATAGTGAAGTATTTTCAAAAATAACATTAAAAATTGTAACGGCGTTTTATTTTTTTCGAAAACGGGCAAAGTTTGAAAAACGGCAAATCGGCGGCCTTTCAGTTGTGAAACTGGCGAAAAATTACACATTTTCATCTCGCTCGTACAGAAAAACGCGATGCCATACATAAATAAAATGTGGCCACAACATAAACACGCTCTTGTTCTTCACACTACTGTTATTTAATTTGGATTAGCAGTTGAAATAAGAATATTTCGGCCGTTAGAAGAAACATGATTTCTTCCATTTTAAATATTAGCAAATTTGAACCAATTTCAACGCCGTGGAAACCCAATTGGTACGTTGAGTTTGAAAACAAAATTAAGACGGTCTTGAAGCACAACTTCTGTTGTTTACTGTGGTGAAATATTTCTGGCGGCACTTTAAAAGTGCCCCGTCGAGAGACCAAAATGTGAAGGGTAGTTTGACACCAGGAGAACTTGTGACACGAACCTGAGCGCCGCTACTACGCACCAAATGTTTATCGCTAAAAATAGTTCCTTTGAGATAGAGCCTTTTTCAGAATCGTAAAGACTTCAGAAGAACTTTATATCAGTATCCTTTGCTAACTTAAAATGATATCTTTTAAGCAGTTTGTTTGGATACGGAGTAGAGACACGAACATCGATCATGTTGTGCGACCTTACAAATAACAGCGATCAACACTTACCTGCTTTTTCATCAGAAAATTAAACTGACCCGAACCTTGAATTGCGTTTATAATAAAGACAATCCTGCACTCCGATCCATTATATTGCTGAGATCATATCATAGCGTTATTTACTCCAAATTTGTTAAAACAACAGTCGCTAAATGACAGTTCGGAAGTTTCCCACAATGTGTTGCAAAGAGATTGCGTGACGCGTAGCACGCTGGAATTTGTTGCGTGCTTTAATATGAATATGTATCGGTCACGGAAAGAACATTGCCGTGGAAAAGGTTTCAGGTCAGTGTCATTTAAGCCCCATTTACACGAGCAATTTTTCCTTGACAAGTTTACTTGTCAATTTTTATTGCTCGTGTAGATGATTAACAAGTTTTCCTTTACAATTTTCCATTGACAAGGTTTCCTTGTTCGTGTAGACGACGAGCAAGTTTTCCTTGATAAGTTTCGGTTGTGCCCACAATGCCTAAATCAATAATATCCTTGCCACATTTTTCTTGTTGTCCGTCTACACGAGCAAATTTCTGACTTGACAATTTTTCCTTGTCAAGGAAAAGCTAGCATGCCAGCTTTTCCTTGACAAGGAAAACTTGTCAACGAAAAATTGCTCGTGTAAATGGGACTTTATAAAGTGGGCGGGGCCGGTCCTTTAGTTGTAGAACTTGAGGCTCTAGTGGGGTCCGAGTGCATGCCTTCTATATTGATTTTTGACGTCGGGAGGCTCGAAAGTGCTTTTTGCATCATTCAATACAATATATTTTCGAAAACAAAAGTGAAATTCAAAGATATTTTTTTCTTTTTAGCCACTATTGCACCCGCTTTCCGTTAATAGTTCATCAGAAAATTAAACTAACCCGAGCCTTGAATTGCGTTTATGATAAAGCCAATCATGCACTCCATTGTTGTAAATAAATTCCTGCACAGCAAAAGTAGAGAAAAAAAATCGTTCGCAGCGTGCGAAAGAAAAGTATGGAATAATCTCGAAAAAAAAATTCTTGCACAGCCTCAAGGCGGAAAACAAATCATGCATCACACAAGGCTTCTTCAATCTTCTTACAAGAGAAAATAAAACTGTAAAAGTGGTTAGCAATCTTGCATTACATTGGCCCTTCATTTTCTAGCTTTACAAGGGCAACTATCCTCAAAATCTTCAAGGAGGGCCATCGATGGCGCTTTTTTCTTCACTGCCGGGCACGGGCACGACGCATTTCTTTTGTAACTACATCCGGGTCGACCTTCCTGTCTGTGGATTGACCAATAGTAAATTTAGCCTCCAGGTAGGCTTTCTGCTTTTCATTGAATTGGTAGCAAGGGCTGTTCCATTTCCTTTAGCGCCCAGCCCGCCTTGAGGCTTTGGCCTTTGTTTGAGCTGCTAACTGAGCTTGAGAGTGGCAAAGAAAGGGAGAAGTGCAACGCTTTCGCTGAGGAGGGTGGCGTACTGTTGTTTGGCCAGGTTCATTAGGGTGTGCCTCTCCGGTGACCTGGAGCAGGCTTCTAATGACAGATGACGTTACAGGTCGGACGGCCGTTGAAACACTTTGATGCAGCCCCCAGGAGGTACTAGCCTGTGAGCAAGGCTCTCGTTCTTAGAGGTTGGGAGGAAGGGGTTCGGGGGGCCTCCTCCCCTCCCAAATCGCGAACCCGGTCCCGACCCCGAGAGCTTGCTTGCAGGCTAGGGGGGTACTCGGATATGTCTTGGCTGGGTATGTGCCGCCCGGGTCTCCAAATTTAGACCCCGTTTTAGAAAGAATTTGCACTCAAAATGTTACCCCATTCTAAAAATAGGTCAATTTTTAACACTCTGATTCTAGAAAAATGATATGGAAAATGATATGCGATCTCGGATGGCAGACCCTCGAAGCTCGCTGGGCTGTCAGCCGCCTATCCCTGATTGTCCACGGCCTTGTGGACGTTGAAAGTCAGATTCTGGTAAAGAGTACAAGTGGGCGTGTAACTAGACAATCCCAAGGTCAACACCACTTCTGGAATATCCTGCGCGTATTTAATTTAGATTTCGTAGAAATTGCGTAACTTTCAATAGCCCATTTTTAAAAAAAGTTATTTCTTTGTTTGTTCGACTTATACATCAAAATACGACAATTCTGTTTCTACACAAATCAGCAACATAATTGCTTTGATTTCAAACAGACGATAAAGGCGATAAAGTCACGATTTACAATTTCTTTATTCACCATCTTATGAAGCTTTCGTGCGTTCGAAATATTATACCTCGTTCTAGGAAATGTCTCTAAAATGGATACCCGTTCGTTCTAGACCAGGAGTCCCAAAATTACGACCCCGTTAGGCGGCACATACCCGTATAGGTATTTTTGGGAACACCCCCCTCCCCCTCCCCCCCCCTCCCCCCCCCCCCCCCCCCCTCCCCCCATAAATGACTTGTATATTTATCTACCAAATATACCTGAAAGACGATTTGAACATTAATTAAAATTGTACCAAAACGAAGGAAACAGACTTTATACATTTATACATTTCCAAAAACGGACGTTACTCCTGTGACTTTTCCACGGCAATTATATTAATGTTCTTTCCTTGACCGATACCATAAGCACGCAGCAAATTCCAGTGTGCTACGCGTCACGCAATCTCTTTGCAACACATTGTGGGAAACTTCCGAACTGTCAGTTGTTTTAACAAATTTGGAGTAAATAACGCTATGATATGATCTACAAGGCTCAGATATTCCAAACACAGCAATATAATGGATCGGAGTGCAGGATTGTCTTTATTATAAACGCAATTCAAGGTTCGGGTCAGTTTAATTTTCTGATGAAAAAGCGGGTAAGTGTTGATCGCTGTTATTTGTAAGGTCGCACAACATGATCGATGTTCGTGTCTCTACTCCGTATCCCAACAAACTGCTTAAAAGATATCATTTTAAGTTAGCAAAGGATATATAAAGTTCTTCTGAAATCTTTACGATTCTGAAAAAGGCTCTATCTCAAAGGAACTATTTTTAGCGATAAACATTTGGTGCGCAGTGGCGGCGCTCAGGTTCGTGTCACAAGTTCTCCTGGTGTCAAACTACCCTTCACATTTTGGTCTCTCGACGGAGCACTTTTAAAGTGCCGCCAGAAATATTTCACCACAGTAAACAACAGAAGTTGTGCTTCAAGACCGTCTTAATTTTGTTTTCAAACTCAACGTACCAATTGGGTTTCCACGGCGTTGAAATTGGTTCAAATTTGCTAATTTTTAAAATGGAAGAAATCGTGTTTCTTCTAACGGTCGAAATATTCTTATTTCAACTGCTAATCCAAAGTAAATAACAGTAGTGTGAAGAACAAGAGCGTGTTTATGTTGTAGCCACATTTTATTTATGTATGGCATCGCGTTTTTCTGTACGAGCGAGATGAAAATGTGTAATTTTTCGCCAGTTTCACAACTGAAAGGCCGCCGATTTGCCGTTTTTCAAACTTTGCCCGTTTTCGAAAAAAATAAAACGCCGTTACAATTTTTAATGTTATTTTTGAAAATACTTCACTATAGAGATTATTTGGGCAAAATATGAAGAAATCCGAAATTTTGTGAGTGACGCCCGATTTTCGAAAATTTCAGACATTGGCTCTTAAGTGTTATGAGTCCCCTTTAAACTCCAGCGTGACAAACAGGATGGTTCGGTTTTCACTGCTAATATTTTCAACTCTTGTAGAAAGAAAGTCCGAAATTGAGTGAATTAAAATAAAAAAAATAACTTAAAAATAACTTTTTAACATCTAAAATATAAAATCTTCGTTTAAGTTTTAATCCTGGAATAGCGTTAATCAGCTTACGAACAACCGGGCCCTGGTTTTTCACATAATTATATAACGCGCGTCAAATCATCCATCCTTTTTATTTCAGCTGCCTTCTGCAGCCCAGTTGCAGTCCCCGCTAATGGTGCGGTTCAAGGCTACCGTTATGAACTGGGTGCTACTCTGCGCATCAGCTGCGATGATGGTTATAATCTGGTGCCATCAAGCTCATCATTTAGAACATGTATTTCCGATGGAGCAGGAGGCGGAGAGTGGTCCGAACAAGATCCCGTGTGCGAATGTAAGATGTTAATTGATATTTCTTTTTTCCCACCTTGAGGTACTTACAAATTATTTCAAACCACATGAAGCTCTCTTGATGAGCAGTTATTGTTCTTAAGACATAATTTTAAAAACGTTGTCAGTCATGATCATAAAAATTAAAAATAACTAATAACTACTCTACAAGCAAAAAATAACAAATAGGAATTAATGTTACAGATAGGTAGCCGAAATCTCATTTTAACTAGAGAACGCTTCTACAGTCTATCATTTTTTAACCCTGGCTAGGCGTCCATTTTAACAGAATTTAAGGAGGCTCGAAAGGGTTTCTTTCAGCTTATGTACATGTCAGAACAATTAAACATTAAAATTTAATGGTCTAATACCCCATTCACACCAACGCTTAAACATGTTTAAATGTTGTTTAGTTTAAAACAGGTTTAGAAAAATACCCCCAAACGTACCGTAATATTTGGAGTAAAATCTTTACTAAAAGCAACTTTATTGACTTTTATTACCATTCCAGGTAGTATGGGTCATATACATTTAAAAACGTTCAAGATACAGGTTAAAAACGTAGATAAACTAAACAACATTTAAACCGTTGGTTTGAATGGGGTATTAGTCTCTGAAACAAATTCTAGGCAAGCTAATGACAGGGTTGTTAAAGTTTCCATCAAGACCATTTATGACGTCATATCTGTTGTCATAGTAACTATAGCCTTCCAGACGTACCCCTCAAAAGTCAGTTTTTTAAATATATCTTTAAAACTATCTCGGTGACCTATGTTTTTTATAAGCGTTTTTAAAAGTTTGCAATATTCTTCACTTCCTGTGTAAATTTGAAAAACAATCTGTATTGTGGAAATCGAGATAAATCGAAAAAGGCCCTTTAAAGATTTAAAAAAATTCCACTCTACAGTGTTTTTCTAAAATGTCTCAAATGTTAGATAAAGTTGAATGCTACTTGCATGAAAAATTTCAACATAGGGCACCGAGCAAATTTTATGCACGATTAATTTCCGGTTCGCGCGATTTTACGCAGTACTTTCATTTCCGGTGAGCTGCGCGTGCTACTTTTTGAAAGGAAAATCAGCTGACGCGTGCGTCAATAAATGACGAGTGCACGTCGCACGCGCACGCAGCTAAAGACCCTTTCTAGCCTGATGAAATGAAAAAAATGTTGAAATTGACGCTGTTCATATAATTTTTTTCTACCGACGTTTCGGCAATGCTGCCTTCTTCAGGGTACAAAACCGTTAAAAAGTTCGTTAAATTAGCTCACGTGCCTAGTTACATGAGCACGCACGTAGCAGCGCGCGCCGGCGCGCGAGTGGGCAAAAAAATGAATTCACGTGAAAGTAAAGTCTTGATTTAGACCACTCGGGGCCATGGTTCCTTGCCTGAAAATAAAGCGCATTTCCTGCTTCTAGCCTTCTGCTTCTGCTTCTGCATTTCCCTTTCTAGCCTCCTTAACATGCTTAATATTATTATTAGGGAATAAAAGTGGAAGAACCGAACATGCTATTAAATAAGAAATAGAAAACAAAAGAGTCTCATTTATTCCAAAGCAATATGTTTGGGAAAAAAATATCTGGCGAAATTTCAAATATGCATGCAAGAGAGTCTTTCTAGTGCTGCACACAAAACCACCACGTTTCCCATGACATGAACTGGCCGTACATCCTTTTTGCAAATAAATCCACAAAGAAAGTCTAACTTTGATAGAAACATAAACTTGCTGTTTTTCCCAACGAAGGAATGGATGAATGAATATCTCTTAACAACCAATCATGCACTTTTTATTTTGTTTTAGACTTATTAAATCCTATCGTTTATGTTTGTAATTGAAATTTTTTTGTCTATTTTATGTCCAGGTTCTGGCAATTAGGTGTATATGATATATAATATGTGAAATTTCTATGATTTTCTGGATTTTATCAGAAAATATTAACTTTTGGAAAAACATGCCTGTCTAAACATGGCTGCTAAAGAAAAGTGATATTCGTCTTTAAGATATTAATCTGTTACATCGGAATTTTCCCACGTAAATTTTTGAATTTTAGTGACACTAATACAGTACTGGCAGTCATTCAATGCCCCCACCCACTAAACCCGTTTTGTATATCTGTCAACTATTTAGAAAGGCATACTGTATTTTTATATTCTATTATGTACGACACAGTTTTCTGGCAAATAGTTGTTGGTAACAATTGAAAGGTTCTAATGTGTGTGCATTTTTGTAAACCAGTCTTTATCAGAAGTGGAGTTTTGAAGTAATATTGCTAGAATAAATAAATTTGTTTATCTCGCAAACTCAGTGGTGGACTGTGGTGATCCTGGAGATCCCTATGGTGGTTATCGTAATATAACAACCGACACTAAGTACCAGTCCATCGTGACGTACACATGCAAACCAGACCATCACCTGGAGGGAGAGGACAGTCAGGTTTGTCAAGCCAATGGAGCATGGAGTGGTTCCAAACCTGTTTGTTTAGGTGTGTACTTCTAATTTACTTTTGTGCTATGTCTACATTTCATGGAAAAAGCTATGTGTTTGAACAGCGTGATTATAAGGTTGCATGATCTGGTCACAGTCGTAATGGTTGGAATTTATTCATTTTTTTGAAAACACCGGAAAATTATTTGTAGAACTAATAAACAACGATAAGACTACCATTACCAGGAAGATAAAATGGTGGGTGTGGCAGGAGTAAAACTGGATTATCTTTTTGGTGAGATTACAGGGAGGTCCGGGTCCCCAAGCGCCTCCCCTAGGTGCGCCACTGCTTTAGATGGCATCGCGGCTTCGAGTACGAACTTCGATCAATTTTCAAAGTTGTTCTTCGTATGCTTCAACTCGGCCCCGTACTCGAACTTTAATTTTCAATTTGAATATCCCTAGACCGTCTGCTTTCTTTATTATAACTCACAGAACGCTCCTGTGGTAATCCTGGTGTCCCTGACAATGGAAAGAAGAACTCATCTTCGTATAAATATGGTAACACCATTAAGTTCGAGTGCAACATCGGCTATATATTACAAGGTTCCGAGGTACGCACATGTGAGGATAACGGTTTGTGGACTGGTACCCAACCAACATGCGAAAGTAAGTTGACGTTTCCCATGATTAGGGAACTTTAAGGTGCTGTTACACCATAGTTATGGTTACATGTATTAATTTTCCGTGCAACTTGTCTCGCTAAAAATGCGTTGCAAGTTGCACGTACACGTTACAATTGCCATGCAACTCATCGTGAAAAAAAATGCGTAAGTTGAAAATGACGTCCCTGCAACCAGGATGTGATTGGTTGACTTAAAGAGTGTGGTAAAACAAATTGCAAGAGTTATGCTACACTTTTTTGTTGCACTCTTGAAGAAATTTCCTGCAAAAAGAAGAAAACGATTCAACTTTTCGTGCGACTTGACAAAACAGAAATTCAGTTGCACGAGGAGGGCGTGCAGCGCTAAAACGTCTGGCAACCAAGGCTTTGGCTGATGGCGTAACCTTTCTATGCTTTAATCCATCTGTACTCTTATTGACAATAAAAATTAGTGTTAAGTAAAGAAATGATCCTCGCCGTTGTGTTTCCAATTTAAACAATTGCAAAGAAACCTAAAAAACATACAGATCTTTAACGGAATTTGAAACATGACCGCGTTATCGGTATGAAGCCACATCCATCGGGAGCAAGGTCAATTGTTAGTTCATGTGTTACCATGAAAATGATAGAATGACAAATAAGATGTGTGAATGATTCGTATATGAACTGCGGCTAAAGAATGTAGTGTGTTTACAATTTAATCACTAATCACCGAGAAAGAATTTGCACAATTATTGTAAAAATTGCCTTTGCAAACTTAAGAAAACTGAATCATCACTGGCGAAAAATATCGCTTATCATTTAATTCGTCCTTCTCTGAGTTATCAAATTTGGAGGGGATTACAAATTGCCAGTTTTACGCTATATTAATTTAAATTTCATTTCAGCTAAAAATTATAGATTACAAAGCAGGATAGAAAACAATACACATAATAAGTGTTTTAATAGAATTATTTTGTAAATGTTGCAAGCAATCCAAAAACACTTTCACTTATCCAGTTGATTAATGTAACGTGATGTTTTGTGATCTTTTAAAGCGATTTTTATAAATGTTTGGGAGGAAACCAGGAGGGTAGGTGGGAAGTTGATAAATTGTTAAAAAAATAGAATTTTTTTTAGGATTTATGATATTAATAATAGTAGAAAGATAAAGCTTTAACGTAATCAATAATTTAATTGAATTATTGTTGTTATTATTATGAGAAAATATGTACTTGTTGAATTGTTTGACGCAAGAGCTGTCATTCATTTCTTTCTCGTTCCAAATCATCTAAATCAGTGCCACATTTTATTTCATCCATGTACCTATGTATCTTGCCATTTTCAGTTGTCAGCTGTGGTGATCCAGGTACACCAGCAAATGGCGTCAGATATGGTGACACTTTTACATACCAAAGCACAGTCATTCTGGAGTGTGATCCTCAGTACAAACTTGTGGGTGATCTCACTAGGACATGTCAAGCTGACGGCTCTTGGACAGGAAGTCAACCAACATGTCAGGGTAAGCAACAGTAAATCATTTACTTAAATGGCCTACAACTCCATTTCCTGTCCACTTTAATTTGGGGTAGAATTGTTGGGGTCACTAATGGAAGAGCAGTGGTGTTGCGGTTAGTAAGTTGGACTTTAGATCTGAGGTCGGTGGTTAGAGGCCTGGTGTCGGTCGTCTTGTTGTTTACCTAAACAAGAAAGTTTGCTCCACATTGTTTTTCTTCATCCAGGTATATAAATGGGAACCGGCGACATAATGCTGGAAGTAACCCTGCGACGGATTAGCATCCCATCCAGTTAGGAGTAATAAAACTACTAGCTGCTTCATGCTTCAGGATCCGGTTTAAGCTCCGGTCAGCAATAACATAAACAATGTTAAACTCGAGTCTGCTTGGAAGACACTTGCGCAGCTTAACCCTATTAAAGCCTGGGCTTTTTTTGAGTTTCTGAGCCTGCGGCGGGGGGGGGGGGAGGGTTCTTCAAGAACATTTAGGCTATGACAATAAAACCTAGAGGGTACATAGCACGTCCAAAACCGTTTCCTTTGCGGTCCGCACAATAGAACGATGACGTCATATGACGTAGTTATTAGGTAATTAGTTATACGGCCGCCATCCTGGATCCGCCATCTTGGATTTCTGAAATTTTTTAAAACCTATAACCCTAAAACCGTCCAAATTGACTCAAAATGAATCAAAATCAATAAATAAACGCTAAATGATGTAAAAATATAAAAAGTTAGACCAATAAACATTGATTTTCTTCATTCAAATGTATAAATATGCAAATTTAAAAAAATAGCTGTCAAAATCTTGTCGCTATGGAAACATCAAGTCGCGTGATCAAAAAATTGTCATATGAAATTGTTGCCAGATAAAGTTTAGGAAACGTCACAAAGTTTGATGGCGTTTGAACACATATTAAAGAAGTTATGAATGTTGAAAGTTAGCGCGGGAACCTTGTGCCCCCCCCCCCCCCCCCCCCCCCCCCCCCCCCCCTCCCCCAGGCCGAATAGGGTTGAACTTACACTGTTCTTGCATGGATATCAATTCCATGGTTCTATTTTAGTACGTTGCAATTTTTGCATAATTTCCTAGCTCTAAACTAAAATTATCTCCACACACCCCCATTATGATGACAAACTAGCACGAAATCGAGGCTACACGAAATCGAGGCATTTTGTGCGACAAAAAGTTGTGGACGTACAAACCAGCAAATAGATACGCTGTGGCTCAAGAAAAGTTGTTATTCAGCGATCACGTGATCGTAACATTATCTTAAGCTTTTTTAAATTGTCTGCTGCGAAGCGCATGCAGTATAGACGTTCCCCAAACGTAATTTATTTCTGTTAACCGTGTCTAGTTGTGATTGGTTGATAACTAGACAAAATGCTATTTCTTCCAGTTACAAGCTGTGGGCAGTTTTTAACTGGCCCGAGTGGCACGGTTAATTCGTCAAACTACCCAGCCAATTACAACGACAACGAATACTGCACGTGGCAGATACAGGTTCCAGTGGACAAGAAAATCCGACTCGACTTTACTGAATTCAAAACAGAGACTGGCAAAGACTACTTAATGCTGTATGACACAAGTCATTACGAAACGCCTACAATCGTGTTTGACGGAACAACTTACAAACCTCCACCATTCACTTCATCCGGGAATGTCGTACGAGTAAGATTTATCAGTGATGGAGCTACAAATAAGAAAGGATTTAGTTTCAAGTATGAGCAAGTCGGTAAGTCAAATTGTTTATTATACATAAACTGTTTTATTGAACATTATCATCAACAGTAGCAAATATTTAATTACTCTGATTATCACTACAACGCTCAACTTCATCGTTTATAAGTATAGGAATCGCCTTCAAGAAGACTTTATTCGTTGGAACACAAATTGCTTTAAGACAGAGAAACAGAGAATATATATATATATATATATATATATATACAGAGAATATATATATATATATATATATATATATATATATGTTGGTGTTTCACGCAGTCGTACGAGTGCTTGATGCAAATACATGTAGAGCGAAATACAATTTTTGATAGAAAATTCTTTAAGACAGTTACTCGACTTTCACGCAATAAGCGATCATCAGACTGTGCCGTTGGTGGCAGCAGAAAGTTTAAACTAAATAAAGGTGGGCGGTTGGAATGATCTCGCTTCTGATTACAAGATTTTAGCTCACTTGATAGAGCGCCAGTCTGCAGAGCGAGAGGTCGCGGGTTCGAATCTCGGCCGGACCAACACTCAGGGTCTTAAAATAACTGAGGACTCGGCGAAGGTGTGCTATGGATGTTAGACTCTTTAGCCGTGATGAAGAAACACTATCTCGGAAGCCATGCTAACCGCAGACTTGCACTCACACAAAATCACGGACTGAGAAATTAACTCAGTGATCCTAGCATTCAGCGACTACTACTGATCTTGCAAACTATGCGCCAAAGAATTAAGCAATATTGTTATGCCGAGAACTAGCAAACAAACGATGGCTAAACGATGGCATAACTAAATATTCTAAACGGCGCTGGAAAGCGTAAAGTATCTCCTGCCAGTATCAGAGACTTTTTCCTAAGATCAAAGAATCAGCAACATTGAGAACAACAGTCCCGTTATATCTTAATTTTGATCTAGAAAAAGAAAACTCTCAGGCACGTACTTGGGGTATCCCTATTCTAAAGCCTGACTGAAATGCTTTTTTTTGCTTTGATTGCTTTTTTGCTTTGATGCTTTTTTTTCCTTTTTTGATTTGTGCTAGGCCTGTCACCTTTTATAACGATATTTTTAAATATCTCGCCTCTGACCTTTCGCGGCGATTTCCTTACTTTTAGTCACGCGCCACATGTAATATAATACCGAAACTCCCGTATGTAAACAAAAACAAAGGTGTGGTTGACTAGGGTCCTTTAAATATCTGATCGGCACGTGACCCGAATATAAGCATTGGATTGGTACATTATTTCTGAGGTATAATTATTTTTATACTTCTGTATTTTTTAGATACATCTTGTGGAGGGGTATACGAAGACGGAAGTGGAACAATCTCCTCTCCAGACTATCCGAATGGCTACGCAGATAACCTTGACTGCGTGTGGTTAGTTTATCGTACCACGGAAACCGCTGAATTCATCTTCATTGATTTCGAAACGGAAGACACTTATGACATAGTGGCCATTTCCTCAGGAAGGTGATCGTTAACAGTTCGGAATGATAAATAATAAAAATTATTATTATTGTTACTGTAATGATACTTTTCTTATAATGTTAATTTTATATGACTCGTTTCCAGATTTTAATTTCAAGGAATGTTGAGCGCTGATAGCTTCCACAGAAATCTTTAAAGCCTGATTTACACCAACGACGCAAGCATAAGCGCAAGCACAAATACAATTATACTTACAAGTGAGATAAGCATAAGCACAAGGTGAAACACGCATGTGTAGTGGCATACAATTGTGGCGCGCGACTGCCGCCAAATTTGAATCCAAAATGGCGGACAAGGAAGAATTGTGCATTGTGCTTGTGTTTGCGTTATCACGGTTTACAAGTGCGAAGCAACGACGCAAGCACACGCAGAAGCACAAGAAAAAAAGGAATCGTTCTATGCTTGCGTCGCACCGCTTTACATTTAAAGTAGGTTTCGTATCCTTATGCTTATGTTTGTGTCGTACGTGCAAACCAGACTCAAAACAATAGACCTGTTTATGTCAAACGTTCAGCCATTACAAAATTAGTTTGGCTTGTCCTTTATGGCGTTCTTAAAATATTAGTATTTATTGTACTGTCGATCAGCATGGCTTTTGGAAATATCGTGACGTCATTTCACTGTGATAAACTGTTTTGTTTGTTCGGTTGTTTATAGATTTGGCAATACTGTGTTAACAAACGGCTGGGGAGGGCACAGTATCCCGTCTGGCTCCTTCACAACCGACACCTATTTGTGGATTCGTTTCACCACAAACGCTGGAAACTCAGATGGCCGTTTCCATTCAGGATGGACCGGAAAATACCAGAAATATTGGCCTTATGTTAGTGGCTAGAAGAAGAAAGCCGGTTGAAAGAAATATATGTCGCATGAAACAATGGTTTCGCGGTATTGTAGTTTACCTCTTGGTATTCTTAAAATATATATTGTAAACATAGAACAGTAATAAAGCACATGCAAATACCGCACCAAGGTGTCTTTGATGGTGTACTTGTTAAGATTCAGGTTAGTGAAAGTACGAGAGTTCCACATGTCTTTAAACACAACTTGATCTTTATTTACGAACAAATCTTAAGCTAAAGAACTCCGAGACAGATCGATCACCGATGAAAAGAGCGAAAAACTGGTAAGATACAACTGCTTATATATTACGAAGACCTTTCTAGAAAACCTGTTTGTCCAGTTCTAAACCTGTCATCGAAGGTTCTAGAAACATCTGCAATATGCTAATTACGTGCTTGAAATAAACAAACAGTCGTATCAAAATACAAAACGAAAAACATGTCTATGTTCCCTCAAGAGTGCTTCTTCCTCAAAAGTACTGTTATGCAATGTATAAATGAATACAATGATATTGTGTAAGAAACCTGAACACACGCTATAATCCGTGACAAAACTGTTGAGACACTTTTATGTTGTGTGCTGCAATATGCGGTTTGCCTTCCCATAGCTTAAAGACCCATCGTCACTTACCGTGATTCATTGCGGGCGTTCTAGAATTTCTGGAGCCACAAAAATCAGTTTTGTGTCGGGGAAGTTTGATTCCTAAAAAAATCCGTTTACATCGGGGAATCTGTATCGTCTATTAACTTCAAGATCATTTCTTTCAAATATTTAGTTCATATTCAAGGCATTGCATCTTGTTTTTGTTTATTTCCTTTTATTTTCCATTGTTCCTGATACGTTTTCTAAGCAACGCCGCCGAAGGCTCGAGGCCGGCCTCAAGAAATGAGAACTTCAGAAGGTTTGGCTCAGAAATTCGTCATCCGTGCAAAGGAAATAGGTATATTAGATTGCCTATAGTTAAGATTTATCTTCGAATCTTTTCATTGTAATTTTTTAGTACATTCGTTTTCCAGATACTATGAGTTGACATTTGAATCTTACCATCGATAACCGTGACCGATCGACCGGAATGAATAATGCTCCCTGGAGATGAAAACAACAGAAAAAGCTCAAACTTCTCGGCTCGCCGGCGGACTCGTTTTTGCCAACAACTATGTGAAATATCCCATGGAAGTTGAAGGAGGTTTTCCCCGTCCCTAGCCGTCGAATTTTTTTCGATGCAAACTTCTGAAGCCGATAAAACGTCCTCCGCCAGCGGAGCTCACTAATTATGTCCAATGCAAATCAGATACGCCGACTTTTCGGCTCGCTGGAGGTTTCGTTTTAAACGGCATCGACCTTAAACTTTCGGTAAAAATAGCAGGAGGTTAACCGCGTCCCACGACGTGAAAGTTTTGATGCGAACTTTCGAAGCGGAGGAAACTGCCTCGGCGACTGGAGTTGCTTGGAGCTAGTTGTTTACATCGCAATGCGGACATTTCGCATCATCATAGCGTATTCTATTGTAGCGTCATAGCGTATTCTCCCCGACAATTTTCCATGTTTCACACGGTCGTCTACGCTTGTTCCAATTCTTGAAGATTTACAATTTGACCATTAAAGCCAAAGTAGAAATTTTTGGTTAGCAGAAATGTAGAGATCACGTGTGAAAAGAACCGCGGCGAAGAGTAAAAGAATAATAAATGAATGGATAGCTTACTCGCTTGCATTTACTACTGATACCAGCGCGTGTTTTCGGTCAATTTTCGCGACCACGTCTGTTGTGTTTTCATTTCTTTGAAAACTCTCACTGGCCCTTTTCGCTCGTTTGTTTCCACGACAATTTTGCTGCGTTTTCGTTACGTTCTTTTCTTTTACATTGTAGCTTCAACTGAGCGTGATAAAAAAGAACTCGTTTTAGTCATTATCAATGCATAGATGGCAAACCCAGCTGATTTCCTCTATGAATTCGTCCTCACTTGGCCAGTTGTGTGTATTTGGTACGCAATTACGGTGGTACCACGCCTCACAAGTGTCACATCAAATCCACGAAACATTCGGACGCGGGGGGGGGGGGGGGGGGGGGGGTCTGAGCCAGTAACGTCCGGTGGACTATAAGCAGGGACGTCCGGTGGACGTTAAGCGGGGAACACGGGAATATCTCGACGGCCCCTAATCTGGCCGAGCCTAACGTTCCCTTCATGACAAAGAAGCAAACCATTGTAGTAGCTTTATAAAAGACTGACCCTTGTTTATATTACAAGCTTTCTCGTTCTTTGTTACTATGAAAGTCATGAAAGAAACAACGCATCTTTACACTGATCAATATGAAAACAGAGGTAGACTGGGATGAAGAAGAGTCGAGAGCGGAAATCGGAAAGGGGGATACTATAACCTCCAATGTGGAAAGCGATGACGACATTGAGCAAGGCAAAGTGGAGCCAAAAATTACATATTTTTACGCAATCTTTCTAAAGCGGTTTCTAAAAAACGTGCTTTTGATTTGATTTGCTTCTGATAGTACCTCCGCTTCCAAAGGTATTCTGTTTTAGACATCTAGAGGACAATAACTCAAATAATACCCGTGACAAAAATCGCAGAGCAGGTTGAGTTTGTGTTTACGCCTCCCCCATAGCGTAGCCTGCGCGCAGTCGTATCCGATTTCCTAGCTCCCCGCGGAAATACGTCTGCGCGCAGTCGTATCCCATTTCCTTGCTCCCCGCAGAAATACGTCTGCACACAGGCTACCATAGCGATGATGTAGTCTGACCCCGGGCGAAGGAAACTTGACCACAACGAGGCAGAGGAAAGCGCTTCTAAGAATAGTCAGGCCGATGAGTCTGAAGAGAGCGACCGAGAAATTGACAGTGACAACGAAAAGGTAGACAGTAGCGACCCTGAAAGCATAAAAATAATTTAGAATAAAAGTCAAACTCCATGTCATCATTTCGAAAGTTCAAATGTATATAAAACCGTTGTAGTCGTGAAATGCCTAAAAAACGTGCTTCTGATTTGTTGCCATTCTCGACCCCAGGCCTTCTTATTTCTTACTGCGCATGCTCGACGAAAACGAAGGGCTCTGGGAAACTCCGGAGTATGCTAATTAGTTCGTGGCTACATGGTCTGTAGAGCGCATGCTCTCAGTGAGGGTTCAACGTTGGTCCAATATTGGCCCCTCACTGAGCGCATGCGCTCTAGAGACCATGTAGCCACGAACTAATTAGCATACTCCGGAGTTTCCCAGAGCCCTTCGTTTTCGTCGAGCATGCGCAGTAAGAAATAAGAAGGGCCTGGGGTCGAGAATGATTTGTTGCATAGTACCTCCACTTCCAAAGGTATTCTGTTTAATTTAAGACATCTAGAGGACAATAACTCACATAATACATAACACCTCACATAAATCGGCTGCAATTGAATATGGGAAATCGCCGACACCTTTTTTAGCGTTTCCTTTCCGGAAACCCGAGAACAAATCAAATTTGCAAAATACAATAATCGCTTTGAGTTATAGCGTTTTAAAGCTGATTCGGACGTTCGAATTTAGACGTCGTAAAAAAATTGATAATTCGTTTTATTACCAAATGGTTTCCATATTTAGATAGCCAGCTCTATAAGCTTTAATTTGATATCTTGGTTCAGGTATGTTAAGCGTAATCTTAAGACGCTAGAGCTGTTTATACTGGAGACACCCCCGAAGGTACACGGTAACCTTAACAACTTGGGTTTGTTATTGTTGTTGTTGTTGTTATTGTGATGGATTATTTCAAACCTATTATGTGCAGCGGTGTTTTTAAAAAGAATGTATATGGGTATTAATCAAAGGGCTCTAAGAGCCATGATAATCTCGCGAATACGAAACAACGTAAGGTTAATTTTAGTTGTTTTTGACGGCCAGTACGTCATCGAAGTCACGAATTAATTGTCGCTATACTGTAAACAAGACGATAAAAACATCTTAGCGCGACATAAATATGTATTGTGTGAAACGAGACTTGTGGATTACCTAATACATTGGGGAATTACAAAAACGTTTACAGCCCATGGAAGGAGGAGGTGAAACCTGTCCCCGTATACTATATCTCGCTCAACGCTTCGAGTATACACTAGACACTGTACCACGCCTTTTAAGACAACTTTGGTTTGTTCGTGTAGTTTTTTCTGACGGCAGTATTTCAAACCTAGCATGTGCCACTAAAAGCGGTCTCTTTTTAAGGAGTGCATTTGGATATAAAAAGAATTGTGCTTTTCGCATTGACAACTTGGGTTTGTTGTTGTTGTTTTTTTTTGTATTTTATTGATATTTATCTCAATTTTACATACAATACAATTTTTTTTACAGTACAATTTTTTGCAATACAGTACTATACACTTTTAGATACAATTTAAAATACAGTACAAAGAAAAAACACAAAAAAGAAAAATTAAATAACCCTATAATAAACTCTATAAAATAAGGAACAAAAATAAAGAACAGGGGTTTGTTGTTGCTTTTGTGAGGTAACATTTCAAACCAAATATGTGCAGCGGTGCCTTACAAAATAATATATATGGGTATAAAAAGCTGAACCACGCCTTAACAACTTGGGTTTGTTGTTGTTTTTGTTAGGGATTATTTCAAATCTACCATGTTGCAGGGATAACGGTACCTTTAAAAAGAATGTCATAGGTATACAAAATGTACCACCCCTTCACAACTTGGGTTTGTTGTTGCTTTTGTGCGACAGCAGTGCCTTTAAAAACTTGAGTTTGTTGTCGTTGCTATTATTTTTTGTGAGGTATTATTTCAAATTTTTCAGGTACAGCGGTGCCTTTGAAGATAGTGTATAGGGATATAAAAAGCTGAACTACGCCTTAGCATGTGCAGCGGTGCCTTTGAAAATAGTGCATGTGGATATAAAAAGCTGAACCACGCCTTGACAACTTGGATTTGTTGTTATTGCTGTTGTTGCGAGGGATTATTTCAAACCGAGCATGTGTAGCAGTGCCTTTGAAAATAGTGTATGTGGATATAAAAAGCCGAACCACGCCTTGACAACTTGGATTTGTTGTTATTGCTGTTGTTGCGAGGGATTATTTCAAACCTAACATGTGCAGCGGTGCCTTTGAAAATAATGTATATGGATATAAAAAGCTTAACCACGCCTTGACGACTTGGGTTTGTTGTTATTGCTGTTGTTGTGAGGGATTAATTAAAACCTAGCATGTGCAGCGGTGTCTTTGAAAAGATAAAAGGTTGAACAACGCCTTGGCAACTTGGGTTTGTTGTTGTTGTCTTGCGGGGGAGGGGGGAGGGGTATTGTATCAAACCAAACATGTGTCAAGTTAATTGCGTTATTACACAGAATTTGTTATGTTATGGGGGAATTATTTCAAAACCTATAGCAAGTGCCAAGTAATCACGTTGTTACGGAATAACGGTGAAAAGAGTATAGGAATCCCGTTCCACGCATTACTAATCTCAGTTTGTTGTTGTTGTTGTTATTTTCAGCGTGGTGGGGAAATATATCAAACCTAACATGTGCAAAATAGAGACCTTTGCATTTGTTATTGCTGCTGATGGTATTTTTCTTTGTTTTGAAGTAGTATTTTTTTGGCTACCTTTTAAAAGCGGATGATTACTTAGAGGACTACCATTCTATTAACGTACCAGAGTCAGTGGTTTGTATTGATCTAGATACAGGATGAGTCTTCTTGAAGGAATAGTCACAAATGAATTAGCAAAGCTAAATCAAGTGTGTTAAGGCTCGACCAATAATTTGGTGGATTGTATTTCAAGTAAAAGCATTTATCTAATCTTTATGAAACTTGGTAAGCATTTTGTTATTCGCATTTGTATCCATTTGATCAACTTTTTCATGTCAAGTTTGGGTCACGTGACTTGCATTTGCCTTATAACGGTTAAAGTATTTCAACGAAAATGGGGAATGGATAGTCACATTATATTCATCTTGTTTATTCCTTTTTCTATGATTCCTAGTAATGGCTTAATAATGCCGCCTTTTAATCGTGTCCATGTGTCAACGGAAACCGCCAATTAAGGAAAACAGGTCACGTGGCACAACAAATGTCAAGTACCTGACAAGACATGACGGATACCGCCTTAAAAGACGGAGTTACATTGAAAAGGACCTTTTAGGCTACGTTTACACGGGTCCGGACAAATTTTTGCACGGACGAATTTTGTTCCTAGACCACGTGTTTACATGGATCCGTGCAAATTCTGTTACAGATTGCAGTGGTGTTTACACGGAACTTGCACACTTAGCCGTTCAAAAATTCGTCCAGTTCCACCGGTCCCGTGTAAACGCAAGGTGGAACTGTGCAAGTTTTTGTCCGTGCAAAAATTTGTCCGGACCCGTATAAACGGGGCCTTAGACATTTTGATGGCGAAAGTTTTTAAACTTTCCGATTGCAAATGTTCCCCATTAAAAAAAAACATGTTTTGCGACGTCATCAATCAGGAAATATCACGTGATGGTTGATAAGATTTTCGTTAGATCGAACAAGTCAATTATTTATTCCTTTAAACTCATGACCGAGGAATGTTATTATATCAAGAAAGAATAGGGTTCTTTAAAATCTCTGCAGGGGGTCCTTTAAGAAGAAAGGTGAGAAGGAAGTGAACACAGCTAGGGAAGACCAATTATTTTATTATCTAACTGATGAAATGTTGAAGAAATTCCGCCAGATGAGCGACGAACAGAACATGTGGAGAGGGCTGTACGAAGAATCCGTATCCCGGATTTATATCACGAATCCTCTTGGGCTAGTCAAAAGTCTTTAAAGATAAGAGCCAAGAAGAATGCTATACCAGCCAGTAACTCAAATGGCCACATTAGCGTACGCTCTAGCATAACTCGGTATTATGAATTTGTAGCTTTTCATGTCAGTTATGGAACACTGCCTTGTGGAGAAAAGTCTTGAACCAAAAGCAAAAAGTGGATGTTATAGAGATTTCCACTTATTTAATATAGGACCTGACACTGATGGTACCAAACAAATTTGCATTTCACATTTGACTGTTTTATATTGGCAATCAAAAAGTAGGCTAACACCGATCAAAGGAATAAGATCATGTGGAACATATCAAAAATTATTTTTTTGCACTCATTTTTTATGCGATAGAAAGGTAGGGAACAACAGAAACGTGCTAAACGCCATCAGAAGAAAGTTGATCGACACAGAGTGTATATCTTGAAAATTTTTTACACACTCTTATAATCAGTACTCTAGCCTGTGCCTCATCGAACGATTTGTTTTTATACCCCTATCGGGTTGAAGGCGTACATACATTTTGTATGAGGTCTCTATTATATTCCTACTATGATTTTCGCATGCATTTTTTGCTCGGACGAACCAAAATATAATGGGTGTTTCTTGGTGTTGCCGAAACCATTGTTGGTTAGCTTTTGTGTTGTGGTGTGGGTATTGTTCAGTGTCTTTTGAATCTTTTGTTTTACGTCATTTGGTGATCACACCATCCGCAACACCAAGAAACTACCAATATAATAGATTGAAGCATGTTGCCGCGTGTCGATATTAATGCTTGGTGCTATTGAGGTGATGTTACAAGAGACGATTCGCAACGACGATTTATTTTTTTTAACGCAACAAAATTAACGACAGGTATGTTACCCGAAACAACTTGAGCAAAAATCGAGTTTTTGCGTTGCAAATTTCTTGAAGCTGAATCTAAAACTCGCAACGAAAAAGTTGCGAAGAAAATCGTCCGTGCATCCATGTAGCGCTAAAAATCGTCGTTGCGAATCGTCCTGTGTAACATCACCTTTATTGACAAATGGGCCAATTTCGATACATTAAAATTCTAACTTGACGACAAGGCTTAGGAGAATAACACAAAACAAATTAATTATACCTATCCCGAAACCGCAATGTGATTAATTTTTCTTTTGTTTTATTCCCCTAAGCTTCGTAGCCAAATAAGAATTTTAATAAATCGCAAAAGACCTATTGCTATTTGTACCTGTATATTCGAAATCTCTAGTAGAAATGTAATACGCCAATTTTGATACAATTAAAATTCTTTATTTTCCACCTAGCTCAGTTTTCTTTGTTCTTTTCAGGGGAATATATCACATTAACCCCGTTCATTACAGTGTCTGAAAGCTGGGTGCGGCTTTGATTGTAACAGGGGAGAGGCGAGGCTGAAAACAATAGCTAATAACAATAGCAAAACAAAGGATTAAATATTCCCCTCGTCATATTCCCCCCGACATAGTCCCCCCCCCCCCCCCCCCCCCCCGACATAGTCCCCTCGACATAGTCCCCTCGACATAGTCCCCTCGCCTTAGTCCCCTCGTAATAGAATAACACAAACGGGAAGACAATCGGTCAATATTTTTTGTTTACATAAAAAGACAACTTCATCAATCTTATTCCTACGTAATTAACTTGCCGGTCGCGACCAAAAAGCGAAATGTAAATAACATTATTCGATGGTATCGTACCTCGATTCAGGTTTCGGATCTTCAATAATGTATGACGCCTCGTTTTATGCTTGAACCGGAATATGTTTCCGCCGGTTTCCCTTGGAAAACACACCGACATCCACTCCATTGATGTTCGAAAGATGAAGGCGGGCAGTTGGGCCATGGCGAGACCACGAATATTGTTCATACATTTTCTTCTCTCTCTCCCTTCTTCTAGTCATAACGAAGCAACGTGCTAAATGCAAATTTGGCAAAAGCAAAACATGTTTACCGTCTCGCTTCGTCACGTGCCGTGATCCCAATGCGGCCTTGCGGAATCATGCTTTTTTGCATTTGAATTGAACGGAATGTTACTCTCCGAAAAATTAATAGTTTCTTTAATTTAGAAAACCTCACAAGGTGACCTGTTCCTCGGGGGTATGTGATCTATTCCCCTCGTGGCGTTCCCTCGGGCTACGCCCTCGGGGTAATAGGTCCATGATAACCGTCACGAATATAGCGCCTCCTATACACTTTCATGACCATATAGTTGTATATTTAACGTACTCGTAGTACCTGTAGTACTCGTAGTACCCGTAGTACCGGTAGTACCCGTAGTACCTGTAGTACCTGAAGTACCCACAGGTAATGCAAGTACTACAAGTACTAAAGGTATCTACAGGTACTACAAGTACTACAGGTACTACAAGTACTACAGGTACTACAAGTACTACAGGAACTACAAGTACTACAGGTGCTACAAGTACTACAGGTGCTACGAGTACTACAGGTACTACAGGTTCTACAGGTACTACAGGTACTACAGGTACTACAGGTACTACAGGTACTACAGGTACTACAGGTACTACAGGT
This sequence comes from Dendrophyllia cribrosa, assembly GCA_024195265.1. Lineage (NCBI taxonomy): Eukaryota > Metazoa > Cnidaria > Anthozoa > Scleractinia > Dendrophylliidae > Dendrophyllia > Dendrophyllia cribrosa. Next base: position 30,017,484 of record JAJLRJ010000005.1, on the reverse strand, counting down.
ACTACGAGTACTACGGTAATAGGTCCATGATAACCGTCACGAATATAGCGCCTGCTGTACACTATCATGACCATATAGTTGTATAATTAACGTACTCGTAGTACCTGTAGTACTCATAGTACTCGTAGTAACTGTAGTACCTGTAGTACTTGTAGTACTTGTAGTACATGTAGTACCTGTAGTACCTGTAGTACTCGTAGTACCTGTAGTACCGGTAGTACCCGTAGTACCGGTAGTACCTGTAGTACCTGTAGTACTTGTAGTACTAGTAGTACCTGTAGTAACTGTAGTACCTGAAGTACCTGTAGTACTCGTAGTACCTGTAGTACCTGTAGTATTCGTAGTACCTGTAGTACCTGTAGTACTCGTAGTACTTGTAGTACCTGTAGTACTCGTAGTACTTGTAGTACCTGTAGTACCTGTAGTACCTGTAGTACCTGTAGTACTTGTAGTACCTGTAGTACCTGTAGTACTCGTAGTACCTGTAATACCTGTAGTACCTGTAGTACCCGTAATACTCGTAGTACCTGTAGTACCTGTAGTACCTGTAGTACCTATAGTACTCGTAGTACCTGTAGTACCTGTAGTACCTGTAGTACTCGTAGTACCTAGTACTTGTAGTACCTGTAGTACCTGTAGTACCTGTAGTACCTGTAGTACTTGTAGTACTCGTAGTTCCTGTAGTACCTGTAGTATCTGTAGTACCTGTAGTACTTGTAGTACTTGTAGTAACTGTAGTACTCGTAGTAACTGTAGTAACTGTAGTACTCGTAGTACCTGTAGTACCTGTAGAACCTGTAGTGCTCGTAGTACCTGTAGTACTTGTAGTACCTGTAGTACTTGTAGTACCTGTAGTACTTGTAGTACCTGTAGTACTTGTAGTACCTGTAGTACTTGTAGTACCTGTAGATACCTTTAGTACTTGTAGTACTTGTATTACCTGTGGGTACTACAGGTACTACAGGTACTACAGGTACTACGAGTACTACAGGTACTACAGGTACTACAAGTACTACAGGTACTACAGGTACTACAGGTACTACAAGTACTACAGGTACTACAGGTACTACAGGTACTACAAGTACTACAGGTACTACAGGTACTACAGGTACTACAGGTACTACAGGCACTACAAGTACTACAGGTTCTACAGGTACTACAAGTACTACAGGTACTACAGGTCTTACAGGTACTACAAGTACTACAGGTACTACAGGTACTACAGGTACTACAAGTACTACAGGTACTACAGGTACTACGAGTACTACAGGTACTACAAGTACTACAGGTACTACAAGTAAGTACTACATGTACTACGAGTACTACAGGTATTACGAGTACTACAGGTACTACAGGTACTACAGGTACTACAAGTACTACAAATACTACAGGTACTACGAGAACTACAGGTACTACAGGTACTACAAGTACTACAGGTACTACAGGTACTACGAGTACTACAGGTACTACAAGTACTACAGGTACTACAAGTACTACAGGTACTACAGGTACTACGAGTACTACGAGTACTACAGGTACTACAGATACTACAGGTACTACGAGTACTACAGGTACTACAGGTACTACAGGTACTACAAGTACTACAAGTACTACAGGTACTACTAGTACTACAGTTACTACGAGTACTACAGGTACTGCAGGTACTACAAGTACTACAGGTACTACGAGTACTACAGGTACTACAGGTACTACAGGTACTACAAGTACTACAAGTACTACAGGTACTACTAGTACTACAGTTACTACGAGTACTACAAGTACTACAGGTACTAAAAGTACTACAGGTACTACGAGTACTACGAGTACTACAGGTACTACAGGTACTACAGGTACTACGAGTACTACAGGTACTACAGGTACTACAAGAACTACAAGTACTACAGGTACTACGAGTACTACAGGTACTACGAGTACTACAGGTACTACAGGTACTACAAGTACTACAGGTACTACAGGTACTACAGGTACTACAAGTACTACATGTACTACAGGTACTACAAGTACTACAGGTACTACAGTTACTACGAGTACTATGAGTACTACAGGTACTACGAGTACGTTAATTATACAACTATACGGTCATGATAGTGTATAGCGGGCGCTATGTTCGTGACGGTTATCATGGACCTATTACCGCCCTCGGGTACGCCACGAAGGGAATATATCACATATCCCCTCGCTCCTGGTCAATAACCCTTACATAACTTGACTTAGGGAAAGGCTTATGGGAATAACACAAAACAAATTAATTAAAAACATCCTTGAACCTCAATGTGATTAATTTTGTTTTATTTCCCTACGCCTTGGAGCCAAGTAGGAATTTCAATAAATCAAAATACCGTATTTCCTCGAATAATAGCGCCGTCCCTCAATTAATCGCCGCACCTCTCGAATAATCGTCCCCTTTTGCTGGAAATATATATAATAATCGCCTTCCTCAATTAATCGGATATGGGCTGTAGCACATGGTCTTCATCTATACCTCAGAACCAACCGCGTTCCTTTGGCTCGCGTCTAAATTTTTCTTGTTGTTCTTAGTTTAGTTTTAATATCAATACGGCAAACGTGCCCACAGTGGACGTCAAGATTTTTCTTAACGTAGAAGCCGTCAGGACTGGATCAGCAACAATGTCTTTATAAGTGCGACCGAGCGTAATAACGATTAGCACGGTTGAACGTTTCTGAGCTGTAAAGCCTCGTAGGATAGACTACTATTTTCTTCGAGCGTGAGCCGTGGTTCCTTTCCAGATTTCCTGAGTTTACATTTTACATACTAGAAAGTGTGTAAAATCAAATAGAAAATAGAAAATAAGGCGTTCAGTGAAACTGTTGTGTAATACCTCTGGGCATTTTTACGAGTTTATAGTTTATCTTCTTTAGTTTTTTTGCGCAATTAGGTTAGTAAAACTAAAAAATGCCCAGCCGTATTACATATAAGCTGGTTTGCTGAATAAATTGCTTCTCAGTATTACGACAGTCATCTTGTTAAGGGTAGGTTCGGGCTGTCTCGGGGTGTTTCTGCCCCCAAAACGGCCTCGAAATGGTTCTCAGAGCAATCAAACAGTAGTAGACGATGTAGTAGACACAAAACCAGATACAAGTTAAATCACTTGATTTTAAGTAATGACCCGCATAAGAAGGATAGTGCTAAACGGCAATTCACGATGGAATGTCAACTTCTTTTTCTCATTGTTACAACTAGTGATCTCATTGGCCAAGACTCAACAACTGCTAAAAAGTTAAGGTTCAAGGTGCATTTAGTCTAATTTTTTTAAGGTTTCAAGTAATTCGAGACCCAATCGCACAACATGCAAGTTTTAAAAGTTTTTTTTTTGTATTTGGGGAACTTCATCAAAAAAGCAAAATTATTAGCTACTGTCTTCTACTATTCTGATTGGTTAAGCACGAACATTTCCTAAAATTTATTTGACGCAAATGGATTTTCGTTATTTTTATAATGAAATATAATTATGAACTATCAGCTCCTCCCCTATTCTTGAAATCAAAGATATTCTATGTGGGAAAGAGCCAATACCGCAGAACAATAAAGTTTACTATAGTTCTTATGTGGAGCATTACTTAAATATTTTATTTTACCACAATTGCCGCTAAACTCGCAATCTGATTGGTCGACGTGAATGGTAAATGAGAGTCCAGACAACGGTGCTGACGCTAACATCACGCGCGCTTGAAAAAAACCAATTAGATTGCGAGAAAGTTATAGACAACGCTTGTTCTTTCTTCGCTGTCACGTTTTGTAACAAGACTTCGATTCTTCCTTGTATTTTTTTCTAAATATTGTTGTAAAAAACAAATTTACACCGGTTTTCCGTGGTGTGGACTCTTATTTACCACGATTTACTTCATCACATGGTCAAAATGTTGCGGACTCACGAAGCGCAGCCGAGTGAGTCAGCAACAAATTTTGACCATGTGATATATGACGTAAATCGTGGTAAATAAGAGTCCACACCACGGAAAACCGGTGTAAATTTGTTAAATAGAACACTTGAACAAATTTTGTCAGTTCGCCATAATTGATAGTTTGGGATGCCTGTGCTCTTCAGGAGCCGCCGTGCAGAACCGATAGTCAGCGGATTTATTTCATAAAAGCGTGGTCGCTCAGCACTGTTCTCAAGACGCGCGCCATCTTGGAAATTCTGGACATCTGACTTATCAGACAACTTTTGCTCTGTTTTGTTCGTCATTTCAGACATGATCAGAACAATAGTCTGGTTCGGAGTTGGCGGTTTCTTTACAGCATGCTACGCCAATCTAGTGCGAGGTTTACCGATGTGGAGAAGTAAGTAATTATTACAATTCCTTATTAAACACATTTCTTTATCGAGCCCGTCGTCAAATACAGTAAATGCTACTACTAGTACTTAGTAGTATTTACTACTAGTAGTAAATACTAGTAGTTACCGGGCGACTTTTTACGCAGATTGAATTCAGTTGCTTTATAATTAATCTTTTGTATTCTTTAAAGACCTTAAATCAATTCTATCGGACAAATGTACATGTAAATGAGATGCAGTAAAAACAAATTTAATATTTGCAGTCGTTCCTTGATGCATGGGCTAAATACATGAACAATCAAGTACTGTATTTGCTTGTTTAATTTTGTACGTAAGCAGGTAATTGTTTTTAGTTAATCTTTGCAAAAGACCAGCAAAAGGCTTTTTGTATTGTTATGTTGGGTTAGGGTTAGGATATTTCGAAATTACACAAGGATTGTTGTGTGTCTTGATGACAACAATGGTCAAATATTATTTCAGTTCATCATAAAATAGTTAACAGCCTGTGATGGGTTTGAATCAGTGAACTCTGAGATGTGATAGTTTTTTCAAACAGCTGTTCTTTGTCCCTGGAGTGCCAAAAATGAAAATTCAAGAAAAATCCCAGATTTCATTTGTAAAAATATTGAAAAACAAATGGTACCATGCAAAAGTATGGGCAAAGTGGTTTCATTTGACAGATTCAAAAAATAGAACTACACCGCATATCTTCATAATTGACTCTGGGAGTGAGAGGATCATCAAGAAATATTGTGATCAGCCTAAATAAAGGGCATTAAATATACATGTACAATATAGAAGGCTACATGTATATGGGTAGATGAATTTCATTTCTATTAACACTTCCTCGAACCATGTAATTCAACAGCCCCTTTGATGCACGTTTTCTGGACTAGCGTTGGCCTGGGTCTGGGTTACAGAGGACACATGTTTGAAGAAACAGCAGAGGAAAGATATAAAGAGCTGATTAAGAAGCATAAAAATGCACCCTGGTACCCAAAAGGTCAACTATTAGCAGAAAGATATGCAAGAGAAAAAGCAGAAAGGGAAGGTAAGGCTACATGTGTGTTCAATAATTAACCCTGTAACTCCCACAGTCAGTTTTGGAGAGATGCATATGTGGTGTAGTTCAAACTTTTGAGTTTGTCAACAAAATCTCATGGTGTGGCCATTCAAATGAAATTTCTTTTGCATGGTACCATTTTGTTTTTCATTATTTTACAAAATGAAGTTTGGGATTTTTCTTGAATTTTTTTTTTTGACACTCTCCACCAAAGTGGAAGTAAATATATACAGCAATCTTCAATGACACTGAGGTGAATACATGTAATTGTTTTAGTATATACAGTACATGTACCAAACCAGGGGGGATAGCCAGCACAAAATACTTGTACAAATGGGGAAAAAAGTCACACACAGAATCCAAAACTATGCCTACAGGGCCAGGTTGTTCAAAGCGCGGTTAAGCTAACCCAGGGTTAGCATCAATTTTGATTCCAGTTAAATAATTAATCAATGGAGATTTTTCCAAAGTATTTTTGCCCTTTAGTTTCGTCTCTGACTTGTCTTCGCGTGTAACTTATAATAAGCTTTTGAAAACACTTCAAACAAGAGAAATTAAATCCTCGGTTAAGTTTTAATCCTGGATTAGCGTTAACCGGCTTTCGAACAACCAGGCCCAGGTGAATATTCCGAGTATGAGCAGCCAATCAGAGCATGTGAAAAACACTATCCACTGATTTGTTATATACCGGTACTAAGTATTGGCTGCGGCCGCACTTGGTGAGTCAACTGGGTTATTTTTTTAGAAACTTGGTTAATTATTCCAAAATAAAATAACTGTGTGAAAAGGTGTTTGTAATGAAATAAATAAAATCTTAATTTAAAGGGAACTTCCATTGTTATAATAAATTGATGTTAAAGGGGCTATGTCGCGAGGTTTTGCCTAATTTTAGTAACTTTTCTAGACTTTTATCTGTCAAAATTCTTTTGTTCGCTGATACGAAACAGGACTCAAAATGGAACCAGTGGTCACGTACACAATAGCTATTGCTTGTTTCGATTTAAGTCCAACGATTTCATCGCTCTTTTCTCAGGCGAAACAAAATCAGAAAAATGTTAGGTTTGTCTGTGGCGGTAAAGAAGTACAAAGCGAAGACTCTGGTATCATGTTAATATGCTGAAATGTACTATATTTAGCCAACAGAGAAGAAGAACCTTCGTCCATGACATTCCATGGTCAACTGATTTCTAGCGCTGCTCGTACATATTGAGATATTTAGCCATACGATTTTAGAATCGGAAAAATAGCCGGCCAAAAATTAAGACAAATAGATTATTTACATGTACATATGTGAAAAATCTGAGATCATTTGGTAAACACAGCACTACAGGATTGAATGGATTCGACAATGATGGCGTAAACTTGAAAAACAGCCACTGGATATTTCTCAAGATTGTAGTTTGCATGACACCTCACGACGTGGCCCCTTTAAATTGTTGGAAATAACTTCTAAATTTAAATTTTTTTAAAAAACAAGAGCAAATATAATTTTAGTGTACAAAAAAATGGATATGAATATTGCCTAATTTCGCTTTTAAATTTCCCACGCGCTGCCATTTTGAGTATTTATGACATGTTATGGTTGTCTAATTGTTGCATTCAAAAGAATGTCGATTCTTAACAACAGTGGCAACCGTAACACGTCGTAAATATTCAAAATTGCAGTGAGTGGGAAATTTAAAAGCAAAAATACTGGAAGTTGAAATTAATATCCATTTTTTTGTACACTGAAAAAATATGTCCATCTGTTATTAAAATAATCGAAATTTCGACTTAATTTCCAACAATTTAACGTCAATTTGTTATGACAATGGAGGTTCCCTTTAAGGCTCAAAAAGTCTGGTAAATTTATACCACTGGAAAGGATGATAACCAATATGTGCAGATATTCCCACAGATACATGCACATGTAAGCCACAGCCCTGATTTTGAGCAAAAATTTTGGGCAAAAAAGTGCGGCATATATGCCGGTTTAATGATAATTTTCATTTAAAAGTCTTGTAGAAATAAAAAGACTCCAAGTGAAAACTAGCAGAAAAGAAAGGAATAAGGACTACATGTACATGTAAACCTGTAACACAGGACTGTTAATATGGACCAGGGCTGATGGATTTTCCACTTCTTTACGATCTCAACCAAGGCATTGCTCCCGATATACATATAACTGTTTTATCTTTGGCCACACTTTCCATTTCCCCAGCTTCTTAAGTAACCTATTTGAAACATACAATGTAGGAGTAGGTAGTATGGCCAAAATGGTTAAAATGCCTGACTTGACACCTCTGGTTCAAATGCTTCTGTGACCGTGAGCTAAAGATGTTTTATGCTATAAAAGGGAGCAGGCCACACAAGTAAAGAAGTTGATCATAAACCCAAGATAACCTCGATCGGCTGCTGTCCTTTACATGTGGTCGTTTTTTAATTTTGAATTTCATGTACCAGTCATCTTTTGGTTGATGCTGTTGCCATGGCAACAAAAACCTAGCAAGTGGCAAATCTTTTGCAAAAAAATGTATAACTGTATTATCTTAATATTCTTAATTTGCTTTGGTGGACTAACTTTGTTGTTTGGAAAGTTTGGTCAATATCTCAAGATACATTGTACACTATGATAACTATAAAACTATAAAACTAAATTGCTCTTTTTTTTCTATGCGATAGTACATTGTCGCTTTGTATTGAAAATTCACCAAAGGAAATGGGACAACATCTGTTTATTCTTCAGCTACAATGGACAGTACATGTATACTGATACATGTATTACAAAAATTGAGAAAAAAGATTGTAAAAGCATGTGCATTTGTAACTTATAAAAGTAAAAGACTGCATTAAACAATTATTCAATTTGCAAGAAAATGTATATGCTCTTTGTCAGGCAAAGAAAACTGTACATACAACTGTAATAACATGTAATAACAACTATTATGCATATTAAGTGACAGTGTTCTGCCAGCCCTTTCAATCCAGACAGGCTTGATTTTGGAAAATTCCAAAGCCAACTGGCTTGAAAAATATGCTGCCTGCAAGCTTGAAGATATTTCAGACATTTTTTCTCAATGACCTCAATCCTGTGCATCTCATTTGATGCAAGTCAGAACACCCCTGGCCTTCACAAAATCCTGGGGAGAACTCAGTTTGGGGCCAGTTGCATAAAACTTAACACCAGACTTAACAGCTAACGTCGGGCGTTCAGCCCAGTCAAAGTTACTATTTTAACGTCAGTCGTTAGCATTTACGTCCGACGTTAAGTTTTATGCGACTGGCCCCTGAGCGGGTGTCTGTAGAGTGGGATTTTACTGTCCTTGAGTTTAAATAATCAGCAGGACCAACCGCTTCTTCTAACACAACCGATGTAGTGGCCTTCAATTTGAGGTTTAGGTCTGGGATCCATCACTGATATTTGAAGCGTCCGGAGCATAACCAACCTATGTCGAATTTGAGACCTTTTTTTGTTTTTTCGCCCTTATTTTGCCTCATTTTTGGTATGTGACCTACAAATTAACTTCAAAACATCGTTCAGAAATTTGTATGCTGGTTTTTCCGTCATTTTAGAGAAAAAAACGTATATAAAAAAATGAAATTAACTAAACTAAACTACCTGAAGAAAGATGAGTTATGGCCCTCTAGTGATTTGACCGTACATCCGAGTGTAGTTCCTTCCAAAACTGTATGAAACTTACTCCAAAACGACGCCATAAAAAGCAGATTGGCCGTGAGGCTATGCGACCGCAATACTCTTGACCAGTGCTAACAACCTGAACAGAAATACCGCTATTTACGCGCGCCTGGCTCGCTTATCGATCGCAAACTCGCAACGGCAACACATCGTCCGTAGCGTGTGTATAAGCCAACATGTTTAAGGCTCGTCTGGTGATTGAAGGACATCATTAAGTCCGGAAATCCTTAAGTATTTAGCACCTCTCAAAGAAACGAGTCGTGTTTCTTGTCGTACCTTGTGTCTAAATCGCTATTTCGCGCTCGAGGTGAAAATAGACGTTGGTGGACAAGACGAGCCGGCGGGAAAGTCTGGAATCACTTCGGTTCAGAAAAGGGGCAGCGTTGTGAGTTGTGGGCCATTTCCCATCCCGTACCGTAGTCGAAATGCGCGATATCCGAAGTGCTTCGAGACTTAGAGATTTTCTGTATTTCGTTTGGGTGGACGTTCCGTGTTCGTTGTCGCCATTAATATCCCAGCATGCTTTGCGACACCTTTGCTGACTATTGGTGATAAAAATGAAGTGAAAAAAAAATTCGGGTAAACTTTGGGATTCATTTTCTCGAGCGGGATTCAACGGAAAGACAGGGAGTTAGTTATTTTTTGTTGTTTTTTGCATACGTTTTTTCTCTAAAACGACGGAAAAAAACAGCATAAAAAAATTCTGAACAATGTTTTGCAATTAATTTGCAGGTTACATGTCAAAAATGAGGCAAAATGAGCGCGAAAAAAAAAACAACAAAAAAAGGTCTCAAATTCGACATAGGTTGGATATGCTCCATAATCCCCAGCTCTCAAGAGCTGGGCTTTTAGGTCCTGTCAAATTAACAACGCCCTACAGGCGGTCTGGCACCTTATTTAATAAGAATTAATATTATAACATAAAAAAACAAATACGCCAGTTAGCTTTCAGTTAAGATTAGAGTTAGCAGGTCATTTAGTAAAATTAACCGAAATGACCCGAGCAGCTCAGTGGTTATACAATTCTCAATAAGGTTTGTGACTGCCTGTAGGGCGATGTAACATGTAATTTGATGAGATCAGGCTCTTACTGGTAAAAGAGTGTTAAGACTTGTAGTGTACAGTATACAATAGTCCTTTTTACAGTTGTGTGCTTGGTGACCTTGCCTTTGAGTGGAAGCGAGGCTGGAGGTGACCTTGCTTTGATACAGACCTTGGAGCTTTTCAGATGTAAATTTAGCTAGTTAGCATGAGAAAAGCATTATTACTTGGGCGGAGCGACCAAGTATTAAAATGCAGTTTGGTCGTCCAAAAATGTGCAGTATTGCGCAACTCTGGGGATGGCGGGATTGTTCAAACCTTCACCGCGGTCACACGTCCGAGGCGTTTTTCGTTTTATTTGGTGGGATTCATTTACTATTAAGTGGAAACGTGGGCAAGGATGTATAAAATAATTAGTTTATGTAACTATCTTTTCATCTTTCCGGCTCAAAATAACGAGCTTCTTTTCGATCGTTGAAAACTGATCAAAACGCTTCGTGCCTGAGCAAAATTGTGTTGGCAAATGGCGCCGACAGTTCTGCGGTTCATAGTTTTCAAACGCTTAGAACGTTTTTTAGTAAACTTTCAAAACGTTTAGTGAGTTGACAGTGTATTGTCAATATATGAAACTTTTAATAAACAGTGAAAATGACAACCTTAACTTTGAAGTACTTTGGTTAACTTTTGCAAATTTCTCTCGTTTAACCGCGGTGGAGTACACCTGTTGTTTGTTGATGCGAGGCGAACGTCACAAAGTGCGAGTTGTCTTTTCTCTGTTGCATCTAACAGTTTCATATTCAATATGCGTAAAGAAATTACTCAAGAAGACACTGCGAAAGTATTTGACACTCGCTATTAATTCTACGATACCTTCATGACGGAAATCCGCTAAAACATGTTCAAACGAACATGAAGATAATTTAGACGAATACATACCTAGCGCTTATTTAATAAGAAGTGAACAGTGGACAGCGAAGGAAGAAATATAAGCGTGGTAGGAATCCCAATTAATTTCACTTCTTTCGGTTGTTTGCCTTTCATTAATTTTTATTTCGTGAAGTTGAAGGAACAGAACAGCCAACTGAAACTTTGGGTGCAAAAATTCACCGCCGAGAGAAGATGTAAACAATGCACGCGTTGTCTTGCGAGACGTTTCTTGCGAGTTTTGCTTCCGCTAGTGAATGTTTCTCGGGCGAAAATAACCTTAAAGCGATCACTTTTTCATTTAATATTCTTTTCTGTGTTTCGGATACAGAGGAATAAAAACTGGATATATTTTCGTGTGACTGATTGCGAGATGTTTTATGAAACAGCTGCGTTATGCGGTACTGGAAAGGTTTCAAATTACTTTTACATTATGCAAATTGCAACATTTTTACCTCAACTGCAAAAATATGTTTCAAAGGGCTAAATTTGTTTCTCTCCTCCTAAATTATCACTTCTGTCGTTAACTTTGATTAAAGTTATAAGTTTCATTCAAACTTTATTATAATAACGGCGGGAATACTTCCAGCAAAACTTTCAATTGGAAAAGTTGTTTTGATCTCGGGTCCGGACCAGGCAATTACATCATGGCTTCGAAAGGCCACTTTGCGGCTACATTTGCATTCACTTCAAAAGTGTCAGAAACACAGACCAGCTAGTTACAAGATTTAGCTAATACCAATAACATCCATCGGGAAACTCTGACATACGGCCTTTTTTTTCAACGGTAAGTACAAAGTAGGCATCGATTTGTGTGGACACGCTACTTTAATAATGCGTGCGATCTCGCACGCTAAGTGTACTGTGTCTTCTTGTTTTGACGGTTAACGTGCTTCTTTGTTAGACTGCTCACACTATACGAATACTCCCTATCATCAAACCGTGAAATAACGTGCATGCAGATTCCCAAGACAATTATTCTCCAATATGCCTAATACAACGACGCCCAAGTATACGCTTCCACAGCGTCTTGTTAACATATGAAAGGCAGAAAGGTTTGAATCAAAGTAAGGTCACCTCCAGCCTCGCTTCCACTCAAAGGCAAGGTCACCAAGCACACAACTGTAAAAAGGACTATTGAAGCATGTGTTTTTTTCTCCTTTTTAACCTTCATCTAGCTGCCATGGCAGGAATGGAACAAGCAACTGCTTGTGAGTATGAACATGTTTTGCCAGATAAATATCTTTAAAACACATAAAACAACTGGGCTTAAATTATTTATAAAGTACTTTTCATTTAGTTTGGGGGGTTATTTAGACAATCTCATGAGGTAATCAAAAAATGTTTTCCCAGAAATTTTCTTCCCATCTATTTTTTTCTGTCTAGATGGGGTTGAGTGTTTGCATTTTGGCAACACAACAGTTTTCAGAACTAATGATAAATTAGCTCCTGGAAAATTGGACAGCACCCAGCATCACTTGAAATACAATGTAGCAATCGTTAAGCCCCAGCTACACGTTCAAACATTGTTATATAACATTTGTTGGTTCAACAATGTTAGAGCGTGTAGCCGGCATGTTAGATGATGTTTGACTGACATTTTTTTGTTTGATCGAAATCAAAACATTCTTCAAACAAAAAATGTTAGTCAAACATCATCTAACATGCCGGCTACATGTTCTAACATTGTTGGACCAAAAAATGTTATATAACAATGTTAGAACGTGTAGCCGGGGCTTTACTGTATGCCGCCAAAATGCTCAAAGGTCATGTCTTTGGGTTTTGATTGGCGGATTTCGATCCATTTTGTCAGTTTCTGTTTTCATGAGTTGAATGCTTGTCGTGATTATCATGATTGATGGCGGCGTAAAACAAGTTGGGCTTTGAACTTCAGAGTTCGCATGCAAGGCGCAGTAATACTGGTTTGGATGTAAAAGGGGCTATACACATGATACCGGAATGAGTTTCATTCCGGAATGAGTTTCGTTCCAAAGTGAAGTACGTACTGTATTCACATGACAAAATCGACCGGCTCACTCTAAGGCGTTCTCGCTTGCGTGGTTTACGCGCCAGGGGCCCGTTTCTCGAAAGTCCCGGTAACTTTTCGGGCCCGAAGCCAAATATTGAAATCAAAATATAAAGAATAAAAGCGCGGGTCCTAGCGAACAAACCAGTCCATTTTGTTTTGCTAACTGATAGTTATATCGTATTATCTGCAAAACTTTTGAAACCTCAATCTTCAATGAAAATAAAACAGCTTTACGGGCCCGGTAATAACCGGGTCTTTCGAGAAACGGCCCCCTGATCAGAAAACAAAGATGGCGCAAGTTTCGCGCAACGATACGCATGCGCCACTCGCCCCAGACTATACGGTTGCGGTTTTCATCTTGGAACGAAGTTCGTTTTCAGTTTACATAATACCAGAATGAAATGTCATACCTGAACGAGAATTTTATTCGGATTGAAAACCGGAGTGAACTCATTCCGGAATGACCTGTACGGGAACAAAATTTGGTCTCGGTATCATGTAAACAGATACAGAGAAATATATGGAGATGGAATGAACTCGTTCCAGAATGAAATTCATTCCGGTATCATGTGAATAGCCCCTTACTTACGTTTCAGGCTTGAAAATTTGTACAATTTGTACATGATCTCACTGGATGTATTTTGCTTCCACACAGGAATGAACCTCATCTTTGTGGAATCTTTTATTGGCAACTCTGCAAGTTGTCTTTTGTGAGAGTAATCAATGTCCTTTTCATGTGTCACATTTGACGTAAGAAAATCATGAGGTGTAATGCACACAGTGGATGTGGCTCCCAGACATTTTCTTTTCCTCAAACCATTAACATGTTTTACCATTAAACCTCAGTGGATTTTTAATCAAAAGTAACTAATTTTTCCATTGTAAATAATATAGGTGGCCGGATTTGATGTCAGTAAAACAAAATGTAATTTCTTTAACTACTAAGTCTTGTTTGTGTCCTGTTGTTAGTTGTTTGAATTTTGTTAAAAATCTACAAGGAACCTTCCCATCTAATATGAAAACATGCATACATTTCTGATGAATTTTCCTTATCTTTGTTGTTCGTATGTTTCCTCTAATGGCGGCAGTTTGGAATAATTAAGACGCCGTTGACTTATTGCGAGGTATGAATCTGACTGCATTGTAAAACAGTCGGGTTTTTCCCTCTTAAATTCGTGGGGAAGGCCCGAAGCGTCCATACTGACGAGTACCGCGAATCGCCTCTCTCGCGTCTCTTCCCAGTCTCAATCTCTGGATACAGACTTGCTCCAGCTCTTTTTCATCGCTTTCTTCGGTGGTCTTGCGCAAAAATAAAGAATGTAACCTACGGAATCCACATTTTTAGGATTTTGAAACTCGGTTTCAGACCATGCAGCTTAGTCTTCGACCGCGACTAAATTATTCTAAATTGCTACAGCTTGAGAAGTTACACGTACAAAAAAAGGAAAACAACTTTGATTCATGTTTTCGTATTAGACGTTTTTAAAAAGGGACATTGTCCCGGCTGAAATATCGTGTTTTCATGATTACGGCCAGGAGCATGCTTTGAGCCTACAGCTGTACTTTATTATCTTGAAATTGGAAGCCAGCCATCGCCAAAAGTGATAGAAGCAAAGAAACAAGAACTAAACAGTCAAAATATTAAACGGTTAGAAAAGTTAAAATTTCACAAGAATGGCAAATTTTTATTCCTTGACCGCCCGTCAACAAATCAAATTTCATGAACTGTAATCCACTTCAATCCTTGCAATCCTGCACTTTATCCCGAAACTACTGCTTCTGTTTTACTCTATAGAGTGTTTTCACTGACATCAGAAGCAGTGTTCAATTCCAAAATGTTAATGGAATTGTAGAGAGTTTAAAACTACAGATGTGGGCCAAATTTTAAAGCGCAGGAGCATTTCGTTCAAGAGTTACAGGCGAACGAGTATTAGACATTTTTAGTAAGAAATGTATTGAGCGGTCATTATGGTGTCCCATTTGGGAACACCAACGTGGCGGCCAAAAATTCAAAGTCTTAATCACACTACAAATCTCATCACTAAATATTGTATTCACTATAAATGCCATAAAATCGGCTTCTAAGCATCTATAATTCAAAAATAACTTTCAATTGGTTCAATTTTGCTTATTTTCACGGCTTGTGTATTTGAAATAGCGTGACGGAGTGTGTGACACATTTAAAACCTTTATAAATCGGAAGCAAAACATCGTGAAAACCTGAAACTTTTTGTGGAGGATTATAACACTGGTATTCACATACCATGTTAGAAACAGCTTTGTAGGATGTGTACTTTAGATTTTTTAATTTTTATGACGTCATGTGCAAACACTCTAGAATCTTTTTATCCTATTAAGTTGTATATTTGGTGACCGCTGACAAATGAGGTATATAATAAGTGAATCATATTTGTGAACTACAGATTTTCTTTACATATTTTTGACATTTGGCGATATAACGTGGAAATAAGCTTAGCGATATTGAATTTGCTATTTCGGCGGGACAGTGTCCGGGCCCCTGTGACGATCTTGCATCGCTGAATTATGGGAATTGGCATTGCTCATCTACACAGAATCAGGGTGCGAGAAAAAGAAAAAGCCCATACAGCACCGCTCAAATGTAAGTTTACAGTCTGGTCCTTTTCTCTTATTTGCGGGATGCTACTATATTTTGTTTTATTATTTGAAAAATAA
Source organism: Dendrophyllia cribrosa (assembly GCA_024195265.1). Lineage (NCBI taxonomy): Eukaryota > Metazoa > Cnidaria > Anthozoa > Scleractinia > Dendrophylliidae > Dendrophyllia > Dendrophyllia cribrosa. The sequence goes on along the minus strand of JAJLRJ010000005.1, from coordinate 30,001,738 downwards.
ATCGTTGTTGTTGTTGTTGATCCTCGGCTCTCGCGTCTCTAAATTCAAGTGACTCAATACAATTAAATACAGTACTTCATTCCAGCTCCCCTGTGTGGCTATTCAGTGTCAATTAATAACTAAAATTATAGTAAGAAGAACAAAAACTACGATAAGCTCAAGTTTCGAGACGCGAGAATCCAAACGAGTCGAAGATCGAGAAACGAGGGACACGGAGTTCTCGATTATAGAAACCCAACAAAGAGAAAATAAAAGCATCTTGTGTGATGGTTTGACAGATAATACGCGCGGATATTTTACGAGTTGCGTAGTATTTTCTTGAGCCCAAATGCGAGCAATGAGTTAAGTTTGTGGCGCGCGAAAGGAAAATCGGGCGCAAGAGAAAAAACGAGGGGAGGCTGGGAGAGAGGCGAAAGAACTTTATTCGCCTCTCTCTCAGTTTTCGCTCGCGCCGACCCTATAGCGCCGAGTGATTCACTGAATTGCGTGACATTTTTTTTACCTTGGCAAATCACAAATCGCGTGTAGCCCCTGGTTAACCCGAGTGTGGTGCACCGCGGGATGATCTCCCATAAAAAAATGTCATTTACCGTGGTGTGTGTAACCTATGGCGCGTTTTCAGGGTCAAAATTAGATATGTGTAACTTCTGCCTTTTGACTTTCTAAATAAAATCTTTTTTATGCGTTACTACTTTTAAAAACACGTCGTTCTTTGTAAAGTAACTTTTGAAACAAGTTCACAGGTTCGTGCTGACTTTTAAACCCGCTACTTTGTGCATTACTACTTTTAAAAACACTCTACTCTTTGTAAGATTTCTAATAAAACAAGTTTGTAGGCTCATGCCGATTTTTAAACCCGCTACTTCTCTCGTTTCATATTTGTAAAGCCGTATGATGTCACGCAACACTCCATGATTTGCGAACACTCCATGATGACTTGCGAACACTCAATGACTTGCGAACGCTCAATGACTTGCGAAACACTTTTCGCCAGGCGTTCCTTGTCCTACTTGATCACGTGATCGATAAAAAATCGATTACGGTAGCACATCTTCAGTTTTTAATAGATTCAAACGTTCTCAGAGAGTGCGCTCAGCGCCTCATTGAAACTGCTGAGCGAATTACAAATTCTTCATCGCCTAATGCTGCCGCGTCTACTACGACAACATCAACTGAAACGCGGCCGAGTACGAGTACGCCAAATCTGACAACTACCTTTATACCACTATCTATGATTTTTTTGACAGTGCTCCGTCCCGCTGCGACGCACGAGATTACATCTGAACGCATGTGGAACAACACTACTACACGAGGATCACACTCTTGTTGTACAAGGTACATGAATGTCTTATTTATTGAGGCATTTGCGAGACCACCTCTGTATAACTCTACAAGACCTATCCTTTGTGTCAAACAGTACTGTACATACTCAGAAATCACAAAAAAGCCTTCTGAAGAAACACAATACAACGTCGGATCGAAAGTACAACAATCCCATTGGCGCAATTACAAGAGTCAATGAGAAAACAAAATATTCGTTCCTCCCAAGGAATACTCAAAAGCGACAGACATTTCATTTAAACTGAATGGTTTCATATCATTCTACGAGATCTTAACATGGTAGCAACTGACGAGGTTCGCCAATTAAAGAACCGACACCCCAATCATTAAATTGTGTTCATTCCTTGCCAGGAAAGGACTCAAGAATTTACTGGTCTTTACTAGCATCCGTGAAATTTACAAAACAGCAACTACCGTGTAGGAGTTTAATTTTGCGGGAGTTAATTTTTGCGGATTTCCTTCGATCCGCAAAAAAAATCTCCCGCAGAAAAAAAACTCCCGCAAAATTTTCCTCCGCAGAAAAATTAGTAAATCTTGTTTTACAGTGAACATTTTGCTCTCATAACTCCGAGGCGACCGGCACAACAGTCATCTGTATTCCCGATTCAACTACAGACACGTCCTCAAAAGAAACAGAGACTGTTAGCATAATCGACTATACCATGCGCGATTTAGGGGTAACACTTATTCTTTTGTTAAAACAATAGAATATTAGAGCACAAAAGAACGACAATACAATAGAATACAATACCATAGAATATATTAGAATACATAATTTTACCTAATACAATGAATGTGTACAATGTACAATAGAGCTAACACCCTAAATCGGGCATCATATGTAATCGACTAATACGTTTTTACAAGAACGTACAATAATTCACGCAGGTTTTCTCGTTGTTTATGTTTATGTTGGCGCATGAACAGCAACCGTAACTATCGTAACTATAGAAACCTCCGGTCAGGAAGTAAAATTACAATTTAATACCGATACTGCGTTGAATTTTATTTATACTTGACCAGAAATCCGAAAACATTTCCTCCTAGCAGAAATTTTAGCTGTCCGTCGATCCACAAAAAAAAATTCAGTCGGCAATCCGCAAAATTTTCCTCCCGCAAAAATTTCCTCGTACACGGTATGCTGCAGGTTATCTGTTGGATGCCTAAATCAAACGCTATTCTGACAAAGCACGCAACGAAGGTTTATCCTACCCGGGCTCCACTGAGACACACTACTCAACTACAGAACTAACTTAGGAGCTAAAAATTATTGCAAGAATTCATGATTTCACTGCAGTGGAATTATAGACTACGGCTTTTTGAGAATCGGATCAAAGACGCCTGTATCCGTGAAGCCGGAAACACTTTCTCTCAAGTCTTGCACGCCGCAGACTGCAATGTAGACATTAAATCACGGCCTGAGAAATTTAACGATCCTGGCACTTTCAAAGCGACAACAAACTTTAGCCGATAAGCATTTATCTTGCAACAAAAGTGAGCCAAAGAAACCACAATGCATGCCAATAGAGCTAGCACCGAATAACGGCATAAAGAAATAAAATAATTCTAACGGCTCTGTGGACAGCATGAACCCTCCTATCAATCTGAGAGATAATCCGCCGAGATCAAAAGGTTTATATCACCGAAGAGAACAAATTCTTTACTGTGATCTAAAGGCACAATCCTCTCTAAAGTCTTACTGGGAAAGCTTTATACTCTAGGCTTTTAAAATACTTTTTGCGACGAGTGGGAGTCGTGTTTACTCTGTTTTTTTTTTTTTGCTTTATACCACTAAATTGACGCCATGTTTACACAAAAAGTCGGTCCTAGATCCCTGTGGATCCTTGATCACGTGATCAGGTAGGACAAGGAACGCCTGACGAAAAGTGTTTCGCAAGTCATTGAGCGTTCGCAAGTCATTGAGTGTTCGCAAATCATGGAGTGTTGCGTGACATCATACGGCTTTACAAATATGAAACAAGAGAAGTAGCGGGTTTAAAAGTCGGCATGAGCCTACAAACTTGTTTTATTAGAAATCTTACAAAGAGTAGAGTTTTTTTAAATCATGCATTTAATTTTTATCTAATTTAATGATAGTTAATAAAGGATAGTTTTTATCGTTTTTAATACAATTTTATATAGATAATTAATTTAGTTAGATAATTTAAATTAGTTAAGTACTTAATCTATTGTTGTTAAAAAACACGGCTCGATGGAAGAGCATGTTTTATGAATTGACACCGTGTATAAATAAAGTTTACCTACCTACCTACCTAAAAGTAGTAATGCACAAAGTAGCGGGTTTAAAAGTCAGCACGAGCCTGTTAACTTGTTTCAAAAGTTACTTTACAAAGAACGACGTGTTTTTAAAAGTAGTAATGCATAAAAAGATTTTATTTAGAAAGTCAAAAGGCAGAAGTTACACATTTCTAATTTTGACCCTGAAAACGCGCCATAGTAACCGCACCTAATATAAAGATTCAACAAAGCTAAACAAATTAAAACAAGTCATTTGGCGATGAAATGAAGGATTACAAGGATGGAAGTGATTGCAGTGTATCAAATTCGCAAAACAGATACAGTGAGTCTATTGAAATGTGTTTCTGAAATAAACGAGAATACCGCATAAAGACTGCCCCATATGATCGCTGCGATCGCTATTAGATGCTGCAAAAAAGGTTGAGCGATCATTGCGTTGACCAGTTTCCATATGATCGCTACGATCGTCTATTTTATATGACCGTTAGAGTGTAGTTTCCATATGATATCGCTACGATCGCTGAACTTTTTTTAACGATCGTAGCGATCATATGGAAACCAGGCGTTAGCCCACTCACGTCGGTACTCAGTTCAACTTTCGATATATCAAACAGATCGGCGCTGGTGTTGTATAAGGTTTTTTTCTTATTCATTAAAACACGAACTTCAACCCCCGGACTTTTGTCTGTAAATCCAAGGCTTCCAGCCAAAACTTACAAATTTGTAAACAAACGTTTGTCTCAAATTTTCACAAGAGTTTTAAATAAAAAAAAAAGAAAACCAAATATGGAATTTTTACAGAAAGCTCCAGCGCCATGTTAGAATTTTGACATTACTGTGACATTATAATGAACGCGAACAGAAGCTTGCAGCTTTGTGACCATACATAAATTATCATAATTAGACAGCCCGTTTTGATCGAACAGTTGTTTAATAACAATCCGTACGTCTGATGGTGTTAATTTATACACAATTCGTTGGCTCTTAACTTTTGAACCTTTTTGCCCAAGCGGAATTATATTCTCGCGTCCTGCAGTAGTTTCTACGACAGCTTGCAAGCAGCTACATGTGTGAGCTTTGATAAGAACAACAACTCAAGACATTACAAAGAGGTCATGGATTTCCTAGCCCAGATCAACTATCTTTTTAGGTAAGAACATTGAAGAGGGAGAATTTCCCCCATCAGTTAAATCATACACCTGTTTTTAGCAACAGTTAAGCTAAAACAAGGCAGTAAGAGCATGCCAGCATCTAGGGTTTAACATCGCGGTATGCGATGATTTAACAGGAATCACCATTTTGATGTGCATTTCTCTAAGATTCCACTCTGCCTCAAAACATAATTTCTGGAGGCGGAAGCAGTTAACACGGAAACCGGCACCGAAGCTATCCTATCTGCGTGGCCGGTTGATTATGGAGGTGTTTCTGAGATAGCGTTTTACATGAAGTTTGGTTTCTCATGCATGGACCAAGTTTCCGTAAGCAGAGGATCCAATGTTTTATCTCTGGATCAAAACGTTCGTTCCTTGCTAAGGACGCCCGATCTCTTTGTTACAGCGTCGAAATTTTCCTTCAGTCTTTATCGAACGAAAGTGCATTTTAATTTATAAACGCCCACGTCAGTTTTTAATTACTCTTTTGTGTTGTTATGAAGAACGAATACCGAGTAGTCTTGACTAGTTTCCGTACCGGTTCATAAGTAGTTTCCTGGTTAATTTGCAGACATATCAGTAAGACTGTGTCGTACTTAACTCGTCTATTATTGTCGAATAAATGACATGCTAGCTCATTTTAAATCCAAAAGAAAAAATGCAAATGCATGGGTTTCTTCCACTCATTAAAATTAACATCTTTCGCTTTCTCCACAAAACCTTTCTAAATTCTTTGGTGATTGAAGTATAATCAAACGATCATTTGCTTGCAGCTCTCAGCTGACGGGATGAAAATCAAACAGGCTCATTAAAAGATCATCAAACTATAATCGCTAAATTTCTACATTGTTTAATATTGTATATACATACAGAAAATCTGATGTGTTTATAGCTACCTGTTAAACTAAAACGATGCACATACTGGCAAGGACATTTTAGCGACCCTGAAAAAAGAAATTAGAGAAACAGTCTCTTGTTCAATTTTTATATATTTATATGAGTCATGAAATGAATTAATTTTACCGCCAGGCAACGTTTTGCCGAAATGTAGCGCTTGAACGGTACGCGATGATTTATGTAATTTTGTTTCATTTCTTTTGTGTCGGTGTGTTTTTTGTAGTTATAAAAAGGAATATTCAAGGAAAGTATTTTATGCAGGATGCATTTCGTTTTTCTTTTTAGAAAATATAATTAAAGTGACCTTGGCTACAAAAGCTAAATTGTCTTGACCGTCAAAGGACAACACTCGGATAAACTCGATTTCAGGCATTTAGGCTCTAAAGTTAAAATTTTATCGCTTTCGAAACCAACGGTTTAATTCGACGAAAATAAAACCCAGCCGCGTTCGAAAATTATAAAGCAGAAAGCTATTTTATTTTGCAATAGTTATTTGCTGTCATGTAGCTAGCACCAGTCGATTTTTTCCACTTTGTCCTGTCTCCTAGGAAACGTTGCCTGAGACAGGTAGCAACGGTGCACAATCCGTAGAAAACAAAGGTTTCTCACTGAGTTGGACACTTTGTTTGGGGCTGACGATTAGAATGTTGAAGGGAGGAAGGGGGTATGCTACGAAGTGGTCCCGGTTATTCAAAGAGTAATATGGAATAATTTTAACCAGTTGATTACTCATCATCAACGGATAACATGTGTGGACAATGGATCTCTGGTACTGTTTATATGCTTGGAAAGGATTTGTCCTTGGATAAAGGTATTGGACTAGTAATTTTGGAAACCCGCTGCGTTTTATTACAAATGAAAAAATAGAATGCATTGGTCAACGTCGCCAAGGCCACGATTTCCGGTGATTTTCTAACATTTGCAAAGTTGAATGTTTATTTAGCCACCTGTTCTTTCTATAATTGTATTTATAAACAGTTTTCGGAACAGGTACCATGCATTTTAAGACCGCCTTTTGAGCGGAGCCGGTTTTCATGGACAGTGGAGTCCATTTTTATCTCGTGAAAAAGCGAAGCGTTGAACGAGTTATAGCATACATGGGAAAATATGAGAATTTTCACTCAGTCGATCAGCTGTAAACATTGAGCCCGCGATATGTAATAGCAACCTACCTTACCCATGCAACACGTATCCCCTCAAGAATAATGAATAGTATTACTTGCAAAGAGCAGCTTGAAATTACATGTATGTATATTATTAATTCAGGCCGCCACCGGGATGGTATCTTCCCGTGGTGCTTGTTGCACCATAACAGAAAAAAGATGGCGACCGCAAAAGGGAGTAAAAGGGGAAAAAGTGCCAAAGAAGATTAGGGTTAGGGTTAGCGTTAGGATTAGGGTAACCCTATTGGATACAGAAGCTCAGGAGCTGGAAAAATTGTCACCGCGCCGTTGCTTTCATATTATTGAGTCTTCGTTCCACTTCGTTCCACTTCGTTAAATAGCCTGAATTAATGATATCCATAATATCAAGCTGTTCTTTGCAAGTAATGCTATTCACTTTTCTTAAGGGGATATCGTGCTGACCCATGAGGACGACGTTGAAGGGAGAGTAGGGTGGGGAGTTGGATGCAGGGGGTGGGGGATCGGATCCGATCGTTTCGTATTCACGAATTGACTCATTAAAAGTATTTGATGAACAAGATCAAAGGTTCATGCAGGGGGGTGGGGGATCGGAGGAGCAAAACCCCTAGGAGAGGGGAGGATCCGAACGTTTCGTATTCACGAATTGACTCATTTTATATTAAGAGCCTTTGATGAACAAGATCAAAGGCGCATGCGTTGTGATTAGTCAAAAGCCACTTCAAGTCCTGAATTTACGAGACCGCGAGACTCCATTTCTCAGTCTCTGCGAGCCCGAGACCCTTTTACTTCTGAAAATGCTGGACTAAGACCAAGATCCCAATGCGACTTCGGAAACAATTAAAATACCAACAAAAATAACGAGAGACTGATACCGGTGAAATTTGACTACAATTTGAGATCATCATTCATGGAATTGCCATTTGACACTCGCCTTCGAGCAGACATGAAGCAAAGGAAATAGCAAACGTCGGCGCGTAGGCGACTTGGACCCTCCCTCCTACCCCCCTCCCCTCCCCACCCCACCCCCCTCTTCCCTAAAATTATTTTGAGTGTTTATTTCCTGAAGAAATCTTGCCAGGTGCCATGAATTTTTCAATAGAGTTACACTCTTACGGGTTACCTCCCGATAATGATGTGAAACACGGATCCGAATCCACACCTGAATTCGAATGGCATTTTAAGAGTTTTAAAGAGGGGACGGAAGAAAGAAACGCCAGCAAACACTTGATATCCATGCAAGATCACCCCAGGTTGGTGGTGGACTGTTTTGGTATCTAATATTCTAATTTTATTACTTTATTGCATTTGATATTTTTGATATTTTTTACTTATTTTTTAAAAATTTCACAAATTTCAAAATGGCATTTAGGTCATTTAGGTCTCCCTTAACATTTCATAAATAGCGTGAGCCCCTTCTCTGTGAGGAGTTAAAGGACATCTCACTTTACTCAAGGCTATGATGAAAGTAATTGAGCTATAATGATTTGGGTACAAATGTCAGTTGTCAGTTAAAATTTTGGCCAGTTGTCAGTTAAATTTAAGGCCATTTGTCAGTTGTCAGTTAATTGACTGTTAATAATTAATTAATTAATTAAATTATTTCTTTTTATCCAAAATTTAGCTAAAAAGGCACATAACTGTAAATTGTATCACTAATTCGAAAATTGCTACACTAATAACTTTTTTTCAAATTTGGAGTTGAAATCATTACATTACAAGTGGCTTTCTATCGTTACTTTCCTGCTTGCCCGAGCATAACATTCCTCTCTAACCCTTAGACCCTTAGCTCATCAAAATTCACCTTCAAAATATTTGAAGTATATCGTGAGAAAGACAAACAAATATCGGAAGAGTTCTTTCTGTTCTTTGTTCGTTTGATTTGATTGGGTTTTGTTTGTCAATGGCTCAATTGTGATTGACTGGGATGAAGTGATCAGGGAATATTGCACTCGCGCAAACAGGCGCGTTGGGAAGAGATGGTAAAAAAACAAAATACGTTTTCTCTTGTGAAAATGGGCACGTATTGGCCGCCCAGATCTTGAAACGGTAACAGGCGCAATATATTCGTCCTCCCTATCAGAAAAGTCATCTCCTGAGTCGGTTTCATATTCATCTGGCGTAGGTCGCGCTTCAGCAACTGCCACTGCAACTAGACAGTCGTCCACAAATCTGACTTGTGGTGCATCTCCACCTTCGGATGTAGCATGAACGAATAGGTCTTTTTCTTTTTCTTCTTCATCTATTGTAAAAACCACCGGTTCCTCAGTGTTAAGATCGTTCCCTAGTTCCTCCATCAAGTCTACTCTATTGCAATCTTGTTCCTTCGTGTAGACTGCCGGTGGTAAAGCCCTTGCTTTGTCCTTCGTAGTTTCTCCTCGGACTGTCCTTTGCCGCACGGGACGATATTTCTCTTCCAATTCTTTTATAGCAGTTTCAGTCTCGGGACTGATTTCTTCTTACAGCAGCGGTTGCATAAAGTTGATATTCGCAAACTCCATGCTGGTCTGTGGGACGGGGTAGTACGACTTATCGTGGGTAAAATACTTGGCCCCCCATTTTGTTATTCTCTTCAAAGACTCCTTTGTAATAGTGCCAAAATTATCTTCGAGCGCGCGAGAGCGACAGTGGCCGCGAAGCGGGCGCAAAAAAAGAATATATGTGTTTTTCCCCAGGGCCACCCCCTTGCGTTCACGCGCTTTCAAATCCCCCGCGGTTTCTATTTTGCTTGCGATCTCGACGAACTCTAAACAAAATACAGGATCATTGGACAGACAAGCAGGAAATAAGCCCAGTGACTTGCTTGGCATACAATCATCGATGAATTAGTATTTCATTTGAAGGGGTGAAGTGTTTCGTTTCTATAATATTTTGTTATTTAGCTGAATTACTGCGTGTTTCAAGGCATGAATTTCCATATGATCAACCAACACCACTAAATCTGACGTGTAACGATCGCTCCAGGAAATGTGTTGAGAAGCTAGCACACGCGGTGGTTCGCACCCCTGCCGCAAAGCTACAAAATGTACTTATATACTAGGCTACTGTAATTATAACATAAATAATTTTAAGAAAAATAAATATTACATAGTGCATTACGTGAAAACAACAACGAAAATATCCCGGAAAGCGTAGCAGTACCCAGAAGGTTTTCCGGACTGAACTGGCATGCTTATATTTATACCAATACATGTAACAAATACACAAGCATTAAGAATACATACTATTCATTTCGTTTCCTGAGTCATCCAGCATACTTGGAAGCTCCAGCTTCCACTGGTCGTCCGTTGTGATGGCGAAATTAGCGACCTTCAGATTTGACTACGAGTACGAAATCGAGTACGAGTACGACTTTGGAATTTCGAGATAATTGTATCCACCGAACTGTAACTCCTTCCTGTTGCTGACTAACACGTAAATAAACGTTAGGGATAAGATTGGTGTGATAATTAAGTATATGAGGCACACGAATTTGGTTTGAAAACTCGTACTCAATCTCGTACTCGTAGTCCAATCTGAAGGTCGCTATTATCACTTTTCCCGCCCGGTTTGGGTGCCATCCGATAAAGCTTTATATCGAAATCTCCAAGGCCGTATTTAATTGTTAGTTCCTTCAGGCCAAGGAATTGGATAAGGTGCTTTTTGAGGGCATGTACCGTATTTAAGTCATTAGGGGACTTTAGATTGAACGACGAGTACGAGATTGAGTGCGAGTACGACTTTTGAATTTAAAGCCAGTCACGTCCCCAGAGTTGTCGGTCCTTCCTGTTACAAACCAGAAGATAAGAAGACTCTAGGTATAAAATTTGTGTGGTAAATGGTTATTTAGAGTACGCGAACTAAGTTTTAAAAGTCGTACTCGTACTCAATCTCGTACTCGTCGTCCGATCTAAAGTCCCCTATTTACCGGAATAGGGCTTCTATGTCTTTCGAATGCCGTATCCGAATTAACGCGGTAAAAGCTTTACAATCGCTTTAATAACGCCAGCATTAGCAGCCATCCGAGTGTAAGCTGGCGCGTGCTCGGGACTGGTTGGCGTCGGGATCATCGGTGACGTTATAGGTGGGTCATACAATAAATTATTAACGAAATATGACACTCAAGCGTCCTGCTGCTAAGATTTAATATAAAACGTGCATTTGTTTGACGAAAAGAGTAAAACATTGTTATTTACAACGCGGTTTGAAGGATATTTAGGATAATAAGATCTTTTGTCAGTTGTCAGTAAAACCCTCTACAAATGTCAGTTGTCAGTTAAATTTTAGGCTATTTGTCAGTTGTCAGTTAGAATTTTGGCCATTTGTCAGTTGTCAGTTAACCCCATCCAGACCCTCACAATATAGAGACCGAAACTATAGATGAGACAGTTTGTGCGCTTATAATTATTAATACGTAGTCCGCTTAGCTATATATAGTTGTAACAGGTTTGAATACAGACTTTGCAAGTGATACTTTATTTCGTTTCATTAGACGCGGTGAGATTTCGGAACAGATCTGTAATTTAATCAATGGCGAGTTCGTTCCTCCGGATGATGGCAAATTTGCTGACACCTTGAATCCAAGCACTGGAGAAGCATTATGCAAGTATCCTTTATCTACTGTCGGAGATCTGGAAAAAGCGGTAGAGGCCGCAAGCTGTGCACATAAACAATGGTCTAAAACATCTAAGGTACTACCAGTAATATCAATTATGAAGCAGTTTCGACTTGAGTGTCAAAACAAATGTTTTTGCTTTTGCTTTTGTAATGAGGTCCGGTTCATTGGCTATAGTAAACAGAGGCTAGAAATCGTCTGTATTGTCTCTTCGTCTACCTTAAGCTCAGCTAGCTTTTCTCGACTGATTACAAGCTTAAGCAAAACTATCAGTATGATATACTGGAACTGTAGGTGACACTTCAATGAAAATTGTTCAATAAAGAGAGTTGACCATACTAAATCTCTGGGTCTTACCATTGATGCACAACTCTCTTGGTCTAAACACGTTGACGAGATAAGCAAGAAAGTCTCTTTAGCCATTGGTGCATTGAAACGTGTACGACCTTTTATTCCGACGGATGTTGCAGTTCAAATTTACAATGCTTTAATATTACCACATTTTGATTACTGCAGCCCGGTTTGGGATAGTATGAGTGGCTGTTTGAGTGATAAATTACAAAAATTACAAAATCGCGCTGCCAGAGTAATTACTCAATCACTTTTTGATACGAGCTCCAACCTCCTTCTCGCGATGCTTAAGTGGGAGAAGCTGTCTCTTCGTCGTAAAAAGCAGAAAGCTTTAATTATGTATAAAACATTGAATGAACTTGTCCCAGACTATCTTCAATGTCTCTTCACTCAACGCCACGTTAATGATTATAACCTAAGAAATCTTGAAGGAAAGCTTTCGCTGCCCAAGCCAAATACTAATTACCTAAAACGAAGTTTTTGCTACAGCGGGGCCTGTTTGTGGAACAACTTGCCCCAAGATTTAAAATGCGTTTGTTCTATTGGGCAGTTTAAACGGGGTATTAAGAAAGTATCTGAGATATCGGATTCCCACACGGCAATCATGTAAAGCAGTTGTACAAGTTTTAATTTTTAATTATTAACTTAACTGATGATTCTCCGTGTTTAAATAAAGATTTACAATTACAATTACAATTACTTATATGCACGGTATTCAGTCCATGAACATTACAAAGTTCGAAAATCTTGTTCAAGAAAATTAAAGTTCGAGGAGGACATTGATCTCAAGAACCTGCTAATAATAGTGGAGGACGAATATTATTTGAGCATAGTTTTGAAGAAAATGTCAGCTGCTGTATTTATTTGCTCTTAAAATTAAAGTATTTTTTTGTATAATAACACACTGATTGCGTTCTGCAAGCTGAAACTTATAGCTGGCACCTGCTTCATGATTTGTACGTATATGTAGTCAGTTCTGCATCAGCGTTCCGTGGAAGAATTCAATTGGGTAAAATCTTGTTTTGGCTGTAAGTTCTTGTCGCTCTGATTTCTTTTGTGTCTTAAATTTACGTCATGATAATTGGCCTTAAATCGGACGCTCCAGAAAAGCGCGGAGGGAAAATCTCTGATCTCCCCACTGAGGTTAGCACAATTGGACATGCGGGCAAAAAACTTGAATTTCGATAACAGTTATTATTTTTTTTTTTATTTTCAAAAATAGACCCAGAGAGCCGAAGTATTAAACCACGTGGCTGAATTGCTGGAAAAGAGGTCTGAGGGGTTTGTTCGCGCAGAGGTCATGGACCAAGGACGAGCAATTCAAGGAGCGAATAAAGACGACAGCGATGTCCAAAGAGAGGTTCACATTATAAAACACTTTACTGCATTGGCAATGGCAACTATGGAATCAGCGATGAAAACGGAAGGTAAAGTCTGAGTTTTTATCAATACACAAGAGCAAGCCTAACCATAGTTTGAACGAGCTACGCCATGGAAATTTGACGAGACTTGGGTCAAAACTGCTCCACATTAAAGCTTTTGTCATACACGAAAGTTATTTTGTTATCCTTACTTGTACGCTTGTACTTGCGTTTGGCCCGTTTACCTTAAGTGAAATTGTGGCTGTTCACTTATACTTGCGATTCCGCTTGCTCGTTGCCATGGAAACCTCAGAGGGTTAAGGTGGCCGAACACAGTTTCGCGGGCAGTCAGCGGCAATTCGCGTGACGGCGTGGGTTTTTAGAAAGAATGTGAGACAGCTCCATTTTGTAAACAATGTAAACAAACGACAATTTCTCAAAATCCACTCATTAAAATTTCATGAAATTTGTCAGAATTCTCATTTTTATCGCATTTCAAGTAATGAGAACTTTAAAACAAGTCTAACAAAGGAATTCTGTGACACGATCAATATTGACTGGGCAGCTATGTTCTTGATTATTAAAAAAACCGTTTGTTAAAATTTTGTCGAGCCAATTTTAAACAATAAGAATTATTTATTGTAAGCTGTGTGCATGTTCATGAGAAAATCCAATGACTGGATTTTACGTAAACTTTATAAAAGTGACATTTTAGGGTTGTCTTCAATCATCCACGTTGCCATGAAAACAGTCCAAAGCGTAAATTTTAGCCGTTAATTAAAATTTTCCATCACTATATTTTCCTTTTGCCAAGTTTCAGCTTCTAAGCTGCAACCTTTCTCACATAATGCCCTAACGAATGACATATACCCACAACCTATCAAAACTGCGTTCGGCCACCTTAACGAATTACTGAAGTGAAATGCAAGAACAATCATCTGAGAAACAGTAACTGGATCAGTCGGTGCATAAGTCTACACGTTATTTCTGCGATGTTTCACAGCCTGGGCATTATAGCAGGATCAGTGATAATGAATAATTAAATGACCTTGTTCTCCCCATCGGGCATGCACAGTAACATATCAAGCGTAAAAGCCTCATTAGTATGAGTTACCTATATATGATACTAGCACATTTTTCTTAGTTATCATTTTCGTTACAAACTACGTTAACTTAAGCACGACCGGGCTTGGTTTTCCCCACTGATCACTGTCTTTGCTACCTCAAAAGTCCAAAAGTCGCTCACGACATTTATAATCCAGTCCGCAAGGGACGTAACACATATATAAATAACCTAGTTCGTCATGAGTCTTCCCGTAGCTCGCTGGTTAGAAGATGCGACTAACCCCTCGGTCACATTCGCGCTTGAGATCGCTGTCAAGCATGCTTGCTTATGACGTCAGTCAAGCAAGCCGGAGCAAGTGCTAGAAACTTAAGCAAGTGCATCGTGGTCACATTGTAAATCTACCGCTTGCTTGAGTTGCCTGTTAAACGCAATGGATGGCCATCTGGTGCTTTCGGTTTTCGATTTTATGTTACATCAATTGCGCGTATTCACGTCTAAGAAGATTCAGGGCTAAACGTCGAAGGAGAAGACTGTACTTTCTTCTCCGCCTTGTGAATATAAATCTCTCGCCTGAAACCTTTACGACGTATTCGCTTCACTCGTTGCAACTAACGGGGAAAGTGCATTTTTGTCACTTTCTCGGCTTTGGATGAAACTGTACGTGGAACAGTAGCCATAGTGGAAAGTATAGAAAACTGAGTTCGGTACAAAACCTTCGACGAATGGTCGAGGAAACGTGTCATGCGGCGCCGGCGGCGGTGGATAAGTACCTGTATAATTAGTAAAAATTGGAAGTTCGCTAAACCCAAATTGGCAATGAACTGGTATGGTCATAAGGCGACGGCGTTTTTGACATTTTCAAATGAAATGCAAGGTGAAAAAACTTTTTCTCTACGAAAACGTAAGCCAAAACTCACGCGTGACGCTCGACTGAAACTTCTAGTCAACCAAAAAGGTCAAGATGTCAAAAATACTGCTTATTGGTCAATTCGAACAAAACCAATTAAATTTGTTTACCAAGCACAGCTCAAGAGCACTTCTGAGTGCTCTTAAGCTTAGCTGCGGATCTTTTGAAGATTAAGCTACTCCGCTTTCTTTTTCAAGCAAGCAAGCAGTGCCGCGCTAGGTCGGTCACACCTGTAACGAGCTAGGAATTTGCTAGGTAAACAAAAATTGGTCAAGCAAGCAAGGTTCTAGCGCGAATGTGACCGAGGGGTAATGTACTTCAGGTCGACTCTCGATTTCATCTTCGTGACAATTTCAAACTGAAGACATTTTATTAAGAACTAACAATCCTTGTAATTTTCAAACTTTCAGATTCAGTCAGCTACACGTCCCGTTACCCGCTGGGCGTGGTCGGAATAATCACTTCTTGGGCATCACCTCTGCACTCCGTTTTGTGGCACGCGGTCCCAGCACTAGTCTGCGGCAACTGTGTGGTCATTAAGCCTTCGTGTTTGGCTCCTATTGAGGTTCATTTGCTGGCTAAAACGTTTAGCGATGCAGGTTATGATGAAAAATTGTTCTAAACGTATTACAAAATTATTAAAAGCTGTTTGTTTAAAGTTTGCTGATACCTGCAGATTCACTGGGAACAACCCACTTAAAACTCACACTTCCATTATATCAATTTAACTCTTTCACTTAACCCTGTAAGCCCCAATGTCAAAATTCAAATTCTTCTTCCTATTCGCCATATACTTGCAATAGAATTAGTGGGGAGAAGTTAAAATAGCAAGAGAATTCATCTTAGCTGATCATGTCACTTATTATCATCACCTCTCTGATTGAGTTTTGGAAGCATTGATATTACTAGGACAAATTTGTTGCTGATCACTACCGAGAATTCAACTCTTGTGTGTACATTTCGTTCGTTTTGTTACCGTTATACTTTACCGTTTTGCTTTTTAATTTGTTTCCTTTGGTACATAATTTTAGTTTTACTAATTTCATAAACATTTGAATAATTTGTTGTCGCTGTGACAGCTTTAATACAAATTCTAATCCGCACTGTGATTTTCACTGTGGACAATGTTGACTTCAAGTCCACTTGAAGATCTGAAATGATAAGCTGACAGCTGTGATACTTGCTGAGCTCTTATTACTTGTTCAGTTGAAATGAAACTAAAAGAAAAAATCCAAAAAAAAAACTGTTGTCGTGATCAGTGATTCTTAAAATTTGGAAATGCACTTGGTAAGGACAGGGCTGGCTTATGCAAAGTCAATTTGTCAAAGAAAATAACGTTCGTCCTTATTTGTTTATTCAAATCAATTATATTATTTCTCAATCCTTTAAAATATAGGGGTACCGAAAGGTGTGGTTAATGTGGTGTATGGTAAAGGAGATGTTATTGGAAAAGCTATGGTTACACATCCTGCTGTAAAGGCATTGGCATTTGTGAGTATACTTTATTCTGTCTTCATTACATTTGAACACATACATGTAGGTGCAGACAATTTTCTTCTAAAAATACCAGGAGTTTCCTTTTGCTTTTTATTACTTTTAATTACTTTTAATTGTGATGCAAATTTCCATATATTTATAATTTTAAGAACAAAAAATCTGCGCCGTTGCTATCTTAAAGCAACCCAGTACTGAACATCATTTTTAACTCGTAAAAACGCAAAGCATTCGGCCACAAGTCGACCTTCACTTTTTTAGTCCAGTTTTATTCGATAAAATTAAGTTAAGTCGAACCTAACTTAGCGAAGATGAGTATTGGAAGGGACTTGTGGCAAGTAAAAAAGAGTTATAGCATTTGTGCAGCAATTTCACTCGATCTCGATCGGTCGATCGGCTTTAAACGTTGAGCACCTGTCTTACCTACAGTATGGAGACGGCGTTGTAGGGAGGGGATACTGGGGAGTTGGACGCAGGGGTGAGGGGTGGGGGTCGGTGGAGCAAAACGTCTTAGAGAGGAGAAGGCTCGAAGGTTTTCTGATTCTTTATTTAGAGTATTTTTCATTCACGAGTTGGCTCATAGGAGCATTTGATGTTTTTATCTAATATCAGAGCGACTGATTGAAGTCTAAGGCCATGTACACACTATAATTATACACTATGCCTGATTGCATTTTGTGCCGATCCAAAGGAACTAGTGAGCTAGTAATAAGAAAATACGTCGTTTTTGTTTTTTCCAATGACGTTTTTTGTGGCCTTAAAAGGGGTTGACATCCTGAGTTAACACAGTTTGACCTGTTCAGCTTCTTCCGCTGAACACTAAATTCATACCTAAGCGATACAACTTTGCTAATTTCCGGGATACATGTTTGAAAAATTAACCAAAGTCCACCAGTAGTATAGAACCATTATTTTCATAAAAGTATAGAACATAACCTCAGTTACTGGAGAGAATTCTTTGACGCGCGAGTTCATAAGGCATTAACCGTCGCATTATTTTCCTTATCAGGTAGGAAGTGAAAAGACCGTTTCTGTCATAATGAGAGAGAGTCAGCTACTTTACACAAAGAAGTTTTCATTTAATTTGGCAAACTGTCATCCAATGATTATCTTTGACGACGCAAATCTAGACGAAGTTCTTCCAGCTGCAATCAGAGGAAGGTAACCACGTCGAATTGATCCATTATTATTCTTTAAATACTATTTCAGAATATAATAAACTAACGCTTTTATTCTTTTATTGTGTTGCCCTAGAGTCGCCCCAATTGTTTTCATCTATATTTTCATGTAACAATTTACTTAGTGAAAACTCTAGCGACTTTTTTGTTATTCTCTCGCCCGCAAGGCCTGTCTATCCCCTTTTAGGAAAAAATTAAAAAGAGAAAAGCACAGTTGCTTCAGGTCTTTCCGACTTTGTTTTGTTTGGATATATTATGCTGTGTTCGCATCAATACATGTCAGAGTGAACATTTTTTTAATGAAACACGTATATTGTTCATAAACTGGAAAGTTGTTGACTTCATAACAAGTTTCACGGCTTGCCTGATTCTGTAATTTATGCTGTTTTGCGGAGCCGGCATAAAGCTTGCTTAAAAACGTTGTTTCGATTATGATTCGTGCAATGTACCGCCTGCTGTGAACACTTTTCATGGTGAAACATATTTCATTTGTGATAAAACTAAGTATGTTTCACTCTAGTGTGAACACAGCATAAGAAAAATACATAAAACGTTTTTTTTTTTAGTTTAGAGCACTCGGTCTCGATTAGATAATTGACGCCTCAAGTCGTGTTCTGTATTGATTCTGTGCACCCTAAAAGATTGCATTCTTTTAAGAGTAGTAGAGTGTGCCGGACAGATCGGAGATTGCCATATTTATGCAGGGAATGAGTGTAGCCTAAGACTATACCCAGTCAAAATAAAGTTAACTTTGACTGTTGTTTGTTTTTAGTTTTCTTCATAATGAGGGTCAAAACGTCCATTCTGTCAATCGCATTTTCGTTCAAGCTTCCATCCTCCAAACATTTACAGAGAAATTTGTTAGAGTGGTGCAGAGATTAAAGATTGGCAGTCCTCATGAGAGCAGCATACAGGTGGAATATTAGTTCCATTAAGGTTAATCGTGGTTTTCGGTATTAAAGGAACAGGGTATTGGCGGTGTTGTACGTAGTGAGCAAAACAAAACATTATAAGCGGGGCCTATATAATCTGTATACAGATTCCCACACATAAAAAAACAAAAAGAAAACATGATCGAACAACTTGCTCAGCTTAAATTTCTCTTGCCAATTCTAATTTGGCATATTCTCATGTTTAATTCATTCGCTTTAGGAGAAGTATTTAACATTAATTAAAGAAGAGAAATTGGTCGAGGCACTTGTATGTATGATATAGATGTTATTGAAATAGCATGACGTCCGTAAAAAAGAACGAGATCAAATTAATATTCCTTAATACGGACCGAACAAGCTAGTTCAATACAGTTTTTACTATAATGGCTTTTAAAAACATTTGGTTGATGGCCATGTATCCATTCTGGGCAAACGCAGTGCCATGCAAAATTCTGAAGCATATACTTGCCTTTTTCAGGCTACTTTTGAGAAACGTTTAACCGAAATTGTCCACCAGACAAAAGGAATTCGGCGAAATGAGTTCGTGAGCGGTCCAGCTTAGCGGTCGGTCCGTATTGCAGAATTCAGACCGCTCAGGGGACCAATCACAATGCCTTTTCACCATGGACTAGTTTCCCATATAATAAGAAAACATATTGCTTAATGATCTGTTTTCTCTCTTCTGTAGGTTGGCCCTTTAATAAGTAAGGAGCACCGGCAAAAGATGATAGGGTTTATTCAAGGTGCTGTAAATGACGGTGCAGAGATTTTGTGTGGTGGAAAAATACCAAAACTAGACAGCAAGTTGGACAAAGGATATTTTTTGGAACCAACGGTACTTGGAGGTCAGCTTAACTTTTGCAGTAACCTTCTTAATGTACGGAAATGGGTCATTGTATGTATATATAGTATACGTAGATCGCCTAGGGAGGCACTCGGCTATATTAGTGATGGGAGGTGCGAATGTGGCCAAATTGTTAGACCCCCCAAAAAAGTCCTATTAGGCTAAAACCAGACCCAATTTAAAATGTCTAACGGCCCAGAATGTAACCTCCAAAAAGCCCCTATTCTCCCTGCATGAAAAGGTCACGCTTTTTGCTGACCCCCAAAAAAGTCCTAAACAAAATCTGTCATCCTCTAAAAAAGTCATCACAAAATTTCTAACTCAAAAAAAGTCCTGAGATCGAAAATTCCAAACCCAAAAAAGGTCTTCGCACCTCCCCGTCACATTTATAACTCCACTTTTCTATTCCTGCTGGGATAGATCGTTTCTAATTCGCAGACAAAGAGAAAATGGCTCATGCATTGTATTAAGGCTCATACCAAACGGGAACGAAACTTCACGAGGTCTAAATCTTTGAAAGTGTAACATAGTAAGAGGCGAGAGGGCCATAGTTTGAATTGCCAATGACTATGTTATATCGCCCATTGCCACCAAATGTACGACTAAATTGGATAAAAAAGATTCTATACAGTAAAATAGAAGCAGTAGTTCGGAGGAGAACTGCAGGATTTCAAGGATGGAAGTGGATTACACATCAAATTTGATTCCGTGTCAGGTGGTCAAGCAATTGCCCTTCTGGTGGAATTTTTATTAATTTTAGTCGTTATTTTGTCTCTTTAGTTCATGTTTCTTTGCGGTAATCGTTTTCCGCGATTTATCTTCCTATTTCAAGATAATAAAATAAGCTTACAGCAAGCTCCTGGCCATAATCATGAAAGCACGATATTTTAGCCCGAACAGTGTCCCTTTGAATGCCAATGATATTCCATCAGTCTAAAGGTCCTGCAAAACGAGTATTTCTTGCAACCAGTAATGCAGCGAGATAAGTTGCTAGTTAATTGAAAGAAATTGCGACTACATGTGTAACTACCCCTCTTTGCCACTTGCCTCCTGTTGCCTCACAACGACAAGTTGTAAGAAAAGCAGACTGGGCTCCACGTTACTCAAATTGCGACACACGCTGTCCATGTAAAATTTAGTTTGCTCTGACTTGCACTGCAATGCTATCGTCAGCGTTACATTATAAGTATGTCGTTTGTGATCGTCCGGGTGAGTGTAGTTCTGAAAAGAACTGTTGTTGTTGTTGACAATGACTGACGTTTCGACAACCTGAGCGGAAGTCATCTTCAGAGTCATGTGAATTGTGAATGGTCAGTTGATGTTATATACGTCTGGTTATAGCTGTCATTGGTCAGTTTAGCCGTGATGTTATTAGCTGTAGAGACTCAAGTCAGTGATAGGTGCGTTTCGATCCGTGTATTGTTAGTGTAATTTCTGTAGTCGTATTGTTAGTCAAAGTCGTCAGTGAGTTCAGTCTATTGTTCGTCTGTTTGGTTGACAAGTCGTTTGTAAGCCGCTGGTAGCTGTTGGCATCTGTTCTGTGGTGTCTGTTCTAAGTTAGTAAACCAACTTTCTAGAGTGAGTCGTTTGTAGTAGTCCGTACTGTAGGTAACGCATTCGGCAGAGTCCCAGTCAATTCTGTGATTCGTGCGTAAATGGTGTTCAGCAATATGATTGTTGATGTCACCATTTTTTGTCGCCCGTTTGTGTTCAGTTACAATGTTACATTATAAGTTCGGCAGGAAAATACTGTCTTGTCTCACATCAAGATGAGCTATCTAGATCGAGAGACTGCAATGGATAGATAAAGTAGATTGTTAACATGAAAAGAGCTAGGTTTCGAGCGTTAGTCCTTCGTCATAGATTATCAAGAGTTTGTGGGTTTCTTTTTCGAGCGAAGGAGCTACGCCGTTAAGGCCCTGTCACACTATTGCGTTTGAGAGACACGTATGAGTTACGTATGAAAATTCATAAAATAATTTCCATACGCACAAAATGACCAACGTACTTGACCTATGAGTAACGTACCTCTAGCGTAGCTCTCGCGTATTCAGCGTGTGCCTAGCGTATGCTTAGCGTATAAACCATACGTCCGAATACGCACAACATTTTTAAGCATGCTTAAATTTTTTTTTCTGCCTCGCCGTATACCAGCGTATGCCACCGTATGCGACCGTGATTCAAACGTATACAACCTATGCCTGACGTACGCCTAGCGTATGACAGCGTAAACCAGCGTATGAGTGATATTTTTCATACGCTGGCATACGCCAGTACGATACGCAATAGTGTGACAGGGCCATTAGTGACAACATGGTAACGTAATAACATATAAATAAAGTTGAATGAGTAGCGTTCGTTGATGCTGTGAGGATTGACAGTTCCGATTTGAAACCGGATGCATCAGCAGCACCACGCGGTTCAGTTTTGCTTTTCACATAAACCATTTTATACTTTTAGAAGTAGCCAAGTAACGATATTTAGGACACTTAAGGTGATTCCTTTGTATTGCATTGCGCATCACTACTGCGCATAATTTCTCGCGTCATTAGCGCGCACACGAGTGCGCGCACAGTCCGAACCAAAAGGGCTTCTTTTGAGGATAAGTTGGCCAAATGAACAAGAGATTGTTTTCTCCTAAACGAGCACGGTGGCCTATCCTTTTTATTGCTTAATGTTACTGTAAAAAGCATCCTCTTTGAGTTAAAAGAGTTTAGAAAATGTCTTCCTCAGGAAAAAAAGTTATCGCTAAAAACACGTACACACCCACTAGTACTCGTGGGCATAAAATCATGACCTTGAGATCATACACGCAAGGAGCGTTTTTGGTCAATATTGTTTGAAGCTGTGTGCATTTGCCGTGAATCATATATCAAATTGTTCCTTATGGTCGATGCATTATTAATATCTATTATATTTTTTCCGAGTATTCCATTTTGACTATGCTTCAAGCCAGCGCGTAACGTAACTTGAACCGATCAAATAATCACGCGCATGATAGACAGTACTACATGGATAAATAGGGTATTTTTAGTCCGTCACATCAGTTTCGCAAGCATGGTTACCTAGCTATGTTTTTATTGCATTTTGTGAAACAAATCAAATAATGCTTAGTAGGGAACAATTATGGAAAGTTTAAAAAAATTGTTCGTCAAGTATTATTTCTGAGGAATCACCTTAAAGAAAACATTAAGATTGTTTTATTTTGAAAACATGTATTATGATATATTACTATTTTATCATTTAGGTTTTAAGAGCTCAACTGTCAACACTATAAACACTTTGGAGGTTCAAGGACCAGTGGTAAATATTGAGGTTAAACTGGTAATCTGTACAAATCCCCAACGATGGGCTTGGGTGTTCCAGTAGTCAAATGACTCGTGAACGTTTCCCGATCCCTGGTTGCCTATCCGTTTAAAGGCATTATGTGACACTATGTCACCGTCTGTTTCGTAACACCAACAAATAGCCAGTTACCTTAAACGTCACATGATTTACTTGGGCACCGAAACTTTTTATGAGTGTCTGCTCACGACATTAGCCTATCGTAGATCAGTTCTTTGGAACTTAGTTAACTATAATGATAAAATAACTAATTTAAATTTTAAGGAATTAAAACCACGTCTCACTGTCAAAGAGTACTTTGTAAACTTCATTTTTGAAAGCTCGACTGCCTCCACGTCTCGTTATAGAGAAAGCGATTTTGTGTATGTTTAGAATTCTATCTTATCATATTAATTACAAGTACTTGATTAATTTTAATTATATTTTAATTATATTTATTAATATTTCTGAACCATAGACTTGTTTATTGTATTTAGCATTTACTAATTATTTTAGATGTAAATAGTTCGTAATGTAATATAGTGCACGACCCCACAAGCTTTCTAGCTTTAATACCCATCGTGATTAAACAAAGGTTACTTACAAATAGCCAGAAAGGAAATGAATTACAACTTCAAAAGTATGGTTTAAAGATGTCAGGTTCTGTTTCTGTCTTGGACAAAACGCAAAGGAAAACCTTATAATTCCCGTGTAATAAAACCTTTTTTGTGTATGCGAAAAAGTCTTAAGACATACGTCTGCCACAGTTTAACAAACACGTAAAACTATTCCATTTATTCTTGATGACCGTATATCATATATACACCAGTGGTAGAATACTCGGTTAAACACTTTGCATACGAAACGAATCGAATATATTTTTTTTAATCTTCTTTTTCGTTTGGTGATAGGCACTGAAACAAATATTGTGTATAAGCTTAAAAAGTACACTTGTCTTGAACTCTCTCTGTCTCTCTTTCTCAAGGTCAGAATAATACCATTTCGTACTTCAAACGAGGTCATAGAAGCAGCCAATGGAACGATGTATGGACTTTCTGCGTCGATCTGGTGCAAGGAAGTCAGTTTAGCTCATAGCATTGCAGACCAGCTAAATGTCGGGTAAGACTAATAGAAAATAACACGATCAATGAAATCACCTTTGAACAAGCATCTACAATAATACCCTTTTTCTTGCCCTTAATTCGACGTTAAATCTTTAACTGTCTTGATTCCGACGATTCTAATCATACCTAGTGAGGCGGATAAGAAATGGATTCGGCGTTGGGAAATCGGCGTTTCTCCCGTGTCCTTGTCAAGGCACTATTTGCTTGCTTTATCTTCCCTGGTAGGTGCATACACTGTAAATGGTTGCTAGCGGACAGTTGCATAGGAACTAAAACGTTGTCGCAAGAGAAGCAGTTGCTATGTTTCTCCCCAACCACAATATTAACCCTTTCAGAAAGTATACTAAGATTACCCATCCCTTCTTTTCATTTCGTCATCTCGAGCTGTAAAACACGTTTTTTAATAGCAGAGGGACGATTGACGACTGTTTACAGCACTTTTGATTGTTCGTGAATCAAAGCAACGTCTAACTTCACAGAATATTTATGCAGGGAAATCCAGTCATATATTTTGAATGAAACTCGGGGAAAGGTTAATTAAATTAGTGACATTCAAAGAGCATTTTATTGATACCTCACTAGTGTGTAAGTTCGAAAACACTAGAAATTCCCTTCGTCAAGATTTTGTCATAAACTAAATGTTTTAGACTCTTTCTTGGTATTAGGATTTTCTACCAATGAGAGCTCCTTAAGTTGCACTTTCGTTTAGTTGTCTCAATTTTGATTAAACACGGCTCAACATTCCCCTGCATAATAGCATGACCTTAAAGTAACACGTTATAGTCTCGATCTTACTAACGAAATCAATTGCAATTAATACATATCACTGACGTGGTTCCTGAACTTCTTTCGATGAGGGAAACGATGTCAAAAGCGAAAATCGGTAGTTTAAAAATTACTTTAATACAATAATGTAAAAAGATACAAGCAGTACACAACGCACACACACACATGAAAAAATATTTCTGCAAAGGCTACCGTAAAATTCCAAAACGTTTAAGGCAGCAACTTATGAATAAGTTTTGCACGTCATGCGTTCTAATTTTTTTCTTTCCTTCACTTTTAGCTCCGTGTGGGTAAACAGCTGGCTGCCAAATAATCCCAACATGCCACACGAGGGCTGGAAACACAGTGGACTGGGACGAACAGGAGGAGTTTACTCGATGGACTTTTACACGGAAATTAAAACTGTCAGCATAAGATTTTAAATCCCAGCAAAATTTTCCTTCGCAGTTCTTGTTCAAAGTGACAACAATATTAGAATTTTGAGAAAGTGGAAAAGTGCTATTGAAATTAGCAATTTGTTGCCTATCGTAGATGTCACCCCATTTTCGTATAAATTAGATGCGTATGGGAGTAATAGCATGAGGATATGCCATTGTTGAGAACAAGTGCTAGGTTAGCATGCACTACAGACTAATCGTTTTGGTAAACGATAGCTGAAGATAACGTTGAGTCCAAGATAGCGGAAGTAAGATGATGGCGAGTTATAATGGGAAGTCGGGTTAGCATTCTAGACCTATTGTTTGGAGTCTGTTTAAATAAAACAGCTCGAGAATGTGAGACCATTGATAAATTTAAAAGAGCTCTTAAAACATCAAGCAATATAACAGCATTGCAGAAAGTGTCATTTATCAAAGGAACTTGTATGAACAACAATAAGGATTTGGAAAGCTTTGTTAATTTACGAAACCGCTCTGTCAACTTAAAAGCCTAGCTAAGTTGGTGCGATCAGGAACGTTTTCAAAAAGCTTCCATCCATTTCGCGAGTGTGACTTCTATGCACCACAGGGAAAACCCGTTTTGATGTCATACAATTTTTTTCGCAAAGTTTAAAATCTAATTTAGGAGAGATTGGTTTTCTTTTTCGTACTGTTTTTGAATTCTAAGGGATGTAGCTAGACCAGAAAGCATGAAATCGCGTTTTCTGTTGTCCCATACGTCCATCCAAGATCGCGAAAAAAAAAACATGCTACGGTCAATATACAAAACTTTCCTACCGTACAAACAAAGTTGCATTTATATTAGTCTATTATTTCAAAAGGATCTCGACAAATTTCCCTAGTCGACAATCAAAGTTATAGTTAATGTCATAATTTACTGCTGTCTTGAATGGATCTCATCACCTCAGAAGCTTGGGCGTGCCGCCTGTAAGCTTACATGAAGGAGCGGAGATCCCTATGTTCAAATCATGGACTGATTTATGCAAATTTCCGTAGTCGACAAACAAAGTTACAGTTAGTGTTAATTTACTGATGTCTCGAATGGATCCCATCACCTCAGAAGCTTGGGCGTGCCGCCTGTAAGCTTACATGAGGGAGCGGAGCCCCTATGTTCAAACTTTGGAGTGACTT
The DNA here is from genome assembly GCA_024195265.1 of Dendrophyllia cribrosa. Classification (NCBI taxonomy): domain Eukaryota; kingdom Metazoa; phylum Cnidaria; class Anthozoa; order Scleractinia; family Dendrophylliidae; genus Dendrophyllia; species Dendrophyllia cribrosa. The sequence continues at coordinate 29,975,419 of JAJLRJ010000005.1, read as the reverse complement.
TGGTTCAAAACACTAATTTTTACAAATTTCCCTAGTCGGAAAACAAAGTTACAGTTAATGTTAATTTACTGCTGTCTCGAATGGATCCCATCACCTCAGAAGCTTGGGCGTGCCGCCTGTAAGCTTACATGAGGGAGCGGAGACCCCTATGTTTAAAACACTAATTTCCCGGGTAATTTATACAATTTTCCCGAGACGACAGACAGAGTAAAAGTTACAATTAATGTTAATTTACTGTCTTAATTGGATCTCATCATGTTAGAAGCTTGAACGCGCCGCTTACGTAAGGTAGCAGAGATCATAAAGACTAATTTGCGAAAGTGTTCCTAGTCTACAAACTAAGTTACAATTATTGAAGTCTACTACCACGAATAGGTTTAATCTCCTCAACACGCCAGAAGCTGAAGCACGCCGATTAAAAGCTAAATCAGTATTTCATTTTGGGATTTCCGCTATTTTTTTATATCCATATATACGGAATGATTTGATCAGATTTTTTCGAATTTAAAGTAACTGTGTAAGGCTTTTAAAAGTCTATCCAGGAATCAAACTAGAGTAGAATACTAATCTGCATAAATAGCGTCATGAGCGTGATACATTTTGGCGGGAATTACCAGATTTATGGCGGGCTTGTATTTGACTCTAAGGATCTGTCGTCTGTCGTATGTAATTTCAAATGATTCTTATATTATTGAATACTACTAAAGAACTTACAGAATTTCGCTTCATCTATTCGCGGACTTGAAGCACTGATAAAATGATTTATCCGTCGTCCGCCCATACGGCAGAATTTATTGTGCCTGATCAGATAAAATTCCCTACAGCAGAGACGGGGGTTCAGCAGAGGTTTCGCCTTAAATCTGCTTAAATTCCGACCATCAAAAACAAAAAATCATCTACATACCTTCCTTTGAAGCCTCAGTTCTATTTCTTAGTCGGTCACTTACCGCTACGGCCGCCGTTTTCCTCGTTTGGATCGCTAACCATTACACATTGCAATTCTTTGCGAAACATCATACAAATACACTTTCACCGGATGAATCGACGCACAAGTGACCAATAAAAGCTAATCAAGTCGACAAGATCCCAAGCATGGCGATAAAACGCGATAAACATCGAAGAATCTATTGCTAAACAGCGCGAAAGGTACACAGCAAAATATTATTTCCCGTGGTTTCGAAATTTATGTCTAGTCTGCCGCAAAGAGATCAAATTTATTTTTGCTGAATATTAACTACAATACCTATTAATAGGTTTTTATAAGTCTGTTTTTTTCCCTCTGGAAACGACAGCTTTAGACAGACATGGTTTATTGGGTGCGAAAAGGAATGTGTGAAAACTAATTAAAATTTATTCAAACGCCTGAACTTCCAAGGCGAATATGGACCCCTAATGCGTGCATTAAAATCGACCCTCTGGCTTGTGAAGTGAGTATACATGCATGTATGCATGCATGTATGTATGTATGTATGTATGTATGTATGTATGTATGTATGTATGCATGTAGGTATATCACGCAACGTTACCTTACATATGAGGCGGTTTACCAATAGCGGCGAACTATATGATAGAAGACAACCAAAACAGCACATATTTTTCGATCGTTAAAAACAGAACTTACTATAATAAGCAACTAGTCAGAATAACAACACTTTAAATTTTCCATTTAATCTTTTATGTCTTACAATCTCATTATAAAAATCAAACTAGTCCAATTAGCCAAGCTTACCCAATTTTTGCCAACATACCTTTAAACTCGGTATTACATCTGGCAAACCAGCCCAAAGTACTAAATTAACAATCCACGCTAGTAAAACAAAACCAATCAAAGTAATCAAACCCTTATTAATCATTAAAAAAAGTTTGAAAGTTAACACTTTTATTCACACGCACTTACTAAATTAACACTGATGAAAAGCCTGAAATTACTCCTCTCGCTTTCTTGGTGATGTATACTACACCTTCAGAGATTAGCTCTTTAGAATGTTTAGTTATGCCGTCATTTGTTTGGTAACTCCAAAAAAATAAAACACTACACTTCCCTTGTCTCTGTTGCAAGATAACCACTGGCCCCTTATTTTACCCTTAAAATTAACCTTACCTTGTTTCGCGTTAACGAGATGGCTCTTAGAGCCCTTTGATTTACTTCAACGAATGAATGGTCGAGTACAAAACTACGAAATTTCACCTTGTTCATTCGCCATGAAAACAATTCAATACAAGTTTTGGCTGTTCGGCGTTGGATTTTCAATTAACATCGATTCCATCCCTTTTGAACTTGACAAGTTTTAACAGCACGATTTGGAAGGTAAATATCAGCGATGTATGCAGATGATCATGTATGCAGATGATCATCAAATTTACCAAGCAGGAACAGACCAGGAAACTGTGACTTCTCAGCTAAAGGATAGTGCCAACTTAGCAACAACGTAGTACGATTCTAACTTACTGGCGGGTAACCTCAAAAAGTACCAAGTTTTGAACTTGGGCTTTACTCAAAATGACAGTAATATTTGCGTGAATGATGTCGAAATCGAAACTAAAGATAATATCAAACTTCTAGGAGTAGTGTTAGATTCTAAGCTAAATTTCTCTGAGCACATAATCTCTATTTGCAAAAAAGCCAGCCAGAGAATTGGCGTTCTAATGAGACTACGTAATTTAATTCCTATGAAATCTAAGTTAATATTATTCAAAAGTGCGATACTACCATACCTCACGTATTGTCACCTAGTGTGGTATTTTTGCAAAGCGAGCGACACTCGAAAGCTTGAAAGACTACAAGAAAGAGGACTTAGGGCGGTTTTCAAGGACAATAATTCTAGTTACGAACAATTATTAGAGAAGGCAGATTTGCCAACCCTACTAAATAGACGCTTACAGGACCTGTGCACCCTCATGTATAAAGTAAAGCATAAACTGTGCCCTGCATATATTAGTAACATCTTTAAAAAACCAAATAATAATTATAATTTGAGGCAAGCAGATTTCTCTATACACAGGTACGAAACAGTCACCTACGGCAAGCACTCTATTAGATATCTAGGACCTAGGCTATGGACAAAACTACCCAAGAGTATAAGGGACGTCAAAACCCTAATGTCGCTCAAAGGCAAGATACGTTAATTCAATATAAGTGAACTTTTAGAAGATGGCTGCGCAGGTTGTAGCCTCTGTTCTTCTTGATTTTTATATATATATTTTTTATTAAAAATCTTGTAATTAGATAACTGTAGATGTTTTATATATCACTGTATATAGTTTTTAGTTTGTAAATTTTTCTTTAATTGGTGTCCCCAAATTAGTAAGGGATTTTTTCCCCTAGCTAGATGGCTTTTGACACTTTAATAAAGTTTCTATTCTATTCTATTCTATTCTAGTAACTCGATCCAAACTGTGTGAAAACAGGAAATGCGACGGCCGTACCGAATGTCTCCTCAAATGGAAGTGCGTGGCAGATTTAAAATAATTTGTTCGCTCGTGATAAATTCATATTTTCTCTACGGCGTCAACCGGGGTTTTGATAGTTCCATTTGGAAAATAAATACAAATGATGCCAGCGAAGGAAGACATTGTGAACTGCATATAAAGTACCAGCTGAAAGCGACGGTCATAGTTCAGGCAAAGTGCTTGACGGATTTAAAAACACGGCTTGTTCGCATATTTATTGAGTTTTATGCGCTGTCGGATGTTTGATTTCCACCGTATTTTCAAAAAATTTGAGTTCAACGCCCTGGGTTCTGGCAGCACGAATAAGCTGAAATAAAATTAAGTAAAAGAGAAATTCAAAACTGCTAGCGAAAGAGTATCACCAAAATGATTTCTTTGAAACCTTCACGACCGCCTTGAGAGATTTAAGAAACCACCACTCTATAGGTGGTTTGCAACCAATCTCTAGAGACATAGATAACAATAGTGAAACGAACAAATGCTGGTGGACGAACAAAAGGAGCTAATGAGAGAACTATTGTTTATGTCCACCAGCATGGCGGCGATGACGTAACATGAAAACCACCTATTGCTCAAGCCGCATAGAAAGTCTGCCTGATCGGAAAAAAATTCTGACGACAATTTAATAAAAGAGAATTGAGATAAAGGAGTCTCTTTTTCAAACGGTTAGAAAATAGGTGGTTTTCACGTTACGTCATCGCCGCCATGCTGGTGGACATAAACAATAGTCCTCTCATTAGCTCCTTTTGTTCGTCCACCAGCATTTGTTCGTTTCACTATTGTTATCTATGTCTCTAGAGATTGGTTGCAAACCACCTATAAATGCGCTGGCAGTGTGCCTTGTAACATTTGCAATTTGACAAATAAAGCACTGAAACAGCCAGCGGTTGAGTTTTTAGTTTTTACGAGAATACGTACGGCCGTCGCGTTCACTGCTTTCATAAAGTTTGAAATCAGGTCTCGCTCACTTGTATGACACATGACATTCATTTATGTAGCATGTGAAACTACTCAAATTTTTAAATCGAAAAGTCAACGATAGCTGACGTTCTATTCAACAAAGCTTCACGAGTGAACTAGTTAAACTTGAATTTCATTGTTCTGTACCAGCTCGTCATTTCATTGGCTAAAGTAAACATGTTGGAATCTATTGTTCCCGTTCTGCTTGGTGATTGTTCAAAGGGGCATTATCACGCAGATTTTGCTGTGTTTTGGTCAAAATACACTAAATATATGACAAAGTATCTTTGCTCAAAACAGAACATCAAGAAGATAATATCAAGTGATTTCTTCAAGGAAGAACAAACCATAATAAGTTTTTCTGCTATTTTTCCACGACTCTTGGGAGGAACTTGAAAAAATTGGCCAATTTTTTCAAGTTGCAATCCATTTCCATCCTGTCCATCCGCAGCCGAAGATAACGAATACTAGTTTCTGTGCACTGATAGAGTATTTTTTAACAAAATTGGACCATTATTTTAAGGTTTCCATTGAAACAAATATGTTTTTTGGCTTTTCGAAGTGATACTAAAAATAGGTGACAGTGTCCCTTTAACTTTTTCAAATTAAAAGGAAAAGGATATTTTAAGAGCCTTTTTCAAATTAAAAGGAAAAGGATATTTTAAGAGCCTTTTAGACAGTGTCAGAAAAAAAAATGATTAATGGGACTGGTGTTGGGATTAAAAATTAATTAGCTTGAACTGATATTAAAGTCAGATTCTATGCTGGTTGCTTATCTTATCAGCTCCAGTGATACTGCCAAACAATCTTTACACAAGGTAAGTTTCCCTTAAATAACTTAACAATATCATTGTTTTTAGGGTTGTTCGTTTAAACCATTTGTGCAGTCAAGTTCGTTTGCGAATACACATTTGGACAATGTTGAAAGATCTGTTCAAACTGATTCAACATTCGTTCAACATGTCGTTCAAAATGCCTTAACAAAGGAAACAAAACTCCTACTGACAGAGTTAATATTTGTTCACGTAAGTTTTTCCTTTCTTTACACAAACGCTGTCTCGCATCAGAACTTCCCGTACCAAACAAACGTTGCGTTCAAATCCCCTTACTGGAGATAATTTAATCATCTACAATGGTTTTTTCAGCTTATCTGCTCGTTCTTATTTTCATTCTTTCTTCACAAGGTTAGTTTTTCTTTCATTAATAATAATATCCCGGGGGGTTGAGAGAACGAGGAATTGAACATGCCTTGGCCAATTATACCTTGGAACTTGAAAACAGCCCAAAATATCGTAGGGAACAAGGAAACACAAAACAGTTTGCTGGAATGGAACACGAGAACAAAAATACATTTTGATCAACTTTTGGCAACATAGGTATGACCTCAAGGAACATTTTGTAGCTTTGTGTTTCCAGTAAAATAGTGGAAAATAGCTATGCTCACATAAAGTATCACAACACTCGCTGGACTTTGTCAAGTAAGATCTCGCCGAAGGCTTGTGTCAGGAGCATCGGATTAATCATTTCGGCGGAAAGCTTTTTGGAAGGCCTTTGTTATCTTAAAAATTCGTAATAAATAAGACTAAAAACTACGGTTTTCTGAAGTAAAATATTGCCTCAAACTATTACAACACTCGCTGGACTTTGTCAATTAAGACCTCGCCGAAGGCTTGTGTCAGGAGAATCCCATTAATCGTTTCGGCGTAAAGCTGTTTCAATTGGAAGGCCTTTGTCATCTTAAAAATTCGTAATAAATAAGACTAAAAACTACGGTTTTCTGAACTAAAATGTTGCCTCAAACTTTCGTAACACCGGAACATGTAACACCTTTTGTTTTCGGGGGGATAAAAAGTGTCGTTTTGGGTACAAAATAAGGTCAGCTAGGATTTTCGAAAAGGTGAAAACAGATCATAAATTCGGGGATAAGATTCCCTTCCCTAATATTTTCTGCTACTGGCATTTCAGCTAAAAGAACCGAAAAGCTCCAACTAAATAGAGCGTTTTCACTCACGTGACCTTCAGTCCCGTGGGACTCAAATGACAAAGGCCATGGCAGCCATGTTGGTGTTCCTAACAAAATAAGTTAATTAAAATTCTTTTGTACGGGAACACCAATATGGCGGCTATGACGTCAAGTGAAAACGCTCTATAGGCCATTTCCGAGTTGCCTTTAGCCTCTCTATCAAAGCGAGGCTAAGTGCGAAACCTTTCATATGAAAATGAGTTTTCATTCACATGCAAATAGAACGTATTTGCATGTGAATGAAAAACTCATTTTCATATGAAAGGTTTCGCACTTAGCCTCGCTTTGATAGAGAGGCTAAAGGAAACTCGGAAATGGCCTATTAGCTTAGGAACTAACATGACATGAAAAACAGTAAAACTCCATTCCAAGTGTTTGACTAAATAATCATCGTCGGGTGCCCATGGTGAGTAAACTACTGAATTTTCTCCTTGAAATTTCTTTTCTTTTAGTTTCTCTTTCATGAATGAAGGTCTCGCAGGGGTTTCACAGAACAAGGATATTGAGCATTCCCAGTTATGTTAGGGAACTAGGAAACGGAACAAAATTATCGTAGGGAAACAAAAGAACATCATAAACAGCTTTATGAAACACGAAAATAAACAAACGGACGTTAATTAAAGGAAGGACGAAAATGTTCCATATGTTTCCTTATAACACTAATTTAGTACTGCACCACTGATATCACTGGTTTCAATCAACTTTCGATGGTACTTGGACGGAATGCTACCACCCGTTGTGCCCACCCGTTGAAACTCCTCGTAGCAGAATATCAACTGATGAAATATTAAAAATCATTTGCAAATGACTGAGATATGGGACGCTTAGATGGAGGGGCGGTTCCTTATTTTCAAAATAAGTTTTGAGGGGCTGTATACAAATGTAGTCTGTCTGTATATAAAATCGTAACCGCTAGAGCTAAGTAGTACGTCTTTTTAGGCTTGAATAGCACTAGGAAAACATTTCTTGAAGCGATTTCTAACCTTGAATTAATAAAGAAACCGGTTTTAATTTTTTGCCATCTTCGTCTAAAATCGCCACGATGCACCATTTTAATTTATATTCTGTAAATAATATTTCACAAACCAAAATTTTCCGCAATTATTCAAAGTCGCGTTTTCATTCAAATCTAGTTATGTAACCCTTGTGTACTATTTATAACTACAAACCGTAACCTGTTCACTGAGTTTAAATGACCGCCATCTTAAATTTAGAGGATACTGGCCCAACCAATATATCAATGCGATCAGCGGTGGTCATGGCAAACGTATTTGAAAGCAGAACTGATTCTAGTTTTTTTTTTCTTTTAATTAAGGAACTTTATCATAGGTACAAAAATAATAAGCACATCAATTTACAGCATTGAAAAATATACAGAACGTTTCAAATAAATTACAAATGGTAAGATAAAAAATATCGTTTAGCATATATAACTACAAGTGTATCAGTTCTTGAGCATCATCATAGGCGCAAGCTAGCTCTTGTGATTTCCTTTTCCAAGCCTTTCTGAAATGTCTATATTATAGACTTCCAGTGAGGAATTTGAAAGCCTATTAAAGATCTATAGTTTGGTGATACGTCAAATATCTACTGTTAACATTGCGCACTTATTAAAATAGGATTCCACACAGCTTTGAAAAAAATGACAGTTGTTCACCCAGTGAAGTACAAATTACTTGAATTCAACTTTATTACATTAAAAAAGCAATCATGACTATTTTCATAAGTCGGGTATATGCGGCAGCTGCAAATTCTATCTAACTAGTGCTAGTTCAAACATTGAATAAAGCTGAACTGAAAAAACATCTGATTTTTATGTGAGTTTTCTTGCCAACATTGAAGGCACTTTATCGATCTACTTTTATCCTTTTATCGTGATTTTTTTTATTCTAATTAAATTACTTTTCGGTGGGCTATTCAAAATGTACATGCCTTGTATTATGACTATTGCTAAAATATTTAAAGTTTTAATTACACGGAGATGAATGTTGACTCAAGAATCTATGCCGGTACATTATTTTGTCAAAGCCCTTCACCATTATTTATTGGTTTGAACTTAGTTAGCTATATGTACCCAAAATATTGACTTAGCTTATTGCCACATCGTAGTAACTGACAAGAACATGTCGTTCAAAATAAACACTAAGGCTGAGTTTAAACTGAAGTTATACGCAGGACTTACTTTCTAGAAATCAAACTATAAAGACTTAGGTATCATTATATTTCAGATCTAAAATTTGTCCGATATGGCAAACTACTCGTATAATTTTTTTTTTTTCATCTCAAATCCTCTAGATCCACTACGATTTTTTCAATCAGCAGGTGTATTGAACTGAAATTTGAGATAACGGTGTAGCAGAAATTGTTATTGTGAATGCAATTAATAACACGCACAGAATAGTTTTTCCATTGATGTGCCGCCAACCAGTTAAAGCCATCCAAAATGTAAATTAAAAACAAAAAGACACTGGCACTATGTCAAAACTGTCAACCTACAGTATTTTCGTTTCATTTATTTAGTGAAAACCACATTGGGAGTTGAATTAATTTTATTTTGGAGATAACCATTGAGGCACAGTGGTTCTAGGTCTCCCTGAATGTTGACAATAAGCGTGCGCAGTCAGAACTTGTTCTACTGTTTTCTCTGTGAGGCAAACTATACAAAAGAGAAGTAATTATTTTCGAGAGCAACTGCTGTAAGTGTAAGATATTTGTTCTCAAAGTTCAGCATACGTAACTAGATGCCATTTTGACTATCGCATATCAAGATAGGTGAAAACGGTAGGTTAACAGACTGACTGTTTTCCATTTTTAGAGATACCAAAGATATTCTTTAAGTCCTAGGACCTGAAACAATGCATCGAACCTATCGCAAATGAAATCAATGACATTTTGCATTAACGTCAAATTGTCAGAGGACGATCCATACTTAGTTTAGCTGCGATTTTCTACAACTCTTATTTCTTTCATCGCCTACTAACAACATATCCCGAGGTACAATTCCTGAATATAAAAAGAGAAAGCTATGCGGTTTTTAAAGAAAATAATATTGAAGCACTATTTTAAAAGCATTCCGGCGATAAACCATATTTGTTTTCCCAAACCAAATAATTTTTTTTAGTTTAAATTACAGATAAACCGCAGAAAAAAGAAGAAAGTATTAATTATTAACCATGTGCTGTCGGCTTCGATTTTCCTCTTGAAATAATTTGGCTATTACATTTTTTTTACAATGGCACCGATCTTCTCCACTTCTGTTTCATTTCTATGCAGCCTAGCTAGTTTGCATTGTTAGTTTTTAGGTTCTCGCTGGTTCATAAATTGGAATATCATTGTTAAAAACTAAGTGAAATATAATAAATTCAATTTCTTGCTAACAGCTATCGCCAGCTGACATGCGCGGCACCCGTCTTTTATTTCAAAAACGTAGCCCAATATTGTTTAAGTTTGTCGCAAAGACGGGTCCAAGTTTTCTATCGTTCAATATGTCAATCGTCTTTGCACGTTTTTAAGTACCCTTTGTTGCATATTTTTTAAAGGCAACACTCTGGACCATTCTGGTTGTTAACGGCTCATTTGAAAGCAGTTTGTTCGCTGTTCCTATGTCACATTTTAGTTTCCAAACGTCTTGTGTTCATATATCACAAAACCGGTGACCATCGACTTATTTTGTTGGACAATTTTTCCTTTTCATTTAAAGGTTTAGAAATATAATTTTGACTGAGATTATGTTGGCATTTTTATGGCATGAAATGGCTAAAATATCACCCTTGATTTTTACAAATTAGTGTTAAAAACGTCGTTTTCAACTTCTCCGCTTGACCGAAAAGACATTGCAAATAGTTCTTCCTCATAAGGCACATTGACGGCGGCAATTAGTCGGTTAAATACGCTAGAACAATATAATTTTGCAAACGTAAACGGCTTTTTTCTCCCAGATTTAGGTTGTGACATTATAAGCATCTCGAAAACCACAGAAGGCAGCAACAAAAAAATTATATGTATAACATATTTAAAAAAAGGAATTTTCTAATTTTGTTAACTTAATCATTCTGTGACGATTCTTTCAAATAGTATGTTTTCATGCTACATTCACTTGGCAGTAGCCTGGACGTCTTTGCCATATTTTTCTTATTAAGTAACAAGGAACATCTTCGCAGCATACAGGCCGTATCTGAACATAATAAAAACTTTTTGTGCTAATAGAAAAAAATGTATACAGACGCCACAAAGTTTCTCTTTGTTAAATGACATGGGCTCGTTGTTCAATCTTTTCTAGTTAGTTTAGTCCTGAAACATCTCAAAGTTGGCCATTACGGGAAGTAATCGAAGGACCAGCCGCCTGTGTGATGAGAACACTTCACCCCTCAATCTGGATCTTGATTTCCAACCTACTTTTGAGGGGTTTCGCTTTTGGTAAAGAGAAGCTCTATATTGGAACCTTTTACGGTGTGAATGTATCTTCCAAGGGTTGGAGTTCAAAGGGTGTCATGCCCGCGGTCCAGATGGCGCTTGATCACATAAACGAAGACCTGTCCATTCTACCAGGGTACACACTATACGAGGACTGGAGGGACTCCAAGGTAACCATCGAGAAATGTTCTACCACCTTAAAAATAGTCTCGGGTGGCAAACATAGTTAAGCTATAAACGATGCGACCCTATAGATGACGAGCCTCATTTATGCATATTCAAGATTTTTTCATTTCCGTTAATATCATTTCGGTACGCTGTGTACGTTACCTAAACTGAATACAAGTATGTTAATACAATACTAATACCAATATAGTCCTCGGTCACACTTTTCTGGCCGTAGTAGAGCAGTGGCCATTGTGGGTAGGTTTTCGGTTGAAGGATTTGAGCCAATGAATAACAAGTTGGACAAGAAAACATGGCAGTTGTAGATAGGTGGTTATAATGCGGAGATAGCCTTAAGTAGAGGTTCGACTGTACTTGTATTCTAAGTTAGCTTTCATTCAATGTATTCTAGATGATATCGGATCAGTGTGTATCGTTTACAAGAGACTATCTCCTGTCGTTTATTAATCGCATTCGACTTTGAGATGATGCCAAAATGGGTCCCTTAATTTGTTTTATTGTCTCTCGGAATTTCTGCTATAGAAAGAAAAGTGTCAGCATTCCACATGTCACCATATTTTAATTTTTGTCTCTAGTGTGACAGTGGTGCTGCCATAACAGCCATGCTTGATTTAGTATCCAAGCCTCCAACGAAGATCATGTTCACTGCACCAGGCTGCTCTCCTGCGGCAGAACCAATCGCGGAAGCAGCCTCGTTTTGGGGAGCAGTACAGGTAATGTGAAATAAAGCAATTTTGATAAATTGTTACGTTTGCGTGCATGACCGTCCAACTGACTGACCAAATATGACTAACTCTGTATCCGACTATAGCTAACAACTAGACTTACTGACTACTACTACTACTACTACTACTACTACTACTACTACTACTGCTACTACTACTACTACTACTACTACTACTACTACTACATACTACTACTACTACTACTACTACTACTACTACATACTACTACTACTACTACTACTACTACTACATACTACTACTACTACTACTACTACTACATACTACTACTACATACTACTACTACTACTACTACTACATACTACTACTACTACTACTACTACTACATACTACTACTACTACTACTACATACTACTACTACTACTACATACTACTACTACTACATACTACTACTACTACATACTACTACTACTACATACTACTACTACTACTACTACTACTACATACTACTACATACTACTACATACTACTACTACTACTACTACTACATACTACTACATACTACTACATACTACTACTACTACATACTACTACTACTACATACTACTACATACTACTACTACTACTACTACATACTACTACTACTACTACTACATACTACTACATACTACTACATACTACTACTACTACTACTACATACTACTACTACTACTACTACTACATACTACTACATACTACTACTACTACTACATACTACTACTACTACTACATACTACTACTACTACTACTACATACTACTACTACTACTACTACATACTACTGCTACTACATACTACTACTACTACTACATACTACTACTACTACTACATACTACATACTACTACTACTACTACATACTACTACTACTACTACATACTACATACTACTACTACTACTACATACTACATACTACTACTACTACTACATACTACTACTACTACTACTACATACTACTACTACTACATACTACTACTACTACTACTACATACTACATACTACTACTACTACATACTACTACTACTACTACTACATACTACTACTACTACTACATACTACTACTACTACTACTACATACTACTACTACTACTACTACATACTACTACTACTACTACTACATACTACTACTACTACATACTACTACTACTACTACTACATACTACTACTACTACTACTACATACTACTACTACTACTACTACTACTACATACTACTACTACTATTACTTCTGCAACTTGATTTTCGTAAAGCGTTTGACACTATTGAATGGGATTTCATCCAGAAGACAATTACGGTATTTAATTTTGGTGATAATATCAAACGATGGATAACCACTCTTTACAAAAATTCAGAAAGTGCAGTTTTAAACAACGGCTTTTGTACCAACTACTTTAAGCTATCAAGAGGAGTGAGGCAAGGCTGCCCTTTGTCCCCCTATTTATTCATTCTTGCAGTTGAGTTACTAGCTTGTAAGATTAGACAAGACAAGGAAATACATGGTATAACTATCTTTCGGAAAGAATTTAAAATAGGCCAATTCGCTGATGATACCACTCTCTTTTGCAAGGACACGAACACCGTGCAAAGAGCTATTGTACGATTGAATGACTTCGGTGACCTATCAGGTTTGCGACTAAATCCATCAAAAACAAAAGCAATGTGGTTGGGACCCTGGAGGTATTGCAAAGAAACACCTTTCGGATTCAAATGGCCAAAAGAGCCGATAAGAGCCTTAGGGATATTTATATCCTATGATGAAAAAAAAAATGACCAATACAATTTTAAAGAAAAAATTCAAAAAATAGATACTATTCATGGCATCTGGCAGTCCCGAAACCTTACACTATTTGGAAGATGTCTTATAACTAAAAGCCTTGGCATTTCGCAGCTGGTTCATTCTACTTCGATTCTTGATATCCCTAAAAAATGCATTCAAGATGTTAATTCTATGATATTTAAATTTATATGGAAAAACAAGAAAGACAAAATCAATCGTAAAGTCATGTTTCAAGACTACGACAATGGAGGTCTACGTGCGCCTAGCATAGAAACTATGTCCAAATCACTCAAATTGGCATGGATCTCGAGATTTTTAATAAACGACCAAATGGGCAGTGAATCCTGGAAGATTATACCAAACTATTATTTTGATAAATATGGTGGCTTAAAATTCCTGTTGCACTGTAACTATGATGAAAAGTTCCTCGAGCAGGCAAAATTCCCGAACTTCTACAAGCAGATCTTACTATTTTTCTCTGAACTTAAAGCATCTTATAATCCAGAATCCGATCAGGAATTGATTCTATATAATAACAAAGAAATTCGAATTAACAGTCAAACTATCTTTTATCGGAGCTGGTTCAGTAGTAATATTATTTTTATCCACGATCTGTTGAAGGCGGATGGAAAAATTCTCCCTTACGCTGAGTTCATCCGAAAATACAAACTCAGTTGTAATTTCCTAACATACATGCAAGTTGTATCTGCAATACCTCAGACCCTCATTATTAAGGCAAGGATAAAATGCCTAGATAAAACTATTCTTCTTTCAGAATATGAGTTTCAGCTGTCTCGGGATACTACCATAAATTTACTTAAATTAAAAAACAGGGATTACTACTGGCTTTTGATAAATAAGGACAAGCAAGTATTGAAGGCAAGCGTAAAGTGGGAGAGAGATTTACAGCCAGACATGGTGCGGATTGACTCTTTTTTTAGTCGTGTAAAATATATTTCTAGAGAAAACAAGCTGAGAGAATTTTACTTCAAACTTTTGCACAGAATAGTTGTTACAAAAAGAGAACTGCATTTATTTGGTATAAAAAATGATATGCTTTGCATTTACTGTCGCGAAAATGATTCCATTATTCACACTTTTTCAAATTGTCACTGGTCTAAAGAGTTTTTCTTGGAAGTTATTAAGTGGTTTAACAAAGAAAATGGCACCTCTTTCTCCTTATCCCCAACGGAAATTCTCTTCGGCACGAGCTCCACCTCCAAGACTGACCTGATTACCAATAACTTAAACTGTACTCTCCTCTTTGCTAAATATTACCTCTATACCCAAAAACTAGCACAGAAAAACCTATCTTTAGAGGAATTTGTAGTTAAATTAAACTGTAGATTTCATCTAGAAAAATCCCCTCTGTAAAATAAAACATAAGTATTATATAATTTAAAATATATTGTTAACTACTATATAGAGTTACTAAATGATTAGTGCAGCTTCAGACTATAAACAAAAATTGAAATCGCCAATGCCAACCCAGTCTCGGAATGTCTAGTGTAGTGTATTGTTGTAACATCTTGTCATGTATTCCTTTGTATTGTAACCTTTTAAATCTGCTTGTTACGTAAATGTTTTGTATAAATAAAAAAAAATAAAAAATAAAAAAAAAAAAAAAAAAAAAAAAAAATACTACTACTACTACTACTACTACTACTACATACTACTACTACTACTACTACTACATACTACTACTACATACTACTACTACTACTACTACATACTACTACTACTACTACTACTACATACTACTACTACTACTACTACATACTACTACTACTACTACATACTACTACTACTACATACTACTACTACTACATACTACTACTACTACATACTACTACTACTACTACTACTACTACATACTACTACATACTACTACATACTACTACTACTACTACTACTACTACATACTACTACATACTACTACATACTACTACTACTACATACTACTACTACTACATACTACTACATACTACTACTACTACATACTACTACTACTACTACTACTACATACTACTACATACTACTACATACTACTACTACTACTACTACATACTACTACATACTACTACTACTACTACATACTACTACTACTACTACATACTACTACTACTACTACTACATACTAC
Organism: Dendrophyllia cribrosa; assembly: GCA_024195265.1. Classification (NCBI taxonomy): domain Eukaryota; kingdom Metazoa; phylum Cnidaria; class Anthozoa; order Scleractinia; family Dendrophylliidae; genus Dendrophyllia; species Dendrophyllia cribrosa. The sequence goes on along the minus strand of JAJLRJ010000005.1, from coordinate 29,959,751 downwards.
TACTACTACTACATACTACTGCTACTACATACTACTACTACTACTACATACTACTACTACTACTACATACTACATACTACTACTACTACTACATACTACTACTACTACTACATACTACATACTACTACTACTACTACTACTACATACTACATACTACTACTACTACTACTACATACTACTACTACTACTACTACATACTACTACTACTACATACTACTACTACTACTACTACATACTACATACTACTACTACTACTACATACTACTACTACTACTACTACATACTACTACTACTACTACTACATACTACTACTACTACTACTACTACTACATACTACATACTACTACTACTACTACTACATACTACATACTACTACTACTACTACTACATACTACTACTACTACTACTACATACTACATACTACTACTACTACTACATACTACTACTACTACTACTACATACTACTACTACTACATACTACTACTACTACTACTACTACATACTACTACTACTACTACTACATACTACTACTACTACTACTACATACTACTACTACTACTACATACTACTACTACTACTACTACATACTACTACTACTACTACTACATACTACTACTACTACTACTACTACTACTACATACTACTACTACTACTACATACTACTACTACTTCTACTACGACTACTACTACTACATACTACTACTACTACTACATACTACTACTACTACTACTACTACTACTACATACTACTACTACTACTACTACTACATACTACTACTACTACTACTACATACTACTACTACTACTACTACTACGACTACTACTACTACATACTACTACTACTACTACTACTACTACTACTACATACTACTACTACTACTACTACTACTACTACTACTACTACATACTACTACTACATACTACTACTACTACTACATACTACTACTACTACTACTACTACTACTACTGACTGCTAAAGGCTTACACCGGTCGCTTACACAGACCGGTGAGTTCGTAAACAGAATGCACCTTTTTATAGAGCTGTCCATCAAAATAATGATTTTTATCTACAAACTGACCAGTCTAGATGGCCAGTTCGAGAAAAAAGGCATACTTACTTTTTACGAATTAATTTGCCCGGACGGCCAGTTCTGAATAATGGTAAGCGCCCAATTGACTTAGTTACAGATGGTGGACGCAGACGGACAGACACAAAGATGAACGGAAAAACAGATAAATGGAGAACAAATTGGGTCGATCTCTGGATGAATGGATGTTAACTGGTTATCTGAATGAGGGGGCTGCAATCTCTGTTATTAGTTAATTTTTCGGTCATTTGTCAGCTATTTTTAAATTAGTTAAAAATTTATCCATTTACAGCTACCAGTTATGCAGCACTTTTAACTGACAGTTAAAGTTTTCAACACATCTAGCGGTTAAAACACATGCAGGCTCTTTCTAAACTAAGGACTGAGCTGATTCATATAACTGGCTGAACTCGCTGCACTATCGACGCTTACCATATTTTCTGTGTTTCTTTTCTTATACCAGGTTGGATTTAGTACAACTTCTCCTCTACTCTCCGATGACTCGCGGTTCCCCTTGTTTTCTCGTACCAGTCCATCTGAAACACTTAACAACGTTGCAATAGTATATTTGCTGAAAGAGCTGAATTGGGATCGAGTTGCAATTCTTGTTCAACATGGTCAAATTTTTACAAAGGTAATTTATTGCAAACACTGTCGTCACTCGGGAATTTTTGTCTCTCTGGGATGAGCCGACTGCTCTCTCGTTTCCAATTTTTATGGTTGCTAAGGTAACGTGGGGAGAGGCATGCTCCCCGTGAAATAACCGAATGTCAATTTCAAATTGTTTGCAAGCTTACGAAAATTTGCGTTGTCTAACTTTTTTCAACGCAAACTTTTTGTCTTCAAGATTCTTTGAGTCCTGACAGAACTTTATTCATGCAGTCATGTCTATTACATGTATCAAAGCACCAGAGTCGAGCAGAGCTCAGCACTCAGATTTCTTTGTCTCGGCATATTCCGCAATATTTCCTCTGGCTGCGTGCATGCTGCTGACATTACAAAAGGAGGCTCCAAGGGGGAAATTAACGCATGTAATAATCTAAAGCATGCGAACTAGGTTTCAAAAGTGCTCAATCTTTTCACAACACAAATATATGAGACAAACGATCTAACAAATACAAGAATGTTCGTGATATTTTCATGCGCACGGTTTATTTCGATTTCAACAAAAAACTGTGCATCATGTCTTCCTCCGTTTTACTTCATTCAGACTAAAGAGAACCTCATCTCCCGCATGATACATAACAGCGTCACAGTAGAGTTTATGGAGAGCTTCGATGAGGACATCGAGTTTCCAGTTCGTCATATTAAGGTAAGCTTCCAACATGGCAATTCAACAACAACAACAACAAACAACAACAACAACGGCAAACATAAGGTGGCAAACTCGTATTGGCAAACATCAAAAGATTGGCTAACGCGCTCTTTCACACAACAAAGTGCAACAAACCTCAATGTCATTCTCAGTTGCCAACACAAGTTTGACATGTTTAGTTTGTCGTGTGAAGGCGCCTCAAAGGGGCACTGTATAGTGTTTTCATGATTATGACCAGAAGCTTGCTTTAAGCTTGATTTCTTAGTTTAAATAGGAAGAAAAAGTCGACCAAAATGATAAAAACAAAGAAATATAGCTCTAAAGAGACAGAATAACGCTTTAAATTCCATCTTGACCGCCTGTCACTAAATCAAAATTGGTGAACGGTAATCCACTTCCATCCTTGTAATTCTGTACTTTTTCACCAAACTACCGCTTCGGTTTTGCTCTATAGGATATTATTATTCAATTTAGTTATATATTTAACAAATAGATTCCATTTGGCCGTGTGTCTGTTCAGTTATAGATCACAGATGACGTCAAAATGTGGTAAGAACAAAAAAGTGGCACACGAGCCGCAGACGAGTGTGTCACTGATGTTCTTACCACATTTTGACGTCTTCTGTGATCTATAACTGAACAGACACACGGCAAAATGGAATCTATTTGTTTTATACAATGAACAGAAAAGTAAAAAGAGTAAAATTTCGAACTTGCCTCGTAGCGCTCGGCTGTTCGAAGATTTGTTCCAGTTTAGGTATTTTTCGAGGCCGAGAACACTTTTCGTCTTGGTTTCTTCTTTTTCTTGCTCGTAAAAAGATCCTGCTAAACATTTTTCGAGGCTTTCACTTGCTCAATCCAGAATAATCTCGCAAACATTTTCAAAACTGCGCGTCATGTTGGACAAAACGAAGCAAACAATTTTTTTATGACGTCAGCCGTGCGTCTGTACTCTGATAGATCATAGGCAACGACCAATCACAGAGCGCGTAGTATTCAGTACATTGTATAATTGGTGATATTTGGCGATATAACATAGAAATTGAGTAAATACAATTTTGTTATTTCGGCGGGACAGTATCCCTTTAATGGCGACGAACCATGAGAAAACGTATACATTTTCTATTATTTTCTTTCTAACTTTATTGTCGATGTTGTTGTTGTTTCTGTTTTTGTTCTTGTTGACCCGGTATTGTTGTTCTTATGACTAGTTGTTTACGGTTTGCAAGGGTTATATAATAAAATAAAACCCTGTTATTTATAATAGATACAACCACACATCACTTCTGAGAATTTCAAAGAATAAAGCTAGCTTTTGCATCTCAAGTTGTCTTACCAATTGCGCACTCAAAGGAGCTATATCATGGGGATTTGGACATTTTTGTGTCAAAACTGCCCCAAATTAAAACTAAGTACCTTTATCATAATCGAAATGCTTTTTTACCACAATTGCCGGTAATCTCGCAATCTGATTGGTCGATGCGGGTGGTAAATAAGAGTGCAGATAACGGTGCTGACGCTAACATCACGCAATTTATATATATTGTGGTAAAAAAAAAAACAGATTTCCACCAGTTTTCCGTGGTGTGGACTCTTATTTAAAATTTGTTGCTGACCATGTGATGACGTAAATCGTGGTAAATAAGAGTCCACACCACGGAAAACCGGTGGAAATTTGCTAAATAGAACACTAAGAGGAATATATCAAATGAATTTTATGAGAGAAAATAAACCGTATCATATTCAGAGTTTAAGCGAATTTTCCAAAACACATGGCGCTAAACTTGAAAAAATTGGTCCAATTTTTTCAAGTTCAAATCCATTTCCATCTGGCCCATCTGAAGCCCAAGACATTTATTTTTACTCTTAGAGCACTAATAGAGTAATTTTCAACAAGACTGGGCCATTGCTTTTGGGTTTCCATTGACATAAATAAGTCTTTTTGGCTTTTAAAAAAAAAATGAAAATGGTTACATAGCCCCTTTGAGCTCACTCGCAGGAATTTTTTTTGTCTTAATTGGCAAATATGTACTCTTTTAGGAAAAACGCTTTGCTTCAGAAGTATTTCAATTTGCCATCTTCAAGGGCGCAGTTTTTGCGGACACATTCTAGTTTTCCAGAACACCTTGATACCTTTACCTCTCCTGAAAGGTGACAGTAAGTCGCTGTGTTTAGCAGAAATACGTTTGGTGTCTTACGAATCTAAACTGATGTTTCAGCGTACCGGTATTCTGATTCTGATTTCAAAATGACCAGAAACATGCGCTCTATCAAGGTGGCTTGGCTATTTTGCAGAGCAAAGATGTCAGAATAATCATTGGTCTGATGTATGAGGACAAGTTCATTAAAGTAGCATGTGAGGTAATTCATGTGTTCACATGGTTTGTCACTTAAGCTAGTTCACAACGGCAAGCACATTTTAGTCTTAGCAGTATTTTCCCCTTATCAAATTCATATTGACAAAATATCGAACCATGCACAGTTGCACATAAACGTACAACTAGTAAATAAATAGCTTTTAATTAAAACCATAACTACCCAGTGGCTTTCGATTCTTCAGTTTCATGGATTTCCAACACCGTTAATTGGACCCACATTATCCAACCCAAGTCGGGTCTGGCACTGTAAAGGTTATTTTAAAGAACTAGGTTAGTAAACTTGCTTTAATGCACTACGAAACCTATAACCTACCTAACCTATGATGAAAAAATACTTTTTTCAAATTTTTGGTACTTTTTTAAGTTAACTTTTTCATTGTTCATTGTTTGGACATTTGTGTTCAAATATTATGCCTACGTAACCTAGTCGATGATTCTAAACTAAGTAATCTTTTCCACTATCATTGCCTTAAGAAGTAAGAGTATAAACTAAGTAAGTCAGAGACAATGTTTTGAATAAAGCAAAAGAAAGGGAAAGAACCCTCGACCGGAATATTATACCATACTGATCTCGATCGGTACGAAAGCTAGGTCACCGTGTCTTTCCCAGGCTTTTAAGCAGGGTATCTATGGCAGAAAGTACGTGTGGATAGTACCAGGTTGGTACAGTGAAAGATGGTGGGAGAATACTGGCGACACTTCATGCACCAAAGACCAAGTTAAGAAAGCGGCTGGCAACTACCTTGCTACAAGACCTCTTCCGCTTGGCGGATCCAGAACTTTTACTATTGCCGGAAAGGTAACTGACGGTATAGCTTTGCGTTATTAAGTCATGTGTGTTCTGCAACTTCAAAAATAATCCTGAAGTTATTTTCATTTGCATAGTTTATTTGGATTCAAAGGTTTGTTATTGACACATAGTGTCAACGCTTACTTTTTTGGCGAGCAGATTTTGAAGTTCACGATGTTTCGTCTTCTTCTTGTGTGATGGTATTGATTGGTTGCTCATAAAACGCCAAGTTGTAGAACAATCCAAACAGCAAGGATACGATCGTGATTTTAACAACTATCTAAAGGGGGACTTAGTAAACAAAGTCCAGGCTTACAAAATGTCTCAAGATTTAATGGCTCTCAAATATGAACACCGATATTGCTTCTTCTGTTTTGTGGCAATATTACAAATAAAGGTTATTTCGTGCAAAAAGCATGCGTGAATATAGTCTGATAGATAACCGGATAATACCTTTATGTTTTTAGACTGCCACTGAACTTAAAAACGAACTCGTGGAGAAAGGCAAGAGAAAAAATTATCCCATTAATGGGTTCTCGTCTTTCGCGTATGACGCAATATGGAGCATTGCTCTCACTCTGCACCAGTCTTCCCGCATTCTAGAAGCTCGAAACAAGAGCTTGTTAAATGTGACGTATGGAGACAGTGAAGCCGCTGATCTGTTCATAAGGGTGCTTCGCAATTTGACTTTCCTTGGCATGTCAGTAAGTATATATTTATTAAAAGTATATATCTAATGGCAAATTAGTTACGATTTACACTTTTCGTTATGTCTGTAATATGTCTTTGTTTATCAAGGGTTTTCTCTTTTTATGAGATCCATTAATGTAGGCAGTCACATAAAATGCTATTTAAATGTTAAAGCTTTACTCGACGTCTTTAAAATGCGTTTTCTAGTCCACCTGAGTACGTCATAAGTAAATGTGATGGAATGCTATCCTTTTGCACTGATTTTCCCCACGATATCTTAGCAGCCATATAGACTTCACTGATAAATTTCATTCCAACACAAAGTTATAGAAACTGAAGTTTTGTTCTCCTCAAGGATTTGTCTTTATTTCTTTCAGGGAACTGTAACGTTTGACAAAAGCGGAGATCGAGAAACTACGATAGAAATTTTACAGCAACAAGGTTTGAGAGATTCTACTTTAGTTCTTGTTCAGATAAGCAGTTGCAGATACCAAACAGTATTTTTCTGGTCTGTTTGATTAAATTTATAGGCGATGAGATGATGGTGGTTGGATTTTGCGACAAGTCTTCACCAAACTTAAATGAATCGCTTCTTAAATGGGAAGGTAAGTAGAGAGTGCATGTCAAAGCAGGAATGCAAGAGGGTTATCAAAAGGCGCTTTGCAGCTATGGGGCCATGTTACCTTCCTTACACTAAGTTATGACATATAGCTTAAAGACTATCAGAAATTGCCAAATCTCAGTCCCCTGGTATTTAAGAGTAAGCTTTTACGAGGTTATGGATATTTTCCCATGCATGTTTTTACAATTTTTAAATATTGAAACCGTCACGAAAGCAATCCTTAGTTTCACGGAAATCAGGTCGCTGAATACTCCGTATCAGTTTCACTAGTTCCTTGAAAGGTACAGTTTTCAGGGCTACAGTCCGTATTTAATTATTTGGCAGTCTGCCGAGAGACAAGTATTCTTATCATCTTTCATGCAGTGTATCTGTTCGGAATTCAAGATTTTGACAGCAATACATCTATTCTCAAGCTAACAGGCTTAAGAATTATTTTATTAATCAGACTTAACTTGAAGATGCAATTGTTCAGTGAAAAACTTACATACTTACTTTTTGTTTTATTTTGTATTATCAGGTAAACGTCCGACTGATGGACTAATTAACAAGACTGTGGCTTACCGAGCGTCCTACGAACAAACAATCGTATCACTGCTTTTATCTTTTGCCGGAATATTGTTTTCAGTTGTATGCCTGATTGTAAACATTGCTTACAGAAAACATAGGTTAGTAAGTTTTTTACAGAGAGACCACCGTTTTCCATGTACTGTACAACAAGAAATGGCAGACGGCAAGCTCATGATATTTCCCGTTTCAATTTACGTGTTGCTTAATCTCTCTAGCGTCTTGCTTAGTACCTCTGGCACCAGATACCCATATAGGGTCGAAAGCCTCTCCACCCTCACTTATTACGCTGTCAATTTTGTATTACAGTCTAACATCTCCGGCCACCTTGGGACATAATTTCCTAGCTGTTGAACAGAGGTATCCGTATGGGGAGGCTTTGAATAAGCCGAGGGTTTATGTACATGAATCACAAGCTAAGTTGGGACAAGAAGGGGGAGGTGACCGCTAAAGAATGCATGACTGCATTTTGCGTTATTTCGTTCGGCAAGAAGTCGAAGCGTCACTCTTCCCAATGCCCTCTTGTTCATGTTCAAGAAGAACGTTAACTGGAATCTAGGCAACTTAACCATTATTCAGCTTCAAAAGACTTGGCAGGAACATGCAACACAACAGCTTGCGCCAATTACTGTGGGCCCATGTCTGTGGTTTTAATTAGTTTATTTTCGCACTAGGATTATCAGGATGTCGTCACCACATTTCAATTCCATTACCGCCATTGGTGGTTTGCTGTGCTATACTCACGTCTTATTGGCGGCCTTCAACAATACAAGAATCTACGCTGGTGAAAGCAGAAGTCTTTGTCTTGTAAGCAGCGATCTTATGAGTGTTGATTATGGTTCCTTATTTTTCGAAAGTCATTTGATCAAAATTTGCACCTTTTTCTCCAGTTCGAGTCAACAACAGCAATAGCTCTTAGTGGCCCTGTTTAAAAGAAGTAGCCGAGTAGAAACGAAGAAACTGCACAAGAAAAAAAAAACTGTATGATGTAAGGCAACAACTAGAGGAGTCAATTTAAAAAAAAAATTAAACTAAACAGTAATAACTAATTATTATTATGATATTAATAATAATAATAATAACAATGATAATGATAATAATAACTTTATCGGGTAAAAAAGACACAATTACTGGCATCCCTGTAGTTATATTGTGGCTCATAGAATAACTTACTTAACCCTATTCAGACTGGGCTTTTTTAGGCAATCTGTGAATGGGGGGGGGGGCTCCTCGGACCCCCCCCCCCCTCTTTATCTCTGGAACCAGTAAGGCTAGGACCATGAAATTTTCACACAATGTTCACCTCCATACAAGGAAACCTCACACCCAGTTTTGACCTGCCACACCCAATTATGACGTCACAATGACGTCATTTTTTGTTTTTCCGACGTTTCTTTGATATTTTTCCATCCAGATACTTAAAATATCAAATATAACTGTAAAATCATCTCTTTAATATTAAAACATAATAAATACAAACAAGGACACACTTGTAAAGCGAGAAAAGGCAATTAAATGCGATAAAACTATAATTTTGAAATTATTGTCCGCCATCTTGGATCCGCCATCTTGGATCCGCCATCTTGGATTTTCTTTTTTTTTGTTTAAATTAAAATTTAAAAAATATCTAAAAGAGAAAAGGATCAGAATGTATAAAACACGCATCAAACTAATGTCTATTATCCAAACAATGAACTTAGAAACGTTATTTAATAAATAATACAAAATGTTTGTCTATAAGAAAAAGAGAGCAAAATTTACCTACCCCTCCCCCCCAAATATTTAATGTTAAAAATTTTTGATGTCTTTCAAGAACTAGTCCCAAGAAAAAACTATTCTAACAAGAAAATGTGCTATAAGTCAAAGAACAAGATCTTAAAATAAAAAATTCACCATATTTTAATATTTTGAAAACCTATGTGTCAAAAACCAGTTGCCATGGCAACATGGTTAATTACACTGACATATTATGGATACCAAAATGTCCCTAGATAAATTCTAGGAAAAGTCAGAAAATTTCAGCCTCATAGCTATTTCGGTGTAAGAGTTATCACAATTTTACTGGAGGGGGGGTTCGAAAAGCCCCCCCCCCCCCCCCCCCCCCAGTCTGAATAGGGTTAAGAGATCAGCTAAAAATCTAGTTTTCTAAAACTAGTAGCTAATCATAAATATTATAATACGCTAAATACCTAACTTAAGAAATAAGCTAAAAAGATCTGATTTTCTAAAACTAGGAGCATAGTCATAAATATTATTACACAAGCTTAAATGTTCTTGATATTCGACGTATTCTTGCACTAACAAAGTCTTTCAACAGGTATTTTTTCCAAACAAATTTCTATCAATGGTAACTAAGGGCGCGTTTTTTGGGGATATATTCTGGCCATTCTGAAATCAGAATACGCTAACAAAACTATGTTGGTTACATTCTCGCACACCAAAATTTTTCCAGTACACATAGTCAAAGTAGCGACTTCTTTCCATAATTTACGAGAGGAATAAGTGCAATATTTTGAGGTATTCTGTTTTTGGAATGGGCAGAATATGTCCAACAGAAACGCGCCCTAATTCATATTTGGTATTTTGTATTTTCTACAAAAACGTTTCTCAATTAGGTGTATCTGAGAAAAAAACGGTTGTTTTTATTCATTGCATAACTGCTTTAATTACCTTTATTTCTCTCCTTCTGTTTCAGATCCGTGCGTATCTCATAGTTACCGGCTTCACATTTGTCTTTGGAGGAATGTTCGCGAAGACATGGCGAGTGTACAAGATCTTCACAAACAGGCGTCTCAAACGCGAAGTAAGAAACCAGTCGTAGTGTTTGTTTGTGTTTCTTTTGGTTTTTCCTTATTCTAATTTTTGTTATCATCTATCCTCTATAGCGTAGAGATTGGACAAAAGATAAGATACAACGGGCTGAAACATCGACCCGATACTAAGCGTGAGGGGGAACCAGAAAAACGTGATACGTCCCAGCTAGAAATATGTTAACCAATTTTAACACATTTGCAGTATAGGATCCAGACTTCTTTAAACCAGGCTCTTCGGGACATATTTTCATTGAAAAATAGGAATGGGCCTTTATCACGCCCCGCCATTTTGTATAAAAACAAAAGATTTACCCCCCAAGCCTCGCAGTGAAAAAGTTGAGAACGAGGTAAAGCAGGGGAAAACAAAGCATTTTATTCTCCTGGGAATCAACATGGCCACGTGTGATAAAGGCCCATGAGGGGAAGGGGTGGGCTCCTTCCCCTTTATCTTCCGGCTACTAGCTTCTCTTACATTTGCAAGTTTATTTTATTTTTTTTATTTAATTTTCACAGGCACGCATACACACACGTTAAATACATTTATTAGTTATGACACCTTATAGAAAATATTTTACAGTTTTCTTCCAAACTATATATCATATACATTATATTGTCCATTTCAAAAAAAGTTTGTAGCTAATTGAAACACCAAAATTATTAAAAATTTACAAGTGCAGATACATATCAATATATGGTAAGGGGGGGGGGGGGGGGGAAATAAATAAATAAATAAATAAATGGACTGTTGTCCATGGCCACCAAACTCACATAGGAAGGAAAAACTACAGATTACTGTCGCGAGTAAAGGCTCCCCACTTCCTGTTGAATTTATTTAGGGTCCCATTTTTAAGAGCATAACGCTTCTCAACATTCAAACATAAGTGAATATTCCGATTATAAAGTTCTCGGGATGGGATAGAGTGCATCGCTTTAGACCAATATATGTGGTATCTAGCAATGAGGAGAGCGTGGTGAAAGACGAGGTTTGAAGTATTTTCAACTAAGCCCTACATTTGCAAGTTAGATCTCCATTCTGTTTACTGACTCTAAATGATAATATTAAGCGAACACATTGAAAGTGAATTTTACTTTTGAGACCCAACGCTAGTTACCGTGCTTAATTAATTAGTTATATCATAAATCGCTTAGTAATACATACTTTTACTCGGGATGGTGTTGTCTCGGTTGTTTCAGTATTAGTCGCACGAACGTAGATCCAGCTGGACACGGCTGGGTTTGACGGTCTTCCGCGTCTGTCGTCGTACTCATGACAAGGGATCCAATGAACGCGTCCAAAATGGCAACAATACCAATCGGTCAGTATTTTGTTGTGTCTTACAGATTGGTGGATTAACCTCGGCGAGACTAATGATGAAAATCCTTTGTTTTTTACTCCTTGATATCGTGGTGATGGTTTGCTGGGAGCTCGTTGATCCTTTGAAGTCAGAAGTCAAAGAAATCTCGACAGAGGTAGGATAATACAAACACATTGATCTTCAAGTCAAACTCTTGAAATTTTAAGGCTATGTACGATATTGGCTGAGATAGATTTAATGATCTATTCTATTTATTAACTATTTTCTTCAAACGCCAAAATTTTGAATCTCATCGTCTCATTTTAGTCGGGTTCCTAATTACATAAAAAGCAATAACCACATTCTATTATGAAACTTAGGAAGTTTAGTTTTTTACTTTCAATACCTCAACATTTTCACCAGTAAAATATTAAAATGTAATTCCTTACTTCCCTTCATTTAGTTTTCTGCCCATTTTAATTCTTAGGTACTTCCAGATAATTCAGACATAGAAGTCCATACCATAACTTATCAATGTCACTCGAAGTATTTCACGACCTGGATGCTGGGAATAATCGCCTACAAAGGGATACTTCTTCTTTTTGGCGTATTTCTCGCCTGGGAAACGAGAAATGTTCATTATGCAGAGCTAAATGACTCCAGAAACATTGGTTTAGCTGTGTATAACATCTTAGTGTTTTCCGGACTCTCCATCACGGCTGAATTTGTTCTGAACGAACAGGCTTTTATGACCAAAAGAATCTTCAACAATTCATTGATTTATTTGTGTACATCCATGGTGCTTGCATTGGTTTTCATTCCTAAGGTATTTTGACAAATAAATTATAATTTAGTTAAAGTCACGACAGTTAAAGAATTAGTACTGGAAAACTTTTACGTAAAAGCTCGAGCATGGCGCTTTTTGCTGCAATGTGCACGTGATAAACGAAACAGCAGGAGAAAATCTAATGTGTTGAATCAAGAAGGTGATAAATAGTTAAACAATATTCCGATAATATAATAATGTTTTGGGTAAAAAATGATAACTTAGAGTGTTTTAAGGAGGAAGTATCACGAGTATTTGGTGTCATTTAGAAAACAAAAAATGTTTTTGTATGAATAGAAACCGAAAAATAAAGGTCTAGTGGTGTTATAAATTTAATTTCCCACATTTGCGTCTCCAAAATGGACTAGAACAGACCATTATTTGTTCACCTTTCAAGAATTGGTTGAGTTCGCTCTCTTGGTGTTTTAGTATTATTTTGTAAATAAGTAAAGATATTGTAGCATGGCTTTGACCAAAAAAAAACAACAACAAAATTCCCGTGATAATTCAGTCCCCTGTAATGGCGTGCATTTCTCAAAAGCCCGAAAAGCTCTGTTATGTGCAGAAACTTTACCAACAAAAACTCTGCGCTGGTTTGCAGGATAAAACTTCATCGCCACTCGAGAGAAATTGAATTTTAAAAATAGCTTTCGGGCCCGAAAAGCCTTTGGGAGTTTTGAGAAACGCACGGCTGGCCATATTTTTAATGCACTAATATAGTCATTGTTAACATAACTGGACCATTATGCTTAGATTTTCTTTGATACAAACGTGTATTTTGGCTTTTAAAAGTGAAACTAAAAATCGTGACAGCCACTTTTTACTACTGATTAATTGGTGAACTGTGATCTATTTTTAGATGGTGAGCATTACACGAAAGACACAAGTGCAACCGATAGAAAGTCGAGACCAAGAACTATCTCGTCAAAGCTCTCTTAGAAACGCAAACTTTGAGGCATCTAGTTTTGGAGTCTCACAAATCGAGTAATGTCTTCGTAGCGTCATGTTAAAGATCCAGTGAGAAGAAATTCCAGCAGTAACAAGACATCCGCAGGTCCCGTTACGAATAACAGCAGATATCTTCAGTTTTGTAGCTACCGTTGGAGACAAATAAAACAAACAAAAAAGGTTTGCAAACTTCCGGCTAACAAATTTGCTCTGACACCATCGATAGCACAGTGTATGTCTACGCGCACATGCGCAGCAGACACAAAAATACGACAATTCGACAACCGAACAACATTTGCAAAATCATTCAAGTCGCGACGTGAAGCCGCAAACAACAGAAGACTAGAAAACAAACCCCAAGGCTCTTCACAGACCGCGTATTCACGTAACTAGTCACGTCTTTGTGATACATTCGTAAAACTGGAAAAAACTGTAGCGGTAGCGTCGTGTTGAAGGTCCAGTGAAGAAATTCTAGCCGTGACAGGAAATCCTGGTTTCCTTGCGAAGAATAACTATAACAGAAGATATCTTCAATTTCGTAGCTATACAGTTGCAGAAAAATGGGACAAATAAAAAACGAAAATTCCAGGACAACCGAACACCATTTGCAAAATTACTCGAATTGCGATGTAAAGCCACAGACAACGCAAGACTGGAAAACAACGTCTAGGGCACTCCACAGAGACCTTAAACATAAAAACAAGAATACCGCCTGATCCACGTACTTACTGGTGAAGTCTTTATGGACATGCGTAAAACTGGAAAAAACCTGGTACTGTTACATGATTTTAAGGTGGCTCCATATAGTTTTTTGGTGCGCGAGGCATGGGCACGAAAATGGCGCGAGCGCGCGTTTGTTTATTTTGATGAAGTCACGAAAATACTAGGTTTTTACAGTAACTAAAACGTTTATTGCGCGCATTCCACACGGTAATTTTTTATAAAATTTGACAGATTCGTAGGATTTTCTTTGTTCTCGATCACAAAAAAAAAGGCAACTGTCTTACAATTTTTGCACATACACAAACCCAATAAACGTAAAAAAACGAAAAGTGAGTAAATTGCTGAAAATTATGTACCGATTTTTTTTATGGCTTTGTTAGATTATACTTACTGAATGTTTCTTTTGTTTCACCAAAAATCGTGAATATTTACCGTGTAAAAACCGAGAAAATCCGTTGAGAGGTTTGCTAGCCTTTAACAACAAGCCCAACAATTCAATCATTGGTTGCCATGGTAACGAGACAAGACTGCCAAATTAGACTTATCCATAAACGAGAAAGCTTAACCTACATGTATGTGTATATTATGCCTAGTATCGCGAAACAAAACTCTCGAAAGACAGCAATAAGACTGACCAATAACTATAGGGAGCCACCTTAATATGACTGTTGTATCGATATAAATTCATCCCGGTTCTCTGCTGTGGCTAGTTCTAGATCAGTATTTGTTTACATGACATTGCTCCAATATCCGATGTCAATATAAGTTATACTGTAAGTTGGATAAAGAACTATTCGGCCGAAAAGTAAATTTGTAAGTAAAATATGAAAACGGAGGCAGTAACATAAAGTCATACATTTTATTATATACTTATAAAAGCATAACAAAGTACAATAGGTCTAAAATAATATTAATTATTAATCTGATTAGATGCAATTTAAATTTGTTCAACTGGATTTGTATATTGTCCGACGTTTTGTGACAATTATTTAAACATATATATTTATTTATTTATTTATTACAGCTTCACTCCACTAAATTACAAATAGATAATAAGTTAAATTAATCACTACTATAAAGAAAACTTGTGGAGAAGGGGACAGCCAAAAGCGCTAATGCACCATACCAGGGATACCCCCACTAATTAAGGTGTAAGATAAATATACAAATATAAAATAAGTGTTCAGCTGAGTGTTCTAATTATCCTTAATAAAACTTAAAACATTCTTTTTGAAAGCTACAATACTATTTAAATATCTCATATGATTAGGCAAACTCTCATATGATTAGGCAAACTATTCCATTCATTAACAATACGGTCAAAAACGCTATATTTAAAACCATTAGTTCTACTAAAATTTGGAGCAAGGTCCTGTGTGTCATTTTTCCTCAAGTTATAACCTGTGTTTCTGTCCTTACAAAATATGAGCTTGCTTGAAATATCTATATGATAATGTCGATTAATTACATTAAACAAAAATGTAACATCTCTAATGAACCTCCTATTAAATTATGACAACAATTTTAACTTAGATAATCTAGTATAATAGTCATCATCCGACTTGGTAATCCATCTGGTGGCTCTTTGCTGAACAGCCTCCAATTTATCAATGTTACGTTTGGTATGAGGGATCCACGTTTCGCATGAATATTCTAATAAAGGTCTCACAATGTCCTTCAAGTCCCTACAAGTCCTTTTGATCAACACTAACACCCTATTAGCCTTAGCAGCTATTTTATCTACATGTTGATTCCATGAGAGATCACTAGCAATAAACAATTCTAAATCTTTATACACATTAACACTTTCCAAAGGTTGACCTTCGATATTATATTCCCCAACTAAAGGTGACTTTTTTCTAGTTATTCGCATGATTTTACATTTCGATCTTAGTATTAATTGTCATCTTATTCATCTTACACCATTGTGATATTTATCTATGTCACTTTGAAAAAAAGAGAGATCTTCTCGAGTATTAATAACCCTCTACATTTTACTGTCATCAGCATACAAAGCAATTGAACTGTTGTTATATGTTATATTTGAATAAAATGAGCTATCAATATAACTAATTATTGATCAAACAGAATGATTAAGAGCCAATGTCTGAAATTTTCGAAAATCGGGCGTCACTCACAAAATTTCGGATTTCTTCATATTTTGCCCAAATAATCTCTATAGTGAAGTATTTACAAAAATAACATTAAAAATTGTAACGGCGTTTTATTTTTTTCGAAAACGGGCAAAGTTTGAAAAACGGCAAATCGGCGGCCTTTCAGTTGTGAAACTGGCGAAAAATTACACATTTTCATCTCGCTCGTACAGAAAAACGCGATGCCATACATAAATAAAATGTGGCCACAACATAAACACGCTCTTGTTCTTCACACTACTGTTATTTACTTTGGATTAGCAGTTGAAATAAGAATATTTCGGCCGTTAGAAGAAACATGATTTCTTCCATTTTAAAAATTAGCAAATTTGAACCAATTTCAACGCCGTGGAAACCCAATTGGTACGTTGAGTTTGAAAACAAAATTAAGACAGTCTTGAAGCACAACTTCTGCTGTTTACTGTGGTGAAATATTTCTGGCGGCACTTTAAAAGTGCCCCGTCGAGAGACCAAAATGTGAAGGGTAGTTTGACACCAGGAGAACTTGTGACACGAACCTGAGCGCCGACATTACGCACAAAATGTTTATCGCTAAAAATAGTTCCTGAGATAGAGCCTTTTTCAGAATCGTAAAGACTTCAGAAGAACTTCATCTATCCTTTGCTAACTTAAAATGATATCTTTTAAGCAGTTTGTTGGGATACGGAGTGGAGACACGAACATCATGTTGTGCGACCTTACAAATAACAGCGATCAACACTTACCCGCTTTTTCATCAGAAAATTAAACTGACCCGAACCTTGAATTGCGTTTATAATAAAGACAATCCTGAACTCCGATCCATTATATTGCTGAGATCATATCATAGCGTTATTTACTTCAAATTTGTTAAAACAACAGTCGGAAGTTTCAGTTCGGAAGTTTCCCACAATGTGTTGCAAAGAGATTGCGTGACGCGTAGCACGCTGGAATTTGTTGCGTGCTTATGGTATCGGTCACGGAAAGAACATTGCCGTGGAAAAGGTTTCAGGTCAGTGTCATTTAAGCCCCATTTACACGAGCAATTTTTCCTTGACAAGTTTACTTGCCAATTTTTATTGCTTGTGTAGATGATTAACAAGTTTTCCTTTACAATTTTCCGTTGTCAAGGAAAAGCTAGCATGCCAGCTTTTCCTTGACAAGGAAAAATTGTCCACTATTCTCCATCTACACGAGCAATTTTTCCTTGTCAAGGAAAACTTGTCAAGGAAAAATTGCTCGTGTAAATGGGACTTTATAAAGTGGGCTGGGGGTCCTTTAGTTGTAGAACTTGAGGCTCTAGTGGGGTCCGAGTGCATGCCTTCTATATTGATTTTTGACGTCGGGAGGCTCGAAAGTGCTTTTTACATCATTCAATACAAGATATTTTCGAAAACAAAAGTGAAATTCAAAGATATTTTTTTCTTTTTAGCCACTATTGCACCCGCTTTCCGTTAATAGTTCATCAGAAAATTTAACTAACCCGAACCTTGAATTGCGTTTATGATAAAGCCAATCATGCACTCCATTGTTGTAAATAAATTCCTGCACAGCAAAAGTAGAGAAAAAAAATCGTTCACTGCGAGAGAAAGAAAAGTATGGAATAATCTAGAAAAAAATTCTTGCACAGCCTCAAGGCAGAAAACAAATCATGCATCACACAAGGCTTCTTCAATCTTCTTACAAGAGAAAATAAAACTGTAAAAGTGGTTAGCAATCTTGCATTACATTGGCCCTTCATTTTCTAGCTTTACAAGGGCAACTATCCTCAAAATCTTCAAGGAGGGCCATCGATGGCGCTTTTTTCTTCACTGCCGGGCACGGGCACGACGCATTTCTTTTGTAACTACATCCGGGTCGACCTTCCTGTCTGTGGATTGACCAATAGTAAATTTAGCTTCCAGGTAGGCTTTCTGCTTTTCATTGAATTGGTAGCAAGGGCTGTTCCATTTCCTTTAGCGCCCAGCCCGCCTTGAGGCTTTGGCCTTTGTTTGAGCTGCTAACTGAGCTTGAAAGAAAGGAAGAAGTGCAACGCTTTCGCTGAGGAGGGTGGCGTACTGTTGTTTGGCCAGGTTCATTAGGGTGTGCCTCTCCGGTGACCTGGAGCAGGCTTCTAATGACAGATGGCGTTACAGGTCGGACGGCCGTTGAAACACTTTGATGCAGCCCCCGGGAGGTACTAGCCTGCGAGCAAGGCTCTCATTCTTAGGGGTTGGGAGGAAGGGGTTCGGGGGGCCTCCTCCCCTCCCAAACCGCGAACCCGGTCCCGACCCCGAGAGCTTGCTCGCAGGCTAGGGGGGTACTCGGATATGTCTTGGCTGGGTATGTGCCGCCCGGGTCTCCAAATCAGACCCCGTTTTAGAAAGAATTTGCACTCAAAATGTTACCCCATTCTAAAAATAAGTCAATTTTTAACACTCTGATTCTAGAAAAATGATACAGAAAATGATATGCGATCTCGGATGGCAGAGCCTCGAAGCTCGCTGGGCTGTCAGCCGCCTATCCCTGATTGTCCACGGCCTTGTGGACGTTGAAAGTCAGATTCTGGTTAGGAGTACAAATGGGCGTGTAACTAGACAATCCCAAGGTCAACACCACTTCTGGAATATCCTGCCCAGTATTTAATTTAGATTTCGTAGAAATTGCGTAACTTTCAATAGCCCATTTTTTAAAAAGTTATTTCTTTGTTTGTTCGACTTATACATCAAAATACGACAATTCTGCTTCCACACAAATCAGCAACATAATTGCTTTGATTTCAAACAGAAGATAAAGACGATAAAGTCACGATCTACAATTTCTTTATTCACCATCTTATGAAGCTTTCGTGCGTTCGAAATATTATACCTCGTTCTAGGAAATGTCTCTAAAATGGATACCCGTTCGTTCTAGACCAGGAGTCCCAAAATTACGACCCCGTTAGGCGGCACATACCCGTATAGGTATTTTTGGGAAGTACCCCCCTCCCCCACCTCCCCGGGATGCAGCCTTCCTGTGGGTATGAAAATACATTGGATGTTGGACGTTCAGGACTGTTTTCCTTGTCATCGGACGTGGCTGTTGAGACTGTAACTTGCGGTGGAGATGTGACAGAAACAGCTTTAAACCCACCAGCCGAAAACAGAACTGACAGCCAGCTGTAGCTCACATATGTAATAGTATCACTATTCTCAGATACTTTTGCTTGCTTTTGAGACGTCAATATAAAGTCGTATTGACGTCTCAAAAACCTAGACAAAACTAATTTCGATTTTAAGGCGCGCGTTAATACTGCATTATATTGACGGCGTTGGAAGAAAATATATTCCGTACTGGGCTCCGTCCCCGGGGCTCCGCCGCTTCGCGACTCCGCCCAATACGGAATATATTTTCTCCCAACTAGCCGTCAATATAATGCAGTATTGCAATTGACACCTCAAAATCGAAATAAATTAGTTTATAAGAGTATTGAAAACATAACTTCGTAGCAGAATAAAGGCGGTGTGTTATCGCAAAAGAGCCGGCAAGGGGCGTAGTGAAAGGGTGACCCCCCCCCCCCCCCCCCCCCATAAATGACTTGTATATTTATCTACCAAATTTACCTGAAAGACGATTTGAACATTAATTAAAATTGTACCAAAACGAAGGAAACAGACTTTATACATTTATACATTTCCAAAAACGGACGTTACTCCTGTGACTTTTCCACGGCAATTAATGTTCTTTCCTTGACCGATACCATAAGCACGCAGCAAATTCCAGTGTGCTACGCGTCACGCAATCTCTTTGCAACACATTGTGGGAAACTTCCGAACTGTCATATAGCGACTGTTGTTTTAACAAATTTGGAGTAAATAACGCTATGATATGATCTACAAGGCTCAGATATTCCAAACACAGCAACATAATGGATCGGAGTGCAGGATTGTCTTTATTATAAACGCAATTCAAGGTTCGGGTCAGTTTAAAGCGGGTAAGTGTTGATCGCTGTTATTTGTAAGGTCGCACAACATGATCGATGTTCGTGTCTCTACTCCGTATCCCAACAAACTGCTTAAAAGATATCATTTTAAGTTAGCAAAGGATAGATAAAGTTCTTCTGAAGTCTTTACGATTCTGAAAAAGGCTCTATCTCAAAGGAACTATTTTTAACGATAAACATTTGATGCGTAGTGGCGGCGCTCAGGTTCGTGTCACAAGTTCTCCTGGTGTCAAACTACCCTTCACATTTTGGTCTCGACGGGGCACTTTTAAAGTGCCGCCAGAAATATTTCACCACAGTAAACAACAGAAGTTGTGCTTCAAGACCGTCTTAATTTTGTTTTCAAACTCAACGTACCAATTGGGTTTCCACGGCGTTGAAATTGGTTCAAATTTGCTAATTTTTAAAATGGAAGAAATCATGTTTCTTCTAACGGCCGAAATATTCTTATTTCAACTGCTAATCCAAAGTAAATAACAGTAGTGTGAAGAACAAGAGCGTGTTTATGTTGTGGCCACATTTTATTTATGTATGGCATCGCGTTTTTCTGTACGAGCGAGATGAAAATGTGTAATTTTTCGCCAGTTCCACAACTGAAAGACCGCCGATTTGCCGTTTTTTAAACTTTGCCCGTTTTCGAAAAAAATAAAACGCCGTTACAATTTTTAAAGTTATTTTTGAAAATACTTTACTATAGAGATTATTTGGGCAAAATATGAAGAAATCCGAAATTTTGTGAGTGACGCCCGATTTTCGAAAATTTCAGACATTGGCTCTTAAATATTTAATCTACATTCTACTACGGATCGCGTGTACGGATCGCGACGAAAAACAGAAATCAGACCAGAAATCTCTTGTGAAATATCGTATACACTCTTAGCTCAAGGGCAACTCAGCATGATGTTTTCAAGTTACAAATTTTAAAGACAATGAGTTTGTCTTATTTCTTATCAAAACCAATTTGATCACAAAAGACGATGAAAAAAAAATGCTGTACCAAAGTTGACAGGTAAGGTGGATGAAACGTCTTTGAGAATCTTTTTCAGTGGCAGAGAACAGGGGAGAAAATAGGCAACTTGTGTCGCTGAATGCACTTCCTTGCCTAACAATATACACGTTAGCATTGGTGTCATTCAAAATAATGGCTTACTTTCTGAACTGTTTCTGTTGTACTAACAATCCTGAATAATTAGTACCCATATAGTGATTATTACATTGTTTGGACATTCAACCCCGCCTTCCCCCGAGACAGATATCAAATCCCTCTCCGGAATTTTCAGAATCACCAGGGTTCATGCACGTGCACGTGATCGATTTACCTTGTGTGATTGGCTGAGATGCTTATGAATTACTAATGAGTTTTTG
The DNA here is from genome assembly GCA_024195265.1 of Dendrophyllia cribrosa. Taxonomy (NCBI): domain Eukaryota; kingdom Metazoa; phylum Cnidaria; class Anthozoa; order Scleractinia; family Dendrophylliidae; genus Dendrophyllia; species Dendrophyllia cribrosa. The sequence continues at coordinate 29,938,241 of JAJLRJ010000005.1, read as the reverse complement.
AACTGAAGTTTAATATATTATTATTATATATATATATGTATATATATATATATTTGCTTACTGTAATACTTGTCCCCGAAATTTGGAGTATGATTTTTTTTCTTAATGTACACAGAGACGAGATTGAACCGCTAAAGAACTTAGCTACATGAACCCATATCCTAAATATTACCGTCGTGATAGCATGTTCGCTAAGATACTCTGAACTGTTAATGATGAAGTCTTAGCTTGTGGCGCTTTCCATTTATCCCAACTGGCCGGCTGGACAAGTTAGTTCGTAAATAGAACGCGTTATTTTTAATTAATTGTTTTAGAAGTCCCTCAAATGTCGCATTGATTTCATGCGATCATTTCACGACTGAATGACTGACTTGGTCTGGCGGGGCTGTTGTAATAAATAGAAAATAATAAACGCCTTTTTAGGTGTCTATTTTTTACAAGCTAAAATATTTTTGTAAGCATCTCGAAATCGTTTCTGCGTCAAACCGTAAATTAAAGGATTGATAGCACAATTTGCTGCACCATATTAAGGCAAAAGAAGGTAAACTTGACGTTTCAGGCTGTAGTCTCCTTCAAGTGTGTCCAAAAAATAAATTCGATCGTGAAAGAACTTTTGTTACTTTGACTTCTTCGGCAAATGATTTCTGACCATCTTCGTGAAGCGTAGATTCTGCCACTTGGGCAAAAAGAGCGCGAACTTTGCGAAACACTTATTTCCAGTAGCAAATTGCTGTAACAGGATAAGTCATGGCAATTAGAACAGAGTAGGGAACAAGAATAAAGGGCTGCTCACTTCGGTCAGTTTGCCAGGATGGAAACAGAACTTCATAATCATAAATGGAATCAGAACCACCCCAGAAAACATGCACTCACTGCAATCGATAGAAGAACGAATTTTTGTGTGTAAATCTTCTGATTAATGTTCACGGATCGTACCATTCTGTAGTAATGTTAGTCACGATTAAACGCTATCTGCGTCATGTTCAGAAGCGAAAAGCTCGCTAAGTAATAAGTTAACGTTCCCTGCATCTGACAGACTGTTTCACCAAACGGCCATCGTCCGAGAATTGGGACTACAAAAGATAAGGATATACGAAGTAATGTCTACAAAAAGTCTGATACTGCCAACGCGAAGATCTAGTAATGTTGAATTTTACGAAGCGCATGAAGTCTGTAGATTGCCAAGCAGAGAAGAATGTTTCCGATTAGTGCAGGTATTGCGATGGCAAAAGCGCTAGCTAAAGTGGATTCGAGAACCGTCACCCACAGTTCTCTATTCTTTAGAGCAGCGTCCATGCTTCTTTTTCTTTCTGTTGTATTTATTATTGTGTAAAAGAGCTGATTTGACTAGCTTCTTGACAGTTTTCTCTAGTTATAAAGACTTGCCTTGTCTAAGATATCGCGGTAGATTAAGGGGTCGATTACATGGCGAATTTCAGCCCGATTAGGCGGGCTGAAATTTCAGCCCAGTTTCTTGAACAAATCTTCTTAAAACGACGTTTGCGATTACATGAAGAAAGTTTCAGCCCGGTTTTTTAAAAAAAGGGCTGGAAATTTCAGCCCCGGAAAACAGGCTGAAAAACCTCATGTAATCAGAATGAAATTTTAGCCCGAGCTGAAAAGCCAGGTCACCTGAGTAGAAAAGTGCACTTGGGCATGCGCAATGATTTGTTTTCAATGAAACATTATGGCGGCTACGGCTGTCAGCCCGGGCTGAAATTCATCATGTAATCGCAAGAAAATTCCAGCCCGCCTACCGGGCTGAAATTTCAGTCAGGCGGAAATTCGCCATGTAATCGGCCCCTAAAGGCTTATGCACTACAAATATCGCAACGATCTTCTAAACACTTTATTTGCAGTTTTTTAATGAGTGTCGTTCTTATTTTCATTTGCGCAACTCGCGAGAGTGCGATTTGCAACTGATCAAATAATTATTCTTACAAACGAAATTACCATCCACTTAGTGTGGGGAGAAGCCTTTCTTACTAAGTCGTAGAACAGAAATAGTTCTCCAATTGCCGGGGAGGAGCCTTTTTGCCATAGCTACAGAAACGAACTCGCTCCCTAGAGACCGGGAAGGAGTATTTGCAGTTTCTAAAATAATATCGTTCTTTATTTTCATTTGCGCAGCTCGCAAGAGTGCGATTTGCAACTGATCAAAAAATATATTTGCAAATACAACTTCTGGTTTTATTTTGCCAAATAGTCTACATATATATTTTTTCTCAGTATTTCTCCTGAGAATAAGATTTATCTTAGGAAACCGAGGTTAATAGAAAATTTTCCAACAACGGATCTATTCATTTTATCCTGTTTATTCTTTGTATTTCATAATTTTAACTGGATAAAGTTATATTGTTTTTCTATATTGTTCCGCCAAATTTAATAACAAACTTTTTCGTACATTTTTGTTATAATTGCTTACACAAACAATGTCAAAAGAAGCCGACCTACTCCCGAAGCAAGGTATTTCGGACGACTTTTTCCTGCCAATTCGAGGATACTAAATTCCCCGGGGGTACTCTGAATATTTTTGGGTGGTTGGTGTGCCGCTGGGACACTAAAAACCTTACCCTCAACCAGACCATGTTGAACTGCATTTTATGCCTGCCCACTATTCTTGACTAGACCATCACCAAACATTCTTGCCCCAGACTCACTGTTTGTCAGAAAGTCTATCTTCATACCACTGATCAGTGTTTCGGTAAACGATTCCATATTCCAGACCAAAACTCTCTGATTTATAGTACCCAATCGCAGGCCAAACTATAGTAGAACCTTTTTAGAGACGTCGAGGCTTGATTGGCCAATATTTTCAAGACTCGAACTCCTAAAAATGTACATTCTAATCAAGTGCAAAATGGTTTTCTTAATATTATGCAATGTACACAAACGTTTCGGTACATTTTTAAAAGCAAACAAATGTTGAGTTATATACTTTGTATGGCTCATGCTGTGTTCACATCAGGACCGAAACATGTTTACAAGTAAACATGTTTCAGCGAAACACATTTCCCGTAAACATGTTTGCAATTTCATTGTTCACATTAGTTGTTAATTTCAAAACACGATTCACGCCTGGTTCTACAATTTATGCTGTTTAAGAAGCAGGCATAAGCTCACATTAAATTTATTTTATAATTACACATAAACCAAAACCCAGACTAGAGCTCGAACTTGCTATTGCATGGAGTTTTGTTGTTTTAAAAATCTCACTTCTTCTTCGGGAACGAAGGGAAATGCAATTTTGTACAAGGAAACGACATTTGCGCTAACGTGTTTCGTCAGGCTTAGATCGAAACTACTTCGTGAGGTAGTTTCAATCACGCTCAGAATAAACATGTTTCGATCATGATTCGCGCAATGCTTCACCTGATGTGAACACGTTTCACAGAGAAACATGTTTCATTCGTGATCAGACTAAACATGTTTCACCCTAGTTTGAACACAGCGTTAGTCTATTGTTATTATTTTTAATTCTAAACTAAAATTTACGGAAATGTTGTTAGAACGTTCAGCTAAAAAGAATGGACAATCTTAAGAAAAAAGGGTGTGGTATTAAAATTCTGGCAAACAAGTTTAAATCATCAGTCTAAAATATCCAATAGGGGTCTTTGCAGATCTCTTGGGAATGATACGCGTGGCCTCTCCAGCCAACGAGAAATTGTCTTTCTCAGAGTCACCATTAATCTAACCAGCTGAGAGAAAATTGCAAAAATTATAAAGATGGAAAACAACATTGGGACAAAAACCAGCGCACAAGTAGTAATAATAGTCTTATCACGAATGGCGGCGAACATGTTTCACTGTCAAACGTGTTCACATCAGGCGGCGCATTGCGCGAATCCGAGCATGATTGTGGAAACTACCTTACGAGGTAGTTTCGATCTAAGCCAGACGAAACACGTTAGCGCAAATGTCGTTTCCTTGTTAAAAATTGCATTGCCCTTTGTTCCCGACGAAGAAGTGAGATTTAACAAAAAACTCCATGCAATAGCAAGTTCGAGTCTGGTTTTCGGTTTATGTGTAGTTATAAACTAAATTTGATGTGAGCTTATGCCTGCGTCTTAAACAGCATAAATTGTAGAACCAGGCGTGAATCGTGTTTTGAAATTAACAACTAATGTAAACAATAAAATTGTAAACATGTTTACGGGGAATGTGGTTCGCTGAATGTAAACATGTTTCGGTCCTCATGTGAACACAGCATAAGTCATACAAAGTATTACTCATCATTTGTTTGCTTTTAAATATGTAGAAACGTTTGTGTACATTACATTAACAAAACCATTTCAGCCATTTTGTACATGTTCTAGTATTTTGAGCTTGATTAGAATGTACATTTTTAGGAACAAACTGGTACATTTCTCATTTTAAAAGTTTATAAAGCAGTTGGTCAAAATAAAAATGTTTTAAATTAAATCTCAGCTTGGGTGTGCTTGTAACACGAGTCTTAAAAATATTGGCCAATCAAGCCTTGACGTCTCTAAATAGGTCCGTACTTGGACTTAATTTGTGGAAAATTTAACCAATCACTGTCGATGATGAACCTTAATTGAGACCTTTCTCGTGTCTCGCACTATTTTTTAATTTGTATTTCAACTGTTTTTCTCGTTAAAATTGTTTGAATTTGCCCTTCTTGTTTTATTTTGACTGGACATTTTGGAAAAGGCTGTGAAATTTTGGAAGGAAACCTGTTTCATCTATGGTCAACATCGCGAAGTAAAATATGTTAATGTATTTCTACTTTTAGTGTCTCGCATTAATTTTAAAAATGTGTTTTGTTTTTGTTTTCGCTAAATTGTTTGAATTTTATGCTTAAGAATGTACCTTGTAACTTTTATATTGCTCTTCTTTGTTTATTTTAACTGGATATTTTGGAGAAGGAAAATCCACACCTTGGGTGTAACTATATGCGATCGTACACTGCCGTTAGTATAAATGCAGTACAGTGGAACCTCGATTCAACGAACCTCTATATAACGAAGTCCTCGGTATAACGAACAATATTGTTCAGCCCGGCAAACTTATAAGTAAAATGTATGGAACAGAACCTCGATAAAACGAACCTCGATATTTAACGAAATCGTAGTTACAACGAACACAATCCGGCAGCACAAACGTAAAATCTACCCCAATATAAGGAATAAATGTCAACGCGCGACAAAAGATGAATGCGCAACAGACCAATCGTTGGTCAAAGGTATAACCTGTACAGTTTTTCAGTGCCGTAGTTATACTTATAGTGTACTTTAGCTTAACACAGACAATAAAGTACAAATGTTATTTGTTGGGATGCGGAAAAACGTAACACCGTTACAAAAACAATTATTAGCTTTACCTCGATATAACGAACATTTTGGTTGTTTTTCCGCAAATTCGTTATAACGAGGTTTTCGATAAAACAAACCCTCGATATAACGAACCAATTTCCCCAGTCCCTTGGCACTTCGTTAAATCGAGGTTCTACTGTATATGCGAAATTACTGGAGGTAAAGTTGCAATCCACACATCACTGGAAAGCCGATTAAACTATCCCTGGATTTGCAGTTAAACCACGATTAAATTTCTTATTTCTAGGATAACTAATTGATGGATAAAAAGGCGTTCCTGAAAATGGATTTAACCCTCGATTGACTATTCCTCGATTTAACTCAAAATAAACCGGTTTGACCTGTTATTCACATGTAAGCGCACGCGAAAATGACAATGGCGGGAAAAAGGTGTCTTACACGAAGCTTGCAAGCTCTTGCTTTCCATTCTGATTCAACGAGTCTCGTCAAAAATTCTTCAAATCAAACATTGATATTTGTTATTTTAGTCGAAGAAAAGAAATGCAATCTGTTGCGATTTGGTCAAAGGAAACAGAATGAAACTCAATGATACTGGCGTTATATTCCAGCAAAATTATGGAACTCGTTATCAGACAATCTCAGAACAGCTACTAGCTACTGAAGTCTTTTAAAACTAAAATTAGTAAACTTGATCTCTCCGGCTTGTAATACTTGCTATTTATATTATAGGTGTATTTTTATAATTTTAAATTTTTAATGACTTTTAGAACAGGTATCTTAATTGTTGTGATTATATTTATTTATTTAATTTGTGAGCTTACCTGTAAAATAGCTTTTTAGCTAATTGTGAACTCACGTTAATAAACTGTTTGTATGTTTTCAGTTCAAAGCGATGCTGACTCGGTGATAGTAATATAAGTAAAAACTGATTAAGCTGTAAACCGAATCGGTGAGTTCACTCAATTTTTTCATTTGTCAAATTAGCTAAAATTGTCAGCCATGTAACTTTTTGATAAGATCTGAATAATGAAGCAGTGATTTCAGAGAAAGAGCTTTCATAGTTTTATAGCGGAGCTCTCGCGGGCCGAAGGCCCGCCCGGCAGCGGAGCTCTATACTCATAGAACCATGCCCGTCATTTCTCATGGTCATGACTAGCGGAATGTTTCGCGGGCGCGACGTCATGCAGGAACGACATAACGACAGGTCATAGGTTTTCATTTAATTAACTCCATTTATGTTACTTAGGTGCAGATTAGGTGCAGATTTTGTCATCACATCTACACTCACTGGTACACGAATACATTCAATAACAAATCATTACGAGATAAACTAATCTAAATTTATGCTCTCAAAAGGAAATTTTATTTCGCAAATTTGTACATCGGTATTCTCGGTCAGCTTGTCTTTTGCTCCGCTCAAACTGTTGTCAATTGTCCCGTCAATTGTCCGGTTAAGCCAACGCTTAAGATGTATTTATGACTAGGAAATAGTTACAATGTAACTTATTTCTACTGATTTGTCCTCATCATTTCTAATTGTGAAAAGTCATTTTTTTTGTTGTCCATAACCTTCGATCGCATCATTCTGTCATAAGGACTGTTTGATATTGTGTTCGCCGCTTATTGCTGTGGGATTTTTGTTCCGGCAAGTTTTGTGTTTTATATAACTTTGCATTTCAGTTAGTGATCGTGGTTTCAAGTGTCGGCTACAGAATGTAGTATTACTTTTCAGATATTATACAATTCCCCTTGGGGAGATAGTGATGACAGGTTAGGAGAATGGATACTTTAAAATGGTACAAAGGATTGCTTTAAGGTTGGATCGAAACCGAGTTCAAACAGTACAACAGGAACGAAACTATTCATCATGTGGAGAACTAAAACAGCAGGTGTAAATGTTTACAATGGTTTGACAGGGAAATATTTAAACTATACAATCGAGCCAACCCTTTTTAATTTATTTATTATGGATATTTTACATTTTTCTAGAAGTTATTTTCGGGTATTTGTTCAACCCGCACCTTTTCGTTTTCGAACTGAATAGTTTCTGGCATTGCTACAGTGTGCACTAAAACTTAATATACATTTTACTTTTCTATATTTTAAACAAAGATTACAACCCCCCAACAACACTGTAAATCCCATAATATTTATTTTAACCCCAAACTTTCGGTCTTTTCAGTGAGTAAAATACAGCACTATTTTGGGGGCTTATTTAGCCCTTCTTAAATGGAGCTGTTTTAAGCAACTTATCAGTTTGACTTGAAATGGCCCTGTAGGACCCTGGGAACGAGGTTGCTATAGCGCTAAAGCAGTCCAACAAGAGCTAAACTGGCTTCCAATATGGGATGAATCAGGTGCACCAATGTCCAAAATGGCCCCATGAAGGGTTAAATTTGCTTTTGGGACTCAGAGCCAATTCAGCACTTTGGGGCTAAAACAGATCTTTTGAATTTGCAGTGAAGTACTTGTTTATCATTTCAAGCTCAACATTTTGGCAATTGTGTGAAACCTTTGAACGATCGGCATAAAATCGATCTCCCAAGCGACTTTTTTTATTTGAATAGCATACCCTTTGCGATTAACGATCATAAAGTTTACATACACAAAGCAGAATTAATCATTCAATTTTCAACTGACTGTAATTAAGCAATGGACCACTCATTTGTATGGTTTATCTGTTCAATACACCACGCAGGATGTTGGGAGAACACGAGCAAAGCCAGGGGAAGTGATTTGCTAGCTTTTTTAGTGTTATTCCAGCATCCCGCGTGGCGGAGACTGGGATGGTGATGATGATCCATTTCCCCGGTTATAAGGTTGCCTGGACCGGCTATTTTTATACCCTAACCTGTGAATTTCTGTCATAAATGTTTTGTTTGCTTAATGATGTTCTTTGAGAATCAATGAAATAACGGGAACTTTTTAGCTTAATAAATTGAAAACAAACAAATTGGCGGAATTAACTGTTTCACCCTATTCAGCCTGGGGGGGGAGGGGGGCACAAAGTGCCCGCGCTAACTTTTAACATTCATAACTTCTTTAATATGTATTCAAACGCCATCAAACTTTGTGACTTTTCCTAACATTTATCTGGCAACAATTTCATATGACAATATTTTGATCACGTGACTTGACGTTTCCATGGCAACAAGATTTTGACAGCCATGTTTTTGGAAATTTGCATATTTGTACCTTTGAATGAAGAAAAACAATGTTTGTTGGTATAACTTTTGTATTTTTACGTCATTTAGCGTTTATTTATTGGTCGTGATTAATTTTGCGTCAATTTGGACGGTTTTTAAGAGGTTTTAAAAAAATTCAGAAATCCAAGATGGCGGATCCAAGATGGCGGCGGTATAACTTATTACCTAATAACTACGTCATATGACGCCATCGTTCCATTGTGCGGACCGCAAAGGAGACAGTTTCGGACTACTATGTACCCTCTAGGTTTCATTGTCATAGCCTTTATGTTCTTGAAGTTACGAAGGGGGGGGGGGGGGGGGGGGGGGCACATTGTGCTCAGGAACTCAAAAAAAGCCCAGGCCGAGTAGGGTTAAGTTGGTCCAGGAAATATAGAAAGTAACTTACACAAGAAAACGTTCCTCTTGGTGACTTAATTAATGATAGAGGAACTTGCTGTGTTCTTACAGCTAGATTCCGGAGAGAATAAACCGAGTTTTCGGCAGAAAAATGTAATTTGCAGTGAAAGGTGATCGAGCCAAGGCGGACTATTTTAATAAAAACACCCGCGAACACGGCGTGAAATCTTGCAGTCTCGGCAATTACTCAAAATAATAAAGCTCTTGCTAAACCATTCAGCAATCATACTTACATTTTTGAACGGTAAGATTGAAGAGATGTAGTTTTTGTATTTAGCAGGGATTTCACAAAGCAGCCGATATATGAAAATTTAAAAGTTTTCAGTTATAATATTGAAAAGCGAGATAAAAACAATACGCCATGAAATATTCTTTTAGCGCTCGCAATAGCGTAAATTTTAAAATTTCATATAAACTTATTACATATCGTTTTACCGTTTTGGGGATTCTATCCAAGAATTCTTGAAATCAATAAAATTTGTTTGTAGTGAATTGTAATAGAAAAGGGTGGGGGAAAATCGCAAGCTTAAGCTTAAATTGATGTCAAAGAGAAGATGAAAGACATGCATGTTCTAATTTTTCAGCGTGAACTTTATACACAATCAAAGCTACGATGTTGGTAATATATATAGATAGGCTAAGCCTAACAACGGAGCTCTCTGAACAGAAAGCTGATGATAAGCTCAGACAACTAAGGTGAAGGTCTGAAGCACAAGAATTAAGATTGACGACCGCGCTATATTTCAATTTTAGCAATTCTCAAAAACAGTATTATGTGACCGTCTGCACAGTACATTTAGAACGTAAAAAAGTTCACAAAAACAACGTTTTCTTGGTCTAGAATAACTAGTATGACTAATTTCCGAATAAAATACACCTGTTGCGTATCGAAAATTGCTCGAGAAACTGAAACATCTATGTGTGAGGCGACGCGAGTTAAGTAAGAACTATAAAATCCATGTACTGTTTTGTTTAAATAAATCGCTTTTCAACCTATGTAATGAATGAACAAACGCATAAAATGGACGACAAAATCTTCTTTTGAAAAATGTTATTCAAACATCCAATAGTTTAAGTTTAAACGCAAAACGTGTACCATTGGCGCATCGAGGAGCTGTCCCCGATGAAATTCAAGATATCAATACGACTGAATTTGAACACGTTTTATAAACATTTCTCCAAAACTAACGAGAACACGACAAAGAAAACGTTAATCACAAATAGATATCAACATAAATTCCCATCGAAAAATTTAATTTCTTTTACCTTTAAATCCCTTGGATGCTTGGAAATTCTTTAAAACTCCGCTTCTTCGGTTCTGACTTCCGAAGAAGAAACATTGCCCCGCATTTATAAAATCGTATGAAGTTCCTCGAAGCAAGATGTTATTCCTTAAAGCTGTCCTTTTTTCACTAAAGCGGCTTCTGAGTATTCTTTAAAGCTTTATCTTTCCATTTTGAATATTTTAAATGTGTATTATTACTCCGATATATGACCTGATAAGACGATATTACGGTTTCAAAAGCAAGCGCTTGGGCGACGTCGTACGCGCCCGCGATCTAGCCCTACGCGAAGTCGCGGCATGTTCCTAAAAATGTACATTCTAATCAAGCGCAAAATACTAGAACATGTACAAAATGGCTGAAATGGTTTTGTTAATGTAATGTACACAAACGTTTCTACATATTTCAAAGAAAACAAATGATGAGTAATACTTTGTATGACTTATGCTGTGTATCACATGAGGACCGAAACATGTTTGTATAGGTAATCATACGGTTTCGAGTTCAATTTGGGATTAATTTGCACGAGTGAGTTTTTCAAAAAGCTCAAAATTGCACGAGCCTTCTTAACACAAGCGCAGAATGGTATTCTTAATATAATGCAATGTACACAAACGTTTCGGTACATTTTTAAAAGCAAACAAATGTTGAGTTATATACTTTCTATGGCGCATGCTGTGTTCACATCAGGACCGAAATATGTTTACAAGTAAACATGCTTCAGCGAACCACATTCCCCGTAAACATGTTTACAATTTTATTGTTTTCATTAGTTGTTAATTTCAAAACACGATTCACGCCTGGTTCTACAATTTATGCTGTTTAAGACGCAGGCATAAGCTCACATCAAATTTAGTTTATAACTACACATAAACCGAAAACCAGACTTGACCTCGAACTTGCTATTGCATAAAGTTTTTTGTTAAATCTCACTTTTTCGTCGGGAACAAAGGGCAATGCAATTTTTAACAAGGAAACGACATTTGCGCTAACGTGTTTCGTCTGGCTTAGATCGAAACTGCCTCGTAAGGTAGTTTCCACAATCATGCTCGGATTCGCGCAATGCGCAGCCTGATGTGAACACGTTTGTCAGTGAAGCATGTTCGCCGCCATTCGTGATAAGACTATTATTACCACTTGTTATTATCTTTAATTCTAAACTAAAATTTACGGAAATGTTATTAGAGCGTTAGCTAAAAAGAATGGACAATCTTATAAGAAAAAGGGTAAGGTATTAAAATTCTGGCAAATAAGTTTAAATGTATCATCAGTCTAAAATATCCAATAGGGGTCTTTGCAGATCTCTTGGGAATGATACGCGTGGCCACCCCAGCCAACGAGAAATTGTCTTTCCCAGAGTCACCATTAATCTAACCAGCTGAGAGAAAATTGCAAAAATTATAAAGATGGAAAACAACGTTGGGACAAAAACCAACGCACAGACTTCAACCCATTCTAAAGTTTCTAAATAAGGCCTGGCTGCACCGTCAAAGCTTGTGCCGAAAGAATTCAGAGTTGCTTTTGTAAGATTTATTACTGCCACTATAACTAATGTCAAGAGAGAAATTGTTTCAGCTTTGTTGGCCATCGGATCACGATACGGATTCTTTAATAAGTGGTGAAGTAACGCGATAACGCAAGCAATGGTCATACAAACTATTCGAAACATTGAAAATGCAATGAATGCATGACAAAAAAGTAATATAAGTCGGCGAGCAATCAAAACGCTCTCCCAGTAGAGTGTCCCAGAATCATTATCGTTTGGTTGCCGAAACGGGCCATGCAGCACTTTTAAAACATCCTTGTCGTCGCGTATGCTGTCACGAATGTTCTCCCTTTTCTTGAGCAACTTCTTTGTCAACCAGCAAAATAGAATTGGCAATGGAAATATGCAGGCTAAGAAAAACTCTTTTGAAGTAATGGAGTTTTTGCAAAGCTTGAAAGAGCCATAATATAGAACTACAACAAAAGGCGCAACAAATACTCCGATGTAAGCGATTAGAATATACTGCCACCACTGCCAGCAAAGAACTTCTGCGTTTAAAAGGAGGCGCTTCTCAGAGTTAATAGAGACACAATGCATAAGTTTAAGTGATGTTTCAGCTAGCCTTTCGTAGCCCAGCAATAGTATTTCCAGGACTACAGCCATATAGTGGAGCACAGACGGTCCTTCTCTTCGTCTTATCGTGTTAAAAGCAAAGTGCACCCAAAAAAGAATTACGACTTCGACCATCGTTACTACAACTGGAACAGAAAGAAGCAGCTCTTTTGTCACTGCCGTGATCCCTGGAACAGGACAGCCTATTCCGTTGTTGAGCTGAGATCGAACTTCAAAGTTAAAAGCAGCAACCCAAGCATACATGAAAGGTATTTTATGGAGCAGGTGTTCGGCTGAGCCAACAATAAGTAGCTCGGCTGCTTGATAGAAATAGAATGTGATCTTAAGATAACCAGCATCCGAGTGTTTATGAACTGGACCCAAGGTTTTTCTTATTTCTTCCTCATCACTTTTTCTAAACCAGAAGATATGAGTTCTAAAAAAACTCAAAATCGGTGGCTTTATTAACAGATAAAAAACAAACCCAGTTGTTAAGAGCAACATTGTTAAACACCACATCCAGAAGTTGTTACATTCCACACTTTTGCGGCATTCTGTAGAAAAAAGTGTTTCGCTATATCCTGGAGAACATTCGCCACAAAGAATACCTGTTCTGTTTCCATAACAACTGTTATACTCTGCTTTATATAGCGGTGGACTTTTGCAGTAATGTTCAGGGCAAGCTTGGAATGTCAGTGATTGTAAGTTCGTAGAAACCCTGTAACCCCAGAAATTCCGTTTAGCACCTATGTTCCTCCCAACGCAGTTGGCTCCAAATGGGCATCTCAGACATCGAAATGTAGTGTCAACCAGCACACCTCGTGAAACTCCTTCTAACAGACTATAATATCCTGGAGGACAGAACTTGCATGAATATTTTAAGGCTGTGACGTTTATACGGCAGTCGCTTTTGTTTTTCTCGGTATACACGAAATGCGTGTTATTTTCTAGTGCAAGTTTGTATCCTCTAGCGCACCGAATGGTTGTATTCTCGTCCATTTTAACATATCCCCCACTAGGTATTTCTAAAACTGAAAAAATGTATATGTTATTGTCGACCGCAGTAGAAACCATCGTTGTGTTTTGAAAATTAACGGGTCCCTTACTTTCGGAATTGAGAAAAATAGCTTTGTCGAACAATAGTTTGTTAAAGGTGACGTTTCCTTTTTGTCTCTTGAATGAGCAATCTTTGAAGTTAACTTGGCCAGTTCCATATGCGGAATAAACGTGTCCAGCTAGTTGACTCGCGAAGTTATCTTGGAAAGTGCATCTGTTAAACGTGGTGTTGCTGTTGCTAATGTAAACACCTCCGACCAGGAGCCCCAAGTTATCTATAAAGTCAGTATCTTTAATCAACACGTGGCTGTCGTAACTCCACAACGGGTGTGTGTCGTTGTTTACATCTGGATGAACACACCCGAACTGTAAAGGGCGACCAGGGTTTGTTAAAATGGATATGGCACCGGTAGATGTTTCGTAAAGACCTTTAGACCATTGCGGATGTTCTTTCCACTGCTTTCCTTGAAAACATACACAATTTCTGAAAGTTGTGTCTTGTATTGTCACATTTTTCTTTCCTTGAAAGAAAAGAACCAAACTGCTTGATGGTCTGGAGTCAAATGTGTTATTTTTCATTACAATGACGGCGCTTGAAAAGTTAATTTTCTGTAAAGGGGGTATGACAACCCGAACAGCAAAGCTTAATTCGCTTGTTTGACTACTGATTAATACAGTGTTTTTGATGATCAATCGAACTGAGGTTGGGTCTCGGAGGTATATGTTGACGTCCATAATATTATCAATAAATTTGCAATTAGCAATGTAAATATTGACAGGACCATTCGAAGACTTCCAAAAAAGTATGTGAAGTCCTTTCCAGTAATAAGCTGCCGTAAGATTAACGAGTTTTATGCGATATTTTGCACTTATTTGCATGGCTTCATTTTGCCTCTTTCTCTTATTAATTAAGGAAGTGTTCATAATCGTTGCATTTCCTGAATGGTTTCCAAAAGCCAAAAGGCTTATAACAGCTCCCCCTTGTTTTGACGGGCCGTTATCCACAAACATGCATTCTAAAATGTTCACATCAACTCTGCCTCCTCTGGCCTCCACAAGCAGGGCGCCACTCATAGCTTGCGTATTTTCTGACCATGTAGATTTTTCTATTTTGATCGTTCCACTTTTCAGCAAAAAGTAAATACTGGTGCAATTGCCGCTTCCATTGCTGTGCTTAACTTGCACATTTCTAAAACTGGCAACTAGCTCATCCGGGCTATCCATCTTTTGGTTTCGCCCAACCATTACTGCGCAGCCGTACTTTCTTGAAGAGCACTGAGAAAAATTGACGTTTGAAAAGTCTAGCTTTACGATTCCATTTGGACAGTTCACAGCTATTGCTCCGCCTGCTTTCGCCGTGTTTCTTTCAAAGGTGGAGTCTGAAATAGTTAAAAACAAGTAGCCGTTAGACTCCAGAGAAATGCAACCACCAGTTGTATGAAGCACATACTGGCCTCTAAATTGCGACGTTTGAATTTCTATCTCAGCGTGATCAGCTGTAACTGTGATGCATTGTAACAGCGTGTTGTTAACGCAGTTTACATCGATAAAATGGGCGAATATTTTCATTGCTCGAGAATTGTACAGGCTTTTGATCTGATTGTTTGGTGTTCTATCAGAGGAAAAAGAGGAGGTTTTGGAAGTACCTTGGTTTTTCTCCAGTTGGACATTTTTATACACTTCTTTGGTAACTGCTGTTGCAATATTGTTATTTATAAAGGAACCACGATTCCCAATGCATAAAACCTGGTAGAGATATACATCAAGATGTATTCTTTTGACCGGCTTAGGCACATCGGCAGTTAAATTGATCAATCCTGTGTCAGAAAGCCCTTTACTGTGATAGCCATTTTCCAGGAAGTATGTGTCAGTGATATTTATTGCAACATAGCGATCCTGGATTGTGATATCGTCAAACAAGAGGAGTTGAATGCAGCGGGAATTATTTTGAAAGACCGACCATCCTTGGATATCCAGTGTAAAAGTTGAACATTTTCTTATGTAAACAGTTAAAGCTGTTGAGCTGTCGCTGAAAGAACAATTGAATATCTTGACATCACTGTAGTCCTCGAACCATAGAGAGGTTTGTTGAAAAACTATTCCTGATATTTCAAACCTCGATGTTTGCTGGTTTTCAAGAGTGTTCTGAAAATATATTCCTCCAATACAGGAAACACGAGGCACCGACAAATAACTTGCCATACTCAGGCTTTTGTTGATGTAAATACCCGGATGGAAGTCACGTGCTACATGGTGACTGCAGTTGTAGGGATGTTGCTCGGTTCCGGTGCCATTCAGATAAATAATTCCGCCCCAGTTAACCTGATTAAGAGCTTGAGCCAAAGACCTGCATGATTTCGTTGACGACCCGCACGTTTTAGAGTCCTGGCCAGACAGTGATACATGAACTTCGTGAAATCTTGATCCGGGATTGCCTAACACGAAATGGTAAAAAAAAATTGTAAAAATGCTTATTATAACAATTGAACGAGCTAGTCCATCAACTAGATTATCTTACAACGTTTCTGTTTTGCTCTTTTGACAAGAATTTGTATTAATTTCTTTTATACCGGAGCACTATAAGTAAAGCGGTGTTTTCTCTTTTATCGTTAAAAATTAAAATTAGTCCATGTCATCTTATGACATGGTAAAAGCGACATAAATCGGTTTATTTTTTCGAAATTTTTCCATTCTATGAGACAGGATAGAAATCTCCATTTCCTTATGAGGCTGTTACCCTTGTCAGAAAAATGAAATATCTGTTACGTTCCTCATGTTGGCAAGGAAAATCGAAATTTCGAACGGCAAATAAGTTTACACCGTTTAACAAGTTCAAAGCGCTGTTTCGTTATTTTTAACACAATGAAAGAAATATTTACCAATGATTCTGTAGTCTAACTACTCGTGGCAGAATACCAACGAGGTATAAATGAGCAGTGATTCTAAGTCACTTTTTGAGGGCTGTTCTAGAATGTTCTAGAAACTTCTTTTTGAAGTGTTTTTGAGGTTAAGACATTAGATAAATATACCTTTAATGTGATTTTATAAGAACCAGACCTTACGAATTTTTGAATATCCAGTTCATTCTCGCTACTTCTGTAGGTCCAATGTTTTCTAGGTGATAACAAAAACATACTAAAGAATAGAACTATAGCCGAGTGTGGCTGCCAAAAGAACAGAAAACCCATCGTTCGTCGATATTATGGCCTTTCATGAATAAAATTACGAATGACCGACCTACGTGAAAAACTCCAAATCGCATAATTTTTACTTGATAGAAATATAGAAATCTGTCAGTGAGAAAACATATCGCTTTTCTTATTTAAAATACACTCTTTTGTACGAAATCCAAGATTTCAAACGCTCAACAAAGATCTTTCAAGCTTGCACAGGCCAAGGATAGACAGGAATGTGTTTTCAAGTGTTTGTACTTAGATAGGAGTGACCTTTGGTCAGTTTATTTTAATAAAAAAAAAAAAGAAAAAAGAAAAAAAAAAAAAAAAAGCTACGCGATAATTTATAATAGTGTTTATAGTCTGTTTTAACTGCTACCCAAAAACAGTTGAGCAACAAAATAGTAACATCATTTCCTGATCATTCTAAAATAGTTCTTTACCATAGTGAACCTGTCAAATCATTAAATGGGGCATTGGAAAAAGTGCACGTTCTCCGCATTTCTTGGCGTGATCAGTGTGACGAGTAAAGTAAATGATGGCACGACATAACGACAGGTCATAGGTTTTCATTTAATTAACTCCATTTATGTTACTTAGGTACAGATTAGGTGCAGATTTTGTCATCACATCTACACTCACTGGTACACGAATACATTCAATAACAAATCATTACGAGATAAACTAATCTAAATTTATGCTCTCAAAAGGAAATTTTATCTCGCAAAATTGTACATCGGTATTCTCGGTCAGCTTGTCTTTTGCTCCGCTCAAACTGTTGTCAATTGTCCCGTCAATTGTCCGGTTAAGCCAACGCTTAAGATGTATTTATGACTAGGAAATAGTTACAACAATTATTTCTACTGATTTGTCCTCGTCATTTCTAATTGTGAAGAGTTATTTTTTTGTTGTCCATAACCTTCGATCGCATCATTCTGTCATAAGGACTGTTTGATATTGTGTTCGCCGCTTATTGCTGTGGGATTTTTGTTCCGGCAAGTTTTGCGTTTTATATAACTTTGCATTTCAGTTAGTGATCGTGGTTTCAAGTGTCGGCTACAGAATGTAGTATTACTTTTCAGATATACTTTTTTTGTTTCTTCGTAAAAAGCACTTAAAGCACTAAATAATGCACTGGGTTTAATAAAGACGCCACGAGTTCAAGCTGTGTTCAACTTCTTGTTCGACAATTTAAAAGTCACTGAAAGACCAAACAAGAACAATAAATTTTAAACATAATGAAAGAAATCCTCGCCAATGATTCTGAATTCTAATTCGATCTGATTTAAAAGGAAATAGCAAATAAAATCAAGAAAACAATCAAGAAAGTATTGTTTGTACTGAAGGTTGAATACGACCTTAAAAGAGCTTAAAATTGTGTTACAAATGATTTATGATTATTATAGAAGGGTTTCAATGTAGCCAAACTCAAAAGTCAAACAGATTAAAATTTAACTCTAAATGTCATCTTTTAAATGTGTAAGGGATTTCTACCGTCAACATTCAGTACAGGGTGAAGCGTTTACTGTCAAATTGACGGAAACGTTATCGTCAACTCGGAGATAAAAGTTGTTTTTATGGTCAACTTTCTCAGATGGTAGAGTAGTTGATGGATGATATCTATTTACCTGTACAGTATCTCAAGAACACGATCAGAAATGTCGTCACAGCAAGGTGGAAATCCGCCATTGCAAAATTTGTTCCAACTAGAGTTGGTCACTTGGATGCTTCCGAAATAGAAACTTCTTAAACTCAACTAAGAGCACTCTTGGGGAGATCGAGTGATGGCAGGTTAAGAAATAGTTTTTAATGGTTATAATTTGCTTTTAGTTTCTATCGAAACCGAGGTTGCGCTAAAGCAAGAACGGAACTATTAATCTTGTGAAAAACTGAAACAGCAGATGTCAGTGATTACAATGGTTTGAAAACGAAATATTCAAATTATACAATCTCCCTTGGGGAGATAGTGATGGCAGGTTAGGAGATACTTTTATAATTGTTCTAAGGATTGCTTTTAGGTTGGATCGAAGCCGAGTTCAAGACTAAAGCAGGAACGAAACTATTAATCATGTGAGGAACTGAAACAGCAGATGTTAATGTTTACAATGGTTTGAAAGGGAAATATTTAAATTATACAATCGAGCCAACCCCTTTTAATTTATTTATTATGGATATTTTACATTTTTCTAGAGGTTATTTGCGGGTATTTGTTCAACCCGCACCTTTTCGTTTTCGAACTGAACATTCCTTCATTCCTGGGCATTCTTTTAGTGTGCACTAAAACTTAATATAAATTTTCCATTAACTGTAATTTACTTTTGTAAATTAAGAACAAAGATTACAACCCAACAATAACACTGTAAATCCCAAAAGATTTATTTTAGTCCCAAAATCTGGGTCGTTTCGATGAGTAAAATATAGCAATATTTTGGGGGCTAATTTAGCCCTTCTAAAATGGAGCTGTTTTGGGCAACTTATTTGACTTGAAATGGCCCAGTATAGCGCCAAAACAGTTCAACAAGGGCTAAACTGGCTTTCAACGTGGGCTGAATCAGGTGCACCAAAAATGTGAAACCTTGGAAAGATCTGCATAAAATCGATCTCCCCTCTATAGTTTGGATATACCCAACCCAATATGTACACGGAATAAGGAAATTTAAATTTTAACGCTTTTTTTCTTTTTCCGTTTTGAAAACCTTTAGATCTAATATGTGACTTCTTCGATAGACCATTTCCCATACAATATACCTTTCTACTGATATATCATATGCGGTCTTATGGTTTACAGTTAATATTTTACAAAAAGAATATATGGCCCAGGCAGTCGAAGGATTGAGAAAGGAGAGGGTGTTCTGTTTTAAAAATAATTAGTGGGTGCGAATGAATCCATGATTTCATACCCCCGAAAATCCCACAATGAACAAATCGTCTACCCCATAGATCACACTAAGCTCTGCCTCTCCCATCCCCGCGGCCTTGGGGCTGAGGTATTACTTGAGTTATGCCACAGAAATAACCTTTTAACTCGTAACGACTTTCTGACATTTTTTTTACGGGGGGGGGGGGGGGATTCACACTCGTCAGTCTTAGAAATGCTCCTTGTGCTAGGATATGTTTCATCCTATATAATATTTTTATCAAAACAAGCGAGCTGTAACTGGACCTTTTTATTTGAATAGCATACCCTTTGCGATTAACAGTCATAAAGTTTAAATAAACAAGGCAGAATTAGTCACCTAATTTTAAACTGACTGTAATTAAGCAATGGACCACTCATTTGTATGGTTTATCTGTTCAATAAACCACGAAGGAGAACACGAGAAAAGCCGACGGAAGTGATTTGCTAGCTTTTCGAGTGTTATTCCAGCATCCCGCGTGGCTTATATCAGCCAGCACGGAGACTGGAATTAATGTAGATGATGATCCATTTCCCCGGTTATAAGGTTGCCTGGACCGGCTATTTTTATACCCTAACCTGTGAATTTCTGTCATAAATGTTTTGTTTGCTTAATGATGTTCTTTGAGAATCAATGAAATAACGGGAACTTTTTAGCTTAATAAATTTCGTTTCCAAAGAAAGGGGGGACCTAGTAAGAAAGGAGGGCTAATTACATAATGAATGTGCGGTATATAAGATTTGCCTCCATTCAGTTGGAGTCTTGAACTCGATATCGCACTCGTTCGATGCGTTTACTCCGCTGTTACTTACTCCGCTCTATTCCCCTTCCCCCGTTCCCCGTCGCCCCCACTCCCTCCTACAATGGGGTCTAGATTATCAAGAATGCCACCTCCAAGTAACCATTGTATTATGTTATTTTTATATAAACCGTACTTATTATAACATCTTCATAAATGTTTCCGACCATTTTTTCGAAGGTTTTCGCTACTTGCAAAGTTTCCCAAACAATTCCGAGGCTCATTCTAAATGTGTTTCGAATAAATACCAACAATTTTGAGTTCACTGACGGGTTAAACGTTTATTTTAGATACAAAATTATCGTAATTGTTACTTGTAAAATTGTTATAATAATAATTGTTACTTAAAACTTTTAAATACACACTTTCATAGTTTTTAGCATCCCTTTTTAATCCAATCGTAAGTTTTAGATATATGTTTGTTTGTACAGTATGTATTTTACGTGTTTTAGGTAGGTGTCCTAAAATCTCTATAAGGTGGAGACTTCTTTAAGGAAGACAGCTAGAGCTGTTCCGGCCGAGGGTGTCCGGCTTGGAGATAGATAGACTGTTAGCAGTCCCTCTGTGGAGAGAGAGAGAGAGAGAGAGAGAGAGAGAGAGATACATACATACACACATACATACACACATACATACATACATACATACATACATACATACATACATACATACATACATACATACATACACACACACATACATACATACATACATACATACATAAACTTTATTTTGTCTCGAATTTAAGAGTAGCTTTTAGTAGATAATTTCTCCGAGAGAAAAATAACAAATAACAAAATATACAATAAAAATATACAATAACGTTATAAAATACAATTCTGTGCAATATTTACAATTAACGGCTAAAATGAAATAAATCTATTTACTGAGGAATTTAAAATACCATATTAAAATTAAAATTAATTTACAAAATGTTCCAAATTTACATTGAGTTAAGGCTAGCTAATGCTTTTTTAAAGTCATAAAGGTTCAAAGTTCGAACGTTCCGCCTTCAAAGTTCGAACGTTCCTCCTTTTTCAATCACAATGGACAAAAATCCATGTCCAATTTTAGGCTAGTTTGCAAATTCAGTTATAAAATTGTCAAAAACTATACCCAATACACCAAGCAGTGTACTAAAAAATAAACGTATTGTAAACATTGTATTGCGCCTTAATAAATTGCGACTATTAAAATAAAGAAAAATACCTATTACACCAAACCAAAACAGCCAAAACCCATCCCTTGGAGGCCCATAGACTCCTTTGAATGTTAACTAAATAGACTAAATAGGTATGTACCCCTTTTTAATAAATCTATCATTTTGCAAAATTATTGTAGGCTTATCAAGCATTTTACATAGTTTTTACCGGGCCAAATCCGAAGTTATATCGTTACTTTCGAAGCATCATTATTTCGGCAACTTGACGATAATTCAATAAGTATTTTTAGAGAGCGCGGGGTATTAGATGTAACATGAAAAAAAAACTCTATATGAAACAGAATATGATTCTGAGCTAGGTCATGCTACAATATCTTACCTCTCATGTCCGCTTAAGTTATAGCTACTGTACCCATTCCCGGCGAGTAACAACATCTTAGCAGCTGAGCCCGGAACAAAAGGATCCATTTTTAATATTCTACTCTAAAAACAGGCAAAAGAAATTAACATGTGTTTGCTAAAAATAAATCAATACTAAATGGACTTTGTCAGCACGATATCCCCTCAAGAATAATGAATAGCATTAACTTGCAAAGAGCAGCTTAAAATAATGGATAATTCAGGCTACTTAACGACAACAAAGACTCAAAATTATATGAAAGCAACGGCGCGGTGACAATTTTTCCAGCTCCGCCTGAGCTTCTTCTGTATCCAATAGGGTTACCCTAAACCTAACGCTAACCCAAACCCTAATCTTCTTTGACACTTTTCCCCCTTTTACTCCATTCCGCGGTCGCCATCGTTTTTCTGTTATGGTGCAACAAAGCACCACGGGAAGATACCATCCCGGTGGCGGCCTGAATTAATAATATCCATAATTTCAAGCTGCTCTTTGCAAGTAATGCTATTCATTATTCTTGAGGGGATACCTTGTTGACTTTGTTTAACGAGGATGGCACCTAACAGTCTTGAAACTGACAAACATGTGGTCCTTGAATTTCAGATCGAATTGGAATTAATTTGGAAATGTTTGGGAATTGAGGAGGGAGATAAAAAACCCGAGGACCCGGTTAAAATACCCTCGAAGCAAGGACGAGAACCAACAACAAACTCAATCCTCATATGACGCCGAGTCCGGGAATCGAAACCGAGCCACATTGGTGGGAGGCGAGTGCTCTTGCCACTATATGATCCCTGCTACAGTCAGGCATGATACATATAAAATTAAAGAAATTAATACAAGAGTAAAGCGTGGACGTTTCGAGTTAGTACTACAGTGACCTTCGTCGGCTAAAACGGAATATCCTGTGATGCATGAAACGTTAATTCCCTACAGACATCCAGGACATCAAATTCATTAACAATGAAGCACGTCAAGCATGTAAATTTATCTGTCGTTAGTAAAAATCTTGATAATTTTTAATTGTTATATTTTCTCAGTTCTTGTTCGGCTTAGTGCGCGATCGAAATATCAAGATTTCATAATTTTATGCCAGTGGCAATTTTGTTCATTTGTTTTTTTTATATCTATTTAGTCAACATTTTGCAGTCTATTGTTTTTTAATTTCTCTGTTATTCAGTAAATGTTTTGGAACATTGCTCTTTCAAAATCACAAAATTAAGTTTCGTAAAATGTTCATAAAATAACACTTACCTCGCTCTCTTCACTTGAACTTGAAGATAATGTAATGGAATCCCATGCACCCTCGATCTTTTTATAGCAGCAGTCAAAGTTTGTTATTGTAAATAAACAGGAAAAGAAGCCCGCTAAGGCTGAATAATTAGGCAACGCCCTGAGATTGAAAATTGCGTTACCTGGATACAAAATGCCCTTATAAGGCTTGTCGAGTTATAAAAGGACTTGGCAACGGTACAATAATAACAACAACAGCAACGAGCCCTCTCAAGGTGAAAATTTTGGCGACGCCCTGGGTTGGTAAATTGCGTCAATTGAAAGCCATGGCCATTCCTACACCCACGCAGAATACAAAATATCCTTAATAATAATAATAATGACTTTATTAACGTGTCAGTCAAAATCTAGCAGAGGGAATAGGGGACACCTAACTATCTAAAATATAATATAATAAGTCTTGTTGACGCCCTGGGTTTGTAAATTGCATCTATTCGATGCAGAATGCCCTTATAAGGCTTGTTGAGTTATAAAAGGACTTAGCAACGGTACAACAATAACAACAACAGCAACGAGCCCTCTCAAGGTGAAAATTTTAGTGTCGCCCTGGGTTGGTAAATTGCGTCAATTGAACGCCATGGCCATTCCTCCACCCACGCAGAATACAAAATATCCTTATAAGTCTTGTCGACGCCCTGGGTTTGTAAATTGCATCTGCTGGATGCAGAATGCCTTTAAAAGTCTTGTCTGGTTATAAAAGGACTTAGCAGCGGTACAGCAATAACAACAACACAGCAACGAGCCCTCTCAAGGTGAAAATTTTAGCGACGCCCTGGGTTGGTAAATTGCGTCAATTGAACGCCATGGCCATTCCTCCACCCACACAGAATACAAAATATCCTTAGAAGTCTTGTCGACGCCTTGGGTTTGTAAATTGCACCTACTGGATGCAGAATGCCCTTATAAGTCTTGTTGAGTTATAAAAGGACTTAGCAAAGGTTCAACAATAACAACAACAGCAACGAGCCCTCTCAAGGTGAAAATGTTGGAGACGCTCTGGGTTGGTAAATTGCATCGATTGAACGCCATGGCCATTCCTCCACCCACTCAAAATATAAAATATCCTTATAAGTCAAGTCGACGCCCTGGGTTTGTAAATTGCATCTGCTGGATGCCGAGAATGCCATTATAAGTCTTGAAAAGGTATAAAAGGACTTCGCAACGATAAAATAACAGCAACAACTATCTTTTTCTTTAATCAAAGAAGCCCTCTCATGGTGAAATATTCGGCGACGCCCTAGGTTGATAAATTGCATTGCAATGCAATGTACGCTCTTTGATGCAAATTTCTTTGCATCTGTTTTCTTTTGCGTTCAAAACGCCTGCTGTAAAAACGTTTTCAAAACGCAAAAGGGCATTTATTGCTCAAAATAATCCTAAAAAGAGACTTAAGGGAATCTGGAAAGTAGCAAGGAGAGTAGCAAGGTACAATCATGCTCGAATATAGATAATAATAGATGCACAGCAGATCACAACGAAAGTATAAATCACGGAGGAATGCAGTGTGCATTGATTTGAAATCATTATTAAGCATAACTTAAAAAAGTAAATTTGTAACACCATTTTTTCGGCCGGTTCGAACGTCGTTTTCATCTTTAAATTTAAAGGCGTTCCAGTGAATCAATGGCAATGAAACTTTCAGATAATATTTTGCACATCGGTAAGCATGCACAGCGAATGTTTTAAAAAAATCCATCGAGCCGTTCTCAGATTTTTGCAAAAGCCATTAAAATCGAAAATTACCCAAAAATTGCACATGAAGTGATGTTAGGAGAACAGGTAGTTCTCAAGATCGCAAAAGAGAAAGTAAACAAAACTTTCAAAGTTTACAAACATAACATCAAGCTACTTTTTGACATTACCATTAAGTAATTTCACAAAACCAGTGTTAATCTCTCGATCAATTTAATACCAGTACACAAATAGTAAGGTTTGAAATGTTATTGCGATTTATTTTAATTTAAACATACAGAATTTTTTTATTCTTGCAAAATATATATGCCATATACCATATTTTAAGATGCCTATGTGGGATTTTCAATGCGAAATCTTAAACGCGCTAAATTTCACTTTTACTGATTTCTAAGTTTCTTGTTTATCGTTGTCATGGTAATATCGATTTTACCAGAAAATATATCTTGCCAAACTTCAATTCAAAACCAGTGAATGAGTGGTGAAAATTTCACGTTGATCTGACTTGGAGAAGGCCGCTTAAAAGCCGATTGAAAAATGTTGGTATGGTCTGCAGAAAACTGTATCGAACCACCTTAAAAAACTGTTCTTTGTTCTTTCGAGTTTCTTTTCTTTTCCAACTGTTCTTTGCATAACATAGAGATATAATCTTGAAGGTTCTCTTGTTGAGTGGAGAGGCCCAGATTCTGCCGATGGTGTGCGTTTTGGTTCCGTTGCTGTACTGGGCGTTGTCTGATCCATTTGTTCTGTTGGCCCACTTTCCGAAGGCAGAGATGCAGTTTCAAATCGCTCCAATCTTCTATCATAGATCCATGGTTGGTGCTTATTCGTGGGCCTAGGTTTCACGTACGCTCTTTCTTCTGCTTGCGGGACAAGTTAACTCGGAGCTGTGGGGATGATGTCCTGTAGTCTTCTAGACATCAATCGTTGTTCTAGTGAACAAGCATATCCCTGTTGGGGTGTATTACGGTACGCTAGGAGCGCCAGATAGGGATCTTCGTGCGGGACGTTTTTAGAATCTTCTTGGCAATTTTGACTGCAGACTCGGCTTTTCCGTTTCCTTGACTGTGGTGTGGCGATGAATTAATCATGGTGAATCCGTATTCCTGTGCAAAACTTGAATACTCATGGCTGACAAATTGTGAGCCGTTATCGGTTACGCACTCGTCAGGAATTCAGGATCGAGCGAAATTCCTTTTCATGGCTCGAAAAACTGTGCACGCTAATGTGTTTCTGAGGGGTCTAGTTCAAAGAAATCACTATAATGGTCGACCATCATTGGTTCTTGCGGTCCCTCGCCCAGGTACTGGGCACACATTCCACACGATAGACATGTCTCTCTGATTGCTGCTTGCATTCCTGGCCTGAACAGGGACTCTCGTGCCCGTCGAATGCTGCAATCTGCTCCCTGGTGCGCTTTATGCTGGTGCTTAACTTCTTGGATCGCAGAGAGGCTGGAAAAATGACTTGATGAGATCTATAGAGGACACCATTATAAACTGATATCTTATCTCTGAAGTTCCAGTAAACTCTTAGGGCCGGTTATTTAAACGAAGTCTAACGTAGACCGCGATTTCATACAATTAACGAACCTCCACATCTGTTTACATGAGGGTCATTTCAAGTCGAAAAATATTTTTCTAGCCTGTGTTATATGCCTTTTGGACACTGTTTACAGTAAATAACGTTTAAACATTAGAGATGGCTAGATGGAAATTGGTTTAGACCGCGGTTTTGTTAAACACTGTCTAAACTTTGTTTAAATAACAGGCCCTTAGTTCCTCTGGAACTGAGAGTCTATTGGATGGCCACCCGTTCATTATCAACGTGCATAGCGCTGCTAGGGCGAGGTCTTCGGTGATCTCTCGTTTTATCCGCTTTAGTGTGTTTGCTATGACTTGATTTGGTATGAACTCCATTTCCTCCAATTCCAATCGAAACACTTGACCTTCGCCAGCGGAAGAGGAATGGTGACCAATGATGGCTGCGCGAGACAAAGTGTCCGCAACATAAAGCTCTTTTCCTTTCTTATACTAGACTGTGAACTGATATTTTGCAATTTCAGCGTCATTCTTTGCAACCTGCGAGGGGCTCTGCAGATAGGCTTCTTAAATATTGTCTCCAGAGGCTGGTGATCTGTATGGACCGTAATGTCATGCTTACCGTAGAGGTACTAGTGCCACTTGTCCATGCAAGAAACAATCGCAGGACACTCTGTCAATTTTAACGTAGTTCTTCTCTGTGCTATTAAGGGTGTGGGAAGTAATAAAAACAGGCTGGTCATTTTGCAGTAGTACACCACCGATGGCATCTTTAGATGCGTCCACTTGCAGAGTCACGGGAAGGGTGGCGTCATTGTAACGTAGAGCGGTCGTCGAAGCGATAAGACTCTTTGCCGAGTTATATGCATTTTCGTAATTGTTTGACCACAAGAATACAGAGTCCTCCTTCTTCAATTTCCTCAGTGGAAGAACGTTTTCGGACAAGTTGTGACAGAACTTGCTCAGGTATTGGTATATGTCAAGAAAACGCTGTACTCCGGCCATGTCATTTGGCGTTGCAGGTATCTCTGTAATTGTGGCCACTTTGACTGGATCAGGTTCTACTCTTTTGCCGGTCAGCTTGTACCCCATGAAAGTAACAGAGGGAGACTTGAATTGAAGTTTCTTCTCCGAGAGACGCAGATCATGATTGCTGCACTTCTCTAACAGTCAGATTTCTGTCGTGATCGAACTCCGCTTCTTCCTTTGTATCCGCACATTTAAAAACGCAGATATCGTCTGCAATGTTTATTACCTCACGTAAATCGCTTAAGAATTCATGCTGTCGCCGTTGATACCCCTTCGGCCCTGAGGCGATGCCAAATGGCATGCGGGGGTAGCAGTAGCGGCCGCTTGGTCCTTGAAACGTAGTGAGTAAAGATGACTCTTCATCCATCACAATGGTGTGGAAAGCTTCAGATACATCAACAATGGTGAACACTTTTGCCTTAGTTAGTAGTGGAAGCTTCTCTTCGAACGTCGGTATTATATACTAGGGTCTTCTTATCGCCTTGTTGATGGTTTGGCTTGGATCAATGCATACTTGAAGTTTGCCATTCGGTTTTTCTTTCACCAGGATGTTAGAGAGCCAATCTGTAGGTTGTGTGACTGGCCTGATAATTCCTTTATCACAAAGTCTCTTTAACTCGTCATTTACTTTGTCCAGCTTTGTCACGCCGCGGGGGACTCGACGCATTGAGGCGTGTACAGGAGTAATACTAGGATCAAGAGTAATATGCATAGGGGTTCCAAGAGGTTTTCTACCGCCTGGTTTAAATACTTTTGCGTAATGCTGCAACACATCCTCTTTTGTCAGCTTTCCCAGTGGCATAAGTGACTGCGTGCTGTGCAAAATCTCTTCCTCGACTCTGTTTGTTTTATCGGCATTGACCTTCAAACATGAACCCAGCGCTTGTGCGTCCCTCCCGCTGAGAAGTGGGAGTTTTCCATCAGGCAACGCCGACCACGAGGAAGTCTATGGTATGTATCTTGCCCCTTTTGTCACAACAGAGGGTCACTTGGATTTTGGGACGCATGGTTTCACTTCGTATGTGTTGATCTTGCTTCTGCACTTCAAAAGTATTGCACCAGGAAATAACTCGCTTAGTAAAGTGCTGAGCATAGTGTTGCATGTGGATGCTGAGTCGATCTGTGTTTTTACGACTTTCGTTTACCCTAAATGTATTAGGTGTAAATGAACAAAGAATTTTCTTGCAGGCTGTGGTGTTGCCTTGTTGTCCTCACCTGTATTATCATCGACAAAATTTGATTACTGCTGGCGTCCTTGTCGTCTTTTTCCACTCTACAATCACGCGCGAAATGACCAATGATCCCGCACTTTCCACATCTCTTGCCAAATGCTGGGAATTGCTATTGTCGGGGCTGTTGATAGCTGGTCACATATCAAACTTTGGGTTAGGATTTTGGGTTCACAACAGAAGAACCTTTTTTCTCCTTTTATGGTCTTTTTTATTGTTCAGGTTTTGGGCTCTATAGTTCGTAACACAAAAAAAAAACATCTTCATTAGTTGTTAGTGCTACAAATCCAGCCCTTTAGGGGTGGGAGTGAAGTATAAATTGTGAAGCTAGGAACGATCTATGTGCAGAGTTTAATATGTAATTTTAAGTAGTTCCTGTTACCGTGTTTTGTAAACCTTATTTCATTACAGTTATAATCCCCATCTCCCAACCCTACTAAACCCCTTACGAAGAAACGCAAGAAGACTTCTTGATAGAATTTTACTACATGCTTATTCTGTTAAAAATGATAGAGCAAATTTACCCTGCTGGTCGATCAATATGGCTTTCGTCCTTTTGAGAGGCGTCAAAATAAGCATCCAATCACATGATCAGTCTCAAATAACTTTCTAACATGATTTGACTAATGACCTTAATTTGTATTGAACAACAATATGCTTTAAGTGAAATTGCAGTAGAACACGTACGCATCTCTTAGGCGACAACATAGTTATTATTTCAGTCGAATCCATAAGGGATAACTATGGCGAGCGACACCCAACATTGTTGTTTTTTACTTAACTTAAACAACGGAAAAAATAGAAAAATCCAAATCCGGAGTTCGTTTTCTAAACACCTGATCGATTTAGCTCTCTTCGCTATGATCCCAAAACAGACTATGAATCCTTATGAAACACAATGGAGAATTACCAGCGGTAACTCGAATCAAATAGCATTACGAACTGCTCTGTGGACCATTGGTTTTTTTTGGAAACGAAGACTCGAAATGACCAAATGTTTCATCAAAATTTCTACCCGGATTTTTACGAATATATTCTTGGAATCTTTCCTTTAACAGCTTTATAAAAAATCATTTTATCATTTTGTAATAATAAAAAAAATTTGCATAAAAAAGAAAATGCTTACTAGTTGATTGGAGGATTTCTCTCCGATGACGGCTTTTAAAGTCCGTTTAAATTACAAAATTCGTCTTGCACGTCAATGAAGCCGTTCCGTGCGTTGCATCAAAGACAACAAAGAAGCACAATAACACTCCTCTCTACATATTCCCCAAACCAATTTACCAACGCTATATTTAATTTCATGGTTTGAATTCTCTTTACTTTGGCTGCTTGAAGCTTGTCACAGTGTTTTGTTTTATTGCGTGTAAGCGCATTTTGAAAATTCATTTTCAATATGTATTTCCCTTGGGGCACGCATAACGGTATACGTGTCATATGCACAGGAGTGGTATTTATACCACTCCCGTTATTGAAGCCTACCAGTATTCTTACGACAAGGTTGTTCCTCGGGGCTACTTTTCATATCTGCATATTTTTCTGGCCCAGGTTATTATCATTATACGCATCAGTTATGTACAAATTGTGTTTACGATATACTGCAATCGCAGCATGTATTTCATCTTAGTTAGAATACATCATATTTATATTGTATCTTTGGTATATGTACACATTCTGTAGCAATAAAGATTACTGGCGGGACCTCCTCCAACTCGTGTGAGTGTTACATTGGAAATGATTTCTGTGCGGCTAAGCGTAGCGCAAGAGAACAGAATTGTCATTTTTCTCGGCACTATTTGGCGGTCACTTTGTCATTGAAAACCAACACGTCTCTCAGTATAACAGTCGGCTGTCAATTTGTTACGTGCTCCACTGTAACACGTTTTTACATATTATAATTAATAACGGTACACGTAGAAATGTTCATAGCACATGTGAAAGGATACCAGCGTTCTGCATTGTATTGTCGAAGTGAATAGAAACAGGTTGATAGTAAGTTCTCAATTCGTATTCTGTTTAAAATAGCCATTTATTTTACACAGCGTTTAAACTTACCCAAGTCCAACCCTAAATCTAGACCTATGCTGAATAGCAACAAACGTTTTTAGACTAATGTATGAAGAAAAGATTCTCTACTGATAATTATACTCTTTCTCAATGACCCTGAGAACAACGAATCGTGATCAAAGCTTGACATGGGATATGAAAAGGAGACTGCGAAGCCAAACGAAATAAGATGGGAAATTCTTTGTTGAGTAATGAGACATAAATATATAACTTCATACGGTATTCATGTTAATAGCAAAGACTAAATGCTATCCATTTTTATTTTAATCATTTACGCTCTTTTATAAATGTGCTTTAAGCAACGCAAGCTTTATGCGTTATTCGAGTTAACGAGTCTTGACGCAACGCGAAATTTGTCTGTAAAGAAAACACCTTATTTTTCCGGATGGTTCTTTACACAAAAAGTTAAAGATGCAAAAATTCGTTTTCTTTAATGCTGTGTCCTCGTACTGTCTCGAATGACCAAACGAGCTGCCTATTAATGCGATAGTAACACAGCAGCAAAGACAGGAGACATGCATACTGGTGGCATTCAAATACGTAGAATATTCATTTGAGATGAAAAATTTTACACAACGCCGGAGATAAATATTCAGTTAAAGAATTAGGCGTTTATAGTTCCAAGGAATCATAGTGTTAATAAACTTTCTTATGCAAAAATATAACAAAAACATTTTGTTATCAGTGAAAATGGTCGTGATTTGGGAAAGTTTTACTTGATAATCACCTGAAAACAAAAGGAAATATACTTTTGTTAAAGTGTGCAAATTATGCATACAGAAACATATGCGTTGCTATATTTTTGCTGGGTACAATAAGGCTACTCTATTTTATTCACAGAACACAAATTGCAGCATTTACTTCGACTAGATACTTTAATATGCCCACATACGAGCGCGGCTACCACCTTTCGACACGGTTTTATCAGCTGTTTGCAGGATTAAATGATGTACCTCTCTAAATCAAATAATTCTTTTGTCGTGAAAATAAATTGTCATTTTTTAAAGGAGACAAAAACACTGAAAGGGAGGAAGATGCTCATCGCGTTATGACTGTATGAATTACAGAGCTTCTAGTCGTAGCTCATATTTACGGATTGAAATTGACTGTGCTTTTCACGGTTCAGTTCAGTAAGAAAGAACCAGTTCTGTAAGAAAAAAAAATTATATTATGTACCCTCACAGATAAAATTCCACCACTTTTCAAGGTCGTTTATTTCACCTAAAGTTTCCTTGTAGTGACAAGAACAGCAAACAGCAATTCACAAATGAATAACATCAGTTGCTGCTTGCCGGGCTGGCGCCTTACAAGCATTGGTTATATATTAGAACCGGCTAAGAAGTTTTATGTGCAGAGTTAAATGTGTAATTTTAAGTAGTTTTTGTTATCATGTTTAACCCTTATTTCATTCCCGTCGTAAGTCCCATCCCTCATCCCTACTAAACCCTTTTAATACGAAGAAGCGCTAAAGGTTTTCTTGATGGGATTTTACAGAAAAATTCATTGCCTGACTAGTGAATTCCACGTTAAATTTCACGCGAAAACCGATATCGCCCGAATCGCGAAGCGATGAGGGCGATATATTTAACGTAGAATTCACGAGTTTGGAAATGAATTTTTCTTAAATTGCATATGTCTAAGAAAAACAGCGTTTCCCTAGCAAGAAAGCCAATGTCAGGAGCTGACAATTAGAAACAAAGACTGATTCAAAATCACGGTGAATCACGCGCGGTCAGGAGAAAAACCTTGTTGTAGCGACAAATTTAATTTTAGTTTTGTTTATCTGTAAATGACATTTTATGACTGAAATTGATGCTGTTTGCACACTAAAGTACATAATTTGGACTGTGGAGCCGAACTGAGAACGTTTGTGGTGGAAATTAGACTTTAACACTTTGGAAGTTTGTTATCGCCGGTCGGCAAATAAGAATTTCATCACAGCGACAAGTAAACACCACGCTAAATGGGGAAAACCTTTGGACAACCAGAAGGCAAATTTGTGAGTAAACATTCTTTAAAAAAATTATGTTTATCTTATCGCGGTCGATCACTTCAATTTATAAGTTGACGACGATAGGATCCGGACGCGCATCTCCGCTCGAACAGGAATATTTTATTCTCACCTTATTTTCGCGACTCGTTTCTAAGAATACCAGACTAATAATCGTGTTCGAAGAACGCAATCCTAATTTCGTGTTGGTTGTCCTGTGGTTTATGTGCAGTAAAATTTGAGATTTTTTGGTAGATGGTCTTCCAAATGGCCGCCCCTATTGGTTTTTTTCAGGGGCTCATTTCCGCCGGAAATTCAATCAAACACATCTCCATAATCTGGGATTACTGCTAGTATTAGTACTATCATTATTCCCCTTTGTACCTCTTATACTATTTTACACTGGATTTTCAAGACAGGAGTTGGAGTACAAGTTTTGGTTTTGATGTAAGAAAGTTCATGCACTGAAAGCTCTATTTAGGACAGCATCTTGTTTATTTTTAAAGCAACCAGACGGCCGTTTTGGTGTATAATAGAAATTACTTTTTATTTATAGCTCAGAGTGAGTATGCTTGTTTTCACAAACTTCTTTGTTTGATTTAGACATGTTTTTTTCTAAGCATGAAATATCGGTTTTTGCCAGTAGCTTGCTCTCTTCTTGTAGCAGTTGTAGGACTGCAGTGTTATGATGAGCTTAAACCAGTTGAGGATTTCGGATCCCCGCTGCTTAGGTAAAAAATTTTTACCTAAATCTCAGTAGGAGTTGTAACAAGAACCACGTAGACCAAAAAATTAAGACAGAGAAAGGTGTTAAAAGTCGGCTTAATCCGGACACGCTTATAATTATGTGGCTAACTTTTGATCGTCATCAGTGTTGTGAATGATGACAATTTTTTTCCCAATCTTTCTTTTAATTTTCGTACAAGTTTTAATTTGGCTTCTTTCAAGCGTCTTTTTTAACACGCAAAAAATTATTTACTCCGTTTTTTGGACTGAAAGCTTTGCAGTTTTACCAGTTTCTTGTTCATGACACATCAAACATCGCGAATATTTCCTTGCGAAATTTTAACAACCACATTTGCACAATTGTCGTGAATTCCAAACCCCCCGATAAAATAAAAACAAAACATTCATTGAGCATTTACTAGGCAAGTAACAAGTTAAAAATGAGCTTTAGATCAAAAACGCAAAGAAACATGCAATATCATATCAGCAAACGTTTTGTTTTCAATACGCTCCGTACACAGCAATGAAATTAAATGCGATCTGCAAAAAAAAAATTAGAAATACACAAGTCACTTGCTTTCAAGTAATCCCGCTTAATTCTCAGTTACTGGATACAGCAGTTGAATTTTTTTTATTTTTAATGCAGGCAAAAACATTTTGCTTTAACTACAACACCTCTTTTTAGAAAATATACGATTTACAATAGGAAATCCAGTTCAAAACTTTGCGTTCTTTTAACGATAAATCCCTATAATTCCTATTGCTTGGGTTAAACACGGGCAAGCTAATGCCCCAGTGTATCTGTTAGGAACTGCCTAAGGTTAAACACAGGCAAATTAATGCCCCAGTGTATCTGTTATAGACTGCATAGGGTTAAACACAGGCAAACTAATGCCCCAGTGTATCTCAGTGTTAAGGACTGCCTAAAGTTACACACAGGCAAACTAATGCCCCAGTGACTGTGTATCTGTCAAGGATTGCTAAGGTCAAACACAGGCAAGCTAATGCCCCAGTGTATTTGTTAAGGATTGCTAGGGTTAAGCACAGGCAAACTAATGCCCCAGTTTATATGTTAAGGACTGCCTACTAGGGTTAAACACAGGCAAACTAATGCCCCAGTTTATATGTTAAGGACTGCCTACTAGGGTTAAACACAGGCAAACTAATGCCCCAGTGTATCTGCTAAGGACTGCCTAGGGTTAAACACAGGCAAACTAATGCCCCAGTGTATCTGTAAAGGATTGCTAAGGTCAAACACAGGCAAGCTAATGCTCCAGTGTATCTGTTAAGGATTGCTAGGGTTAAACACAGGCAAGCTAATGCCCCAGTGTATGTTAAGGATTGCTTGGGTTAAACACAGGCAAGCTAATGCCCCAGTGTATGTTAAGGATTGCTTGGGTTAAACACGCGCACAGGCAAACTAATGCCCCAGTGTATTGTTAAGGATTGCTAGGATTAAGCACAGGCAAACTAATGCCCCAGTTTATATGTTAAGGACTGCCTACTAGGGTTAAACACAGGCAAACTAATGCCCCAGTGTATCTGTTAAGGATTGCTAGGGTTAAACACAGGCAAGCTAATGCCCCAGTGTATCTGTTAAGGATTGCTAGGGTTAAACACAGGCAAGCTAATGCTCCAGTGTATTTGTTAAGGATTGCTAGGGTTAAACACAGGCAAGCTAATGCCCCAGTGTATCTGTTAAGGATTGCTAGGGTTAAACACAGGCAAGCTAATGCCCCAGTGTATTTGTTAAGGATTGCTAGGGTTAAGCACAGGCAAGCTATGCCCCAGTGTATCTGTTAAGGACTGTCTAGAGTTAAACAGGCAAACTAATGTCCTGGTGTAACTGTTAAGGATTGCGTTAGATTTAAAAATAGGCAAAATTTTGCTCCGGGTTATATGTTATAATGACTGCTTAGGAAGATTAATGCCACTGTCAATCTCATAATTGCCTGACATGATGTTTAGTCATGAAGACAACAGCCGGCAGAAACCATTATCTTGATCACAAAATTTGGAAAAACCAAGTACAATTTAAATGTACATGCCAAAAGAAAACAAAATGCTTATGCACAGGGAACATATTGAGCAGTGATGAGCTGTTAAATTTTCTACAAACTACTTATTTCTACATACCTAACTGAAAAGACAACATAAAATCAACAAAAGGCGACTTAATTTATCTAAGGATTATTAGGATTGATGGACTGGTGTTGCATGGAGTTATCTGACAGTAAATTGATTACTATAATAAACTGTAACGCATTTTATAAATAGTGCAATGCGCGCCAAAATCCGACAAAATGTATTTGCCCGCATTTCTTGAAAATGACAACAATCCTGAATATCATTTATTCACGAAGATGTCATCCGCTTTTTAAACACACTACAGATCGAGATAAGAGTAGCTAGTTTGACTTTTCTTGCCGAGGTTTTCACCATTGCCGCGAAAGCCGATCGAATGGTTTTATTACTTGCTCGCATCCTGCCTGAAATCACAATAAATACCTTTACTTACCGGCTATTTTTCGATAAATCTCACCTCACCTGATAGATAAGTCGACGATGATTCTAACTTAGCTCGCAGGAGCTTTAAACGGAGTCAAGTCGAAAATCATTCTTTTCTCTCTTATTAAACGTCGCGTCAAAATACCGCGCACGTGGAGGGTAATAGTATCCCGATGTTGATACTTTGTAATATATTAACCTCGTTCAGGATTATAACTCAGTAGGTCTTCAAATACGTTCGTTTGATGAGCTTGACATTCCGCAACACTTTAGTTAATGTGCTTAGTGCCTTTGTTGACAGAATTTGAATCTCTAAGGTAATTATCATGTCACGTTAATAGAAATCCTGCTGGGAAATCCTGAACCGGGTTAAGCTACTCATGCGGAATGCAAACAGCAATTCACAAATGAATAACATCAGTTGCTGCTTGCCGGGCTGGCGCCTTACAAGCAGTCATATATGAGAACCGGCTAAGAAGTTTTGTGCGCAGAGTTAAATGTGTAATTTTAAGTAGTTTCTGTTATCATGTTTAACCCTTATTTCATTCCCGTCATAAACCCCATCCCCCAACCCTACTAAACCCTTTTAATACGAAGAAGCGCTAAAGGTTTTCTTGATGGGATTTTACTGTAAATTTACCCTATCAGTATGGCTTGTTTCCCTTTGAGAAGCGTCAAAAGCATCCAATCACCTGTCGAAACATTGTATTTTTATATCAAAACTGTCGTCGTTGCTCTGAAAATTATAGTTCTTAATTTGTATTGAACGATAATATGCTTGAAGTAAAATTGCAATGAAACAAATGCGAATCTCTTAGGCAACGATAAAACGTGTAAGTTTGAATTATTATTTTGGTCATTGCCTGATTCGATCTTGACCTTCGCAGCTGTGCTTTTGTATTGTTTCAAAAACTAGTTACCGAACAAGTAATAATAATAGCTAATAATAATAGTTAATAATGGTTAAGTTTCGTTTCTTTGTTTTACCACAGATATCGATAAATATATAAAGCAGTGCAGAGGATAACACATCTCAGGGTTTCCGCAGTGCAAGCTTGACTGATGACGAAGATGAAGTTTGCAGCTTTCAGATTTATTTTCCTTGCCGTGACTCTCGCCATTCCATCTAAGCATGGAACTGTAGGCAACAAAACCACTTCAAACTCGGCGGCTACGAGCATTCTCTCGGGCTGCCCCAAGAGCAAGTGTTTGGTAAGAACAATCCCTCTTAGGCACAACTTGGAGCGCCCTTTTTGTTTCCCCAATCGATCGCAAATTCGTAGAAATGTCTTTCCTCTTTCTTATTTATTTATTTTTTTTTGCCAACTTACAGAAAATATATGTTGTTTATCAATTAGATCGATGCCATTTCCTGCCTTTCTGGAGCAAATTCGGATGACGCTGGAAATTCAGGGAAAAGAAAACTTGTAATGCAAATATTGAACTCACTACCGTTGCTGGGGGAGTGATTTCTTCAACGGATTCAAGGAAAAAATGCATGCGGGAGTTTTATTTCTATGTTTTGAGAACATGTAGCACTGAATCTTTTCTGTTGTTTTTTGAATGCAAAGTCTGTTACAAATGTAATTGAGGGAAAGATGAGTAAATTTGTTACTATCTGCAGAAGCGTCCAAGAAGTTAAACTGCAGATTAATTCAGTTGTCTGTAATGTTTAATAGGTCAAGAAAGCAAGCTGGCAAAGTTAGAGAAGGAGGTACGTTACTGTTCCAAGTGATACTGAAAATACATAAAAAAAATACATTACCCGGTCGTGTGAAAAGGTATTTAAAATTCAGCCTTTTCAACTGAAATGACTTATATATTGAATGGCCTCGTGTATAGATTCCTGTAGCCAGTCACTCGAGCTCAGTCGAATGACACCCTGGTGGGCTTTACTCGCAAAAGAACTAAATACACTTGGTTTAGTAATTTATCGGTATTTCTTTAGCTGGCGCATTACTGAAATCAAAGTATGCCTCAGCGTTCCCTTTCATTTATAGTAACGTCGCTTTGATTTCCTTTTGCTTCTCTTCCTTCCTTCCTTCCTTCCTTCCTTCCTTCCTTCCTTCCTTCCTTCCTTTCTTTCTTTCTTTCTTTCTTCCTTTCTTTCTTTCTTTCTTTCTTTCTTTCTTTCTTTCTTTCTTTCTTATTTTTTCTTTTTTTTTCTTTCTTTTCCAGGTCGCCAATTTGAAAGCAGAGCTGGCAAAGGCTGGTAAGCCTGCTGGTTTCGCCATGCTCGACAGCAATGGCCGTCTGCCTCAGAAATTCCTGGTAGCAGGTTATGACAAGTACTCAGCGTATGACTTGGGATGGCAGGCTCTCCACATGGTGGCTGCTGCTGCCTGCAGGGGAAGCACTTCTTCGGGAGGAAGTGGTTGCTGTGGCAACATGGTGATGGTGAGAAATGTTGCTGACAAGAAGACTTGCTCCCAGATTTGTGCCCAGACTGTTTATTCTAACTGTGACGCAGAGGTTTCTATCTATGGAAGAAACGGCAAGGCCAGACAAAATGGGGAACTAGTCGGCAGCTTTTACAACTACCAGTGCAGCCAAAGTGTCAATGGTGGAAGTGAAGTGAATGTCGCTAATGAAGACATCATGAATCGGCCGGTCGGTGCATATTTCAGCTTATGTTGCTGCCGAAAGTAGCATCCTCACCATGATTCATGTTGCCAGAGCGATTAAAAACAAAGTAGTAAGGGTCCGCCTACAGACTAATGATCTATCGCTATGAATGTCTGGAAACAGTAGGAAGAAAAACTAAAATAAAACCTGTTAATCCGGGAAAAATATGTTTCTCTGTGTTTCTTGATTTCAAAATATTCTATGCCGGGTGCTTTAGAGGAGTACACAAACAGATAGTGTTTTGCAATCGCAACCGTGCGTTCTTTTTTCCTGCGAGGATGTCGACGCAAAAGATAGAACACAAACTGACATAAGTTCAATTGAATGTATTCCAGAATCAGAATATGAGGAATGGTCACAAAAAAGTCGCGTTTTGAGGATTTGGGAGCCACTTGAAAACTACACATTTCTTAATTCTGTATTATCAGCATATTTTGCAAAATTTATATTGCGCGCAAGTGTGTCTGAACAAACAATTCTTAGACTATCCTGTTTATTCTTATTCCGGAATACGGTCAATCGAACGCGCCCTTAGTTCGTTATTCTTTGTCGCAAGCGAGAGCCAGAAAGAACTTTCTTTTGTAACAAAAAAATGCCACGTCATCGATCGTTAGTCAGTGTGCTTAATTTCTCAAAATCAAGGCATTTCAGCTTAGATTAGCACTAAAGAAGAATGCTGGTAAGATTAATACTTTCTGCATATAAATTATGACAAAGAAATTGCGCTCTTGTTCCAAAGAAATTGGAGAAATAATATGATAGCGTCATGTGATATGTGAATTACGTCATGATCTCCGAATATTCCCCTCCCCCCACTGTACTCTCCCCTCAAAATCCAGTAATATTCTTGCCATCGAATTGCAAAATACTCAAAGTTAACGTTGTGTATTTTGTCGAAACGAAACGAAAGAGCTTTTATCAGATTGACCTCAAGTAAAATGTGCACCTTATTTGCGATATTCTAAGTAGGTTTCGTAATGAAGGGCTAAAATCAACTTGTGGAAAATAAAAGGAACAAATTGACAGGAAGTAAGCAAAATTGATAATGTTCGACTTGAGCGTGGAAAGGTTAAGCGCGCCGAAACGTTAACTAAAGCGCGCGCGGAATAGTTTAGCGCGCGCGAAAAAAGTAATGACATCACAAAAGACACACTTCTGATTATTGTGTTCTTTCGGAATTAAAAAATACTTTCAAACATGTCTTAAAAGGGTGCACATCCGAAGGCAACGATTCTACACAAACTACATGAAACTAAGACACTTTGACGCTAGGATTTCTGAAGCAAGAAACGATAAAAAATGACGGCTCAACAACAACAGCAGCAGCGGCACCAACAATATCTTGATCTCTGGTTTCAAAGCGCTAAGAAAGGCGATGTAGAAATGCTCTACAGACTCCTGCACAACAAGCAAGTCACAAGCGTTGATGCTCAAGACTTGAACCATTGCACAGCGCTGTATTTAGCAGCAAAACGAGGCAATGAGTCCGGTGTTAAAGCGCTATTAGATCTTGGAGCAGATGCTAACTGGTAAATATATTTAATAAGTAAACGTAACAATCTTTCAATCCTGAGTTCACCTGCTTGTTCCCAGAAATGTTCTAACACGGCTAACAGCACCTTAAAGTCACTCGATTGGGTTATTTAAGGTCTATACTTCTCAACGTTAAACCGCTTTCACACCGCCGAAAACAAAGTTAATCTCACAGTAAAGCGACTGTTACAGCTGTGCTAGAGAAAGATGATAGTTTGAGATGGGGTAAGTTTAATGGACATCGAGGTTACCATAGCAACATAGTGACGTTGTAATCCAAGTTTCTGAACATAGACTAGAGTAACTTGGGGAAATCGCTCTTCGGTACATCTAGCAGACATTACGATCGGCGAAGTTTAAAGAAATTCAAAGATAGGGTTTTCGACAAATTTTAAGGTGACGTTTTTAGTGCCAAAAATACGGCAAAACCCAACAATTTAAACAGGTTGTCAATTTACCTACCTTGTGTGAAAATCTAAAAGAATTTCGAGATACAAGATTACGAATAAGATAGTTTAAGATGCGCCTTTCGAAAATCAATTGATGGTTATTTTAAATATTTACTCTCTAAAGAGATTAATTAATATCCAACACCGTCT
This sequence comes from Dendrophyllia cribrosa, assembly GCA_024195265.1. NCBI lineage: Eukaryota > Metazoa > Cnidaria > Anthozoa > Scleractinia > Dendrophylliidae > Dendrophyllia > Dendrophyllia cribrosa. Next base: position 29,897,642 of record JAJLRJ010000005.1, on the reverse strand, counting down.
CCTAGTTTCACGTTTATTGAGAAATTCTAAGGCGGTTATAGTTTCACTGGTAGCGTCGATAACGGATTCAGGAAATATTCCCACCGATTTTCTTACGATTGGCTAGTTTCTTTTACTATGCAACCCAATTGTCTTGAGTGTCTATACTCTTATAAATTCCAGCGTCCTGTGAATTAATAGCACGCGTCTTGTTTGCTTTCCTAAAATGTTTCCGAAACATGCTAATCTAACTTCGTGACTAGCCTAATTCATTACAATAACAATGAAGGACCGATCAGCACTTGTCACACTGTCTTTCTGGCTGCAACGTGACCATGGCTTGTCAGCTCGACGGTTTTTTTAACGCCAACCAGCGATAAAAAAAGGACTAAGCAAACAGATTGAAAAATTTTCTCTAAAGAAAGTTAGTCCGTCCATTGTAATCGACCGCGTTAGTTTAGTTCTAAAAAGAACTGTTGTAATTGGCACGAGCGTTAGACGACCTGAACCAGGAGCCCATTACTAGGAGCGTGCAACTGCCCTATATTCCTGTTACGCCGTTTTCTCAGACGAATTTATTTTTAGATTTGAATTTGCCGCGAATATCAGACTCCCGCAGATGACCCGATTCCCCGATGACCAATCAAAAGTAGCGAACTGCCCCTTTTCGCGGGAAAATATAGTCTAAAAATTAATTCGTCTGTGAAAACGCCATGACATAGGCTTAGTATGGGAGTTGCACGCTCCTAGTAATGGGCTCCTACCTGAACTGAAATCATCTTAAAAGTCATAAGATTGTATATCGTGCCTATGAAGACCCAAATCATGCAGAGATTGGTCAGTTTTGATCCATAGTTTATTACTATTCTAAGCACCGGTAACAGTGTCAGATAAAAACTCCATCATAAGGGGGATGGGGGGGGGGGGGGGGGGGGAGAGGGGGAGCGGAGTCAATAACGGGTGGGGGATGAAAATGTTACGATGAGGGGACAGACCCCCGGGGGCCCTCTTCAGAACCACCAATTGGTAGTTGTGGGCCACTTCACTGATGAAGACTTAACCTGTTCAAAGGACAAAGTCACGCCGAAATAACGAAATTTTGTTTTCTTAATTTCCATGTTATATCGCCAAATGCTACCAAATATACAACTAAATTGGATAATAAATATTCTTTAGAGCAAAGCAGAAGCAGACGTGTGTAGAAAAAGTGTAGAATAACAAGGATGGAAGTGGATTACAGTTCATCAAATTTGAACCATAATTATGAAAACGCGATAGTTCATCCGGGGCACTGACGGTCCCTTTCACTCCATGTAAGCTTGGACACCCCACATATATTCGCAATCGCTTATTAGGTGTGTATTAATTATTATTTTAAAGGGGCACTGTCCCAGCTTATTTATCGTGTGTTCATGATTATGGCCAGGAGCTTGCTTTTAAGCGTACTTTATTATCTTTAAATTGAAAGAAACCATCGCCAAAAGTGATAGAAGCAGAGAAATATGAATTAAACAGACAAAATAACGACCAAAAAGGTCAAAAGAATCAGTGATCTTGATTTCTTGACCGCCTGTCGATAAATCAAATTTCATGAACTATAATCCACTTTAATCCTTGCAATCCTGCACTTTATCTCCAAACTACTGCTTTTGTTTTGCTCTATAGAATCTTTTTATCCAACTAAGTTATAAAGAAACATTGTTTATACAAGAACTGAAGCCAGCTTTTAATGCAAACGTCAGTAGCGAGAAGCTGATGCTTTATTAATTAGCTGTTTCTTTTTATAGATCAACTGTTAAGTTTTGTACTTAATCTCGGTCCCAGTCCCTTTTCAATACTATATAAGTATAGTTTCCAACACTGTAACGGTCACTTTTGAAAATGTATGTAGTAGCATACGAAACGTCAAGTTTTATAAAAAATGAATAAGTTCAATATGTTTATCACCGCGGTTTGTGTTCTATTTCTTATTAAGTTGTATATATTTGGTGGCATTCGGCGATATAACGTGGAAACTAAAGCTAAGCGAAATTTTGCTATTTCTTAGGGACAGTGTCCCTTTAAGGTGGCTCCCTGCAGTTTTTTGACCGCGCGCGAGCTGGTTACTAGAATGGCGCGAGATTTGAAAAGCCCGCGCGACCTACGCGCAGCTCCACGCGAAAAGAGTAAACAAACATGGAGTCGCACTTTACCTTCACAAAGTTTTTCAAATTTTATTGCGTAAGGAAGGTGCAGACTTCTGACCATTTCTAAACATACAGCGATCCTTTAGAAGGCTACAATTTTTATCGAGCCAAAGTAGGGTAGAAAAAAGTCTTTTTCCGGAGTTCTGAGTAATTTTAGTAATTTTCATGATCGTCGATGGAGCAAGTTTACACCGCACATAGTTGCAGTTTTTGGAGTCAGGTTAACGCTACCGTAAATGGTCAAGAAACCAAGGAAGGGGATTCATATGGTTGTGGAACAGGCAAAGACACTACTCCTCCAAGAAGTCGTCTTTTCAACGTGCGGGACTTTCCAAGAAATGCCGTCTTTATATTACGCGCCGCGAAAAAGCAAAACTGACACAACGCGTCCAAAATCTAAATTAATTCGGTAATCATTACAACTTTTTCATTCATAAACGAAAAAATTACTTTGCAAAGTGAACTCATTTCTATCAGTTATGTCTCTCTGTAGAATAAACGACAGGCTGTTGTGTTTGCCTCCGGTGAGGATAGAGAAATGTTCTTACTTACAGCGAAGCCGTGGAAAGCTGAAGATTAAAAGAAAAGTCGAGCGTAATTCATTTATAGCAGTGCGAAAGCTTAAACTGAGCTATTCTAATTTAAAAATCATATTTTCTTGAATGAAACTAACACAATTTAGATAAAAGAAGGTAAAAACCGAGAAATAAAAGCATACAAACCGAGCAATGTAGTGAAAGTACGAATTATCTCGTAAAATCCGATCGCGAAATTGCGTTGTTTACAACAAGCTTAAAGTACAAAACTAGAATGACAAATTTAAGCAAGACTTTTTAATGAAAATTCACAGAAGAAAAAACAAAAGCGGAAAAATAAGAACACTTAAATCAGATGGAGTCAAAACCTTTGTAAACAAGCGCTAGATTTGTCTAAATTACACTTACAGCATAAATGCCGCCGCTTTTCCAAGGCAAGTTGTACAACGCACTTCAATTTTGGGAAATGTGCTATAAACTGATTATGGTTCATTCCGTCTCTACAAGAATTTACTTGATATCTTGTTCTTGGTGTTCTTAGAGCATTTCATGTTTGAAGTAAGATGCTTAGTTTTAATTCTAACATAGTCTGAGACAGAAACATAAAAACTGAACACTTAAAACTGTCAGTGGAGTCTTAAAAGTGACGTCATCATGGTGACCTCTATAACACGGACACCTCTGTAATACGGACACTTTGCTCTGTTCCTTCGGTGTCCGTATTAGAGAGGTTCAACTGTACACAATTTCTGTTCGTATCTATGCTGAATTTAGACTACGAGAAGTCTCTCATTTTTCTCAAGATAGGGATAAGCGAGAGTTTCTAAGGATTCCTGATTGAAAGAGACACTACTCGTCAGGGAGGAGGGGGGGGGGGGGGTACTCAACAAAGTTTTGTACGGGGATGCTCCGCCCCGAGGTCCAAACCCTTACCCTTTCATATACCGTTTTTTACAGAAAAGGTACCCCTTTCATATACCTTTCATTGAAAATGGTACCCCTTTCATATACCTTTCGTTGAAAATGGTACCCCTTTCATATAGCCTTTGCGTGCGTCTGTTTGATACATTTTGAAAGGCCCTTTTTATAATGCTTAAATTGCAGTTTTCCCTACCTTTTTTATGCTTCAACTCGTGTTTTCGCTACCATTTCCTATTCTTCCTGAAATCCATACCCTTTCACATACTTCAACTCGTGAAATCCCGACCCTTTCATATACCTCCAGCCTAAAAAAGGTACCCCTTTCGGGCGGAGCATCCCCGTATAGCCCAATATAGGGAGTACCCCCCCCCCCCCCCCCCCCCCCCCGCCGGGGGCTACTCGTACTCTAGACTGAACTACAAAAGGACTATAAGCTGTTCTAGCGAAACGTATGTTGTACGTCGTTTGTTAGGTAAGCTAAAGGCACATGATTTTGTAAAGTAATCTCCAAGGCTATGAATATCTGCTTACAGCTGGTTAAAGCCTTAAACTGAGAGGCGTGAGGGAGGGGAAGGATTGACGATGTCTTCCTCCCCAAGCATCGTGCACCATAAATGCTCTGTCCGCTCTATTGCTCGCTAAGGAACCTGTTCACAGGCCACATTGAATGTTTCCCTTACATGTTATCTACAGGAAGGCAAAATAGGAAAGATTTGACGATGAAAAGTGAGCGTGCAAAGTCTGTTAAGAATTTGGGTAAGCAACAATTTTGTAAACGTATGAACGGTTTTCAATTGAGTGCAAAACCAAAACCAAAGTAATCGCTTTCACCAATCACAACAGACACAGACTGACAATTCAATGAGTCAGAACTCGAAGCAAATGCATGTAGCCGTTGCCAAGCGCGGAAAAACGCGTGCGAGTAAGTCACGATTAGTTTTAGTTTTTACTTCTGATAAGTTTATAAAGTACCGCAAGATTTTTCTAGCCAATCACAGAACGTAATAACGCAAAACCAAAGCAACTGCGAAATTACTTTGGATACTCAATTGAAAACCGCTCTTTTAACATTGTCTGTAGAAGGGGAGGTACTCGTGCTTGTAATACTGTTATACCCTGTTGATGCCTGTCCCCTTCTATTCCTGTGTAAGCTACCCCAAGTGCTGGCTTGCCTGAGCTCTGAATACTGGACAAAGAATAAACACAACCAACCGCTTTTATTCAAAAAGTGGTTGGTTGTTTTATTCATTTTTATTCATTGAAAAGCGATAGGTACATAATCTGTCCCAGGTAAAGGTGAGGGCCTGGAAAACACCTAAATGTCTAGATACAAAACACTAAGTAAAGGGGATTGAAAATGGGGAGAAGGAGGGATGAACAAAAATGTTTGGTGTGTAGCCAGGCATGTTAAAAATAAAAAGATATTAAAAAGTTGACACTGGCTAAAAATGTTGTTTTTGGACGTTTCGGCAACTACTGTTGCCTTCTTCAGCAAGAGATAAAAATGCAAATGTCTAACGGCGTCCTGATGGTATAAGATACATGCAAATATTAAATCGCACCTCGAAAGAATATTTTGAGGTGAAAACAAAAGTCTCTAGAGCATTCTTAATTATTTCTACAAATTCTTAATGTTATTATAAACATTTGGAAGCGCTATGTGTTCGTTTATAGCGTTCGTGTTACGCACGGAATGCCAAGCTTCAAGAATTAGTCTTTGTCGCCATGCCGATGATCTGTCAACAATTTCGACACTCGTCAAATCTATTTGGTGGCTGTGGAGCATGTGGTGTTTGGCCAACAAAGAGTTTTTATCCAATGTTGCTATAGCCTTTGCGTGCTCTTTCACGCGTGATTTTAGCGCGCGCGATGTCTGACCAATGTAAACACAATCACAATCTTTACATTTGATCTTATACACGATTCCTCTGGTGGCCTCTTTCTCGATCTTGTCTTTTGGCTTTTTAAGTATGTTTGAGATTGTCCGAATAGGCTTATGAGCGACTTTGATGTTGAAGCTTCGAAGAACTCTTGCGATTCTCTCGGAGAATCCTTTGGCGTAGGGCAGGATAACCATGCTACGTTGGTCGGTATCGTTTACTTCTTGTTGTCTATTCGGTTGGTGACCATTGTGAATGAATTTGGTAGGGTAGTTATTAGCGGTAAGGGCTTCCACTACTCGCTTAGTTTCCCGTAATGCTTCCTCCTCGGTGGAAGGAATGTTCTTTGCGCGATCCATAAGGGTGCGTACGACCGAGTGTTTATGCTGGGGATGGTGGTGTGATTTGAAATCAAGGTAGCGGTCAGTGTGGGTAGCTTTCCTATAGACAGATACGGTGATCGAGCCATCATCTTGTCTGGTTGTTTTTGTGTCAAGAAAGGCAATGGAACCTTCTGATTCTATCTCGATGGTAAATTTGATATGGGTGTTGATAGAATTGAGATGTGAGTGGAATTCATCCACGTGTTCTCTTTTTACGCACACATGGCTGTCATCTACGTATCTGAACCACCATTTGGGAGGGTTTGGAGCCGATGAGAGAGCCTTTTCTTCAACATGTTCCATGACAAGATTGGCTAAGATGGCGCTGACTGGAGATCCCATCGGACAACCGAAAATTTGTTTAAAGTGGCCACCTTGGAACACGAAGAAATTGTTGTCGAGGACGAACTGTAGAAGAGCCACGATATTTTGGATAGATAAGTTTGTTCTCTCCGGTAATGATTGATCAAAGTCTAGTCCCTCTTTAACAACTTCTATGGCTAGATGGGTAGGAATACAAGTAAACAGTGACACCACGTCAAAGGATACTAGGATTTCGTCAGGATCCACTGACATAGTGCGGATCTTTTCAACGAAAGATACGCTGTTCTTTACTGTGTATTTATTGTTTTGAAGTGGTGACAAGATATTAGCGAGGTATTTGGATAATTCATATGTGGGAGATCCAATGGCACTCATAATTGGTCAGAGCGGGATGTTCTCCTTGTGGATTTTGGGAAGGCCATAAAATGATGCTGGTGTAGAGTCGGTGCTATGAAGTTTGTGGTAGAGCTTCGGTTCCAACTGTTTTTTCAAAAAACAGTTTTAGGGATGAACAAAGGCAAGTCTTACACCGCAGCTTAACCGAGACGAATGCATGACTAATACACGACCTTTTGACCGATGCCAACAACAAGAGGGGGTATACTCTCATTTCAATTACATCCTCCCCAAGAAAGCGGTAATATAAGTATAAGAAGCAAAGGACCGCGAACGATAATGCTAAGGGAAAACGTAGGATCTGGAGCAGATCTAGTCAGCCAAATATAGAGATACAATCAAAGTATGGAGCAAGGCTGATACTACGTAGAACATTTAACGCGACAACGACATGATGGAGCCCAAACTGAAAGCCAAAATGCAACCGTGAACAGCTGTTTCGACCTGGTTGGGTCTCGTCAGCACGGTGTAGCAGCAAAAAGATAGAAAAACTAGCGCGAACGCCAATTCTCTACCAAATCTTTGGCTTTTAGTTTAAGCTCTAACATGTCGTTGACGCGTTAAATATTCTACGTAGTATCAGCCTTGCTCTATACTTTAAAGAGTATAACAATTCTATTCGCAAGCAAATATTTTATAAATACTTTCACCTGAAAATATCCCAAAAACAACAACAAAAGAACAAAACAAACAAGCAGCACAGCAAAAAAGAATGTTCGCCTGCGCGCAGATGTTTCCTACTTTCTTCTTCGAAAAAAAAGAGGAAACGTCTGTGTGCAGACTAATCAGCCTGCACAATTAGCTAAAACATCATCTTTCGAGATACACAGCTAGCAGTCCCTCTCAGGATAGTCGAGCGGGTGAGCAAATCACGTGATTGGCGATCGATCGAGCAAACGAAAGTAGTGGGAGCCGAGGGGCGCAGGGCGCTTCTCCACCAGTTTCCTCTCGGCTCGCTCATTCGCTCCAGTCTCGCCGAGCTTGTTTTCGTGATACGCTCGCCCGTTTGACTGACGGAAAGGGACAGCTGGCAGTCTACTTTCGAGACTACTGATTGACGTACCGTTTCGGGTGTTTTTTCACCGCGGCTTTACCATCCTTTTACTAGAAGAATTGTACTCCTTCCACCCTTCTCCTCTCCAATGCGATAATGGTTAATTGCAAGGTTACCTTCGGGACATTGTTTGAGTGTGAGGGGAGGGGGGCGGGGGGGGGGGGAACATGATTACGAAGAATACGTAGGGACTTCAGAACGCTTTGACGTCCCGGATGTCACAGTATGTGTTCTTAGGTCATTACGTCAAATCACTGACGATAAAAAAGGGAGCTAACCTATCGCAGAACGCAGAAGCGTGTTATAAAAGGAAATAATAGGCGTTAAATTTCTCTTTGCTTGAGGTCTCTAATCACGAGGAGAAATGAGGTTCCCTCCTTCGGTGATATTCCAGTTTGAAACGAAATTGTTATCAAATAAATGTTATTTCACTGACACTCTAATTTGAAGTAAACGTCGTGTTTTATAGAGGTCTTTATATAACTGGCGCCTATAATGTTCGATTTAAGGGACTTTCAGTGATTTCTCTGTGTTTTGTTTCGAAATGAGGCCAATTACAATGTAAACGAGTCATAAAATTGTGTTGTTTACAATACCACTGTGACAGCGATCCGACAGACTGTATATCCACGTGCGGAATGATCCTGACTGATCGCTTTTGATGGTCAAACAGTGAGAGTTTTAACCCTTTCATTCCCATAGTCAATTACGGAGACATGTAGTGTAGTTCTAACTTTTGAGTCTGTCAACGAAATCCTATGTTGGACCATTCAAATAAACCTCTTTGGCAGTAATTTTACATGGTACTATTTGTTTTTCAATATTTCATAAAATTAAATTTGGAATTTTTCTCGAATTTTGATGCATGGCACTCTTGGGAGTTAAGGGTTAAACATTGTCTTTTTTGTCTATAGACGATACTATTCAGCTTGGTAGTGGACTACGAGCGCCAGTTCCGCAAGTACTCAGCCTGGAAATCGAGTCTTATGAACAGCACGTGCATTCTTATGAACATTTCAGTTATTACATCAAAGGTTGGCTCAGAGGCGGGTACGTGACATTAAAGAGATATCGATGGGAAGTGAAGGCAGAAGTTCAACATGAGTAGTTTCACCATGAAGTCTCCATACTAAGGTATGATAAACACGTGTTTTGTTTGAAAAACACCCGCATTGTAAACTGGACCTCTCCAGTATCAAATCTATCTAAGGGACGGACCATAAATTTTTTGACGAGGGGGAGGGGGGGGAGGGGTGGGGAGATTTTCACATGCAGACATTTTTTTATATGGGGCACCTGCTGCAAACAATTTTTTTTGTGCCTCCGTCCAACTGCCATACTTTTAGCAAACAATTTTTTTAATTTTTTTTTTATGTTGCTCGCATACAATTTATTTCAGTGATTTTTGCCTCTGCAAACAATTTATTTCAAATTTTCCAACCCCCCTCCCCCTGTCAAAAAAAAATAATGGTCCGTCCCTAACAACACGGATACCAGACAAATGTGCTCTGTACTGAACATACCTGCAATTTAAATGTGTTGTATTTCTATACCAGCTGTTTGGCTTTAACGCATTTTTTAAAAAATCTAGTTTATTACTTGCAAATATGTTTTTGTTCTACTGATCTAGCTTCCAAAACTGAGATTGATATTGACAGTGCTTAGTCCATGGCTTTTAACAAATGACGTTTGTTGTCATTTGATTTGAGAAGGCTTTTTCTCATGCCTTGAGGTAAATTTATATATTGATTTGATCGGAGCACAAAAAAATTATACTGCGCGATTTAAATTTTGATTATTTGAAAAATGTAACAAAATAATTAAAATACTGGATCAGTCGCCTTACTCGATGGGCTAACACCCAGTATGCCACAAAATGATTTCTGCCTACGGAATTGTGACAATTGTAATCTTCTTTTCTATTCAGTGACTTGCGGCACCGAAATATTATCCTTCTTATGGTAGTTTGCAACAGTTCGGATCCTTCAAAATAGGGCCTTGTATTGGAGCCTGTGGAACGTGCCTTCTTGAGAAAGCTCCTTCATGAGGAGATGCCCGTTTTTGATGAAGAGACTGTTCTTCGGCTCATCAGAGATGTGGCGTGTGCCATGTACTTCGTTCACCAACGTTAACGAGGGTACATTCACTGTTATCTGGGTTCACCTAGTGTGGTATTAACTGAAAACTTTATAGCAAAGGGTCGTTGTCAGTTTAGTATCAACAACAGTTCAATGTCAACAACAACACTTCTTTTCAGAACTACACTCACCCGGACGATTACAAACGACAGACTACTGATACTCCTGGGTTCAAACCATTTACAGTGAATAGTGAATAGATTATTGATTTTGATTGATTGATTGATTAACTGTTTGATTGATTCATTGAATGAATGAATGAATGAATGAATGAATGAATGAATGAATGAATGAATGAATGATTGATTGATTGATTGATTGATTGATTGATTGATTGATTTTTAAGAACAAATATTGATTTTCGGAACAAATATTTCTTACCCGGATTTCTGAAGGTGCTTTCTGTAGTTTAAAGAGCATGCAGTATCACGGTAACTGCTGATTTTTGGACAAAAATATTGAATACTCGACTAAATACCCGTTGGCTTATACACAAAATGCTTCTAGAACATAGAGAGGAAAATATCAAGTGATTTCTCAAAAGGAGAGCAAACCACACTGACCAATTTTTAAACAATGTTTCTATAAACCCATAAGGGAAAGAACTTGACAAAAATTGACCTGATTATTCTTTCAAGTTGCCACCCGCAGTTAAAGACCTTACTTTAGGTGCGATAGAATAGTAATTCGGCTGTCAAGTGTGAATTCAGAGTCATGTGAATTGTAACCGTGCAATAGGTGGCGTCTCCGAGTATGAGGTGAATTGGGTACTCTTCACTTGAGGTCCTGTAAAACATTTTTCCACGCAAGTGCTCGTACTTTGCCTTTAGCTCCATCAGAGTCGGTCTCTTTATAATAGTGAAGTCTGCGAGCTTGCTCCCGGTAATCTCTGTTTTCTCACTCACTTTATCGTCGACAGAATCTATCGTCTCGCTAAAAATCGGCAAGGATTGTTTCTATGTTCCGTTCACAGTGACGATTTGGCGTGACTCGTGACGCACTGGTCTCAATCCTAGTCTGTTATCGCTTCCTTTGAGATAAAGTTCCTCCCTGATCCTGTATCTAGATACGCCCAGAATGTGATCCCTTTGAGTTTCAATGGTACTATTGCCGGCAGTGACTTCTCTTCGAAGGAAGGGGTGTAGCCAAAACACTGCGTTACAACTTTGCGGTGTTTCTGTCTCGTTTCCTCCAGGTCTGTTACAGAGACTGGTGTGGTGCTTGCTCTTGCATTTATTACAACCACGGCTGTGACAGCGTTTCCCTCAGTGTCCTGTGCGGCCACAGTTAAAACACAATTCCTTTTCCTGGAAAAACTGCCTCCTTGCTTCCGTTGTTTTAACGACTTCACACACGTCTGCCCAGTGCTTTCCTTTACAAAACATACAGACAGGGTCCTTTCTCTCTCCACTATACCAATACTTCTCCCTTTTCGATCGTACACATCCACTGTCTCCTGGTGCATCATGTACTTTGTGTCTTTTTAACCACTGCTGAAGGTTGTTTATCAAGGCTTCCATATCCCAGTTCTCCCAATTTTCGTCGGTTCGCACAATCGGGCCTCACTTGTGGTAGTTTGTTGAGAGTGGACATCACGAATCCCCGAAGCATGTCGGCTTCGCCCATTGTCAACAATGCATCGTAATTTCTGCTCACGCTCTCGTAAAATTCCTGAATCTTCAAGTAACTGGATCCTTTGACGACAGGAAGGTTCACTATTTCTTCTACGTGCGCGTTCAGAACTCGGATTTCAGCCTTTCCCAGGCTACCTTGTAGCCAATTTCACCAGGCTTTAGGTTTGCTATCTTCGCTCGTACGTTTGGATTGGCCATTTCCAACAGATAGCGAACTTCTCTTCTGCGCTAATCGATTTGTTGTGGACTTGTGTTACAAACATCTCGAACCTCACCAGTCGGTGGGTGTTCCCTTGAACGGTATTATTATCAATTTGGGCAGTTTTGCTGTGGTTGAACAGGCTTCTTTCTCCAGTTCCAGCCGTTTATGCGTCGCCTCTAATTCTGCATCAATTTTCTCCTGCCACATACGTCGCTCGCGCTCTTCTTGTCGCAAACGCAACTCAGTTAAACGGCGCTCCTCTTCTCGCTGTTTAGTCAGGTCTCTTAGGGTCTTGATCATTACAGAGCTGACAAAAGCACCAAACTTGGCATAGTTGTAGCTTATGGTAGTACTATCAATGTTAGAGGGGGAGCCCAACGTAAATATTCCTTTAAGGGGAATTACGGAGGATTTACTTTTTCAATTTTCACGATTTGGGCCCCCTGTGGTACTTATTTTAAATATATTTATTAAATATATGTAAAAACGTTTTAAATAAATTTTGAAAAAGCTATTATCCATTAGAATGCATTAACTGTCATGACTGTCGATTACAACCCCGAATCTTAAAAAAAAAAGCTACTTTTCGGCATCTCTTTGAAATACTGGTGCCCAGTCCCACTCGGCCATTGGCAAAATCCAAGATGGCGGCTCTCAGGCGTACCTACAAAACCTGTAAGTATTTCGCTATTAAAAGGCCATAATCTTGCTAATTTTATATTGCAATATATATAAAAGTTTGGTTTAACAGTTTTTCTTTCAATTTTAAGTTGTTTTTTCTAAGTAATCGAAAATATAACCGTTTCAAATTTCAGAATCGGAAATGGAAATATCTTGGAGTCGATGCATCATATGCCAAACAACCACAACAGAAGATTTAAGATGTCCTCTTAGAGCATGTGGCCCATGTTATGACCCCGTATCAGTCTATGCCTCTTTTCTTCAGAATGTTCTCGAGTTTAGCTCACTAGGTGCCCTGCCAGTCAATGTTCCCTTCCCTCTTGATATAGACACTGATGTTTTAATTAAAAACGAGGCGTCTTGGCACAAGTCTTGCTATTTGAAATTCAATTTGTCGAAGCTACAAAAAGCCAAAGAAAGAGTATCTAGGAAAAGGGAGAAGGAAGAAGGCCAACCAGAAGAGGAAGAGAAAGCCCCGGCATCAAAGAATCGACGACAAACACTAACACACAATAAGGTGGACTGCATCTTGTGCGGTATAGAGGGGGGCAGCTACATGAAGTCACCACTTTTTCGACTGACCAGAATATCCGTCGCATGATTACTGAAATTAACGATGCTACGCTAATGCCAAAGATCTCAGGAGTTGATCTCATAGCTGCTGAGGCCAAATATCACCTTAAATGTTTGACTGATCTAAGAAAACGGTATAGGAGTCAACTCACTACAAAACGTCAAGAATCTTGTAAAGAAGAGGATGAGAAGATTATGGAATCTCAAGCATTCATTGAGTTGGTTGATTATATTGAGAACTCTGTTGAGGACAACAAGCTTCTTTTTATGCTATCTGAATTGCATTCACTTTATATAAGTCGCCTTGAAGCTTTGGGTGTTTATAAGACTGTAAATAAGACTCGACTGAAGATTTCATTGTTAGCTCAGTTTCCTGATGCACAAGAGCAAAATGATGGAAAAAATATTGTCATAATTTTAACGAAAGCATTACAGGGCATGGTTAAAGATGCAATCAAGAAAAGAGACTGCTCTGAGGACGCCACGATACTGGCCAAGGCTTCCACAATTGTAAGAAGGGATATACTTAAGAATAAAGGCTTCAACTTTTCTGGAAGTTTTACTACAGATTGTCAAGAAACGTCCACCCCAGCAAGTCTGAAGTCGCTCATTTCCATGACCCTGAGTGGTCTTGACATTGAGAACACTGAAGCTCAAGATTCCCAGCCATGTTTAACTGTGTGCCAGACGATAATTTTCAATGCAAAGGAACGAATGGGAAGGTCAAAAACTGGCCAGACACGACATACCAAGTCCCGCGAACCACCACTCCCATTATACATCGGACTTAACATACACGCAACAACAAGAAGCAAGGCGCTAATAATGAAGCTTTATCAGCTGGGGCTGTCCGTCTCATACCAAAGGATCATGGAGCTAGAGGAATCCCTTGCCAGCTCCATAAGCGAGCGATTTGTTGCTGATCGGTGTGTAGTACCTGCTAGTTTGAGAAAGGGACTGTTCACGATAGGAGCGCTGGATAACCTTGATCATAATCCGAGCTCTACAACCGCTGCATCATCATTTCATGGCACTGGCATCAGCCTCTTTCAGCTCCCAACGGCTGGAAATCATGAGGAACCCAGAGATCCGATCCGTTTACCATCACAAGGATCAGGACACTCACTACCAGAAGAGTACGCCGTTGTCCACCCCGTTGAGCTAAGCACCAACAGTTCTGTAATACCAGCAATAATCACCAAAGAAACAGGGAGGTCTTTGAACATTGAGAAAGGGGAAGAAAAACGATGGATGGAGGAGACCCTTGTTAAATTGGACAAAGAACACGTTGTGGCTAGTGACAAGTTGACGTGGGCAGCCTTTCACTCGGCAAAGCAAGTCGAAAAAGACCCGCCAGCATTAACTGCACTGTTACCCCTTTTTTACGAGAAGGCAGCAACCCCACCTATGATAAAGCATGGGATGGATGTAGTACGACAGGCGACAACGTTTCTGAACTCGGGCCAGGTCCCAATCATCACTGTAGACCAGCCTCTATTTGCCTTGGTGAAGATGGTGCAGTGGAAGTGGCCGACGTCACACGGAGAGCAGGCATTCGTTGCGATGATGGGTGGCCTCCACGTTGAGATGGCACTATGGACTGTAGTTGGCGATTTGCTAGATGGATCAGGATGGACCACCGCCTTGACAGAAGCTGACGTGGCCTCGTCTGGTGTGGCAGAGTCATTCCTAAAGGCATCACATCTAACAAGAACAAGGTATGATTATATTGGATTGCTGTTGGTATAACTAGTTGTTTTCTCAGCCAGTGAGTGTTGCTTTTATTTTAATGAAACCGTAACTGTATACTTTTAAATTTCAGGCATGCTCACCAGGTTACATCTCTTGCCCTGCATATGCTAAGGAAAGAGGCATTTTCGACGTGCGCTGATGACACTACAATGGCTACATGGGAGGACCAGAGAAAAACAAGAAGCCCGACGTTTCTCTTCTGGGATCTTATCTTGAAGTACGAGACCCTGGTTCTACTTGTTGTACGTGCACATCGCCAGCGTAATTTCACCCTGTACGTGGAGGCCCTTGAAGAGCTGATACCATTATTCTTTGCACTGGATCACGTGAACTACGCCAGGTGGGCACCCATCCATCTTCGAGACATGAAGTCCTTGCCTGAATCAATCTCCAAGGTATTCCAAGAGGAAGGACGATGGGTATTGTCGAAGACAGGCAATCGGTTCTCCGCGATCCCCTTTGACCAGGCGCACGAGCAGGAGAACAAGGTTGTAAAGAGTGGAGGAGAAGCCGTTGGCCTTACGGAGAACCCTGTTGCCTTTAGGTAAACTCAAATATATAATTTTAAAAAAATGCATGTTACAACTGAATTCGATGCATCGCGAATTTTCATTTCCAAAATCCTGATTTCGTTTTAGATCTAGAAAAGATGGCATAGTAAATCAATCCAATCCATTCAAGCGACTCCTGTATTGACATAAATCCATTTGACTGCACTAGGGGACAGGGCAAGTAATTGATAACGGGGCAAGTAATTGATTGCCCCGGACGGTTTAATCGACTACGCGCTATTATGAAAACAAAAAGGGTCGCGATGCATTGAATTCAGCTTGCAAGGCAGATCGTTGTTCTGGAAAATTTGAATGCGTTAGTTACAAAATATTGATTAATAGGGATAAAAGCAATAACTTACTTTCGGCTGAGCAATTATTATTTTACATTTTCTATTTTCAGACGATGGATGCTTTCGGGCCCCGAGACAACAAGGCTTCTGCACCAGTTCGAAGGTCAATATCTAGAAGATAGCGACGAGCATGGTGGACGTCTCAACCACGAAATGGGCCTCAGTGCGCAAAAAACGTTCAAGAAGCAGGTGAAAAATCTAGTAGATGTCGTAAGAAAAATGGGAAACCCTTTCCTGGACGACT
Source organism: Dendrophyllia cribrosa (assembly GCA_024195265.1). Taxonomy (NCBI): domain Eukaryota; kingdom Metazoa; phylum Cnidaria; class Anthozoa; order Scleractinia; family Dendrophylliidae; genus Dendrophyllia; species Dendrophyllia cribrosa. Next base: position 29,881,855 of record JAJLRJ010000005.1, on the reverse strand, counting down.
TTCCTGAGTTGGTTACACTGGATAGCCGTGATTGTGCAGATGATGAAGTAGCTAAGGCCGTGATGAACCTCGACACCCTTGGTCAGACCCAGTATAGGGAATATGTCAAGGCAGTTATAGAGGACCGGACGACCTCCATTCACAACACCATTAAGAGGAACAAGATCCCCCTTTACAAGAAAAAACCCCTGCGAGACAAATCTAAACAGACGAAGAGAATAGCTGCACTCCAAAATAATGTTGCACTATTTGCACAGCTGTACATCGCCATGCAGAGCCGTAATGCTGATCTCGAGGAGTTCTTCAGCCATGAAGTTCAACCATTCCCTCCCTCCTTATCAGAATTCGGCAATCTTCGTCTACCAAGCGCTAAATCGGAACTCCCCAAGTGCATTATTCCATCGACTCAGCCAGAGCCTCCGACGCAATTTGACTGCAGCGTTCTAGACGGAGCTGTCGTGGTCCACTGCCTTCTCGTAACTGGATCGAGCACCTTTGATGATTACGCCCATAACGTCTTCATTCCCTACCTCAGCAGCCAGAGAAGTAGAAGAGTGGACGTTGTCTGGGACACATACATACCTAATAGTCTCAAGGAGTCCACCAGGGAGAAGAGAGGCAAAGGCGTTCGACGGAAAGTAGCTGGGGGTACTAAACTACCATCCAACTGGGCGTCATTCCTGCGTGATCCGTTAAACAAGGAACAGTTGTTTCACTTCCTATCGTTGAAGGTTGCTGGACATAACTGGCCAGAGAGGAAGACAATCCACGTTACATCAGGTAAACATGCAACACATATTTCAGCTATGATACTCATACAAAGTATGTTGTAGGCGTCATACAACAAAGGTAATTAACTGACAAATCTTTCGGCCAAGCGACCCTCCTCAGTGTTCTACTAAGACATAATGACAAGTGGTAACAATCGTGCTAATGTGTATAACCTATGTTGGAATCCCACATAAAAAAATGTTAACTACCGAAATAATTTTTCTCCAGGTACTTCTGTGATTTCCATTGGCTCTGCGACCGCTATGACAGATTGTACTCACGAGGAGGCGGATACGAGGGTTGTGGTCCATATCCTTCACGCCATCCAAGTTGAAGAGGCGAAAACTGTCCTCGTCCGAACCGTGGATACCGATGTCCTAGTCATCTTGGTGGGAAAGCTTCATGACCTGAGAGAAGTCCAGCCGGAACTTGATCTGTGGCTTGCCTTTGGTATGGGCCGAAACTTTCTCTTCATCAGCGTCAACTCTATTTGTGCTGTTCTTGGTGAACCACGATCTACTTCCCTGCCTGTATTCCACGCATTAACTGGCTGTGATACCACCTCCTGCTTCTTCGGGAAAGTAAAGAAGTCAGCCTGGCAGGCATGGGAGATCTTTCCAGAGGTCACGCCCACATTCCAAATACTTGCCAAGACGCCATTTATGCAGCTTACGACAGACTCGCCCCTCTTCAAACAGATCGAGAGATACACGGTAATCCTGTACGATAAGCTCAGCCCCTTATCTGACATCAACCTGACCCGGATGGAGCTATTCTGCAAGAACAGTAGAGCAATGGACAAGCTCCTGCCTACAAAGGTAAATATTACTTCTTTCTTTATCGCACTTTTTTTACGTTTCATCTAGCAGGGGCGGATATGAGGGGAAGGGCTCAAAGGGCCAGGCCACCTGTAGGCCGTTTAACTGGCAATACTCACAATGACAAGTTTGAACTAACCCACTGCACCTTCTTTTTATGAAACTAGGATCAACCTCTTCCTAATTAATCCTTAATAACATCGACGCTGTTGTTATTTGCAGGATGCCCTTTTGCAGCATGTCCGTCGCACCGTTCTCCAGGCCGGGATCTGGACAGTCAGCGATCAGCCACAGCCACCTGTGCCATCACCAGGGCAGTTCTCGTGGTTTGAAGACGATGGCAAATGGGTTCCGAAATGGATCACCATACCCGAAGTATCCAAGGCTTGTAGTGAGCTGATCAAGTGCTCTTGCAAAGGCGCGTGTACAAGATGCAAGTGTGCCAAGGCTTCCTTGGGATGTACCCCACTTTGTAGATGCCAATGCCTATCCTAAAGGCTATAACTGCATCAAGCTTAAATGATAATCTAAAGAGTTTCAGCGATCGAGCATTGTTTCCGTTATGTAGCCCTAACTGAATTCTAATAATATAGCTAACTCTTGGCGTTTCTATTAGCGCTATTTGAAAGTACATTTGTTTCGCGAACATATATATCAAACAGCAGTAATTTAGGTTCAAAACGCGAGTTTGAAGGGAACGTGTAATACGAATCAGCAATGGCGGTAATGTTGAAATTTGATCATTCCTACCGAGAAGGAACTGGGAACTAGTATATGTCTAAAAGCCTTATGTAATATATAAATGATGGCTTATAATGAAATATGCGAAGAAATGAGTAAGCATAATAGTTTCAGTCAATAAATGTCACTACTGCATTTCTTGTTAGCTGTTTTACTTAAAAAAGTGCAAACCACCACAGGTAGCCCAATTCGTAATTAAGGTAAATTTTAAAAGCCCCGTTAATCCTTATATGGTGACGATTGCGTTGGGCTCCCCCTCTAATATTAATCAGTAGGTCCTAAGGAACATCTATGCCAAATTTGGCGCTTTTGTCACTTCTGTAACGATCCGACCCATATTTTGCCATATGAGACCTGACTAGTTGTTCTTGCTTGGCTTCTAATCATGTTCTAATCGTTTTCTTTCCAATTCCTCGTCTATTTCCTCTTGTCTAATGTTTAAGAACTTCGCAAGCTCTTCTTTGTCCACAAGAAATGTGGAATACCTGGCCTTCACGTCTTTCTTCCATTGTCTCACCGATCGAGCGGATACACCATGATCTATTTTCAATTCCTCTGCTTGCGAAATAAGATCCGATAACTTGCCCACGATTTTCACCGCTCGTCTGTTGGCAACATCCATTTCTGTGTAATCCCCTAGTTTTTATTAGCTCGTCTTTTTCGTTCAGAAATGCTTGAGTTTGTGTATTTCCTTGTCTATTTCCTTCTTTAAATGCTGTTCGTCCTCACAGTTGTGCCGCATGTCTGCGTTGCGTTTTCCTCGCCGTCGCTCATGTTTTCCAATCCCTTCACTTGTTGTATGATAAACGGTAGAAGTCCGCAGTAATCCTGGTCCCGGCACCACTTTTGTACCAAAGTTGGAAGTTGTGGGGTTCAAACAATTCACTCCTTTGAAATCACCTTTTAAACAAACCTTTTACTATGAATAATTTCTGATACAACCTTTTCTCCGATCGATCACAAAAAGGTAATTCTTCAACACTATCTGTTTGCCTTCCGATTTCAAAATGTCAATCGTGATCAATTAAAAGGTAAAACGAACGCAAGATTAAAAGAGTCACATCCGGTAAAAATGAAATTTGTCACGACACTTCCGTACACTTCTGCTTCTCTCGATCTCACGGAGAGATTTTGCCGCCATCTTGAAATCAAGAGCGAGATCACGAGGTCGCGTGTTAACCAATCAGACCAGTGAAGCTTAGCCTGCATAGCAGGCGCCAGTTAATTTTTTTTTCGAGAACGCGCGCGCGAGGGGAACATGCGAAGGGAAGAGGTGGCCATCTCATCCTTTCGCGCGTTCCCCTGTCGCGCGCGTCCTCGAAATTTCGCGGTGTTGAGAGTTCCCTTGTTGTCATCCCCACAAAACTGTGAAGACAGTCCTAGAGCTAGCTCAAGAGGGACGTAACCTAGGTTTGTGAAAATCGAAAATCGCTTGCGTTACAAAGTGTGGTGGCCACCTATAAGTAATTACATGAAAGTGATTATTTCCATTCTTTTCATAATCTGGACTTAAAATAAATGCGAGAACTCGCGTTATAAATCGAGATCTTGACTTATATTGCATTTAAAATCTGTACACGACGCGAAATGCTCCCCGACGCCAAATGATCCCCGAACCCGAAATGATCCCCAAATAGAACTATACACGACGCGAAATGATCCCGACGCCAAATGATCCCCAATAAAACCAATAAAACCTCTGCAATAAAACTAAACACGACGTGAAATGATCCCCAAGGAATTATCGGAATAGAATGGGACCGGATGACGTATCTGTCCCGGAAATAAAATATTTTCAGCTCTAAAAATGGCTCATCGACTGAACGTTTATTATTATAAAAGATGAGAGACCTAGCACAGACACAGCACTTACTGCGCCTTTCAATAACAAATTTCCACCAACGGTTGCGTTTTACACTGCCGTCAATCATCTTAGCTTACCTCTCAGGAAACAGATCTTCACTTCAATGAGTTCAAAAGGTGACGTCCGTTCATTATGATTGGTAGATTTCGATCCATTTTTTTGTTTCTTTTTTACATGGTCCGTTGGCTTTCGTATTAATTATGATTGACGGCAGGGAATAACGCAACCGTTGGTGGAGATTTGAATTTTAAATTTCGCATGTTATTGAAAGGCGCAGTAAAGCATTATTACGCTTTCCAGAGCCGTTTAGAATATTTAGTTATGCAGTCGTTTGTTTGCTAGCTCTTGGCATAACGATAGAGTTTCTCTTACTCACTTTACTGTGCGAATCCAAAAAACCCTGAATACTTTGATTTGATTTTGACATTTCCCATTGTGCAGCAACCAATCAGAAGCGACTCGAAACCGCAAGAAACCCAAACGGTTATTCACGAAACCGCAAAGCTCAGAGTAAAAGTATAAATACTCATTTATGTTTTGTACTGAACCAAACAAACTGTTATCAGTACTCACTTTTGAGCATAGTAGCTGATAGATCGTCTCAATATTTGAAGCAGCAAACTTCTGTTCTCTTTTGCAGTTATACCGTTGTAAGATTTAAAATTTTTGTTTATGATATCAGATATCATCGAATATATTCTCGCCTTCAAATTTTGGAAGCGGCAAAGTAGCTAGCTGCTGATCAGCTAGAGATCAAAGCAAATGAAACGTTGTGTAGTAGCTGTAAAACTTAATACTGTACTGGGAATCAAAGTTGACAAGTTTACGGCAAGTTAGCGGTACTGTAGTTACATATTTGCATGCCGTAAGTTAACACTTTCATTCGCCGGAACAGCCGATTTTGTCCTCGCTCAGTGACCTCAGTAGCATTTTCGAAAATTCACTCCCGCAGGAACTCAGCCGGGAACTGTCGACCGGCTTTTTCGCTAACGACGGACACGTGTTGTGTACAACACTGACAAACCGATGAACGCGACAACTGAGCATGAGGCAAACTTGAGCTAAACGTCTGTCTGGTTTTTAGCCGTTACAATCGCTCAGATTTCTACTTCATTTACAAAGAAAGACGAAAGGTAAACTAGCAATAAAAAAAACTACAGCGAGGCGGCGACGATTCTTTTGCAAGAAAACAGGGAAGCGTGGTTTCGTGACTAACCGTTTGTTTAGGTTTCTTACGGTTTCGAGTCGCTTCTGATTGGTTGCTGCACAATGGGAAATGTCAAAATCAAATCAAAGTGTTCACCGTTTTTGGAAGTGTTGCAAGATCAGTGTCAGTTGTAGCCGCTCTAGTAGGAATCAGGTCGCTATTTCTCAGTCCGTGATTATAAAGATTTATGTGAGCGCAAGTCTGCGGTTAACTTGCGAGATAGTTCAGGTTATAACGTTGCAACACGTTAACAGGTTTAGGTTTTTCGATCGCCTAGCTGCATGTCGTATTTCTCGTTTATAATTAATTTCACGGTATTTCTCTTTAATTGGTGTCTACTTTAGAGGCGGAGAATTTTATTCGTTCGTTGTTACAGTTCAAAATTATATTTGATTTTTATACCCACAAATATTGATTTTAGAATTTACGGAAATAAACGGTTATGTGAATACTACGTATGTTAATGTTACTAGCTGCAGGAGGCGAAGACTTTTATACATGTTAGCCCATGTTACTTGCTACCGGGGTACATTATGCTATTTCCACGATTTTAATATACCTCTAATTAGAACTCTAAAAGTTTCGTGAAAATTCGTTTAAAATGAGTCATTATTTAATAAATTGTTCAAAATTAATAAATACATGAACGATTCAAACAATAGCGTTTTGCACTATTACTAAAAATAGATAGACCCCCTACGTGACTCAGACAAAGTTTGCTGTCATGGGTCAGCTCAAAGGCTTTGTACGAGCGTGATGTGTTTTGGATATGAAAAATCGGTGAAATCAGCGATAAACGTGATTTGAACGTTTTACGGGCTTCAAATATAATAAATACAAGGCAATGTTACATTGGGGAGTGAAAAACTGATTCAAGAAATGTAGATTTTGGCTTAAAATTCAACAAATTATGTGCGCGAGGTCGATCATCGGACTGACTTCCAATCTATTAGCCCTCGTGCGATAAGATAACATTTCACGACTTGTGCCCAAAATTAAGGCAAAGAGAAAAGTAAAGTTTTGTATTCTTCTTGTATGACTAAGATGTGCGCATCGCTACCTTGGAAAAAGATGCGTAAATAGGTTCCAAATGATCCAGAATCAGAGTATTTGATACAAATACTGTACCGTTTATCGACCCGCGTTCATACAAGACATACAAGCAATGCTGAACAATAGGTCCTGAAGATAACAACGCGAATTTGTTTTTGAGCAAAAAATCCTGTCTTGGAGTCTATATTCTAAGGGATACTGATTATATATTGTAAAGTTTGGAGAGTATATAGGCTGCAATTGGATAAATTAGAGAGCTGCTTACTCACGAGTATTCGTTCAACGGTTATAAACTTTTCTATTACTACCCGCGGTCGCATAAACTGTATTAAACAGCATGAAAATAAACGTATCCTTTCAGTAGAGCCGCAATGGACAGATTATCTTTTCTTTTCACCATCATTGAAACCTGCCTTTTTTTGCTATAAACAACTTTACCGCTTGGTTCTATATGCTTCGTTTCTAACGGCTCAGCTGTATATTCTGCAAACTGAACCTCTCAGGAGTGAAATCTTTCAGACAATAATATTGCCGCTCTCTATCAATTCTTTGCATTTTCACCAAAATTTGAGATGTTCCAAGAATAGTTTTTAGGTTTTCTATTCAACATTGACCCAGGTGTTCGATTTTCTTGCGAAAATATTGATAAAAGCCGCATCAAAGTCTTCGCCAACACCATTTTCCCATACAAAATTCTTATGCAGATTTTGTTTGTCTGAGTCACAACGGGGGTCAAAAGTAGGTGACGTCATTTGTGCAAAGCGCTATTCGAGTCAAACAAGAAAACTCTGCGAGTATTATAATCGGGCTTCCTTCTTCACTCCTTTTACCTTAAAATTTGAACAATTACGTCCCAAATACAAATTTTCAAAATACTCTACTAACTCTTCAAGAGAACTAATTTCAATCAATACACACGGCGTCCCACATAGATCATTCATTCCTGTACGATCTCTACTATGTGAATCAAACCATCCCTTGTGTCAAAAATAGCGACTGTATAAATTATTATTGTCAAAATAAATGACTTATAATTATCACGTAACAACGATTCAAAAGCCTCAAACAAAGGTAAACAACAACTCTCTTCTATTATACCGTCATTTAAATAATGTAAATTTCCATAATAACTTTCACTATACTCTTATTAAAAGTTAACTCTCCCATACCAACAACATCAGGAACTTTAGTTAACATAAGGCATTCTTTTTGTGTTAAATTAGAAAGATAAGTATGAAAAATTTCTGCAGAAGAAATTGTTAAGAGAAAAAAAATCGTGCACAAGTAAGCATGTGAAAAAAAATTTCAGCAGTTTGGTAAAAAAGAAAATTCTTGCAAATAGAGATGCTGAAAAAAAAATCATACTCAGAAGAAATTGCCTAACTCCCCCCCCCCCCCCCCCCCCCCCCCCCCCCAACAAAAAAATTAAACGGTCCGTCCCTTAACCAATATAAATCACAAACCACATTATTAAATTCAACAAGTCACCACAACAATAACGTTACTTTTAACACTACATATTCAGTAATGAAATACGAGCCGTTTATAAACAGGTATAAAAAATGAGAAACGGCGGGGAAAAACATTACCACGTGGTACCTTTTAGAGTTTCGTACATGCGATCTACACCACATCAAACATAAATCATAGAAGATAATATTTAATAAGACTCCAACGTACATATTAAATCCGTTAGTTCTTTCTCCCCTTCTTTCACAAAATACTAATAAGCTTATAACATCTTTAACAAATGCATTGCAAGTTATCTCAATAAATGCCACTTCACTTTTTCCTGTGTGTAAAATACTAATATAAGCATCCTTGACATGACCTCGGTCAAAGTGATTGTTGACATAAAGATCATGCTCTATTTCTCATTTAATTAAATTGAAGTTTTCCAGCCTGCGTCATTCAAAATTAATTTAAATGCTTTTAGCAGCAAATCTTATCACTGAGAGAATAATGAACGATAGGACAAAACCACGTTTCTTTAATGTTCCATGTACAATGTAATTGCTCACCTCAAATTCTCTCTTTTCACGACTGGGAAAATTATTTGCCAATGTATTTTTCGAATTGCTTGCCGTTTTGCGTGCAGTGAATTTGGTTAGTGCTCGAGTTTAATAGCCTAAATATACGCATTCTAAAATGCTGAAAATGTCTCGCTCTGTCACGTTTAATTCTCGCCCAGAGTGCATAGCCGTGAGTTTATGTGTTTAGCTAGAACAACGCATTCTAAAACAATACAGATGTGTTGTCTCTCTCTGTCACGTTCAATTTTCGCCCAGAATACAGCCTGACAAATGGCTTGTTGCGTTTCACAAATCGGATCAAATCAGTCTCGCTCAATGCAATCATGCTAAATGCTAGCGAGATTATCACCGAGACAAGACCGAGAAGAATGGCTCGTTTTAGGCGTAAGCGAGACAAATTCGGTGTCTCGCTTTGTCTCGTTCAATGCACGCCGTAACAATCAAGACGATTCACCCTTCATCCTTTCCTCCCACACCGCTATAAACAAATACCCTTTACACAAACAACCTTTTAATCAATTTCTTAGCCTAACCACATCCCCATTTACTTCACCTACACCACATATTTTAACTTATCTACTCTCAAATCTCCAAAATCCGGAGGGGGGAGACTTCCATATAAAATTTACAATTCTAAAGTAGCTCTTAACGATAAAACTAATTCTTTTCAACCATGCCCATCTAACGAAATTCTTAAAGGACCCCCCGTCATTTTCATATGGCGGACCCCCCGGCGTGTCAATAAGTGACTACGAAACAGCGTCCATTTTATATATCGGGCAGGCTTGGCAAACAAGCCAGCCCGATCAATAACATTTCTTTAATTTACTTTGTTTAGTAATTCTGGGATCCTCGGGACAGAAACGTTACCCATTCTATTCCATTATAATCACCTTGGGGATCATTTCGAGTCGTGTTTAGTTCTATTTGGGGATCATTTGGCGTCGGGGAACATTTCGCGTCTTGTTTAGTTCTATTTGGGGATCATTTCGGGTTCGGGGATCATTTGCCGGCGTCGGGGATCATTTCGCGTCGTGTGCAGATTTCGACTAATAATGCGAGATATCGACCTATATATATATAGCTAATTGAAGGATTCACTTTAATCACTTCAATTAGCGCAGATTTAGTTAATGAAGTACCTGATGCTACAAATACCAAAATCGTTCAAGAAAAACATATAGAAAATGCATGGATAGCATAAGGAGAATTTGAATGCCGACTAAGTTGCAAATGATTTAGGAGATGCGTGAGCAAAGTGGCAACACTTAGATTAAAAATTCTTCATCTGGAATCACGCTCAACGGAGACTGAATCAGCATTCGGCAAATTCTCCTTAATGCAACTTACGCATTCCCTATAGTTTTCTTGAGAGATTTTGGTGTTTAGTCTATTTATACTGACATGAGATACTTCGTTAAGTTGATACACAGGGTCCAGAGGAGCTCTATTTGATCGTACAAGACGTTATTTTCTTCGAATCGTCGCCGTCTTGAAAGTTAAACTGATTGCGTTACACAAAATATGTACCGCAGGCCAAATTACTACGGGCGCAATTATCTTCGGAAAGCGAAGCTTTCCGAACGAGGCACGAAGTGCCGAGAGAAAAGAAAGGATATTCTTTACTGTACACCGACTTCGCAACTTCCGAGCCCGTAGTAATTTGGCCCGCGGTACATATTTTGTGTAACGCAATCAGTTTAACTTTCAAGTCGACGGCGACGATTCGAAAAAAATAGCGTCTTGTACGATCAAATAGAGCTCCTCTGAGGCCCTGTCAAGGTAAATTCCGACAGGCGACATGACCCAAAAGGTGGCAGTTTCTTGGTGTTGCCATCACCAACTTGTGACGTAAAACAAAAGATTCAAAAGAAAGTAAACAATACCCACACCACAACACAATAGCTAACCAACAATAGTTTCCGCAACACCAAGAAACACCCCAAAAAGTAGCGACAGCACGTAAAATGAAACATCAAAGCCGAGAATTAGCGACAAAGAACGGTGGTTTGGCATATTTTTTCACCGACCTATCAAACGAAAGTTAAACGTGCTAACCACTAAACCACCGCGCCTCCACGATTTATCAGGTCAGTTGGTCTAAAAACGTTGTACGCAGGTCAGTTACCATCAATGGCTATAGTAACATGTTACGTGTTCGATGCGCACCGAACGATAACTGAGCTATTGTAGAACTGTAGGCGTTTCTTTATAACGTACCATTATCCACCTTTTCTAAAATTCCGACAAACTATGTTCGTTTAATTTCCGCCAGCGACGTGAAGCATGGACCCTGTGGTTGATATGCCTAAGTTAATCAACACTTCAATGTCATCAAAATGAGTGACGAGCACTGATAAATTATTATACAAGACAACGTGTAAGTTTGAATTATTATTTTGGTCATTGTCTGATCCGATCTTGACCTTCGCAGCTGTGCTTTTGTATTGTTCTAAAAACGCGATTACTAAACAAGTTTCTTTTCTTTGTTCTACCACAGATGATGACGTAGGAAGCAGAAATAAAGCAGTGCAGAGGTAAACTTCACATCTCAGGGTTTCAACATTGCAAGATTGACTGGTGACGAAGATGAAGTTTGCAGCTTTCAGATTTATTTTCCTTGCCGTGACTCTCGCCATTCCATCTAAGCATGCCGCTATAGGCAACAAAACCACTTCAAACTCGGCGGCTATGAGCGTTCTCTCGCGCTGCCCCAAGAGCAAGTGTTTGGTAAGAAAAATACCACTTAGGCACAACTTGGAGCGCCTTTTTTGCTTCCCCATTCGATCGCAAATTTGTAGATATGAGTCTTGCCACTTTCTTATTCTTTTTTTTTTGCCAACTTATAGAAAATATATCTTGTTTTTTTATTAGACCGATGCCATTTCCTGCCTTTCTGAAGCAAATTCGGACGACGCTGGAAACTCAGGTAAAAGTAAAATTGTAATGAAAATATTTATTCCAGTTTGCCGGAGGAGTAGTTCCTCAACGGATTCGAGGAAAAAATTATACATGCGGGAGTTTTATTTTTATGTTTTAAGAACATAGAGCACTGAATCGTTTTCAGTGATGATTTCAAATGCGAAGTCTGTTCACAAATGTAATTGAGGGAAGGATGAGTAAATTTGTTACTATCTGCAAAGGCGTCCAAGCAAATTATTTTATCTGTCATGTTTTATAGGTCAAGCAAGCAAGCTGGCCAAGTTAGAGAAGGAGGTAAATTACTGTTCCGAGTGATACTGATTACATAACAAATACATTACCCTGTGGTGTAAAAAGGGGTTTAAAATTCAGCCTTTTTAACTGAAATTTCTTATATATTGAATGCTCTCGTGTGTAGATTCCTGTAGCCAGTCATTCGAGCTCAGTCAAATGACACGCTAGTGGGCTCTACTCGCATAGGGACTAAATATGCTTGCATGGTTTAGTAATTTATCGGTATTATATTTCTTTAGCTGGCGCATTAAAATCAAAGTATGCCCTTTCATTTATAGTAACGACGCTTTGATTTTCGTTTGCTTCTCTATCCTTCTTTCTTTCTTTCTTTCTTTCTTTCTTTATCTTTTTCCTTCTTTTTAATTTTCTTCTTTTCCAGGTCGCCAATTTGAAAGCAGAGATGGCAAAGGCTGGTAAGCCTTCTGGTTTCGCCATGCTTGACAGCAATGGCCGTCTACCTCAGAAATTCCTCGTAGCAGGTTATGACAAGTACTCAGCGTATGACTTGGGGTGGCAGTCTCTCCACATGGCGGCTGCTGCTGCCTGCAGGGGAAGCACCTCTTCGGGAGGAAGTGGTTGCTGTCACAACTTGGTGATGGTGAGAAATGTTGCTGACAAGAAGACTTGCTCCCAGATTTGTGCCCAGACTGCTTACCGTAATTGTGACGCAGAGGTGTCTATCTACGGAAGAAACGGCAAGGCCAGAAAAAATGGGGAAGAAGTCGGTAGTTTTTACAACTACCAGTGCGGCTATAGTGCTAATGGTGGAAGTGAAGTGAATGTCGCTAACGAAGCCATTATGAATCGGTCGGGCGGTAATTATTATTTCAGCTTCTGTTGCTGCCGAAAGTAGCATTTCGCTGTGATTCATGTTGCCAGAGCGATTAAAGACAAAGTAGTAAGGGTATAGACTACAGAGTAATGACTTATCGCTATGCCATGCATGTCTGGCAACAGTTGAAAGAAAAGCAAAAATAAAACCTGTTAATGGGAAAAATGTTTTCTCTGTGTGTTTTGATTTCAAAATATTCTATGCCGGGTGCTTTAGAGGAGTACACAAAAAGACAAAATCTTAATAGTGTTTTTCAGTCGCAACCATGCCTTCCTTTTCAGTTTTCAGTGAGGATGATGCCGCACCTGACACAACGCAAATTGTCATACGTTCGGTTGAACGTGTTCCAGAATAAGAATATGAGAAATGGTCACAAAAAATATTGCGTTTTGGGGATTTGGAAGCCACTGGAAAACTAAACATCACTTATTGCCGTATTATAAGCATGTTTTGCGAATTTTATACTGCGCGCAAGTGTGTCTGAGCAAACAATTCTCAGAGACTATTCTGTTTATTCTTATCCAGAAATACGGTCAATCGAACGAGCCTTTAATTTGTTATTCTTTGTCGCGAGCGAGAGCCATCTACAACTCTCTTTGGTAACGAAAAAATGCCACATCATCGATCGTTAGTCACTGAGCCCGATTTCTTAAAATCACGGCATTTCAGCTTAGATTTAGCGCTAAAGAAGAATACCGATTTCTTCGAACTATGAAATTGCGCTCTAGTCCAAAGAAAATTGGAGTATTAATGTAATAGCGTCATGTGATATGGGAATTACGCCACGATCTCCGAACATTACCCCCACTCCCCCCTCAGTCAAAAGCCATTTATATTCTTTTCATCGAATTGCAAAATACTCAAAATTAACGTTGTGTTTGTTTTTCGAAACGAAACGAAAGAGCTTTTATCAGATTGACCTCAAGTAAAATGTGCGACCTATTTGCGGTATTCTAAGTAGATTTCGTAATGAAGGGCTAAAATCAACTTATAGAAAATGAAAGGAACAAATTGACAGCAAGTAAGCAGAATTGATAATGTTCGACTTAAGCGTGGAAAGGTTAAGCGCGCCGAAACGTTAACTAAAGCGCGCGCGGAAAAAGTAATGACATCACAAAAGACACACTTCTGATTATTGTGTTCTTTCGGAATTAAAAAATACTTTCAAACATGTCGTAAAAGGGTGCACATCCGAAGGCAACGATTCTACACAAACTACATGAAACTAAGACACTTTGACGCTAGGATTTCTGAAGCAAGAAACGATAAAAAATGACGGCTCAACAACAACAACAGCAGCGGCACCAACAATATCTTGATCTCTGGTTTCAAAGCGCTAAGAAAGGCGATGTAGAAATGCTCTACAGACTCCTGCACAACAAGCAAGTCACAAGCGTTGATGCTCAAGACTTGAACCATTGCACAGCGCTGTATTTAGCAGCAAAACGAGGCAATGAGTCCGGTGTTAAAGCGCTATTAGATCTTGGAGCAGATGCTAACTGGTAAATATATTTAATAAGTAAACAATCTTACAATCCTGAGTTCACCTGCTTGTTCCCAGAAATGTTCTAACACGGCTAGCAGCACCTTAAAATCCCTCGATTGGGTTATTTAAGGTCTATACTTCTTAACGTTAAACCGCTTTCACACCACCGAAAACAAAGTTAATCTCACAGTAAAGCGACTGTTACAGCTGTGCTAGAGAAAGATGATAGTTTGAGATGGGGTAAGTTTTATGGACATCGGGGTTACCATAGCAACATAGTGACGTTGTAATCCAAGTTTCTGAACATAGACTAGGGTAACTTGGGGAAATCGCTCTTCGGTACTTCTAGCAGACATTACGATCGGCGAAGTTTAAAGAAATTCAAAGATAGGGTTTTCGACAAATTTTAAGATGAAGTTTTTGATGCTCAAGACTTGAACCATTGCACAGCGCTGTATTTAGCAGCAAAACAAGACAATGAGTCTGGTGTTAAAGCGCTATTAGATCTTGGAGCAGATGCTAACTGGTAAATATATTTAATAAGTAAACAATCTTTCCATCCTGAGTTCACCTGCTTGTTCCCAGAAATGTTCTAACACGGCTAACAGCACCTTAAGGTCACTCGATTGGGTTATTTAAGGTCTATACTTCTTAACGTTAAACCGCTTTCACACCTCCAAAAACAATCTCACAGTAAAGCGACTGTTACAGCTGTGCTAGAAAAAGATGATAGTTTGAGATGGGGTAAGTTTTATGGACATCGGAGTTACCATAGCAACATAGTGACGTTGTAATCCAAGTTTCTGAACATAGACTAGAGTAACTTGGGGAAATCGCTCTTCGGTACTTCTGGCAGACATTACGATCGGCGAAGTTTAAAGAAATTCAAAGATAGGGTTTTCGACAAATTTTAAGGTGAAGTTTTTGGTTCCAAAAATACGGCAAAACTCAACAATTTAAACAGGTTGTCAATTTACCTACCTTGTGTGAAAATCTGGAAGAATTTCGAGATACAAGATTACGAATAAGATATTTTAAGATGCGCCTTTCGAAAATCAATTGATGGTTAGTCCGTCCATTGTAATCGACCGCGTTAGTTTAGTTCTAAAAAGAACTGTTGTAATTGGCACGAGCGTAAGACGACCTGAACCAGGAGCCCATTACTAGGAGCGTGCCCTATATTTCTGTCACGCCGTTTTCTAAGACAAATTTATTTTTAGATTTGAATTTGCCGCGAATATCAGACTCCCGCAGACTCGCAGAGCCCCGATGACCAATCACAAGTAGCGAACTGCCCTTTTTCGCGGGAAAATGTAGTCTAAAAATAAATTCGTCTGTGAAAACGCCATGACATAGGCTTAGTATGGGAGTTGCACGCTCCTAGTAATGGGCTCCTGCCTGAACTGAAATCATCTTAAAAGTCATAAGATTGTATATCGTGCCTATGAAGACCCAAATCATGCAGAGATTGGTCAGTTTTGATCCATAGTTTATTACTATTCTAAGCACCAGTAACTGTGTCAGATACAAACTCCATCATAAGGGGGATGGGGGGGGGGGGGGGGGGGGGGGGGGGGGGGGGGGGGGGGGGGGGGGGGGGGGGGGGGGGGGGGGGGGGGGGGGGGGGGGGGGGGGGGGGGGGGGGGGGGGGGGGGGGGGGGGGGGGGGGGGGGGGGGGGGGGGGGGGGGGGGGGGGGGGGGGGGGGGGGGGGAGGGGGAAGCGGAGTCAATAACGGGTGGGGTATGAAAATGTTACGATGAGGTGACAGACTCCCGGGGGCCCTCTTCAGAACCACCAATTGGTAGTTGTGGGCCACTTCAGTGATGAAGACTTAACCTGTTCAAAGGACACAGTCACGCCGAAATAACGAAATTTTGTTTCCTGAATTTCTATGTTATATCGCCAAATGCTACCAAATATACAACTAATTGGATAATAAATATTCTTTAGAGCAAAGCAGAAGCAGACGTGTGAAGAAAAAGTGCAGAATAACAAGGATGGAAGTGGATTACACTTCATCAAATTTAAACCATAATTATGAAAACGCGATAGTTCATCCGGGACACTGTCCCTTTCACTCCATGTAAGCTTGGACACCCCACATATATTCGCAGTCGCTCATTAGGTGTATATTAATTATTATTTTAAAAGGGCACTGTCCCAGCCGATATATCGTGTGTTCATTATTATGGCCAGGAGCTTGCTTTTAAGCTTACTTTATTATCTTTAAATTGAAAGGAACCATCGCCAAAAGTGATAGAAGCAGAGAAATATGAATTAAACAGACAAAATAACGACCAAAAAGGTCAAAAGAATCAGTGATTTTGATTTCTTGACCGCCTGTCAATAAATCAAATTTCATGAACTGTAATCCACTTTAATCCTTGCAATCCTGGACTTTATCTCCAAACTACTGCTTTTGTTTTGCTCTATAGGATCTTTTTATCCAACTAAGTTATAAAGAAACATTGTTTATACAAGAACTGAAGCCAGCTTTTAATGCCAATGTCAGTAGCGAGAAGCTGATGCTTTATTAATTAGCTGTTTCTTTTTATAGATCAACTGTTAAGTTTTGTACTTAATCTCGGTCCCAGTCCCTTTTCAATACTATATAAGTATAGTTTTCAACACTGTAACGGTCACTTTTAAAAATGTATGTAGTAGCATACGAAACGTCAAGTTTTATAAAAAATGAATAAGTTCAATATGTTTATCACCGCAGTTTGTGTTCTATTTCTTATTAAGTTGTATATATTTGGTGGCATTCGGCGATATAACGTGGAAATAAGCTAAGCGAAATTTTGCTATTTCTTAGGGACAGTGCCCCTTTAACCTCAGTATTGAACAGATGATTTTCTCTTGTTACCAAAAACTAGAAAAATAATAACGTCACTTTTCCAGCCAATCAGAACATGGAACGCCAGCTCATGCGGCTGTAGAAGGTGGTCACATGGCCTGTCTAGCTTTACTGTTGCGGTGGGGTGTTGATCTTGAAGCAAAGAATCGTAATCAGCAGACGCTGTTACAGTGTATGATCAAGAAATATGGTGACAGTAGGACTGACACACTGCTCAAGGAGACTGGTAACTGTACACAGCCTATAATTATCGGCATATTAGAGGGGCTATGTTATAAGAATTTGACTGAGTTTTGGTCAAAAGACTGCTAAAATTACCGTTACTAGAAGTACCTTCAATCATGCAAAAACGTTTGTTTGAACTTAAAAAGTAGATATAAATATAAAAAAGATTTCGATTTTTCAAAGACAAGGGGAAACAACTTGAGAAACTTAGCGTAAACTTTTCAAGTTTCAATCTATTTTTATCCTGACCATAAGCCGCTAAAATCACACATTAATTGGTTTCAGTGTGTTAAACTGGGCCATTATTTTAAATTTCCTTTGATACAAATATGTCTTTTGGCTTTTCAAAGTGATACTACAATCCAGTGACATCGCCCCTTAAAATAGTTAATCCCGAATATGTCACGTCTTCACTAAGATGCGACTTACTAGGACACATGCAAAGTGATCGTAAAAATAGTACAGTCGAACTTCTCCATACGGACATCTCTCCATACGGACACCTCTCTATTACGGACAGTTTCCTATGTCCCGACAAAATTCTCACATATTTTCTTAAAAAAAAACCCTATAATACGGACCCTCTCTAATACGGACAACGGACACTAAATCTTGGCCCCAGAGAGCAAATTCATGTAAACTTAACTTCTTTATTACGGAGACTCCGGTGATCAGGTGATGATAGTTAATATAAGTAATTCAATTTCCTGTTTGTGATTACAAACAAATATCGAAAGACGTTTTCAGAATTGAACTTTATATTACTTTCTTACATATGCAGCTTTGCGTTTTAGTTCGGTGATTCGTATACAGTATGTAGCTGAGATGTTATTACACAAGTACGCTACTGATAGACAGTGTCTCAATGCGGAATCAAGTTAGAAGCAGTAAAAGGGGTTATGTCCCCGGGTGGGGGGGGGGGGGGGGGGGGGGGGGGGGGGGGTACTCTGAAAATTTTTGGGTGGGGGTGTGCCGCTGGGACTCTCAGACCCTTAACCTATGCTAGACCATTTTAGCTGCATTTTGCAACCCTATTCTAGACTAAACACCGAAAAACCCTACCCTATCCTAGACCTATTCCAGACTCGCTATTTTCCAGAAACTCGTTCACTAACAGTTATTAGTTAACAGGGGTCAGTAAAAATGCCGCACTGCCCACCGTACAGATTTTTAAATGCCATTTGCCAGTAAACCTTGTCTAGAATAAATTCTTCACGCAACTGATCAGTTTCGTGGAAAATGATACCCTATTCTAGACCAAAAATCTTTGATTACTATACCCTATCCCAGACTAAACTGCCTGGAAACCATACCCTTCACAGCGGCACATACCTATATAGCTCATATATGGGAGTACCCCCCCCCCCCCCCCCCCCCCCCCCCCCGGGGTTATGTCACCATTTTAGTGTTATTTTAAAAAGCTAAAATACATTTATATCAGTGGAAACGCAAAAATAATGGCCCAGTTTTGTTTAAAATTGCTTCACGCCGGAGTATAATGAAGAGTATAATGAAACTATAAACAAGTGTCTTTGACTACAGGTTGTCAGGATGGAAAGGGATTGCAACTTGAAAAAATTGGCCAATTTTGGGAAATGTGCTAAAAACTGATTATGGTTCATTCCGTCTGTACAAGAATTTACTTGATATCTTGTTCTTGGTGTTCTTAGAGCATTTCATGTTTGAAGTAAGATGCTTAGTTTTAATTCTAACATAGTCTGAGACAGAAACATAAAAACTGAACACTTAAAACTGTCAGTGGAGTCTTAAAAGTGACGTCATCGTGGTAACCTCTATAACACGGACACCTCTGTAATACGGACATTTTGCTCTGTTCCTTCGGTGTCCGTATTAGAGAGGTTCAACTGTACACAATTTCTGTTCGTATCTATGCTGAATTTAGACTACGAGAAGTCTCTCATTTTTCTCAAGATAGGGATAAGCGAGAGTTTCTCAGGATTCCTGATTGAAAGAGAGACTACTCGTACTCTAGACTGAATTAGAAAAGGACTATCAGCTGTTCTAGAGAAACGTATGTTGTATGTCGTTTGTTAGGTAAGCTAAAGGCACATGATTTTGTAAAGTAATCTCCAAGGCTATGAATATCTGCTTACAGCTGGTTAAAGCCTTAAACTGAGAGGCGTGAGGGAGGGGAAGGATTGACGATGTCTTCCTCCCCAAGCATCGTGCACCATAAATGCTCTGTCCGCTCTATTGCTCGCTAAGGAACCTGTTCACAGGCCACATTGGATGTTTCCCTTACTTGTTATCTACAGGAAGGCAAAAGAGGAAAGATTTGACGATGAAACATGAGCGTGCAAAGTCTGTTAAGAATTTGGGTAAGCAACAATTTTGTAAACGTATGAACGGTTTTCAATTGAGTGCAAAACCAAAACCAAAGTAATCGCTTTCACCAATCACAACAGACACAGACTGACAATTCAATGAGTCAGAACTCGAAGCAAATGCATGTAGCCGTCGCCAAGCGCGGAAAAACGCGTGCGAGTAAGTCACGATTAGTTTTAGTTTTTACTTCTGATAAGTTTATAAAGTACCGCAAGATTTTTCTAGCCAATCACAGAACGTAATAACGCAAAACCAAAGCAACTGCGAAATTACTCTGGATACTCAATTGAAAACCGCTCTTTTAACATTGTCTGTAGAAGGGGAGGTACTCGTGCTTGTAATATTGTTATACCCTGTTGATGCCTGTCCTCTTCTATTCCTGTGTAAGCTACCCCAAGTGCTGGCTTGCCTGCGCTCTGAATACTGGACAAAGAATAAACACAACCAACCACTTTTATTCAAAAAGTGGTTGGTTGTTTTATTCATTTTTATTCATTGAAAAGCGATAGATACATAATCCGTCCCAGTAAAGGTGAGGGCCTGGAAAACACCTAAATGTCTAGATGCAAAACACTAAGTAAAGGGGATTGGAAATGGGGAGAAGGAGGGATGAACAAAGGCAAGTTTTACACCGCAGCTGATCCGAGACGAATGCATGACTAATACATGACCTTTTGACCGATGCCAACAACAAGAGGGGGTATACTCTAATTTCAATTACATCCTCCCCAAGAAAGCGGTAATATAAGTATAAGAAGCAAAGGACCGCGAACGATAATGCTAAGGGAAAACGTAGGATCTGGAGCAGATCTAGTCAGCCAAATATAGCGATACAATCAAAGTATGGAGCAAGGCTGATACTACGTAGAACATTTAACGCGCCAACGACATGATGGAGCCCAAACTGAAAGCCAAAATGCAACCGTGAACAGCTGTTTCGACCTGGTTGGGTCTCGTCAGCATGGTGTAGCAGCAAAAAGATAGAAAAACTAGCGCGAACGCCAATTCTCTACCAAATTTTTGGCTTTTAGTTTAGGCTCTAACATGTCGTTGTCGCGTTAAATATTCTACGTAGTATCAGCCTTGCTCTATACTTTAAAAAGTATAACAATTCTATTCGCAAGCAAATATTTTATAAATACTTTCACCTGAAAATATCCTAAAAACAACAACAAAAGAACAAAACAAACGAGCAGCACAGCAAAAAAGAATGTTCGCCTGCGCGCAGATGTTTCCTACTTTCTTCTTCGAAAAAAAAGAGGAAACGTCTGTGTGCAGACTAATCAGCCTGCACAATTAGCTAAAACATCATCTTTCGAGATACACAGATAGCAGTCCCTCTCAGGATAGTCGAGCGGGTGAGCAAATCACGTGATCGGCGATCGATCGAGCAAACGAAAGTAGTGGGAGCCGAGGGGCGCAGGGCGCCTCTCCACCAGTTTTCTCTCGGCTCGCTCGTTCGCTCCAGTCTCGCCGAGTTTGTTTTCGTGATACGCTCGCCCGTTTGACTGACGGAAAGGGACAGCTTGTTGTCTACTTTCGAGACTACTGATTGACGTACCGCTTCGGGTGTTATTTCACCGCGGCTTCACCATCCTTTTACTAGAATAATTGTATTCCTTCCACCCTTCTCCTCTCCAATGCGATAATGGTTAATTGCAAGGTTACCTTCGGGACATTGTTTGAGTGTGAGGGGAGGGGGGTGCCGGGGGGGGGGGGGGGGGGGGGGGGGGGGGGGGGGGGGGGGAGGGAACATGATTACGAAGAATACGTAGGGACCTCAGAACGCTTTGACGTCCCGGATGTCACAGTATGTGTTCTTAGGTCATTACGTCAAATCACTGACGCTAAAAAAAGGAGCTAACCTATCGCAGAACGCAGAAGCGTGTTATAAAAGGAAATACTAGGCGTTAAATTTCTCGTTGCTTGAGGTCTCTAATCACGAGGAGAAATGAGGTTCCCTCCTTCGGTGATATTCCAGTTTGAAACGAAATTGTTATTAAATAATTGTAATTTTACTGACACTCTAATTTCAAGTAAACGTCGTGTTTTATTGAGGTCTTTACATAACTGGCGCCTATAATGTTCGATTTAAGGGACTTTCAGTGATTTCTCTGTGTTTTGTTTCGAAATGAGGCCAATTACAATGTAAACGAGTCATAAAATTGTGTTGTTTACAATACCACTGTGACAGCGATCCGACAGACTGTAAATCCACGTGCGGAATGATCCTGACCATCGCTTTTGATGGTCAAACAGTGAGAGTTTTAACCCTTTCATTCCCATAGTGTAATTCTAATTTTTGAGTCTGTCAACGAAATCCTATGTTAGCCATTCAAATGAAACCTCTTTGGCAGTAATTTTACATGGTACTATTTGTTTTTCAATATTTCATAAAATTAAATTTGGAATTTTTCTCGAATTTTGATGCATGGCACTCTTGTGAGTTAAGGGTTAAACATTGTCTTTTTTGTCTATAGACGATACTATTCAGCTTGGTAGTGGACTACGAGCGCCAGTTCCCCAAGTACTCAGCCTGGAAATCGAGTCTTATGAACAGCACGTGTATTCTTATGAACATTTCAGTTATTACATCAAAGGTAGGCTCAGAGGCGGATACGTGACCTTAAAGAGATATCGATGGGAAGTGAAGGAAGAAGTTCAACAAGAGCAGTTTCACCATGAAATCTCCATACTAAGGTATGATTAACACGTGTTTTGTTTAGAAACACCCCCATTGTTAAAAGGAGCTATCCAGCATCAAATCTATCTAAAAACAAGGATATCAGACAAATGTGCTCTGTAACATACCTGCAATTTGAATGCGTTGTATTTCTATACCAGCTGGTTGGATTTAATGCATTGTAAATAAAACCTAGTTTATTACTTGCAAATGTGTTTTCAGTTCTTCTGATCTCGCTTCCAAAACATACATTGATAGAGGAGCCCTCGCGGGCCAAAGGCCCACTGCGGAGCCCCATACTCATAGAACCTATGCCCTTCATTTTTCATGGTCATGGCTAGCGGAATGTTTCGCGGGCGCGTCGGTCCGTGTGCCGTACGCGTTTGGCAGGGCTAGCTCGCGGGCGCGTATGACGTCGCAAAACATGCGCTTATGACGCCACACAACATCCGGGATCTTAGCAATTTTGAAACCAAAGCGAGGCTTTGTTTTTTGCGCGGCTACACGGCCGAATGTCACCTCAGCTCGCTGAACACTTTGATCTTTTGCTGTGTTAAGCGGAGAAAACCAGTTCAAATTACAGTCGTTATTTCCCTTCATTTTTTCGCGGTTTGCTACTCAAGACAGGGATATTAATTAAGGGATACTCAGAAGCCGCTAAAGTGGAAAAAGAAGAGCTTTCAGGGATAAAATCTTGTTTCGAGGAACTTCCCATGTTTTAATCAATGCGGGAGCAGTGAGGGGAGATGTTTGTCAGTTTTGATTTCAGAACTGAAAATGCGGAGATGTAAAGAAAAACAAATTACATTTTTCGATGGGAATTTATGTTGATATCAATCTCTGATTGACTTTTTCTTTGTGTTCTTCTTAGTTTTGGAGAGTTGTTTAATATATATAGTTAGGCTTAGCCTAACAGCGGCGCCCTCTGAAGACCCTCTGAACAAGCTTAACTAAGATGAAACTTAACTAATAGGTGAAAGGTCGGAAGCACAAGAATTAAGATTAATATTGACGACCGGGCTATTTTTCAATTTTAGCAATTCTCAAAAACAGTATTACCCGACCGTCTGCACAGTACATTTAGACCGTACAAAAGTTCACAAAAACAACTTTTTCTCCGTCTAGAATAACTATTACGACTACTGTTAAAAAATACAGGTTGTAGCTTGTCAAAAAATGCCTGAGAAACTGATTTGGAAATCAAAATTGCCAAAAATACAAACATATTTGCATACGGCCACGCGAGTGAAGTTAGAATAATAAAATTCAAGTCTTGTTTTGTTTACATAAAATCGCTTTTCAACCTATGTAATGAATGAACAAACACATAAAAATGGACAACACAATCTTCTTTCGATAAATTTTATTCAAATCTCCATTAGTTTATGTTGAAAAGCAAAACGGAAAACGCGCATCGAGGCCGAGCCGTGTCTTCGATGAAATTCAAGAAATTAATACAACTGAATTTAAGCTACACGTTTAAAAACAATTCTCCAAAACTAACGAGAACACATTAACAAAAAGTCAATCACAGATTGATATCTAGATAAATTTCCATCGAAAAATGTAATTTGTTTTACCTTTAAGTCCCTCCGGCGACTACTGTGCTTGGAAATTCTTTAAATCTCCGCTTTGGTGCCGAAATCCGTAAAACGAACCCATCTCTCTCGCATTGCTAAAAACGTATATAGTTCCTCGAAGCAAGATTTTATCCCTGAAAGCTCTTCTTTTTCCACTAAAGCGGCTCCTGAGTATCCCTTAATTAGCATCCCTGTCTTGAGTAGCAAACCACGAAAAAATGCAGGAAAATAACGACTTTAATTTAAACCGTTTTCTCCGCTCAGTAAACACAGCAAAACATCAAAGTGTTTTCCCAGCTGACGTGACATTCGGCCGTGTAACCGCGCGAAAAAAAAGCCTCGCTTTGGTTTCAACATGACGTCGTACGCGCAATTTTGCGACGTCATACGCGCCCGCGAGCTAGTCCTCCGCTAAGATCCCGGATGTTGTGTGGCGTCATACGCGCATGCGCGCTAGCCTTGCGCGACACACATCTCCGACACACATCTCCGACACACATGTTTTTGTTGCAGACAGCGCCCGCGAAACATTCCGCTAGCCATGACCATGAAAAATGAGGGCATAGGTTCTAATATATATAGTTAGGCTTAGCCTAACAGCGGCGACCTCTGAAGACCCTCTGAACAAGCTTAACTAAGATGAAACTTAACTAATAGGTGAAAGGTCGGAAGCACAAGAATTAAGATTAATATTGACGACCGGGCTATTTTTCAATTTTAGCAATTCTCAAAAACAGTATTACCCGACCGTCTGCACAGTACATTTAGACGGTACAAAAGTTCACAAAAACAACTTTTTCTCCGTCTAGAATAACTATTACGACTACTGTTAAAAAATACAGTTGTAGCTTGTCAAAAAATGCCTGAGAAACTGATTTGGAAATCAAAATTGTCAAAAATACAAACATATTTGCATACGGCCACGCGAGTGAAGTTAGAACTATAATAAAATTCAAGTCTTGCTTTGTTTACATAAAATCGCTTTTCAACCTATGTAATGAATGAACAAACACATAAAAATGGACAACACAATCTTCTTTCGATAAATTTTATTCAAATCTCCATTAGTTTATGTTGAAAAGCAAAACGGAAAACGCGCATCGAGGCCGAGCCGTGTCTTCGCTTCGATGAAATTCAAGAAATTAAAGAAATACAACTGAATTTAAGCTACACGTTTAAAAACAATTCTCCAAAACTAACGAGAACACATTAACAAAAAGTCAATCACAGATTGATATCTAGATAAATTTCCATCGAAAAATGTAATTTGTTTTACCTTTAAGTCCCTCCGGCGACTACTGTACTGTGCTACTGGATCAGTCGCCTTACTCGATGGGCTAACACCCAGTATGCCACAAAATGATTTCTGCCTACGGAATTGTGGCAATTGTAATCTTCTTTTTTATTCAGTGACTTGCGGCACCCAAATATTATCCTTCTTATGGCCGTGTGCAACAGTACGGATCCTTCAAAACAGGGCCTTGTATTGGAGCCTGTGGAACGTGCCTTCTTGAGAAAGCTCCTTCATGAGGAGATGACCGTTCTTGATGAAGAGACTGTTCTGCGGCTCATCCGAGATGTGGCGTGTGCCATGCACTTCGTTCACCAACGAGGGTACATTCACTGTTATCTGGGTTCACCTAGTGTGGTATTAACTGAAAACTTTACAGCAAAGGTTCGTTGTCAGTTCAGTGTCAAGAACAGTTCAATGTCAACAACAACAGTTCTTTTCAGAACAACACTCACCCGGACGATCACATACTACTGATACTCCTGGGTTCAAACCATTTACAGTGAATAGTGAATAGATTATTGATTTTGATTGATTGACTAACTGTTTGATTAATTCATTGAATGATGGATTGATCGATCGATCGATCGATCGATCGATCGATCGATTGACTGATTGAATGATTGATTGATTTTTAAGAACAAATATTGATTTTCGGAACACATATTTCATACCCGGATTTCTGAAGGTGCTTTCTGTAGTTTAAAGAGCATGCAGTGTCACGGTAACTGCTGATTTTTGGACAAAAATATTGAATACTCGACTAAATACCTTGGCTTATACACAAAATGCTTCTAGAACATAGAGAGGGAAATATCAAGTGATTTCTCAAAAGGAGAGCAAACCACACTGACCAATTTTTAAACAATGTTTCTATAAACCCATAAAGGGATAGAACTTGACAAAAATTGACCTGATTATTCTTTCAAGTTGCCACCCGCGGTTAAAGACCTTAGTTACGGTGTGATAGAACAGTAATTCGGCTGTCGAGTGAGAACTATTGTTGTTGGCAATCAGACTGACGTTTCGATACTTCAGAGTCGACCATGTGAATTGGAAACCGTCAGTTAACAAAACTCGTCCATTATTTTAAGGTTTTTACCCACTGCCTCTTTAAAGTGCCTATAACCCTTAAATACATATATTCAGAATCAACTCTACGCACATTGAATAGTTAAAAGATGAAATATTTCTTCTTTGAACGTCGCGTTATTGAGTTATAGAGATTTGAATTTACAAAATGCTAGGTGACGTCAACTCGAGATCATTTATTATACAACTGAACTACTTGTTTTCACCTCCAAGTAACATTTTTTTACGAATCATTTGACTATCCACAGTTTATTTTTAGTATTAATCAAATTAATTATCCTCAAGCTGTAAACTGCGCATTGTAAATTGGCGTAGAAATAATGGTAAAGTCCCGTGTTAACGTCATCTTATTAGCATTTTGTAAATTCAAATATCTGTTCTCACAGCCATTACAGTCAAGCATTGCGATGTCTGTAATTTTGGCAGAGATTTCATGTATATACCCACCACAAAGACTAAACAATAGACTACACGGAAATAATAGATCACAAACAAAGAGAATACAATGTAAAACCGTGGTGGGTACATACATGAGATCTAAGCCGTAATTTTGCAACAATTTTGTACGGACCTGTACGCATAATCCCCCATCTTTATTTCAAACTTGGTAAGACAATTTAATTTTCAGTTGCATAATCTTTTTAGCCACGATACAATTGTTCATCAGATTATTTCGAATGTGAATTGTAAATCTCGTCAGATCTGCAACTTCGAATTTGCACAACAAGTTCAACATGGCGACTGTAGCAGCAATCCCATCAGCCATCTCGAGACGTTGTACGACTGGATGGCTCCTGAGCAGCTGAGTGGTAAGCCCGCTGACCAACCTGGAGACGTGTTCAGCTTCGGGATTCTCGTGTGGGAATGCGTCACAAGAGAGCAACCTCTTAAATATGTCAAAACTTTAAAACAACTAAGGAAGAAAAAAGTTGACCCGAGAATACAAAAGATCCCGGAAAACTGGAGCCAGACTTTCAAGATCCTTATTAGTGACTGTCTGAAAACTGCACCGAAAAGACCCAAATTCCAACAGGTAACAAAACCTTTGCTTTTGTTTGCGCCCTATGCGACACTTGGCGCGAAAAGGAGCAATGATGATGATGGTGAACAAAACCTTTGACTCCCAAACTGAAAAAAATTCAAAATTCCATTTAGCCGGAGCGATTTTCAAATAAGTATCGAATGTAATATCGTGATTGTTTTGCATTGCTAGCCTTTGTGATTGGCTACAAAATATCTCCCCTCCCCCCCCCCCCCCCCCCCCTTCCCTTACAGGCTACACCGCGGCCAGTAGTTTACTCGGTAATATTAGATTTCCCCTGACGGTTCACTGGTAACCATTTTTACTCATGGGTGGGAAGAGACAATTTGGAGTGAAGTTTCTTGTCTAAGGCAAAAACACGATACAGCGACCGGCTTCAACCACCGATCTTCCCCGAGAGAATGTCTGATGCGCTAAACTCAAGACCATTACGTTCCTCATTATTAGGCCTAGAACTAATGTATAAACTCTTAACTCCCAATATATAGTGTCAAAAGTAAAGATTCAAGAAAAATTCTAAATTTCATTTTGTAAAATATTGAAGAACAAATGGTACCATGCCAAAGTACTGTTGAAGAGGTTTCATTTGAATGGTCACACCATAGGATTTTGTCGACAGACTCCAAAGTTAGAACTACGCTACATGTTTCCATAATTGACTCTGGTAGTGAAAGGGTAAAGGTACCAGCGCGATTTCTTTTGTTTGTTTTTTTTTGTTTTCTTTTTTCCCCAGATTTACGGCTGGCTGTCTGCGATTGTGTCGTCACAGTATGCATCCGTGCGTCCAAAAAGTTTTATCGCTGAAGAGCAGGACAATTTATTTCCAACTAGGAAGAAAAGGCTGGCCGCAAATGAAACCGCGTCCTATAGCCTTAAATGATTGTTTATTTACGAAATTCGTGGTTTTATACCTTTTTTCGAAAAAAGAAATTTAATCGTAACGAATCATTCATTTGGATTATACTTTCATTTTGTTTGATTCTATTTTAATTTAAATGTTAAGGACATTTTTTTCCTGAATTTAAATGATTAGCTTTTCTAGACATGTACGTACAGCTGTAAATGCTGTTAAATGTTGATGAAAGAAAAACAAGGTGTACATGTCATATTACCAGGTTTATTGTATCTACATAATTTTTTTATAGCAAAATCTGAGCACCATGCACACCGGTCGTGGCTTATCTTGCCTTGTCAGATAACAGAACCTTGCCATGTCCTTGCCGGTAGGAAATAATTTTACCAGCCGAAATATTCTACTGTTCGTCTTTACTTAAAAGCATGTAAACTATATTACTATTTACAAAGTTTGTTGTTGTGGTTGTACAGGAAGAATCCATTGACAATTCGTAACAAAACACACTTCTGCGGTGCGGAAATAATAATGATAATAATAAAAATAGCTGACAAATTTATGTTTAAAATATTCGCTCCATTTTCTTTCAATTATAGTTCTGGACAGCCAAAGCTAAAGACTGATTTATCCTCTTCATGTGCACGTACAATTGCCTTGTCGTTCCTAAGTTTGTATTACAAGCTAGCAAAACGTAAAAGAAGATAAAAGAAAGTATTTTCTTGGGTGTCTTTATATATATTTAACTTGTATTTAAATTTTGTTTTGGAGTTAATCACGTGACAGTCAGTGTGGTTGGCGGCTTGTTTCGCACTGTAGCAATCACAGCCCCAGGCCTTCTTTTCTTTTGTGATCCACCGCTGGCCGTTAGGTGCATCCGTCGTTCAGTCTGCATCTTTGCATTATAGTAAGGCACAGAATCGGGGTGCTCCATTAACAGCTCGAGCTGAAGCCGATCGAATTTCTCTTGCTCATCTTCCGGAGCCTGCCCCTCTCGGCCGCTCTTCGGCTCATCGTCGGCTTCAAGGAACGACTCGGAATACCAGTTGTCGAACTCGGTGACTAGACGATGCCTGCATTGATTCACGAGCTTTTCACAGTACGTCACTTCGGATTTAGTGTTCAACAGGTTTCCGTAATCGCGCCTGTAGCGCGACTTGAGATCTTTCGCTTTACGAAGAAGTTCGTATTCATCTTCGTCGATCACGACTTGTCCTTCGCTCGTTCGGAATTCTCCGTATTCGAGTCGCTCTTGTGTTCGGGTTTCTAGTAGAACCCCAGTTTCGTTAATTTCATTCATGAGGCTATTTACAGAAGAGGATAACTCTTTGGCTTTCTTCTTTTTCTCGCGTAGGATTTCTAAAAAAAACCCGATATAAAATCGGTTAAGATAAGAACAAGAAAACGAGCAAAAAGTGAGTTGGTCCCTTCCGTTGTGTAAGAAGTTGATAAATGTCCTCAGATTAATTGATGCTGTCAAATGTACTTTTCCTGGGGAATTTTGCTTAGTGACGCTACCGATGCACAATTTTTAACAAATGAATGTCACGAGTACTTTTATTTATTTTAGTGATATAAACCACCACCGAACGATTTTGCTCCGATGAAGGGTTAACGTTGGACACGTCAGCATTTGAATCTCCTTACAGTGGTCAATTTACCTCATCAACTTAGTTCATAAAACCAAACTTTAGTATTTCACTAACCCACCCACGCGGCACCGCTTAAAAATTTAGAGGCGTTTGTCGATTGAGTTCTGTGTTCCAAAAATGGCAACCTCACTGTATAGCTATTTTTAGCAATTTCGCACCAAGAGTTTCTCACCTTTATTCTGATTAAGAATCCGGTTAATCTCGCTTCCTCTTTCCTGTTTGAACTCTTCAAAAGCCCCGCTCTTGGGTGGAGGCGTGGGCGCGCGTTGAGTGGGAGACTGCGCCAAGGGCGACTGAAGACGATCTTGTCCATCACCGCTGCCTTGTCCATCATTCTGCCCAACACCACCCTGGACAGGAAACTTTGCACTGTCCCTTTCTTTTCCTTTACCGCGGCTTTTCACCTTTCTTGTACTCACTAGGGTGGAGACGTTTGGTTTGACGCCAGGAGGAGCGACTCCTACACCGAACCCTTGACCGTCCACCTCTCCGACAAATCCACTGTCATCACCCTGGTCAGTTCCCGGTTTGCCTCCTGCAACTATAAACAATAGATCGTGGTTACAGGAGACAAGGTGACCCGAGCTCATACTACTGTAAGACGTAAGGCATTAAAAAAGAATTCTACTTCACACACAGTATAGTTGTGACCAGAGGATTTGTTTGTTGTAAGTAGCAATTTGTTATATCGGTTCGTTATATGCGTGAAAACATCATGTTACGGTGCAACTGAATTCAAGTCAACGCCCGGACACTGCGTTATTACGAACAGAATAACTAAGATCGTGACGCGACGGAATGTTTTAAACATTGAGATAATATATAAAAAGAGGCGAATATTTGGACTGCCAGGCATTCTCGTCTCTGACGCTCGTTATTGGTCGTTATTGGTGTCAGTAACTGTAAGTCCATTCAAACCTTGTGACATGGTTCAGTAAGATGATATGTCACACCAATATTGATACTAGAAAATCCTTCTCTACACAACAATGAGGAGGAAGAGCTTTGGGAACATGATTGTCAAACTTAAAAGTCGCATTCGTACTCAGTGTTATACCCACTCCGATCTGAAGACTTCTAAGGGCCCACCAGCGACTTAATCGGAAGCGGAGTCGGGGTCCGAAACGTAAGGAGACTTACGTTCTAGTGTAAATAAAAAAAAAAGGAGTCGCAATCGGAATCGGAAGGATCAGAAGGTTTCCTTTTTCTTCTGATTCCGCTTCTGCTTCCGTCGCTAGTGGGAACCAGCCTTTACTCTTTCGACTCCGACTCCGATTCCCATTCTGATTACGTCGGGAACCAGTCTAAATGTATGACTTACCAGAAGTTGCACCGTCTCTCTCCTGCAGCACATACTTTTGTCGCAGCCTTTCTTCCACGTCCGATTCCATACTGTTGACAATCACTCGGAATT
The DNA here is from genome assembly GCA_024195265.1 of Dendrophyllia cribrosa. Classification (NCBI taxonomy): domain Eukaryota; kingdom Metazoa; phylum Cnidaria; class Anthozoa; order Scleractinia; family Dendrophylliidae; genus Dendrophyllia; species Dendrophyllia cribrosa. Next base: position 29,850,801 of record JAJLRJ010000005.1, on the reverse strand, counting down.
GAGCAAAAGTCTCCTTGATTTGCCGAACATTCACGAGCTCTATGTCGTTCAGCTCCCCGGCTAAAAATCGCTTCACCTGCTCACGAACATCTTGAATTTGTGATTCAGACAGCGGTTCGTACGAGATTTGGCTGCGGTTCGTAAGGGTGTCGTGCATGGCGAGTTCTTGGCGAAGCGTGCGGATTTCTCTCTCGTGCTGTTTACACAATCGAAGTGTATCAAATTGCTCTGTTATGGCCGGCTCTGATGGAACGTTCATCATACGGCTGGCAAAGCGCATGGTTGATAGCTTTGGAAAGGAAGAAAAGGAAACTTATATTTAGAATTAATTCAAACTTCTGATTCAGTATCAAAGCCAAGTCAAGGCTTACCATCGGAAGATATTTCGGCCATTTTGTTTGCCTAGCTCCCAAGAGTGCAAAAAAATCAAACTTCAGGAAAAATTTTCATCTTGTAAAATATTGAAAAACAAATGGTACCATGCAAAAGTACTGTTGAAGAGGGTCCATATGAATGGTCACATTATAGCATTTTGTCTTAGAACTACACACTTCATTTCTAAAAAAACTGACTCTGGGAGTGAAATGTTAATTAAACAATTTAAAACAGTTATAAATTTTAAAACCAACACACCGATTTACTCCACTGTTATATAAAATAACTGGTTCCTTTATTTATAGGTTGCATAGTTTCATTACTAGTGAATTCAGGTTGTCAGTTGTTGTTCCTCCATTTTTTTCCACTAAGTTAGCTTTAAGATGCTGATAACGTTAACGCAGAAATGGAAAAAGAAACCCCTTTCAGAAAAATAATATATTTTAAATTGATCACGCAAACCCCCCGAATTGAAACTGCCTCCAACCCGTAACAATGTAGCTCCCGCAAAAGTCGAAACTTTGTAAGCGATCGCCCCAAATACCAGTAAGAAACGGCAGCACACAACAAATCTTTCAGCGTAAAGCTGTTCAGAAAGCTTTGTTAGATTAAAAACTAGAGTTTCTTACTGAGTAAAATAACGCCTCCAGCTTTCGTAACTTTGAAAAATTTAACGCGTTTTGTTTTTGGAGAGATACAAACTGTCGTTTTGGGTACGAAATAAGGTCAGCTAGGATTTTCGAAAAGGTGAAAGCAGCAAGGGAATAGAGCGCTTCTCAATTGAGTGTCGAAAGTAATTTCGCAATTGCTTTGGTTTTGCATTGCTACGCTTTGTGATTGGCTAAAAAATCTCGCGCCACTTTATTAACCAATCAGAAGTAAAACCAAATCCAATCATGACTTGATCGCACGCGTTTTCCCGCGCTTGGCGCGGCTACATGTATTTGGTTCGAGTTCTGATTGGTTTATCGGATAATGTTGTGAGTTCTGTGATTGGTCAGAGTAATTACTCTGGTTTTACGACACTCAATTGAAAACCATCTTTTCTCCGAAAGTATTCAGCTAATGGAACCGAAATGCTCAAACTGGATTAGCCTTCACACACTTTCCTTTAAAAAAATAAAAAAAGAAAGAAAGAAAGAAAGGAAGGAAGAAGGAAGGAAGGAAGGAAGGAAGGAAGGAAGGAAGGAAGGAAGGAAGGAAGGAAGGAAGGAAGGAAGGAAGGAAGGAAGGAAGGAAGGAAGGAAGGAAGGAAGGAAGGAAGGAAGGAAGGAAGGAAGGAAGGAAGGAAGGAAGGAAGGAAGGAAGGAAGGAAGGAAGGAAGGAAGGAAGGAAGGAAGGAAGGAAGGAAGGAAGGAAGGAAGGAAGGAAGGAAGGAAGGAAGAAAGGGTAATATTATAATACAATACATACCGTTTCCTCTATATGTGCAGCCTCGCCCCAGATATTAGCTATCAGCAGAGTATTGCATTTCCCACCAATTGAATCCTTCAACACGTGTGTAAGCTTGCTTTGTCTAAAAGGAACATGGTCTCTCCTCCTATCACCCAAAGCTATCACAGCTTGCTCCAGAAATGTCAGTGACTTGTTAATGTACATGGCTTCCTCTTGTGTTTCTCCGACAGACAGCGTTTTTCCGAGCCTCTCAGATCCAGCAAGGTCCACCAAGTTGAGTTTAGAGGTGACATATTTTGTGTTGGATTCCACACGCGAGTGTGACTCAATATAGACGGTGAAGACACAGTGAGAACGAGAAGAACGCTTGTTGAGAGCATGCTGAGCGATGATCCGATTTGTCTCACCCTAGAAAAGAGTATTGAAGACCTGTTACTGCCTATGAAGTAACTCGTAGCAGCAAAAATTTACCTTGTTCACTAATTTTTGCACCAGTAAATTTCGTGAAATCGACATGCCTCTTTGTTCAATAAAATATTCCTTCATTTTATACAAATAGAATATGACCATAGCGGTTTTCGCGTTATTTTTTTTTTATCTACATCGCGAAATTGAGAATTTATCACATCATTTGAATTCATTACTATCATCTGAACAAAGTAAAATCAAAATTAAAAATTGAAATTTTTCAAACCCCACCTTGCCCCAAAAAATTTAAACCACAAAACATCAATAAATATGGCATAAGATACAGTGCAACGTACATGTAGTCTGCAGAACTGGTAATTGGTTTCACAGGGTCCTCAGTAAAGTGTGAAGTTAGAGGGTCCTGCCCTTCATGCTGCTGCTATTTTTACCTTCATCCTGCCATCCTGCCCCACACAGAATCTTTACCTCAGTCCCACCTGGATAAAGTATACCCTCTGGGGGTACTCCCTTATAAAAATGATGGGGGTGCCATCAGAAATTTTCTAAAAACACCCTAACAGGTACCAGAATCTCGCTTAATGGGCGTGGCTCAAATGGAGTTTTACCCATAAAAAGTGCTAATTTGAAAACAACAAATGTTGACATTCTGTCATATTTGTTTGGCTCAGTACCCTAGATGGTACTGTTATATTATGGTGGTCATTTTAGATTTTAGCACCCTAAGTGGTACCAATGAATATACATTTTTTTACCCTTGAAAAGTATGATGAGCACCCTCATCATTTTATATGGGAGTCCCTCCCCCCAGTTACACCAAGCCACCAGGCTTGTTTAAAAAGTGGATAGCGCTATCCACCAGATAATTACCCAGTGCATAAGCAGTAACAAAAGGCAGGGGTGTAGCAAGGACTTTTTCAGAGGTACGCACAATCAATTTTCAAACACTTCCCCTACAGTGTACCTCCTCCCCCCACCCTCAAGTCCCAAATCTTTCTTCTTTTTTTTTCGATTTTTTCAGGTTACGCACGTGCGTACAAATAGCTACACCCCTGAAAGGATAGCGATTGATCCAACACAGCGAGAACTAAGGATTGACAGTCTACATGGAGGCAACTTGTCTGTTTCACTTTATTCAATAATAATATTTATCTAAGGCTTCTTGGTGGAGAAGTGGCTCACAACCTGTCTACAAGAGTTTAATTGTCTGTCTCAGATGGATAATTAAACTCTGGTGTAAACAATCATTAAGCTATTATCTCAGTGTTCAGATAAGTACTGCATGCTCGTTTGTTTTTCTTGGGGAGTGCTTGCAGTGAGTCTGTGAAAAGTCATCTGTTTGTCAGGCTAGAATTCCCTCTAATTTACTTTCCTTTAGCAAAGGTCTACGTTTCTTAGACTGCTCCTTACCTCAAAAAGAAGGTTAAGCGCCTCCTCCTCGCTATTCGCCTGATGAACACTGAGCCCCTTCACTCTCGTGCATCCATCATCATCTTCAGTGACTGTCATGAGTGCGGGGTCTGTTGGAAAAGTGCCCGGTAGAGTACATAACAAATCGAACATACGCTCGTTATAGATTTCTAAATAAGAGATGCGAACAGTGACGGCGTGCTCAGGTCTTTCACGGATCTCCCTGTAAACTTGTTGAATTGCTCGAGGAATGATCCCGCGATGCTGGAACTTCTCTGTTGACCCAGTCATGGTGAATGTCTTTCCTGCTCCAGTTTGTCCATAAGCCAAGATTGTGCCATTGTAACCGTCCAATGCCTTCGTCACGATATCCTTAGCGCATTCCTCGTAAACATCGCTCTGACTGGCGTTGTGTAAGACGCGATCCAAGTGAAAACTCCAGTCTAATATCTGGTTATTTATGTAGCCTCTTCTAAGATCCTTTTTGCAGTGGATATTCACGGATTTTTCATTCGGCAGGAGCTCGATCATATCCTGGGCAAATTTTGCCGTTGGCCGAATTCTGGCGTAAACTTTGACTCGTCCATTGTCTCCCTGAAGCATTGTGTTTCTTGTTATCTTTAACCACGAAGAGAAACCACAAGCATTTACCAATAATCTCTGCTTTGCTTTGCTTTGCTTCTTCTCAAAGTTACCAACCTTGTTGCTACAGTAATCGTCCAGTAATTGATTCTTGTTGCTATGTGACTAGCGCATCTTGTTCTACAAAGACTGCTGAGATTCTTGTCCGCAGGCTCGGGGCAAACAAAATGGCGGACGAAGGGAGGGAAAGTCACCGACAGGGACTAAAGTTATTACAAAAATGCTCGAAACAGGACGCCGAGAAGGTCAGTAAATTAAAAAGAAATTATTTATAATTATATTAACCCTTTTTTTATTACCATTTGTAATACGAATTTTGTGAATTATCCTTTGCTTTGCTTCGAGGATCAATGCAACTTTAAACCTTCAAACATGTACATGTAACCCGGCATGTAACCCATTCCGCGATACCCTTAATTCCTCTTATTGAATTATAATCTCAGCATCTTTTCTCCAATAACTATAACATGGAAGGATGGAGAAGTGATAACACTTTACAGGATATTGCTGTGTAATATATTTCATGTGAATAATGATTAATATTATTCTATAAATATTCACTGCATGTCTTAATAAAAAGGCTTCTATGAGCCAACTTGAGAATATCAAACATTAGGACCGTTTTCTCTCCTGGATGTTTTGCTTCACCAATCACCCCCCTCCCCCCACCTGTGCATCCAACTCTCCACCCTTTGCTCACCCCAATGCATGCCGTCCCCACGGGGAAGGCAGGATGACCATTACATATGTGTGGACTCACTGCACATGTTAACAGGTGATCGAACAAACGATCGAGTAAATGCTTATCCCATTGCTATAGCTTGTTCAATGCTTCGCATATTCATGACTTAAAAAGTTAAAATTGAGGGCTTGTCCCGTGGGAGGGGGGGGGGGGTACTCTCCCAAAATACCTATACGGGTATGTGCCGCGCATAGAGGTTGTGATTTTGGGACTCCTGATCTAGAACGGAGGTATCCATTTTAGAGATGTTTCCTAGAACGGGGTATAATATTTCGAACGCATGAAAGCTTCAGATTATCAGCAGCCATTTTTTCTAAAACGGGGTATTAAAAATTGACCTATTTCTAGAACGGGGTATCATTTTGAGTGCAAATTCTTTCTAAAACGAAAATATACCCGAGTATCCCCCCCCCCCCCCCCCCCCCCCCCTGGGGGGGCCTGTTGAGTGAGGTCCAGACTCCAGACCCTGAGACCCTCTAAAGGAAAAGTATCTTGATGATTGAAAAAAGTTTCTTTTTTATGATAAAGAAAAAAATCTGCCATTAAAAAATAAATGACTTTTATTTACCCTTGCGAAGTGTTTATACAGGTAGCACAATTGCTAGTTGGGCCGAGTATTCAAATAACAGAAACAAATACGGTACTTCAAATTGAACATAATAATGAGTTATATTATGAATGAATAATGTCTGAGACCCAAAACAGGATTAATTAAACATCAGTCTGTCCAATCTCATTGACTCAAAAAATAAATTACCAGTATGTGATTGACTGCTCACAACTATAAATTATTAATAATAATAAAAAAACTTGTGCCAAAGTTGGGAAAATATTACCAGCCATAATATTGGTTTTGCTATTGATTTAATGAAGAAACAGAAGAAAATTTCTGATTGGGGTGGGAGACAAGGGGGTGCGAACCCCGGCTAGACCCTTGTTGTCCTCACATTTAAGGGTAGCATTGTAAAATGACTTTTTTTTTTAATTTGGATTTCAAGCACCAACCATAGCAAACACATAACTCTTGACATTCACGCAAAACAACTGCTTTATTCCTTTACTAACAAAGAGTTTTTGTTATCTTTGAACCAAATGCAGATAACACATGAGCTGGTAGATTGTATATGCACTGGGAAGAGCCTTAGATACCAGAGTTTTGGGAAGATTTGGACCATTGAAGAGTGGAAATTGTTACAAGAAAATGGGAAAGAAGAACTGAAAGGATTCATAACTAAAGGGCTAAGCAAAGAACAGGTTTGGATTTGCCATTTTTTCAAACTTTAGTGTAATGTGTTAGAAAAAATAGTCTTATAAAGTATTGATAACACATAAATATGTCATAAACACATATCTAATCAAACAAAAATTATAAACACAAAGTCGACATGAACACCATTGTACAATACTGACAAGTAACGGATTTGTTTTACATTTTATTTTTGATATTTAACTTTATTGTTCACAGTCCTTCAATTTTTTCAAAAATTGTCATGCTTACAAGAAAATGCTTTTAAATAATAGTTAGAAATAATATTTCAATATGAACTTCCTATGATGTTTTTCAGATTTCGAAGGAACTTGACCAATATTCTCTTTCTGCGGAAGTCAGACAAGCCGTTGTAGATTGTCTTTGGCCTCGTCAAGAAGAAGTGAGGCAAAGCTTAGTACAAAATACAGCTATGATATCAAATGCCTACTTGAAAGACTTTGATTGGAAATTGAAGGTAGGTAAAAAGCACATCAGTTTGATCTGTGTACATGTAAGTATTTTTTGAAAATTAGTTCTATTTAACAAATATTTCACTGTAGAGGTGACTAGTGGTGAATATTATTTTACCGAGTCGCTTAATATCCACCTCTGGCCACCGACACTGAGGTGAATAGCTGTTTTAGTATATACTAAAACAGTGAGATAATACAGCATGAAAATGATGATTTTTAACTTATTTATTCCTGTCAACAATTTCAACAATTTTTTTTTTCAATGATTTCATCAAGAACAAGAGGCTCCAGGCAGCCTATACTCATGCGCATACATAAGAAAGTTTTATGATATATTTAAACATGATAAGAAGATGTCCGACATGGAGAAGAGTTACTTCTTTCATTCAGTCATTGTTCCTGAAAACCATGTTGTTTACTATTGAATGTTTTGTAAATGAAGGCTGTACCACAATGAAGCCAGTGATTCTTCTAAGTGTTACAGCATATATATACCTAACATGAACATTAGTAATGTAAGTAGGGTTGTAGGAGACACTGTCGTGGCACCTCAGTAACGCTGTTTTACCGGAAGTGAGAGTAGCCAGAAGTCGCTAAACAGGAAGTGTTATTGACAAAGCTATGAACTGGGAAGTGCACAATTTAAAATATGCGTGTATAAATTTGCATGCAAAATCGTGACACAAAAAATAATAATAATTATAATAATTGCGTTGACGAAGGAGACGCTTCCTAATCTTGTCAGCTAAGCGGAACGAATCGAGAAATGTGTCGGTACCAAATCTGCGCCATTTTGAAACGTCACAATAGTATCCAGCATTCTTAGCGCGTCGTCTAGGCTAAGCGGAACGAATCGAGAAAAGTGTCGGTACCAAATCTGCGCCATTTTGAAACGTCACAATAGTATCCAGCATCGCATGGAAATCAGGCATCATCCTGGGGAGCTGGGGTTCCGAAATGTCACATGTGAATGATCTATTTGTCTTGATTTAGTTTCGGATATTTTCCCGATTTTGGAATCGTACGGCTCAATATTTCAATGCCTAGTAAAAGTACGCAGTGGAAAAATTGGACGAAGGTTCTTCTCCGGACCAAGTAAGTTGTTGGGTCTCTTTGGAATCAAGCAAGAAGTTACAGATTTTCCTCGCTGCTGTTCTGGTATTTTTTGAATGTTCTATCTTGATTTTGCTGTGGTTCTCTGCCTGATTTGGGAAGCTTTCACCTAAATACCGACGTCGTTCTTCGCGATGTTCTACGGTACGGTGCAATTCGCTTATGTCTTGTAGCAATAATTCACTGACCGGCCGCGCCAGGCGAACGCAGATAATTTAACTTTACAGTGCTCGAAATTGCGCCTGTATTGGGCGCATTTGCGACTAAAGATTTCGCAGTTTTGTGACTAAAATTTGTCTAGCTAATAAAGGAATTATATTCAACAGTCTTGTGTCTTACTTGCAATTGGTAGTTGTAATTTTATCCGAAAAATCTTGCGAAATTTCACGTTGAATGTTGCGTGACTTAAACGTCGAAATTTCTCATTTCCGGTTCCAGTATTGGTACATGTACTGAGGAGTATGATTTCAGAATCGGAGAAATAACCGAAATGAAATCAAGACAAATATACTATTTATATGTCGGAAAAATCTGAGACCTTTCGGAGTACACAGCACGGCAGGATTTTGCCCGATTCCACGGCGATAGCGTGAATTTGTTTGATGACGGCCCGACGTTTTTGCCTGCGTGACATATCTCGCGACATAGCCCTTTTCAACAGTGGCTGAATTAATTCATGAAACTGAGGTACTAGGCTAAGAAGAGGTGCCACGGGATAAGGAGACGCACTATAATCTATGATTACTACTAGTAATAATAATAATAAAAAACGAAGGGCATTTTTTAACTCATTGCACTTTGCACATGAGTAATGATATCTTTATTCATTGTTGATTTTGAACCCGTAGATGACAATGTCAAGTGATAAGTTGGCCGCCATTAGACAACCTACAGTTACTGTGGATTTTGATGTGGATGAGAGTGGTCAAGAGAGACAAATATCAGTAGAGCTGACAAATGATGAACTAAAGAGTCTTATATCATCTTTAGAAGCAGCCAATAAGGTTAGTATTGGTAATGAGTTACAGTTGAACCTTCCATAAGTGGACAACCTCGAGACAAAGGGTAAATGTCTGCTTACGGAAGGTGTCCGCCTATGGAGGTTGAAAAACAAATAATGCACCAGTACATGTTTTTTTTAAGCATTTTAGACCAATATTGTAATTGCATTTTCCATCACAGGGATGTTGGATGTTTCTTTTAATATCACACATAATTTAACACTAATTTAAACACTATGGTTCAAGATTAGAAAGTCATTTTAAAAGTCATTTAAAAGTCATTTAAGTCATATTTTAAAAACAGTAACATACTCAATCCCCCATGTTTCAGAGGTGAACAGAACAGACGAAGTACGTATTTTGTGTACATTCGGCATGTAGTTATTTTCCAAAATTCAAAGTCTCCTTAGATACATGTATGTAAAAAGAAACTATTGATGAGTGTCTGCTTTTAAGTTCCCTGATCTTAAGGTCTCCTAAGATATCCACATTAGAATCCAAATGACTGGTTACCTACATGTAGCTGTACTGTTCAGACTCGCACTTCTGTGGACCCCAAGTGTCTGCTTACAGGAGGTTAAAAATGTAGTGTTGAAGAGGATAAATCGCCAGGACCATGGTTTGGTGTCCACTAAAAGGATATGTCCGCTTACAGGAGGTGTCTGTTAGTAGAGGTTGATGACTGTACAGTATGTATATTACAGTTATTAATCAAATTAAAATAATTTCTTGTTCTGCCCCTTTCAGCTGTCTCAGGTTTGGTAACTCGGATTACACCATGTGACTGTTGATATAAAAACTATTGTATTTATCCAGTTTAGATTATCAAATTCACATTGTTCATTAAAAAAGTTTAGAGATAAGAAAGGCTGACAGAGCTGATTGGACATCTTCTCTCTTGTTCACAGGTTGTGACGCAACTGAAGAAATAATATTTTACAGAGCTGAGAGGATTAATTTAGCGCTGAAATTGTCATGAAAGTTTTTAAAGTGCCCATAACTATTTTTTTTTATTTTCTTATCTAAATCTACACATCACGTAATGAACGTCTGCGGAATTTTTTTTTTATTTCAGCAAAACGTGAATTTTTTATGATTTTTAAAGTCTTAAAATTTGCCGCCATTTTGGACAACCATTCGCATTATTCTCCTCTCGGTCGGATGGGAGCTGTAACGTAGATTAAGGAACACGTGTTCGAGACTTATTCCCATCTCACTTGTAAATAAGCAGAAATTTTTTTGTTCTTGCCAAAAGTGCCTGAAAGATGTGTCAGCACGCTGTAACAACAGTCATATCTGACCCCAAGAAGAATATTTCTATGCACAAGATTCCTGAACCTACATCACAGACTGATTATCAGCAGGGCGGGTCGACTACAAAAAAATAGGATTTCGAAGACTTTAAAAAATCATAAAAGTTCATGTTTTGCTGAAATCAAAACAATTTTTTGCAGATGTTCATTATGTGATGTGACGTGCAGATTTAGATAAGAAAATAAAAAAAAATGGTTAAAGGCACTTTAACTGTAATTGACCTCATTACACAAGAAATGAAGACTGTCAAAGAGTACTATTGAGCTACAGCTAGTTTGCCAATAAAACCTGGCTCAGATTAGCAACATAAAGGGGGTGTTTCTTGGCGTTGCGGAAACTATTGTTGGTTAGCTTTTGTGTTGTGGTGTGAGTATTGTTTACTTTCTTTTGAATTTTTTGTTTTACGTCATTAATTGGTGATTGCAACACCAAGAAACTGCCCATAAAGGTCACATGAATGCAACTTATATAATGATATTTTAGGTCACTATTGTGAACAACAAAACATACAAACATAGTTGAAACATAAAGGCATAAAATTAACACAACATATGGAAAAAACTGAAGATATTTTCTTTGTTGCTATGGCCATTTGTTATATATTGCTACTCAGAAAATAGATTAACTAGAGCTCTTGTAAGTTGTAATTAATGAAATTTTGTTGTATATTCTCATAGTTGATTTCAAATAAGTTTGTACAGTTTTATAATTATTATCTGAAGGTTCAATCATGTTTTTTTACAAAAAGACATGGTGTATATGCATTAAAACAACAAATAAAATTGTTATTAAACTTTTACCTATTTGGTTTTACTACCTTGATGTAGGTATGGTTGTGTAGTGGTTAGCAGGATGGCTTAATGCCTGGCCACAACCGACCGGTTTGCAGTCTAAGGTGACACTGGCGATAACGCTGCTATGTACTAGCATCCCATTCTGGGCAGCAATGCTCTCAGCAAGTTGTTTCATGCTACAGAAGCCAGAAAAAGCTCTGCCATGTTTGTGCGAGTACTAGGGCTTTGCTCTAGCAGTGCCCAGGAGTTGTCTTTTTGTGTAAAGCTCAAGGGCACCCTAGATTTTTTGAAAAACAGGGTTGGTACTCTTTTCAGATTCTAAAATTCCATGACTTTCCATGACCTTTTCAAATTTTTCATGACCAAGAGTTCAACAGTTGTTTTCACTGGCACAGTGACACCCTCGGGGCCTTATTATTCCCACACTGCATGCTGCCTTAGTGATTTTGTACCGTGAACATAATTTTCCATGACTTTCCAGGCCTGGAAATTAAATTATACAATTCCATGACTGTACAAACCCTGAAAAATTAGCAAAATCAATCTTCAATAACTTAATCCAAAAAAGACCCTGCCAGAATCTAACTACCCCCAAAAAAATAAGCTGAACAAACTTTTAAACCTAAAAAAAAATAGCAAATTTCAAATCCGAAAAAATCCTTTAAATCTCCCTGTTAGTTATAAACCCAAGTACTCCCTTGGGAACCAGTGTGACAAATTATCACAACTGGCCAGGTATGCATCTTGATGATAGAGAAGTTTTGCATTTATACCTTCCTCTGGTCTTTGATCACATAAAAACACAGTCCAGCAGTCTTAATGCATACATGTTGCCTATATTTCAGAGTATCCCAGTATAGTCTCAAAATAATGTGGCAGTGCCCAATAATGGAATTGCTGGAAGTGGTCAACACATGAAGGCTGATTTTCACTGGTGTACAAGCAGAATACAGTTGAACCTTTTAAAGTGACTGCCCAAAATGCTAAGCCAAGATGGTTGCTTTTGGGAGATGGTCCCTTACAAGTTTGATGATGATGAGGCTATTTTAAAGTACCTATCAGTGTGAAACATTGTTTCATATTGAAGGTTTGATGCAAGGGACACAATTTTTCATTTTTTTGGACTTGTACTCTAACACATTCAATTTACATCTGTAGTGACATCATAAATTGGGTGAGTGGGCACTTGCCAGAGGTAAAAAACAATTGAAAAATTCAAATCACCCATGTTGAAAGTGGTTGTGGCTGCTTAGGAGAGGTTGTTGCTTACGAGAGGTTTGGACTATAGGCATTTGACTGGAAGAAATTTGGTATTTTGGAAATTTCATCGCATAAGAGAGGTGGTTGTACATGGAGGTTACACGGTATTATTATATGTAGGCATAAAACAAAACTGACACAGTCATTCTTATGTTGTCCTCCTAGAAAAACAAACATGCTCCATGTGCTTAGGTACATTCATTTCTAGCATTGACAATGTAAGAATGATTCAGTGTACAGTCAACCCTCTCAAAGCGGACATCTCCGTAAGGAGATGACATCAGTGGGGGACATCAGTGTTTGGCTGGTTCTGGCCAAACTTCACTTATATGTCTGTAACTAAACTCTCTATAAAGGGGACATCTCTTTAAGTCAGCTAGAGCTGGCCCCGAGGGTGTCACTGTGCCAGTGAAAACCAGTCTAAAGTTAAAGGGATGGTTTCATGGTTCGGTGCATGTCCACAGATTAAAATGCTTTATTCTCTTTTTTACTAATTTTATCGGTTAAAAAACCACTCACGTTTACTTCAATAATCACATACTATAATTAATCCAAACAAAGCGAAGGATGACTAAAATTCACAGAAAATTTCAACGGATTACACCGACAAAGCCAACATTGAATAAAACCTTTGACCCGAAGGATTTATTCTATGCTCCAGTGGTTTTCATAGCACACATGGGTATGTATAATCATCTATTCAATCAGCTGACTGACCGCGACATTTTCACAGGCAAATTTCCAGCCAGAGTTATCTACTTGTTTACTATTGGTCTAAACAATGAAATTAAACGGGTTACGTCATAGCTTGCACATACGCTGAACCGTGAAACCCCTTTAAGATAAATATCACATGGCTATGATTCAGAAAGATGATTTATGTGTTACTGTACAAACAATGGATTATGGATAATTTTACTTTTCACAAATGGAAAACAAGAATCATCAATCCAGCTTGAATTCTTGAAGAAGAAATGATGTCAGATTTCCATTCCAGAGTGTCAGTAAGCTTATTTTGTTAGCAAGTGTATCCAAATTGCTGCAACGAAAATGTCCTTCTTTCCAGTCTTTTGGAGAGCTCCAATAATGAAGTTTAACAAATCTTCAACACTGCATGAAGTATTACCTGACAGTCCCAGTCGGCTAAACTGCACAATACCCGGCCACTTATTTGCATCTTGTTGAATAAGAATGGATCCATTTTTTTTTTGTTTTCATCCGGTGGTAGTCATTCGATAAAATCGATTAAAATAAGTTACATGTAATCATATTAATAATCGATAAAAATCGATAAAAGGGTTCATTGTGAGTAATTGATAATTTTCAACTTTTCAATTAGCGTTATCGAATATATCGATAGTATCTTATCTTACAATTTACCGAAACAAAATCAACAAAAGATGTAAACAAGCTCACAAAAACACTAATAACAACTTCCTTAACCGTTTATCATTAAAATTTACTACATCTTTTTTAAAGCCTTATACAGCTGTAAAATCAATGTAAAGAAAACCACAGATTTAGTCCCCAAAAATAAATGTCACATATATGTAATGTCATAAACATGTCACACATGTTACACCTTTAGTCACACCTTGCCAAAACATTTAGCTTGTTTCCTATACGCAAATCTGTAAAAAATTCTATGGTTCACATAATTATGTATAAATGCAAGCATGTAACTGTTACTTGTAGAACTCCCTGATGAAGTCTGCGATAGTCGGACGAAACGCATAGAGATAATAAATCAGTTTTACAAACTTAAGTTCGTAAAAGTGCTGCTCACTAGTTTAGCTTTTCAAAAGTGTGAACGAAGGAACAAATACTAAATTTTAATTGATTCTACAACAATCGATAAATCTGATAACATTGAAACTTCACCAGCGTGAGTATCGATTTTTATCGATTGATCGATAAAATCGATAAACGTTTCATTTCAATTTATCGATTGATATTGATTTATCGAACGGTTTTATCGATTGACTACCCCGGGTTTTCGTATGCCTCGTTCTATAAAACGTTCTGGGATATGTAAATAAGTGGCCGGGTATTCTAAAATCGCTCCTCCAAGTCTGTCCCTATTACATTAAATTAAAGGCAATCGATAATACAAAATCAAACGCAAAACTGCGTCGCCATTTCTTGGTACTGTAGTCGTATTGTTTAATTACTGCAGTATTTTCACTGCATGCCATGTCATAATCGTCGAATACCTCGAGAACTTTGGCACTTTACAGCACAAGCTTTCACTTAAATTTTTCAGAGAACCGTTTAGCGATGAAAATGTTTGTATCCAGAAATCTCTCCACGCAGTTCACAATGCAAGTTTCTGTCTTTCCATCATATTTACTGCCCGGCTTATCCACACATTTTTCCCAGCACATGTCCGTGAAGGCATGGATTTGACTTTGGAACCTGTGCTTTTGATCTTCGGCCATCAGCTCCTGTTGAAGCTTTCGATCGATCTGAGCATTGTTTGATGTTCCACCAAACGACATGATTGAATTTAGAATACTTTCACGGCAATACTCTTCGACGATGGACTAGACCCCACGACGTTCAAGCACGTGTGTAGAAAATCAAAATGGCGGTTCTGCAAACGAGTGTCGGTTCTAGTCTCCTCGCGGGAAGCGATTTTCACGCACACTCCGTGGCGCCTAAAGAAAATCATATTCACGCTTTATATCAAAACCAAGCATAGAGTATTTTATGCAAAACTCAAGAAAGATATTTGCCACGTGTTAAATTATGCTTAAAAGGCCATAAAATATTATGCCAATAAACAACGTGGAACAATTTCAAATTCAAGCCCGACTGATAGCGATTCTACATTTGTGCCGGATTTGATAACGTTGTTAATATCAAAGAGTTTGCTTAAAACTCTAACTGAAAACCACAAATCCGTCGATATGTGTTCTAGAAGGTTTTTACCGACGTTTGTTTTGTCAGTGGCGCTGTGTTGCGTTTTTGTAGGAGGGTATTACGGGTACCTTCAAGCTACAATCGACGGTGGCTATACAGAATGGACAGTTTGGAGTAACTGCACGAAGGACTGCGGTGAAGGTATGCAAACCAGGTATCGTTTGTGCGAGAACCCACCGCCTGGCAAATTCGGCAAGGACTGCTATCGCTTCGGCGCAGACAAGGACCAAAAACCATGCTTCCTGAAAATCTGTCCGGCATAGCAGGGACAGGACATCGGGCGGCAGAGGCAAGGGACTGGGGAGACTACTTTTAATACGACGATCTTCATATTTATTCTTAAGGGTTTCTTCTTTCCACCGTGGTATCGAGTTCCAATCAGTATTTCACCATAGAAGATGCGCTTGGGAAAGGCGATCGTCAGACATCCTGGTTACTGACTGTTGCCCAACGAAGTTGCAACTTGCGCAGGAGCGTGCGTATTCTGGACGATGATGTCAGACTTAATGACTTCTACGTTAAGCTATTGCGCACGAGGTCACCAATTTCCAAGACTTTCCAAGACCTCGAAGTCAGCTTCTCAGTCCCACCAAATAATGCATCAGTCAATTCCAACAGTGTCCATCCGCCCGGGTATTAGTTGGGCATTAGCTCATGTTCGAATCCCGGGAGTCGGTCTAGCCTCAGCGAGCTTACCCCGAGTTATTTGACATCCCTCGTGTTTTCGACCTCAAAGAATCCTGGCTCCATTTCTGACGAGAAATTTGCTGCAAACGTTACTTGCACTAAGCGGTCATTGGAGGAAAACTGATGGAAAACACTTCTCTTTTGACTCATCCAAAAGTTATTTGAAGACAAACTAAAGCCCCATTCACACCAACGGTTAAACATGTTTAAATGTTTAGTTTAACTACGTTACTAGCCTCTATCTTGAACGTTTTTAAATGTATACGAGTCAAACAACCTGAAATGGTAATAAAAGTCAATAAAGTTTCCGTTTAGTAAAGATTTCACTCCGAATATTATGGGAGGTTAGGAGGTATTTTGGAAAGATTTCCATACCATCTCTACATAATTATACATGCACGCGCTTTGGTTTTTCTATTCTATTGTTTCGGCTATTCTCCTCGAAAAAAATCTTCAAGAAATCTTAAAGGGAAACTGTCCCGCGGAAATACAAAATTTCCCTAACCTTATTTTCATGTTATATCACCAAATTCCACTAAATATACAACTTGATTGAACAAAAAAGATTCTACATAACAAAACAGAAGCAGTAGTTTGGAGATTAAGTGCAGGATTGCAAGGATGGAAGTGGATTACAGTTCATCAAATTTGATTCCTTGATAGCCTATACACCTTATTCATAAATGGCGGCGGATTTATTATTCTTTTATATTCATGCTAATCAGCCTACCTAGCCTCATTTTAGAGCAAAAATTATTTTGAATTTTGGCCATGCTGACGAGGCTTGGTAGGCTGATCAGCATGAATATAAAAGAATAATTAATCGGCCGCCATTTATGAATACGGTCTATTAAGAAATCACAATTGTCATTCTTGTGGAATAGACCAATTCCGATATATTAAAATTCATACTTTGCTCCGAGGCTTTGGGGAATAAAACAAAAGAAATCACATCGAGGTTCAGGTATGAATAATTTATTTCTATTGTTTTATTCCCCTAAGCCTCGGAGCCAAGTATGAATTTTAATATATCGGAATTGGTCTATTTTGACCTTGGTTAATATTTCTTTGCGTTCATCACTTTTGGCGATTTATTTCTTTGGATCTCAAGATAATAAAGCAAGCTCCTGGCCTTTATGATGAAAACACGATATATCAGCCGGTACATAGCCATAGTGGGGTCCCACCCCCCCCCCCCCCCCCCCCCCCCCCATTCTCATTTTTTTGCTCCTTTTCGCGCCGAAGCTTTCGCGCGCCCTACGCGCTTTGCGAAAAGGAAACGACTGCTACGCAGGGTCCCTTTAACATTTTATTTTTGCTTGTAAAAGGAAAATTGGCGGACACAAATACAGAAGAACCGACGAACATGAAATGTTTTGGCCAATGCCACAAGTCAAATACGATTACGTTTTGAACAAATATTTAAACAGTTTTATTTTCAAATCTCTCTCAGCTAATGCCAAAGATACATAAATATTCATTACCTGAAATGGCAATTTTTGTGAGAAACTCGATTTTTTAAAGTTTTTTTTTCGGCGTAAGTAAAACATCTATAGTCAGCTGCACATTATACGGGTTCCTGCCAAAGCTTGATTCACCGCTCCAGAAACTTCGGGGAGACTGAGCACCAGCTTTCGGCACTAGGCTTTCTGGGATCGTTTGGGTAACCAGCGTTGGTTACGACAGGTTGATGGTTTCCAATGGTTACCGAAACGATCCCAGAAGTCGTAGTGCCAAAAGTTGGTGCTCAGTCTCCCCGCAGTTTCTGAATTCTGGAGTGGCCAATTGTTCCTCAAATTACCATGACGACAGACCTTTCTAGTTCGTGTAAGACAGTATTACCCCTATGTATGTTATTAACTATTATAAAATTAGTGTAATATTCTTGAATTGCACTTACGTCATATCAAATTTCAGAAGCATTAAAAACGGATTTCGATTCCAAAATGTTTATGGAATTGTAGAGCGTTTTAAGCTACACATCTGGGCCAAATTGTGAAGCGCATGAGCATTTCGTTGAAGAGTTAAAGGCGAACAACCATTAGTCGTCGTTAAAATCTGCAACATTTTATTTAAGATTGTATCATTTGTATCCACATATTATGTTAGAAACTGCTTTGTAGAATGTTTAGTTTACATTTTTGAATTTCTATGACATGTGCAAAGCAAGAATAACGCGGGCTTAGATTAGCGAGCAATCGTGGTACACAGGCATCAAGCTTTTGCGCGCTTTACCGAGGAAATGCAACGGAAACTGGCGAGCATTTCTCAAAAGTCCCAAAAACTTTTCGGGCCTTGTGTGCAGAATGTTTCCCAACAAATCTTCAATTTTTGTTGAATTTGAAACATAAGCAATAAAATGCAAAGTTGATGAAACAAGTCGGGCTGGTTTGCAGGCTTAAACTGAACTACATCCGAATCGACGATATAGCTCTCGGATCCGAAATGTCCGCGAGCGTTTTGAAAAACGCACGCCTGGAGCCGTAGCTTGCGCAAAGACGTCCCCCATTACGCTCGAGCGGCTGACAAGGCACGACAAGCTGGCTAAGCGGTTTATTTTTTAATAAGGCTATATTACGTAAGCCTAAGAGAGTTTTTGCATGATACGCGTGTGACTTTCATAACGGTGAAAAAGTCATACCAAGATAGCACGTTCACAAGTTTTGTCGCGCGTAAGTTGCATCATTCCAACATGATGATGCAACTTGAAGGTGATTTTTGGGAAAACACAGCAAATCGCAGCATATACCCGGTCGCACCCGAATCGCACAGAAATCGTCGCTAGTTTACACTTGTGACAAAAGTTGCACTGGAGAGCGCGACAAAAATCGCATGTGTAAACCAGGCTCAAAATACCCGGCTAAATATATCTTTTGATCTAGTAACTATAACCTATATAAGAAATAAGAGCAGAAACGTAAGGAGTACTTGTCTGTTGTCTTCTAGGCAAAAGGGGCTACTACCGAACAGATTCATTTAATACTTTAACAGCAACAAAACTGGATTAAAAAGGTCGCGTTTCTTTGGGAAAAACCAAATCCAGATTTATACCGAAAACGAGACGGATTCCATAAGACCAAAGAAATGCTAACTCTGGAAATGGATTTCTTTTTTGTCATGGCAACAACAGTGCGCACTCTTTCCCAATCCTTTCCCAAAAAACGCTGGGATCCTGAATTCTTCTGAGCATTGATTCGTTGGATTCATGATCCATTTTTTTGGATTTTAGTAAAGAAACACAAAATCTGCTTTTGGATTCAAGTATCCGCATTCGGATTTCCAAAAGAAAGTACCCTCATTTTTTTATAAAAAAATTACGAGGCATGCGTTGCCCACGTTACGTACGAACAACAGAGAAGTTTGTTTACGTATATTTTAGAGACGAATGTATCTCACTCAATGAACACACTACAGTTTATCATTTTTTGTCAAGCTTATTTTAAAGCATCGTTGAAAGACTGGTTATGAAGTCTGACAAACTTCAAAGGGGATAACTGAAGCACCGAAATTAATGTTGACAGGATATGAACCTTACATAATCTCTTGTTTTACGGTCACACATTACCGGCACATCAGGGCTGAATAACATAACAGAAACGATTTTATTGATCACATATGGTCACGGAGTCCAGAAGAGTACAATTTAATTGGACGAAGTAATACCTTCAAACTGTACATACAAATAAATCCTTCGTTTTGCTTGCGTTACGGTTGCGTTACATAATCTTCTATACCGCAGACCAAATCTCCGTATGCTCATAACGGTTACAAGGTCCCACGGCATACGAACGGCTACATCAAAAGGTATGGATCAAACTTGGCCATTTTATTGTGCAAAGCATCGAGGTTTCGTACTTTGCAAGTTAGACGTTCAAGGGGTGTTTCGTACGATCAAATTAATCTCCTCTGGACCCTGTTTATTGGTCCGTTGCTTTAACACAGCTCAGAAACTGTTTGGTGTATCGTCAAGGAAAAAAAGAAGCTAACAAAAGCATGCGACAAACATGTTTGTCGGGCTTCATAACCATTTTCGGTTCCAAGCTGACCAGAGGGTACGCGCCTCTTGCAACGAGTCCACCCAATGAGAAAATAACACGTTAACAATGCGTTATAAGAATACGTCACGTTGCTTAGCAACTTAACTGTCCAAAGCCGCGGGCTCAGTCAAACCTCGGAGACTCTTTCTCGACCGAAAAATAGGTTAAATATTTCCCGTGATTAAAATTTTACCCTTTGTCGAAGAAGTGTTAGGGGAATTTCTCTTGAAAAAGCTGTTGTGGCTTTCGTTTCATGCTACCCTGAGTGAGAAATAATCATCCAACCTATGACAAAGTAAAACAGGCCTATCGGGTAAACTGCAAGTGCCTTTCTGTTGGTTGGCTGGCTGTCTCCCAGGAACTTCACGGAAGCTATCAAGAAGAACAAAAAAGAATGAATGGAAGTTTAAAATACCTCTTACATACGTGCTCCGTCATGCGTGACCAGTAATCCACAAGACTGAAATGAACATTTGAATATTTCTTTGTAACGTCCGAGATTTGAATGAAACCTTGAAGATCTCTCTGGAAAACACTTTGAAAGTCACGAGTTAAAAATAACTCCGCTACACGCATAAAAAAACCTAATATTGTTCGGACATGTAACATTTCAAATAAAATGATATTTTGTTGCTCATTGTTTCCGAAAATGCGGTAACATTCTCACGGGAATTCCGAAACTCGGAATGAATTTACAAAACCGACGCGTAAACTTGTAAACTCCAATCAAATTATCAAAAACACTGGTCACGCGTGACGGAGCATGGCTGCAAAGGGGGGCAGTGTCATGGAACTGAGTTGGTGTCATTTCAAAAACCGAAAATGTGTTTGTATTTAAAAAGAGGCTTAGAAAAAGAAGCTGTAGTTTCAGGGCTCGAGACTTACTTTTCAGCTTACTTGCCTTGTGGCTAGTGACAGGTTTGAATTCACTAGCCAAAATATATTTTCACTAGCCAGCCTTGTACGGGAGGTAGGGTGGGGATTGGGGGGAGGGGGTGGGGGAGCAATAACATGACCGTGTCATACTGGGCCCGGTTGTTCGAAAGCCGGCTAACGCTAACCCAGGATGAAAACTTAACCGAGAATTGAATTTCTCTTGTTTGAAGTGTTTTCAAAAGCTAATTATAAGTTACATGGAAAGACAAGTCAGAGACAAAACTAAAGGACAAAAATACTTTGGAAAAAATCTGCATTGATCAATTATTTAACTGGAATCAAAATTGATGCTAACCCTGGGTTAGCTTAACCGCGCTTTGAACAACCCGGCCCTGGTTAACAACAAAAATCTACGAGAGTTTTCTTCTTTAATCTCATACTAACTCTTTACAACGTACTAACGTACGAAGAAACGTCGAGAAGATAAGACTACACCTTACGGATGTTCTAACGTACGGAAAAACGTCGAGAAGATAAAACTGACATCTTACAACACGAACGAACAAATGTACGGAAAAGCGTCGAGAAGAAAAAACTATTATCTTACGAACGTACTAACGTACGGAAAAACGTCGAGAAGATAAGACTAACACCTTACGAACGAACAAACGTACTGAAAAACGCCGAGAAGGTAAGACTAGTAATACCTTACGAACATACGAAAGTTCGGAAAACGTCGAGAAGATAAAAATAACACCTTACGAACGTACAGTATGTACCAACGTAGGGGAAAACGTAAGATAAGACCTTATTACGAATGTACTAATGTAATGTACGGGGAAGCTTAAATAAGATGTAACTAATATCGTACCGAAAATTGTTCTGAAGACAACATTTACGTCGTACGTAACGAAACATGGAGAAACGAAGAACGAGCAAGACTGTTACTGTACTAAATGTTCTGAACTTCACTACAGTAGCACATTTTTCGTAAGAAATAGCCGGAACAAGAATTGAAAGAGCCAAGTAGAGATCCCGGTGTTCCGGCTGTAACAAAAACTTGGTCACCCAGAAAAAGAAAATTGGTTTCCAAAAAAAAAACTATCGCTATTTCAAATTATTGGTTGAAGGCATTAAAAATATGATAGCTATGACTGCCTACAGTTTATACAGCTATGTTTCACGGTTTTTGGTCTGTCAATTGGCTTTTGCGATTCATCAGAAATAATTTTTAGTTTGATTCCGTCCGGTGCTTTACGATTTTCACTAGCCCAAATGGCTAGTGAAAGCAAAAATCCACTAGCCAAAACTGAATTTTTACTAGACTTTGGCTAGTTGGCTACCGTTAGTCTCGAGCCCTGAGTTTGGTGATGAAGCGCAGGATTACAACGATGAAAGTGGATTACAGTTCATCAATTTTGATTTCGTGACAGGCGGTCAAGAAATCAAAGATTCCATTCTGGTGGAATTTTGAGATTTTAGTCGTTATTTTGTCTTTTTAGTTCATATTTCTTTGCGTTTATCACTTTTGGCGATTTTTTCTTCCTATTTTAAGATAGTAAAACGAGCTTAAAGCAAGCTCCTGGCCATAATAATGAAAACACGATACATCAGCCGGGACAGTGTCCCTTCAAACAACGAAGAAAAAAAAGCAATCGAACGAAAAATCGCGAACGGCTGGCAGAATAAGCTATGTGCAGCCGCCCCTCCCGTCAAGAAAAATGGTAGTTTCTTGGTGTTGCGGATGGTGTGATCACCAAATGACGTAAAACAAAACATTCAAAAGACGCTGAACAATACCCACACCAAAACACAAAAGCTAACCAACAATGGCTTCCGCAACACCAAGAAACAACCAGAAAAATAAACGATTTTCCCTGCTAGTTCGATCGCTGGATTTAGCTGCTCCCCAAGCGGCTGTACACTGGCTATTGACTAAACCGTTTGTCCTGTCAACTGTTAAATGTGACCGAGAGAAAGTTGTAATTGTTTAAAATTACAGTTAAACCTGTATTAACCGGCCACCGTATGAAGTGGATACCCTCCATTAAGCGGACGGTGGCTAAAAGTCCTAAAATATTGTTCCCATGTTTACTGTAAAGAATACCTGTATTTAATAAACGGACACCTCTAATAAGCGGACGCGGACACCTAAAAATTGACAGAAATGGTTGTTTCTGTTGTTCAAAACCTGCATTAAGCGGACACTTGTAAGTTCAGTCGACTCAAGCCAATGAATCAAAATCATATTTTTCTGGTCTATTCGACAACTTGGTCCTAATTGGAGAGCAACGAAAGGGCACACTGAACGGAAGAATTAAAGAGCGTGATCCATTGAAGGAGCCATTTTTAACCTTATCGATTGGTTGAGTTGTTGCCGGACTATTCTCGTTACCATGGATAGAAGAATTTTGGGAGCCTGTTTTAAGCGGACACTACAACATTCCCCGAGGGTTTGACTGTTGGTGAAATAGAACTCATTCGTCCGACATTAGCGCGAGAAGGAAAGTTTGATATATTGTTAGCTAGTTGGTTAGCCAGTTGAGAAGTCAAAACGTCCAGTATCATTGATATTGGACAAAACTGATTGATTGTTTACTAGCCTAAGAGTCATGTTAAAACTTTAATCTAATAAAAATGGATAGGTTATGTCAACTCTGCACAATGGATTTCTTGTACTGAAAGTTGGGTCTTTCTGCGTGTACCGGTACTCATTGTCTTCTATTGTTTGTGAGGCATGGTATTGTATTTGTATTTTTGGTCTTGTTTTGCATTTGTATTGTTGTCGTTCTTTGTTCCTTTTGTTTTACGTCATCTGTGCTCCGGTACACACAGAAAGAACCGAAAAGTTTCGATATTTATGTAATAAAGCCACGCTTGGTAAACGAGTGGTACCGAGAATCTTCTATATTGGGAAGTCATGTGCAGCACCAAGCTCGATTAGAGGGACAGCCGGTCCCGAGGCCACAAGATTTATCGACTAACTATCAACTGAAACAAGCCTACCTATATAGTACAAATTTTGACATGTTTGGGTTCGCGGACCGTGAGAACCAGAAGGCCATAACTGAACCATTGGGACAAAACAGTCAATCGGACAAACCCAAGCATACCAACTGGAATGAAGAAAACAAAATAGAAACTAACCAATGGAAAATTCCGAACTGTAAATGCCTTTGCCGAAATTAGCCCTGACATCCGCTCACGGATCGGTCTCGGCCAAGGTTGAATTGAGCAACCCAAACATGTCTACCGTGAGAACTATACGTGTGGCCTAACCTTGACTAACCTTATCCTTTAGATCGCAAGATCAGTAAATGACAAGCAAATCAATCAAACGACAAAAAGATAGCTGTTACTGAACATTGCAAACTTAGCGATTAGGTAATAAGCTGAAATGAATCAAACGCCATTTTGGCTTCTTAACTTTGAACATCAATAAAAGCCTTTTCTTGTTTTGACGCGATAGGAAGATCTTTGTCAATCCTAAAATCAATATTGAAATTAAAATAGACGGTTTTAAGGTCAGTAAAATTTAATTTCTGAAAAATCCATTGCCTGCAAGCTTAAGATATCCTATAAAAGTTTTAATAGCGATTAAATTTGTGGATTGTAACCGTGCTGAGTTTAACATAAATTTCTATGCACAATTTTTCCGCAAAATTTCGACAGTTTGATATAGACAAATGAATATAAAACTGAACGCCACTTTACGCCCCCCAGCATGGCACGGATTGTATTTTTCAAGTACAAATACAATACAAATAAAATAAAATTTTTATCTTCTGGATTTCTAAAGTTCTTGAATTCAAAACATGCCAGAAATTAAATCATACCGAAAAAAACTGCCACAATGCTTGTCCTACTAGCCACGGAGGTGAAAGCTGCCACAACTTCTCGGAGCAAAATAAATTGCCGTTATGGTTTCCCTGGAAACTTCGAGCGCCGAATTTTATGCTAAATGCCACGTATTAAATTATGCACAAAACATTCTGCCAAATAAACAACGTGTAACAATGACAAAGTCACGGCCGGTTGAATCTACACTTGTGCTGGATTTAATCAAGTTTTTATGAAACTGTTTGCTTAGATCTCGAGCTGAAAATCACAAATCCAACGATATGTGTTCTAAAAGATTTTTACCGACGTTATTTTTCTCCGTGGCTCTGTGTTGCGTTTTTATAGGAGGTTATCACTGGTACCTTCATGCTACAATCGACGGTGGCTATACAGAATGGACAGTTTGGAGTAACTGCACGAAGGACTGCGGTGAAGGTATGCAAACCAGGTATCGTTTGTGCGAGAACCCACCGCCTGGTAAATTCGGCAAGGACTGCTATCGCTTCGGCGAGGACAAGGACCAAAAACCGTGCTTCCTGAAAATCTGCCCAGTAGACGGAAAATTTAGCGAATGGACCGCATTCTCGCCATGCGACAAGCCGTGCGGCGGAGGAAAGCAATCTCGAAAGAGGCAATGTAATAACCCACCGCCTGTGTTCGGAGGGAAAAATTGCGAGGGTGAAACTTACGAAGAACAGGCATGCAACACCGAAGCTTGCCCGCCTGTTCACGGCGGTTTTTCAGCGTGGAGCCAGTACAGTGCATGCTCTGTAACGTGCGGTAAAGGACAGATGACGCGGACACGAAGCTGCACTAATCCAGCACCGAGTAATGGAGGGAAACAGTGTGAAGGACCGACCAGCGAGAATGCAGAGTGCGATAAGGGTGCGTGCCCGACGCCACCGAAACCGAAACAACCCGAAGCAGCACAGAAACCTGCTGAGCAAGGCGCTAAAAATCCCCAACAGCAAGCGGACGCAGCGCAAAAGCCGGAGGAAAAGAAACAATAACGGAACCGTAAATAATTAATCGAATTTGTAAGTTTATTTCGTACTTGGAGTAAAGGCGTCACAAGCGAAACGCTTGCAAATGTCAGGATAAATTTGAACGTGTTTCTTGTTCATGAACAGTTAGTTTTACTGAGTTAAAAATGAACGAAAATATTTCCAAATTAATTTTGCAAAATGTCGAGAGAAGAATCAATATAAGCTTACTACAAATAACGCTATCTGAGGATATATTTAGCTTTTATATCGACGTTCGTACTTTGGGTGTTGTTCAACAAACTGTTAAGTTAGAAACGCTTAACGTGAAGCGAGATTTGATGTCCGGGAGTAGGTTAATCTGAAAAAGGATAAAAAAGAAGAACGAAAAACTGCAGCTAAGAATTCCTTAATATGTTTCCACATAACAATGGCTGCCATCTCTGCAGAGACCATAAAATTGTGCTTGCTCGGCTGGGGAATTTTGCTGAATGCAGAACAGAGAAATCAAAGTAGTTACATGAATAGATAAAAGAATGATTAAATGAAGCATTTATTTAACCGTGCTCATAGACTGCAGTGTGCAAACCTTTCCTTTTTTTCTTTGCGACAACAATCTTGTCCTTTTTCCGTGTGAAGCAAAGGAAATAAGCTACGACTTCGCGCAGGCAACTATGCATATAATCATTCAAAAACACAACATATGTGAGCCTTTATATCTGTCAACACAACAAAGGACACTTAAGTTTGTAGAATCAGTGCTTAACCTATATCTGTATAAGTTATCGATCAGTGATTCATCCGAAAAACGTCATTAATTAGGACGTTTCCCTATTCTGTGTTCTGCAAATTTATATCCCCGAGGTGCGGTGCACCCATAGCTAATGACAGAAGTTTATAATTCTGCATTAAAATTCAGCAAAATGTGTGTCAATCAATTATCTTTGACAACATCAGGTAAATCAATAATACATTTAGGTAGATAGATAGGCGTTTTTACAGTCCTTTTCATACATAACGTAAATGCATTCAAATGTGTATTAGTGGATAAAGTGGAAAAGCTAATGTTTCAAGTGAGATTTCGCAAAGATGGTCGCTAGAGGAACATGGTTGCATACGCATTTTGCTTCAACAATAGATGGTTTTCAATAGATAGATAGATAAACTTTATTTAACCACGGGCAATTCATCAGCTATTTACAAAAAGATCAAACTCTGACTACACAACTATAACTATAAACTACACTATAATAAAAAGCTGCTTTCCGTGAATGTCGTGCCTTAGAGAGCTTTGCTGATTGCGCGTTTGAACGACCCGAGGGATTCCGCGCACCTGGCCTCGCAAGGAAGGTTATTCCACAGTGTGGCGCCACTATATAACTAAAACTATTATGTGCGTGGTAGTCGAACATGTTGGTAATACGAAATGAATAGAAATCGTTTCATAAAAATGAAATTTTGTTCCCAAAGAATGTTAATTTCTATTGGAGGTTGCTGACAATTTGCAAGGAAATGTTTACGAAAAGGTGGAAAAGATTTGCATTTGTGAGCTACAGCTGAATTAGCAATAATGCGAACTCAGCTGAATTTTGATACAATCTGTAACATACTAAGCATAATGAAATGTTTTGAACTAAACTTATGGACTTTAAGATTATCCTATTGTTCTTGTAGTCAATTATAAACGGATCAAAGTATTTTGTGAACTGGAATAAACAAATAATTCACTGAGTGAGAACTGTCTACTATCGACTGCAGTTATGTCCACTGCATACTGCAAGTATTATGTCCACTGCATACTGCAAGTAGTCCGTTATTTCTCTCAGGGACAGTTGAGCAGGTCATCATGCAAGCAAATGCAAAAATTGCAGAAAAGCCATCGATACTGCTCGCTCGGGAAGGGGGGGGGGGGAGGGGTTTGGGGTTACTCGCATTAATAGGCCATTTCCGAGTTGCCTTTAGCCTCTCTATCAAAGCGAGGCTAGGTGCGAAACCTTTCATATGAAAATGAGTTTTCATTCACATGCAAATAAAACTTATTTGCATGTGAATGAAAACTCATTTTCATATGAAAGGTTTCGCACCTAGCCTCGCTTTGATAGAGAGGCTAAAGGCAACTCGGAAATGGCCTATTCAGGATAAGTGTGTGCCACGAAGGTTCTAAATCCCCGACCCTATTATGGGTAAAAAAATCGCAAAATGATACCCTTTTTAAAGCCCAAAACCGAAAAATGACACCCTATTGAAGGGAAAGACGATCTCAGAATTGTGTGTACAAGTCATTCATTTCTTTTCTGGGTTCTTCTCAGGCCCTCCCCCTGGGATTTCTGGAAAGAGCACCTTAAAATAATTATTTGCAAACCTTGGAATTTTAGAGTTATATCTGGCCGATTCTGGCCAGTTCCTGTTTTCTTTTTTCTTTCTTTTCTTTTCTTTTTTTTTTTTTTTTTTTTGGGGGGGGGGGGGGGGGGGGGGGGGGGGGGGGTGGGGGGTGGGGGGGGGGGAAGGTGGGTGAGGATGATTACCCCATAAGTAAAAAGCAAACTTTGCCATCTTCCTCTGATCTATCATGATGCCTTCAACATTACTGATCCTAGAAGTATGTACCAGGAAGCAAGTCATATGAGAACCTTGTAATTATTAGCCTAGCTCACAACAAGTCTCTCGTATCTCAGTGGTTGGAGCATCAGACCGGTGTACGGAAGGTCACAGGTGCGATTCTTGTTGGGGACTCAGAATTTTTTCCTTTGTCCCATGCTCGTGACATGATCAATATTACATCTTTCTCATTAATATTTTGAAAGTAATTTCAAAGTTTGGAAATGATAAAAGGCATGAAATTTTGGAGGGTTAAGCTTTGGTCTGGAGAAGTTTTCTCTTTTTTGTTGGGGGGGGGGGGGAAGGGGTATTAAATTATGACTTCATTTAAACATCCTCATTACTTTTAAGTCTAAGCACCCCTTCTTCAAACCTGGCGTTGTTCAACTATCTTAAGAGTTCGTTAAAGGATCAGAAATGGTTCAGCAAGACATAGGATCCATGGGTCTCATTATTTTAAATCCTAGCATCCCCCTGCCCTCTTCCCCCCTGCCCTCTTCCCCCCTGCTCCCTGCCCCCTGACCCCTCCCCCCATTGCTCAGTGACAATTTAGCGATCATCTTTCAATCTTGTCCTCTTAACTTTGCATTTCAACTTGTAATACATGTTTCAACATATACTTATGTCATCTTCAGTTACAAAAGTTATAGTTTGAATTTCCTATTAAATACAAGAACAGGTGTTGAATAATGCAATACATACAAATAGCTATGTATTATACACTTGCATATTTTGTGCATTCTCTTACCCTTATACAGTAAAATATGTTATAAATAAATATCATTAACAATAAAGATTCACTCAAGACACAAAAGAACCTCCAACTTACCAAATGTTGACCACACAAATCCTAATATGACCACAATAAATCTAACAGCAAATAAGGCAGTAGTATGTTTAGCAATTAAAAGGAGCCGGCACACTGTCAGCGCTATATTCAACGGAAGAATACAATATCCAAGCACACAAACACTTTGGAAAAATGATCTGCAATAAAACAAAATAAACATGGATTCAATTATCTAAAATGTATCATAATAGTTTTCCATTATTGCAATTTGACTTACAAAAAAGTATCTCACTGCTTCTTGTTAAAATGCTAAACAAAATGAGAAAAGGACAGGGTAGTGATATTTTTGCCTATTAATCATATTTCTATTAAAATGTCACAACCGTGGACAATACTATTGATATGGTGGGCCTATGAGATAACCAAGTGCTTTCAAGTTGATCATCTAATTTTTCACTTTTTGAAGGAGACAACCTGAAATTTTACCAAATTTTTTTGTCCCATGGGATGTCCAAATTATGACAGTTCAGAAAAAGACATGATGCAAGGATCTCAAAACGAAAAAAGTGAAATATGTTGACCCAATCAAAGGATATATGTTTTGAATTTCTTGCTATATTTTTGTTACTAAAAATAGCACACAGTGGTGAGAAATTTAAAATTCAATGGAGAACGAATACAAAATACATATTCATGATTCTATAATAATAGAATATGTATTATTGTAGTGTGGTACTGTAAGTAGTAATGCCCCATGTTACAAGTTTTTTTCAAAATTAGCAGCCCATGGGGCCACAACTTTCAGGAAATATCTACAGTCGAACCTCCCATACTGTAAATGGACACCATCAGGACCAGAAAAAGTGTCCGCTTAAAAGAGACGTCCGCTTATGTAATATTATTTTTATCCACGATCTGTTGAAGGCGGATGGAAAAATTCTCCCTTACGCTGAGTTCATCCGAAAATACAAACTCAGTTGTAATTTCCTAACATACATGCAAGTTGTATCTGCAATACCTCAGACCCTCATTATTAAGGCAAGGATAAAATGCCTAGATAAAACTATTCTTCTTTCAGAATATGAGTTTCAGCTGTCTCGGGATACTACCATAAATTTACTTAAATTAAAAAACAGGGATTACTACTGGCTTTTGATAAATAAGGACAAGCAAGTATTGAAGGCAAGCGTAAAGTGGGAGAGAGATTTACAGCCAGACATGGTGCGGATTGACTCTTTTTTTAGTCGTGTAAAATATATTTCTAGAGAAAACAAGCTGAGAGAATTTTACTTCAAACTTTTGCACAGAATAGTTGTTACAAAAAGAGAACTGCATTTATTTGGTATAAAAAATGATATGCTTTGCATTTACTGTCGCGAAAATGATTCCATTATTCACACTTTTTCAAATTGTCACTGGTCTAAAGAGTTTTTCTTGGAAGTTATTAAGTGGTTTAACAAAGAAAATGGCACCTCTTTCTCCTTATCCCCAACGGAAATTCTCTTCGGCACGAGCTCCACCTCCAAGACTGACCTGATTACCAATAACTTAAACTGTACTCTCCTCTTTGCTAAATATTACCTCTATACCCAAAAACTAGCACAGAAAAACCTATCTTTAGAGGAATTTGTAGTTAAATTAAACTGTAGATTTCATCTAGAAAAATCCCCTCTGTAAAATAAAACATAAGTATTATATAATTTAAAATATATTGTTAACTACTATATAGAGTTACTAAATGATTAGTGCAGCTTCAGACTATAAACAAAAATTGAAATCGCCAATGCCAACCCAGTCTCGGAATGTCTAGTGTAGTGTATTGTTGTAACATCTTGTCATGTATTCCTTTGTATTGTAACCTTTTAAATCTGCTTGTTACGTAAATGTTTTGTATAAATAAAAAAAAAATAAAAAATAAAAAAAAAATAAAAAAAAAAAAAAAAACACAGTGGTGAGAAATTTAAAATTCAATGGAGAACGAATACAAAATACATATTCATGATTCTATAATAATAGAATATGTATTATTGTAGTGTGGTACTGTAAGTAGTAATGCCCCATGTTACAAGTTTTTTTCAAAATTAGCAGCCCATGGGGCCACAACTTTCAGGAAATATCTACAGTCGAACCTCCCATACTGTAAATGGACACCATCAGGACCAGAAAAAGTGTCCGCTTAAAAGAGACGTCCGCTTATGGGAGGTAAAAATGTAGTGTTTGTATGTGGCTGGGACCACGACCAAGTATCCGCTTATGGGAAGTGTCCGCCTACGGGAGGTGTCAGTTAACGGAGGTTGCACTGTACTTTCGGGCAGCCATAACTTTCACACCAAGAAACCTATTAAACAAGGTAAATATGACCACGAAATTGGATGTTCGTAGTCAAAATATGAAAGTATGTGCGGTGAAATGACTTCCAAAGTACCATATTACTGTAATCAAAAGGTCATATTTCTAAGATTGCATCAGCGTTGATTTTGAAGAAATATAATTTCTCTTCCCAAGTTTACCTAAGATAGAACTTTTACATGTATCTCTGTTTCTTTTGGGTGCTTGTTCCTTTTTGGGAATTATGAGGAGTCTCAAATTAAATGCTTCTTTCAGTTAGGCTTTACTTTTCGGGGCTGATACTTTCTGAATTTTACATTTCATTATGTACTTACATTGTTCCACCAAGTAGCTTTGAATTGACTGTAATCACTGCAGCTCCTACCCACACCACCACAAACACTTCAGCAAACTGTGGCCCACCATCATTGTTGCTATCTACCACTGTATGGCCTTGCAGCATCCTAAACATAATGTTTAAACATTAATCCAGTATATGACTTCAAGGAATAGTACTTAAGTCAAGCCCTGTTTTAAAATAACTTGAACAATAGAGATTTCTGTTATGGCAGATCGAGTTGCCTCAGGGGCAATTGAATGAGAGGAGTCGTTTTACAATGAATGTAACAAGACCAAGAAAACTGTCCATAATAATGGGGTGCCCATATTTAGTGGGTGTCTGCCATGGAAAGTTCGAATGTACTCTGACTACTAAAGCCACAGGTACACATCATGCGACTTTTGCAAAGACAACAGAATTGTTTAATTGTATCATGTTTACATGTAGCTCATGGTGTTAATCACAAGCATAGCCATGCAGATTTTTGTTCCTTTTTTGATCTTACATTAGGGAGTTTAAGCAACAACGATGGTAGCAGCAAGGAAAATGTTTCTTGAAAAAAGAATTAATGCTATTTTAAACTGCTTTGCAGTTGTTCCAATTTGTTTAATTTGTGTAATGTGACCGAATTGTCCAGGAGCTGAATTTGTATGCATGACTTTTAAGTAATCTGTTCAATTAGAGAAAGGAAAATTAACCAACATGAGTTCACTTTCTCCACAAAACCTATAATTTTATCGTTTGATGTTGTTGCTTTGCAGGGAACGGCAAAGAAATGTACCAAAATGTAAAACACACGTGCAGATGCATTATATTGTTTTCCGCTTGTTAAACCTATTGTTTTGTGCTGTTTTCTTTACCATCGCTGCTGCTCAAGTTCCCTATTGTCTGGCAATGTATATTTTACTAGGAAAAAATGCATTTGTAGCCATGGTTTAATTAGCCTTCCTACAGTCTATGCTAGTCCATACATGTAGCAGGTGAGCTTCCACATATATATTCTTGTGGTTACTTATTCTTGAAATTGTCATTGCCTTATACTTACTTCTATGAAAAGATGGTACAAACATTTACAAGTGTTTCTTATTTGAATGGTGATCTTTGCTTTGGAGCTGTTTCCAAATGAGAATGAAAATAAATTTCACGATTGCTTTGGCTTTGTATTGCTACACTTTATGATTGGCTAAAAAATCTCACACCACTTTCTTGACCAATCACAAGTAAGACCAAAACCTGGCATCTACTTTCCTGTGCTTAGCACCGGCTGCATGTATTTGCTTCAAGCTAGCTCTGATTGGTTCAATGGACTGTCTGCCCCTGTTTTGATTGGCCATGGAGTAATAGGTTTGATTTTGGTTTTACGACTCTCGACTGAAAACCACTCAAGAATTAATGGTAATTGCTGCGGAATGAGCGCAGCAAGTGAGCAGCAACATAATCAGGATTTAAGAGAAATATGAGAAAAAAGTATTAGCTAGGAAAAATCTTGAATTGATCGCTTTTTACCAGAATTCACTGCGCAACGAACACATTTTGGACCAGAATGCACTGCACCACGAACAATAGCCTCGCTTGCTGCTTTAAGCTGTTGGCTGCGAGATTTGTAATATTTTGGTCCAACATGTCCCAGTCAAAATCGGAACTGAAGTGTCGAAGGCTACCGCGAGTTGAGCGAGGACTGTGAGGCATGGTGATAGGACCGTTGGATAGCAAAGATTTTCGAAGATTGTACGGAATAAAAGACAAATTTATTTTGAAATCACTCCGACAGCGGTCGATGAGACTGAGCTGAGCGCGTGGGGACGCGAAACCTGAGCCGAGCGCGTGGAGACGCGAACACAATACGGCTAGCTAGTAACGCAACATATTCATTACCAATAATTAAGTTGAACCTAAATTTTCACACCTTCCTCGTGGTGAACGCGTCCTTTGCTCAACAATATTCTACAGACATTGAAAGAACTTGATGCGTGAATTGCAAAACAAAATTAGTCTTTTCAGCTGGAGTTTTCGTTGATTCATCCCGGTTACATTTGCTTTGCTTTCCCTCAAAAAACGAAAGAGAAAATTCTGTAATACCAGCGAGGCGATAAAACAGCATTATTACAACAAATTTACCGCAGCCATTACTATCTTTTGGATACACTAGTTTACTACTGTATGCAAGCCCAATATTGAAAGCCTAATAAATTTTGTACTGAATAATAGAAGAAATATAAATTATCTGTTAGCACATCAAAATTAGAATTGCATTTTTAAATTCATACAAAAAAATCCTGTAAGTTGTCTTAGTGGATACGTTGTGGTTCAAATTTTTCCTTGGTTTGAAAATTTTCAAACCAGTTCAATTTTATTTTCCTTTATCTCAGATTCATAACCATATTCTGAGACAAAGGAAAACAAAAATCAAACTGGTTTAAAAATTTTCAAACCAAAGAAAAATTTGAACCACAACAGATATATGTTGCCAAGGATACTAAAACCCTTACAAAATATGTCATTAGCACAGACAATATTAATAATATGTCAAAAGAAGAAACTGATTGCAAACAAATGTATTTTTTTAATATTCAACTATTACTTAAATGGAAGTGTAAACTGCAAGGTTTGATGAAAGCTTGACATATTCTGAAGTTTTCCTTTCAGTATATTTCACCAATTTAAACTACATTAAGGTTTTTGATAGTTCAAATAATAAAGGTAAAGACCAAAAGATCATGTGCAAGCTAGGATAATTAACGAGAAAGTTGTCAACAAAATACATGCGTACTCACATAGCTAATAATACACAAAGTATTAAAGGGCCCCAAAGATCCCCTGTAGAGACAAAAACATTCAGTGATTAAAATTATGATAATTTTTTTTTTGGAAAACGTACTCTTCATTATCAGTAAGGTTTTATAAGCACATTCAAAAAATTAAGAGGAAGAATATATATCTTACAGTCTCGTAGTAAGCTCTTGCTTTGTCTTGGAAGCAAAACATGAAGAAATTTCTTTCCCACAGCTTTTAAATCTCGCTTCTAAATTAGAAAGAAAGCGATTACATTGAGTCAGAAATTCATTGAATGAATAAGGAAAAATAAAAACATGGACGTCTGCAAATTATTGTGAATGCTCACAGACATAAATAGCGCGAAATAATGCAGAAATACAACTCACTAATGTTTCTACTACAGGTTCATCTAATGTGCTAGGTCCTTCGTCCTCCTCTGGGGCTCCAGGTACTGTAATATCGCCTTCAATCTCGACATTTACGCTCGTCGGAACAAAGCCCTGTTCCGACGCCATTTTGAATTTCTTACTTCCCGGTGGAGTCTGCTGACAGATTAGTGGCAGTACTGCGGGCATCGATTAAGATAAAGTACGTCCGCAATGCGTGCTCATCTTCTACTCTTGGTGTGGTCACGTGGTCACACATCCGACGGTATCAGGTATACTCACATTTGCCATGATGAACAACAACAATCCCGCGATAAATTATACTTGCGTTTTCGTTTACCATGTTAACTGCGGTTACACGTGCTTTTATTTACCAGGGTTTATTCTTTGTAATTCACTGTGCAGTGTCCTCTCGATGGCAAACGGTATGTCATAAGATAAATGTTATCAGTGTTTGCTCTTATTGTTGCGTCCTTGGAGAATTTACCGCGATAAATTTAAGGCGAGGTTTTGCCTGAATTGAATGAAATTTTAAGAGGTTTAAAGAAGGGATAGAAGAAAGAAAATGATTTTTGGAACACCAACAGACAGCTGATACGCACTCAAGAGCACCCCAGGTTGATAGTGGACTATTTTGGTAAACGAGAATCGCAAATAACGGCGAAACAGCTGTCCACAGTTGCATTTAAACTTTCTACGCAGTTGTCAGCCTTTGCTTCTTATCCTATTTTGGTGTCCATCTATTAACTATTAACTACAAATTCTTATTTTAAAACTTCATTAAATCTTCAATATTTCTTATTTCTCTAAATTTTACAAATCCTTTGAGAAAAACTAATTCCTTTTTTTTAATAATTTACTTAAACAATTACAAGCTTTTACATTTACATTTGCATAGAAAAAAAAACAAGGTAACAAGGTAACAGAAAAAAAAACAGGGTCACTATTGATAAAGGCAATAAAGTAAACAAACATATAAAGTATAATTAGAAAACAAAAAACCGGTAGTAACTGCTTGGATATGTAAAGCTTTCAGGTGAATCAACGAAAAGGGACTGAGAGATATGGTAAAAAAACCTATCGAAAAAAAGCCGGAGCTAGAGATGAAGAGAACAGCAATGTACTGTGAAAGAAGTTATTTTAAAAAAATCATCAAGAAGTGACCATTTTTTTAGAAAAACGCTACCTTGTTTTGTTTCTTTATCGTATATAGATTTCGCATGTCGGAGAAAGCCCATCATACGAGGTAAAAGTTCTTTTGATTTGCAGAGCCAGATATAGTGTCTAGCTAGAAGGAAACAAAGATTGATTTGTCTCTGGTGTTTTGAAGAATCTGGTCTCAACCCAAGCGCAACAGTGCACGTGTTTTCTATGATTTTCGGGAATAATTTTATAACGTTTTAACCTTGTTGTTATGCTTTTCCAAAAAAGGTTGTTTTAGAACAAAGCCAGAAAAGATGAACAAGTGTTTCGGTTTCTTCTTTACAGAATGAGCATCGTGGATCATCTTTTCTACCAATTTTTACCAGGAAGTCGTTTGTTGGAATTCGTCTGTGCAGGAGTTTGAATTGAAATTCTATGTGTCTAACATTTTTTTGTACATTTGGAGGCCAATAAATAGGTAGCATCCCACTGGTAATTATCATTGCTTCTTACGTTGCAATCTTTAAGCCATTTTTGCTGGCTTTGGGATGGAGCGGAGCATTTCATTGTAATAAGTTTGTTATATACAAATCTACTTGCATTTGATGATTTTAGTAACTTTGTCGAAAGGCTTTCATATTCAGGGTCGTTGTTAAGTTGGGAATTAAGGTTCCGGAGAGTGTTTAGTGCAGAAACTATTCCGGCCATAGTAGGCTAAAGGCCTTACATTTAGATTATATTTTGTCTTGCCTTCAGATAGAGTAAGGGAGTTATTGTTGCAATCTTTTAAGTGTTTGACCTTTCTTATACCTTTCAGCTGCCATTCTTTATAGAAAATAGGGCGTCCATCAATTCTGATGAGGTAGTTGTGCCATAAGCTCCCGGGGGGGGGGGGGGGGGGGGGGGTACTCTCTTATATACGTTTATATATAGGTATGTGCCGCCCGATAGGGTAGGGTTTTTGAGGTGCTCAGTCCTTAAATAGGGTATCCTTTTTGGTATTTTTGGTATTGTGATCCTTAGATATTCCTTAGATAGGGTCACTAAATTGCAGTATTCACTCCAACGCGCAAAACGAAAAAGATATGGTGTGTTAAAACTGGCCCTTAAAAAGGGTATCAAATCTCGATTTTCTACCCTTATATAGGGTCAGGATTTGAGAACCGTGGCGGCACACACCTATCCTAAATTGTCGGGAGTATCCCCCCCCCCTCCCCCCCCGCCCCCGGGCATAAGCTTAACTCTTGAAACTGGCTTTCGAAGGTTACGCACTCTTCAAAATTGATTTCTGACCAGATTGAGAGGATTTCTTTTATAAAACTGTCCGACATCTTAAAAATCTTGTCTGCGTCTTCCTTGTTGAGATTGCCTTCGAAAGGTAAA
This sequence comes from Dendrophyllia cribrosa, assembly GCA_024195265.1. Taxonomy (NCBI): domain Eukaryota; kingdom Metazoa; phylum Cnidaria; class Anthozoa; order Scleractinia; family Dendrophylliidae; genus Dendrophyllia; species Dendrophyllia cribrosa. Next base: position 29,813,519 of record JAJLRJ010000005.1, on the reverse strand, counting down.
CTGTTGCCAAACCTTTCAAGTTCTAGGTCAAAGAAAAGTTTCCATTTCCCTTTGTTTTCTACATCCAAGTATTTCTTAATCCACGTGGCCTTGAGCGATTTATTAAAAGACTGAACGTCAATCATTTTGAAACCCCCGTCTGAATAGTCATTAATCAGTATGTTTCGTTTGATTTTGTCTCCTGTTCCATTCCAAATAAATTTATAAAAAAGTTTGTTTATCTCCTTAATAATATGATCATTTGTACACAAAGGTGTCAGAATGTAGACGAGTTGGGAGACGACTAAGCTTTTCAAAACTGTTATTTTTCCAATAAGAGTTAGTCTACTAAATTTCCAGCAGCTCAGTATATTCTGAACTTTTTCTAGTTTTTCTTTATAATTTAAGCTTACTGTTGTTTAAGGATCTAAAGAAAGCAACACGCCTAGAGTTTTAACTTTGGTTGTTTGCCATTTAAAGTTTCGTTCCGGAAGCAGAACTTCATCTTTTCTGCTATTTTTTCCAATCCATAGTGCTTCTGTTTTCTTGTTATTGAGTCTGAGACCAGAAACTTCACTGAAATCATACCCAAAAAGTACCCAACAATTTACAAAACACGTCACCTTATGACATAGGTTCATGAGATGAGCAAAGGGTTTTTGAATTGCTTGAGACGTGAACGAGATATTTCAATTAAACCCATATTAAGTAGCGGAATAATCGCATTTAGGTAGGGCCCCCCTTAAACTGAAAAAATAAGTTACCGTATTTCCTCGAATAAAAGTCGGAGGTGATTATTAATTTTTTTTCAATCCAAAAGGGGCGATTATTCGAGGGGAAGAGACTGATCGAGGGGGGGGGGGGGGGGGGGGGGGGGGGGGGGGGCGGCGTTTATTACAAATATTACTCGCTGGTAGTGCTAAAATGCTAACGTGCTAATTAGAGAGCTCCAAGAAAAAAAGAAAAGAGCCAAATACACGAACGTCACTATAGAAAAACTATATGAAACATTTACTTTTGTAACTTTTCTGTAATTGAGTGAAATTTGTGATCCTCGCAGTGTGCTCTCAACTTAAGCAGTTGAAAAAGCAACCTCAATTTTTTTTCAGGTTGCTTTTTCAACTGAGAGCACACTGCGAGGATCACAAATTTCACTCATGTTTATCCGCAGTTCAAATATATGATTTTCATATATTCACATTCATATTTTCTGTAATTGTAAGTGTTTCTTATACAAGAACAGGAGCTTATCATAAGCTCCTGACAAGAAGTGAAATTTTAATTTGACTAGGAAGTTGTGAAAGAATGGGGGGAGGAGGAGATGGAGAGGGCGCTTAATCGAATGAGGCGATTTTTTCAATTATTTTCTACAAAAGGGGGATGATTATTCGAGGGGGCGATTAATCGAGACGGCTATTATTCGAGGAAACTGATATGGTACACGCACTAAATCCATTTTCTACTGGTGAAAGGTTTATTTACCGTGGTACCAAGCAAATTAGAAAATTAACATGTCTATGTGTTCACGGACGACATTCACAGGCAGTAGGTTCGCTAAGATTATGCTTCAAATCTTGTTGATAGGCTTCTGTAGTCGCAGATTACAATGACATAAATCACTCTAGCTCATAAGTACGTTAAAGATAGCCATCGCAAAAGTTGTGGCAAGCTATATGGGTGATTTCTTTCTCGCAAGGCAATTCGACTTTTCGTCAAGTACATAGAACATAGACTTTTGCTTTGTATTCACATCAATAAACTGTTTGAATTTTAGACTTTCGCCCTTGGAAGAAAACGGCTCATCATACACTTTTTTTTTTACCTTCTTTTCATAAAAGAGTAGTTGATGGCTACCACAATGATTTTCAGTTTCACGGAGTTTGAAACTCGCAATAACCACTCCACTGAATTGGGCAGCTCACTTTTTGCGATGTTCGATTTGGAATTCCTTCCTTCCTTTCTCTCGGCTCGGAGTATAGCTGTGGAATAAGATACCAAGCTATATAACGGATCTTCCTAAGAATGCTTTCAAAAGAGTTCTCCGCAAATTGCTATAGGGATGATATCTGTTTACAAACATTCTTTTTGTTATTCAAATGTGCCAACCACTGGAACAAAAAACCCTTTGTTTCGGCAGCAAATAAGGCTCTGGTTGGCACATTAATAACAATTGGTGACGTCATTGATATCTTCCCTATTTGAAATTTTAGAAAAGGAGGATGACTATATTCAAATTCCCACGATTATTAATAAAGTAGGTACATAGATACACATGCTATAGTCAGAGACTCCTTGTCTTAACGCATTGTACGTCAGTAAGCGCTGTGTTAATAAGACCACTTAAAGTGCCCCTATGATCAAATTTTTGATTTTCATTTTTTACATTTTCGTGTACTATTAGACTTTCTTACTCATCTTGCCAAATTTCAATTCATTACGAACATCAGAAGTCATTTTATTGCGTCGACGAAGGAGACGCTTCCTAATCTTGTCGGCTAGGCGGAACGAATCGAGAAAAGTGTCGGTACCAAATCTGCGCCATCCTGAAACGTCACAATAGGATCCAGCATGCTCAGCGCGTCGTCTAGGCGGAACGAATCGAGAAAAATGTCGGTACCAAATCTGCGCCATCTTGAAACTTTACAATAGTTGGGTGTCCTGTGACATTTGTTCCAAGCGGAAAGAATCGAGAAAAAACGTAGGTACCATTTCTGCGCCATCTTGAAACGTCACAATAGTAACCAGCATTCAGCATACCCAGCGCGAGGATGCCTCTTTGCCCTGCCCGCGCACCTTCTTTGCCGCGCTTCGACAATTACAAGACCTACGAAGTTGTTTAAACGCCGTCGATCTTTAAATAGGATCGCACTGATATGTGGCGCATAAAAGAGACTTTATGCTTTTGAAAGGTACGGAAAGCTGGACAATTAGCCGGTCTCTGTCTTACTGCAAGTAAAGTAATGGTTGGCTGCAGCGGATTTCTTTTCTGTTTGCATTCAATTTTTGCACGCTGTTGTTGCTATTAAAAATATAGACGATCCTTTGTTTGCTTTATTGCTTTACTAAATAAAATTCGATTTGTTTATGATTTTGTTCAGATTTATCAAAGATCGAGTAAGCTTACGTTTGAATCACATCATCTTTATTACATCTGTGCTGCTGCTTGCCCTGTATGTCAAATATTCAATGTTATTCGCTTATGACTAGTCGAATTTTTCAGATATATTTGCATGTAGCTGAGCAAATGCGAACCGGAAACGTCTCTATAGAAAGTAACGCAGCTGTCACGCTGTTTCTTATGCATCCGCAACAATAACCACAATGTTTGCGAGTTGATTGCACTAAGGGTGAACAAAAACATTTAGCAGGGCGTAAATCGATATCAATAACACTTACATTTAAAAGTTACGGTTCATTTTTTTTTAAATTACACAATAAACAAGATTTAGTTGATCACTTTAAATTCAAACAATTATTTCACTCTTAATAAATAAAAATAAGTCATTCATTCAAATCTCATTGATAATAAATATACAACAAATAATTGTTGCAATTATTCTTGGAAGTACTACAGTGAAACCCCGACATAATGAAGTACAAAGGGTCTGGGAAAATATGTTCCTTATAACAAAGGTTCGTTTTATCGGAGTTCTTGTTTCTATACATTTGACTATAAATGGGCTAAATGAGCTGAGGAATATCATTCGTTATACTGGGGTCGTTGTCATATCGGGGTTCCCCTGTACATATCAACCAAAGGGAAATAGAAGGCTGATGCTGGAAGGGGAACGACCTGGATTAGGAAAAACGGGGGAATGGCTGAAACTGGGTAACCTGCGTGGCAGGCGTAAACAGGGAGGGGACGCGAGTGGGGAGGGCCACGCGAAAAAGGAGAGGGTCCTTCAACCCCTCCCTCGGCGCCCTCCTCCCCCCTCTGCCCAGTTCTCCTCTTTCGATGCCCTACGCAGGTGTGTCAAGACGAGATGGCTAAGGAGACGCACTTTAATCTATGATTACTGCTAGTTTTAACATTTATTTCCGAGAATTTACGGCCGCCATTAATCAACCGTGTTCCAAGGCTTGGTTGCGAATGGAAGAAAGTGACGTCAAAGACTCAAACATACCTCACGGGTTTAAATTATAATAACAATCAGCATAGAAAGTTGCACGAAGAACAAGTCCAAAGTTTTTGTTGCTTTTCGCGTGATTTTCAATACTTATTGTTATTATAATTTCAACCCGTGAGGTATGTTTGAGTCTTTGACGTCACTTTCTCCCATTTGCAACCAAGCCTTGGAACAAGGTTGATTAATGGCGGCCGTAAATTCTCGGAAATAAATGTTAAAGTAAAATGACTTCTGATGTTCGTAATGAATTAAAATTTGGCAAGATGAGTAAGAAAGTCTAATTGTACACGAAAATGTAAAAAAATGAAAATAAAAAATTTGATCATAGGGGCACTTTAACTTCTGTGTTTTATTTATTTTTAGTGCAATCTGCAAGGCTTTGTAATAGTATATAAGGTTTTTGATTTTATTAGACAATTTGTGTTATTCATGTACTTGTTTTGCCCCGCCACGATTAGCTTTCCGGCTATTTGCAGGGCAAACGAAACCACCCAACCGCTTGTATTGTTGTACAAAGAATAAATTGTTGTTGTTGTTGTTGTTGACAACCCATTCTCGGAACTGGGGACTGAATGAAACATGGAGTTATAGGCCACTTCGAAAAATACCATAATAATCTTTTATGTGTAGGCTCAGCCTCACCGGGGTGTAGTTACATGTCTTCAAGTCTCCTTTGTTAGAATGGCACAATGGTATTCAGAGTACATGTAGGAACGCTAGGACGTAGCATTGTGTGTTCGTATACAAATGTGCACCGTATGCAAATTGCCAAGAAGTTGAAGCATAGCACGTGCAGTTCGTGCTGAAAACAAAGGAAATTGGAAAAGTCAGGCTTACATCAAGCACCACCCAAACCTGCACTTTAAAGAGTATTATGGTATTTTTCGAAGTGACCTATTCATCGTTTTTAAAAATGATTGCAATTCTTTATCGTTTATCGCACGATGTAGTCACTTTGATGTTGAATCGAGTGATCGATAAATAAAGATGCGGGTCCGTGATGGTACCAATCATATCGGCTGTTGGTTCTTCATCGTAGAATGAAGAAGTTGGACGCCGAAAAAGTGTTACTACACTTTAATTGGCCATTTGCATGATGACGTCATATGACTACAACTAACAGAATCCTTCAGTTCTTTGTTTTGTGGTGCAAATTAGGGCTATTGTTATTTAAACCGCACTGGGATTACAAAATTTAGATAAGAAAGGAAAAACGAAATGAATTCTGGTAGTTGTAGTCAAATGACGCCATCGTGCAAATGGCCTATTAGGCATTGTGTTTGAATTAACATTATTTCAATCTCCATTTATCTTTCTCAGTAAAATATCTGCTGTGTACGTACCCAGGATTTCTAAAACATGATTCGCCGGCTACGATCCACCTAAGGTAAGACAATGGTGAAAAAATCTGCACATAAAATGAGCTCAGAGATTAAATACTTACTTCCTGAAATAGAAACGTCCAGAAAGAACATGATCTGTGAATTTTCGTCACCTTTTTCGGACAATGGGCAAATCTGACATGACGAGCGAATCATGACTGGTGAATCATGACACGTGAATCATGATGGCGGGTGAATTATAACAATAACTGGCGAATCATGCGTCAAATATAGATTACTCCATGGGCAGTGCGGGCGTACGGTATTTACGCACGAATTGGTTCGTATCAGAAATCGAACGAGAGAGGCTTTGCGACCGAGTGAGATTTCTAATACAAACCAACGAGTGCGTAAATGCAGCACAAAGCACTGCCTATGCTGTAATTTGTTTATTTTATACATACTAAGATTTGTAACTGGACGAAACGGTGTTTTCACGTGTGAGAAAGTCGTTTCGCCATTATGATTGGCGGCGAACCCCGAACGGGGTTTTCACATGCCAAATTTCAATAATAAATTCCAATAAGTTTGAAATAAAAAGCGGCTGGCATAACCAAGTTCTTCCTTCTCTTCTTGATGAAATCTATTAGCAGTTCAGATACAATTACAATAGGCCATTTCCGAGTTACGTTATGGCTCGTTGTCAAAGCGAGGCTAGGTGCACAACCTTTCATTCGAAAATGGTTTCTTATTCAAATGCAAATAAAACTCATCTTCATATGAAAGGTTGTGCACCAAGCCTCGCTTTGACAACGAGGCATAACGTAACTCGGAAATGGCCTATTGATAATTTGGTATTAGTAATATAGAGCGGTTTTCAATTGAGTGTCCAAAGTAATTTGGTGATTGCTTTGCTACGCTTTGTGATTGGCTAAAAAATATCGCGCCACTTTATTAACCAATCAGAGGTAAAACCAAAACTGATCGAGACTTTCTTGCACGCGTTTTCCCGCGCTTGGCGCTGGCTACATGTATTTGCTACGAGTTCCGATTGGTTAATTGGATTGTCTGCGCGCGTCTGTTATGATTGGCCAGAGTAATTACTGAATGATCACTTTGGTTTTGGTTCTACTCCACTCGAATGAAAACCGCTCTATTAGAGCGGTCTTCACTCGAGTCTCGTAAAACCCAAAACCAAAGTAATCACCCTGGCCAATAACATCAAACACAGACAATCCAATGAACCAATCAGAACTGGAAGTACAAATACACATCGCCGGCACCAAGCGCGGGAAAACGCAAGCGAGTAAGACACGATTGGTTTTGCTTTTACTTCTTCTGATTGGTTGAGAAACTGCCGCGAGATTTTTCTAGCCAATCACAAACCGTAGCAAGGCAAAACCAAAGCAATCGCGAACTCGCTTTCGACACTTTATTGAAGACCGCTCTATTATATTAGCATTAGTTTGTTTTTTTAGTTATTTTCTTACTTTTGGAGGCACGGGTCGATGGAAGAGCATACATGGATTTGCATGAATTGATACCGTGTATAAATAGTTTATGATGATTTATGATTACCATGATGCGCATATCATGTTTGAAAACTCGAGTCTCACACTGCAGTGAAAGTCGCCGTTACGAAGAGATTGCATGACTAGTTGAGTTGAGTTGAGTAGGATACAAGGCAACCGCTTATGGCAACCTTTCCTAAATTATGGCCAGGCGCTTGCCTTATGCTTGCTTTATTATCTTGAAAAAGGAAGAAAAAATCGTCAAAAGAGATGAAAGCAAAGAAATATTAACTGATGAAACAAATAACGGCTGAAAGAGGAAAAATTCCACAAGAATGCAAATTTTAATTTCTTGACCGCCTGTCAAGAAATCAAATCTGATAAACTGTAATCCACTTCCATCCTTGCAATCCTGCGCTTTATCTCCAAACCATTGCTTCTGTTTTGCTCTATAGAATCTTTTTATCCAATTCAGTTGGCGATATAACATGAAAATAAGGCAAGCGAAATTTTATTTCGGCGGGACAGTGGCTCTTGAATTTTCCCGAACCAATGGCGATGCGCGAAAATATAAACGAAATTAAAGGCATTTGGGAAATTAAAGGCATTATCAAACTACAAGACACTAACGGGCCGTTAATTTGGATTACCGTTGAACAACCGACAAGAGGGAGAAAAACACTGCTTTGAGGCTTCCGCTTAACACTTGGTATGATTTATTGCGAGAACACGTTATGATTAACAACTGTTACAATACACTTTTTAATACAAGAGTTTTAAGTTAACAGATGTAAAGTTTAAGGTTTTCTTCGTTTTATTTACCAACTCGATATTTTTTGTTCATTTTTTATAAATATCTAAGTAGGCATGGTCATCCACTCATCTCAGAAAATGTTTTTTTTTTCTCTTAACCAAATCTCCCCAATATTGTTACAGAAATTGTGTAATCGTTTATAAGCTACGAGAAAAACGTAATGCTAAATTTGGGACTTATAAAAGTATTCACCGAGAATAAAACACATTTTGTATGCTGCTGGTTTTAGGCAACTGGCTTTGTAAACAAACAGAATAGAACAAACATTTTTAACTAAAGAAAAAAGCCTTAAAATAACTTTTGCTGTAGCCATATCTTAACAGCTAGCTTACATAGCACGTGGCTTCGGTAAAGAAAACGACCAGTGTATAGAGCGCAGAGCGCTTTTCACTTTAGTATCGAAAAATCGATGTGGCCAATCAAAACAGAGGCAGACAGTCCAATGAACCAATCAGAGCTCGAAGCAAATAAATGTCGCCGTTACCAAGGGCGAGAAAACGGGTAAGTCACGATTGGTTTTGGTTTTACTTCTGATTGGTTGACTGAGTGGAGCGAGATTTTTTAGCCAATCACAAAGCGTAGCAATAATTGCGAAATTACTTTTGACACTAAACTGATGAACCCGCTCTATTTAGTGCTTCAAATTAACACAGCTATTCCATTGTAACCATACTTTGTCTTGCATACAAAATAAATTAATCTATGAGCAAATCTAATTTAACGAAACCTGTTGCAGAGATATGGTGCTGTCAACTCGCCCATTGGAGTACTAAGCATCATGAAGGATGAACGAAAAAAGATAAGAAAACAAGGGAAAAAAACGCGCGTTAGCATATATTTTACACAGTACACATGTATATAATTTGTACTCCTTGCCAATAATAATCTATAAACAAGATAAAACTCTGCAACTGTATTAAAGTGGAAGCACGAAAATATCGAAATGATTACGACCACTTTGAACACAACCAAGGTACATCTAGTTTCTTAACTGTGTCATGCCAGTCCTTATGTTACACTTGATTTCGGCAATCACACAGTCTACTGTACAGCTAAAACTATCATCACTTATCGTCTTCGTCAGGATAGCCTGTATGGCAGATACCGGTTTATTTAAAGGATGCAATTTTGAGAACGCGCACGAGGGGCACGCGAGAGAGGCGCACGTGGGGCACGCGAGAAAGAGAGAAGGTGTCTTCGATATTGCGACCTACAAATTAACCGGTGCCCACAACGCACGCTATCCTCAGGCCTTCTAGTAACTTGTTGGGAGTACGCGCAGAGGAGGATAAGAAGAAGTCGAAATGCCGTCCCACAGCAACTCGCGCTCCGTGCTTGATCCAGCTTCGACTTTCGTGTCGCTTTGATGCGTAGGAACGTGGCAAATACTACTGGAACAATGTTTGTTATCATTCAGGAATAGTATTCTGCGGTGGTCTAATAAGTTGTGGGTTGTTGTTAGACAATGTTCCACCTATATTCCTTGGTCCTAGGTTCAAGTTGATGGTGGGTGGGTTCCCTGTAGAGGGAGTTGCGCCAACAGGCGGGGTAGGCGCGCGGATGGAGGGGGGAAGGTGAACGCGCAAGATAGGTGGAGGAGGAGGGTGATGCGGGGCTGCTGCAGGGGGTGGAAGCTGCGTCTGTACGTTAATCGTGTTCGGTCCCAGTTGAAGCCGCTGTACCGGCTGTGGCTGAGTCATATGCTGGATGAACCTCATCTGGTTCTGCCGGCGCATCTCGTCCTGTTGACGCTGGTGTTGCTGCAGCAGGGCTTCACGTTGCTGTTGGTACATCTGCTCCCTCTGCTGCCTGACCTGTCTCAATCGTTCTTCAATCTCCTGCTGTTGCTGCATTCGTTGCAGCTCTCTGATCTGCTGTATCTGCTGTAACATCTCCGTGTTCATCTGAATCCGTGCCACCACTTGCTCTTGGGTTCGGGCGTGTTCCTGGAGAGGGTCTGTCATTCGGGCGTGGGCAGGAGCTAGTAACAGAGAGTAAAAAGAGTAACAACAACTCTAAAACTACTGTGACACGATGCAATGTTTCATAACAGTTCAGACTCACAGATAAATGGCAAAAACCATGGAAGTTAAGATTGCAAAATAATATATTATACATATTTCAGTAGCAAGCACATCATGCATTGAGGACTGCACCATGTAATTCTGCTTAGTTCTCTGTTGGATAAAAAAACACATGGCCCACCTATTCCTATTGGCATAAAACTGACTTACCCCAACCCTAAATAAAGGTTGAAAATTACATGACCCAACCCTTATAAAAATGGAATTCATGGTTGCATAATCCAATGAAACCTCATTTTTCACACACCACTGGTAGTCATGCCAAGCCGACCGCATTTGACATTTAACTGTGTGTAAATTGTGTGCACTAACCTACTTGTCCAGACTTCTCTGCCTCATAGGCTGCCCATGCAGCTTTCATTTCCTCTTCAGTCAACTCTTCAGACTCGATATTCTGCAGCAAAGAGTCGTGTTCATGGTACTTTACTATCCACTTAGGATGAAGGCGGTTGATCAAGTCTGCTAGTACGGCATCCTGCATAAATAATACAACAACAGTACACGAGGGATCAGTTGAAGGGAGTTGAGAAGTTTGGAGTACACTAAGAGTGAATGGGATCGAGAGTTTAAACTGTCAATTCTAATGAAAACTGGAGCAGAGAAGCACGAGAGTTGCAAAAAGTCATGTTAGTGTTCAAACAAGTGCTAGAAGTAGAACAGTTGAATTCTAGTCAACTCTCAATGTGGCTTTGCTGTTCCTTTATAACAATTAATACATTTATTTATTTTTACATACCTTAGGAAGGGGCAATGTCGGTCGTTCTGTTGTCTCTTTTGTGGCGTCTGTTTCTTTGGCAGCTCCACTATCAGTTTTTTTTCCATCTTCGGTCTTGTTTCTGACTTCATCTTTTCCTTCAGGTTCAGTTTCCTTCCCTGTATTTGTTTCTTTTCCAGCTTCCAATTCTTTGCCAGATTCTGTTGCCTTCTCAGCTTCCGTTACTACCGTTACTTCAGCATTTGTCTCTTTTGCGGCTTCGGTTTCATTCCCAGCCGCCGCTTCTTTCCCATTTTCCGTTTCTTTGACCTCTTCAAGCACATCAGGAGTAAATGTGTACAGTTCACGGAGATCAGCTGCAGTAAAATGACGTTCAATCTGCTGCTCATCCACCACCCGTCCAGACATGGATAGCTTTGTCACCTGGAATGAGGATGATTGCAACATTAGCACATCGCTGTAAAAGGATTCTCACAACTATAGCCAAACAAGGACAATCTACAATAATAAGAACTGAATAGTTTTGAGGTTACCAAATCACACGCGACCCACTTCTCTTCAATCAAGGCAGATAAAGTTCACTTTTCGTGGATGCAAATCAAAGGAAAGCTCTTAAAATTCTTTCGAATACTGACAGGATTTCAAGAGCCAAAAGAGCGACCGAGCCCGAGCGTAATCGTGTTATACAGTACTCAGTTACACGTAGCTACATGTAGTAGTTTCTCCCTTGCATGAATTTAGTTTCTAATCTATTCCAAATACCAACCTGTCTATCGTAGATTTTCTCTTCCATGGTCCCCTGTTAACACAAAAACAAACCATTTAACACATTAGGGTCTCTTAAAGGCTAATCTTCTGCTTTTCCTTTTATTTTTTTCAACCTGACTCTAGAATTTCTGAGTGAGGTGGGCCTAAAAACCACTTAAATGGTTTCAACATCTGTTCAACATTTGTTAATCGAATGTCGATGAAAAGTTAAAAGCGAAAATAGCGAAAGGTCAATTTTTCCGGAAGAAGTAAATTAATATAACATAACATAACAACATAACAAGAAAGTTTAAATGTACATGTTGAAGGACAGAATTTTGCCATCCCGGGCATTCTTTGTTGCATCGGTGATACCAGGTTGATCTCCAGCCAAATAAGGGTTTATTATAATATAATACTAGGGTGCTGTACTAACGCTGTACTTAATTAAGGTCACAAAAAAACAGCGCTCATGGAGTGTTAGTTTCCTAGATCCTGGAACAGAACCCCCCAAAAAAGAAGAAAAAGAAAGAAAACATTATACAGAATATGCCTTGCTCACCTGTGCTATGAATCTGTATACATACACAGCTTTAGTCTGTCCAAAGCGGTAAACTCTAAAGATAGACTGCACATCATGGGAAGGATTCCATGACACGTCAAACACGATCACTCGGTTGGCAGCCACAAGGTTGATCCCCAGTCCGCCAGCCTTTGTTGAGATGAGAAACAAACGTGCACTGAAAGAAATAACAAACTAAGTTAACATAAAAGAAGGGGGCAAACAAAGTCACTTCACTAAAGTTATGATAAGAATGGAGAATTATTTGGGTACAGAATTAAGTTATTACACTTCAACTGCTACATTGATTTTGACTTGCACAGTCCTAGAAAATGTGTGGCGAAGCATTAATTAATGCATTCAACCCACGTTATAAAGGAAACCATGGTAAGAATCAGTCATTACAAAAAAAACGTACAATAATAGCAACAAAGCAAAAAGAACAAAATTAATTAAGTACCACGACATACACGTACCAAAAGATCAACCTGTATGAAATGTCGTGAAAAAAACACCTCCCCTCCCACTGATCCACCATCCCACTTTGCATCCAAGAAAACGACAAAAACCGTTAATTGCTTATCCAGGCTAAATCTAAAGTACACTCCTGTCCTAGATGTAACATAACGGAACTTCTAAACAATTTGTTAAACGTGGATTTGATATTTACTACATATTCAATTCTTGGTTTTCACATGACGTCATAAAAATTCAAAAATCGCAAGTACATCCTACAAAGCTGTTTCTAACATGGTACACTGTATGTGGATACAGGGGCGGATCCAGGATTTTTCTTAGGAGGGGGTGCACCTCTAAGGAATGACGTAACTGAAGGGTGACGTAAACAAATTTTAAAAGCGAACAACGCAGACTAGGTCATCTCAGGGGGGGGGGGGGGGGGGGTGCGCACCCCCTGCACCCTCCCCCTAGATCCGCCCCTGGGATACCAGTGTTATAATCTTTCACAAAAAGTTTCAGGTTCTAACGATTTTTTGCTTCCGATTTACACAGGTTTTAAATGTGTCACGCAATTCGTCACGCTATTTCAGGTAAGCCGCGAAAATAAACAAAATTGAATCAGCTGAAAGTTATTGTTTGCATTATAAGTGCTTATAAGCCGGGTTAATGGAGCTTATATCAAATACAATATTTTTTTATTGATTTTTGGTGTAATTAAGACTTTGAATTTTGGCCGCCATGTTTGTGTCCCTGAGTGGGGCACAAAGATGGCAGCTCCATACATTTCTTACTAAAAAAATGTCTAATACTCGTTCGCCTATAACTCTTGAATGAAATGCTTTTGCGCTTCAAAATTTGGCCAAGATGTGTAGTTTTAAACTCTCTACAATTCCATAAACATTTTGGAATCGAAATCTATTGTTTAATGCTTCTGAATTTTGATATGACGTAAGTGAAAACCAAGAATATTTTTCACTTATAATCAGAAACAAAAGACTCACTTTTTGTTGTCCTCATCATTGAAAATGTCTGCCCAGCGCTGTCTCATGGCTGCACTCGTTGATCCATCCATACGGAAGTAGTCACAACCACGGCACCAGTTTTCCCTATCACCGCCTATGTCCCCACCACCCAGCACCTTCTCTATGAGATCCAGCGTCACAAGGCTCTGACTAAACACCAGCACCTTGTCACCCACAGCTTCTGCATCAGCAAGGACCTCCATCAGCAAGAATAACTTGCCACTAAGCTCCACATTAAACTCATCGTCTTCGGTGAGAAACTCGTCGTACCATTCTTTCTCCATCTCATAATCTTTGAAGTTCGTCCCTGATCGAGTACTGCCAACTGTCTCCAAATCACTATTGTTGTTGGAGTCATTGTTTGGACTGTCTCTCGATTGTCTTCCATTGCTCTTGGATGTTGCCTTCCCTTCCTCCTCATGGGTGCTGTTCTTGATGGAATGAGCTTTTTTGTCTCCGTGTTTTCCTCGAGATGTGCTAGCACCTTCATTAATTGCCACAACAGTGATGTCCTCGCCGTCAATATTCACAGTAGGCTTACTGGCCATGGTCTTGTTTGATGATGACTGTGCACTATGTGTGACTGCAGCCTTCCTCCTTTTCGACTGCGGCATAACTTCGTCCACACTGTCATCGTCGCTATCGTCCTCATCTGAGCTTGAAACCTTCTTGCGTCTTCTGCTTCCATGCTTATTATGTCTCCGTTGATCCTCACTCTCTGATGAAGATCCATCTTCGTCTTCCTCCGAGGTGGTTGATTGCTCAGACTCCTCTTCCTCTTCTTCCTCTTCATCGGTGTGCACCACAAAGTCATCCATGCTGTCATCAGTATCAGCAAATGTCTCTGGCCGTCTTAGGGCCTCAAGCTTAAGACACCATGGGTGAGTCCAGATGCGCATTAGCGCTTGGTAATCCGAGAAGAGAGAAACTCCTGCAAGGCAATTTTATGGTAAGTTCACTTGTTGTTCTGAGTGGAGAACAATGGGTACTGCCCCCTCCCCCAAAACACCCCAAAACACCCCAACACCATGCCCGAGCAAACAAGTAGTCTGGCATTTTACGATTCTGGTCAGACAATTTCCAATGACTGACTGTTATTTCTAGCACTACAGATAGATGAAAAATAATTCATACACTGTACATGTAGAATCTCAACAACTTGAAGCCCTAGCAACTTAATTACACATAAAAAAAGATTTTCATATAAACAGCTTTTCTAGGGATTTGGAATATTGTTCCTTACCTTTTTTGCCTAAATCTCCCTCTTGGAAGACAAATGTGCTGAGAAAATGTTGGTACAACTTCCTTTGCAAAGCTGATAACCGCACCTTGATCACATACTCATGTTTACGAGGAAGAAAGGGGATCAGCACAGCATAATCTCTCCTCTGAAAAATAATTATTACAACAACAAAAATCAGAACCACATGAGCCAGATGTTAAAGAAGCTGACTCTCAAGGTAAAAAACAGAAATTTCAACAGTGATGTTAAACGGGCAGTGTCACAGGGAATTGGCATCATTAAAAAAACAAAAAACAAATGTTTCTGCATTTACAGAAACTGAAAATAATTTTGTTACCACCCTAGTGTACCACAATTATCTATGAGTGTCTCTTGTCATGATAGACTGAATGACGAGAATTGTCTGAAGAAATTTATTGGAACTTAAAAAAAATTAGCCTTGAGTCTTTCAAGTTCTCACATTTTTGTTTCCAAAATAGGCCAGAACAGACCATAATTTGTTCCTCTTTCAAGAATTGGTTGATTTCTTCCTTTCCGTGTTTTAGTATTATTTAGCGAATAAGTTCTTAACATTTGGAACTAAGGCAAAATTAGAAGGGTTAGTATGGAGTTGTCAGAGCATAAAAGTGCCAATATCTCACCCCCAAATAGGCCTTTATCACGCACTGGAGAATAAATTCTTTGTTTTTGCCCTCCCACCCTCGCAGTGAAAAAGTTGAAAACGAGACTGGGTGGGCAAAAATCTTGTTTTTATACAAAATGGCGGGGCGTGATAAAGGCCTATTGCAATAACATGCTGATTTTTGGCAAGCAGGTATTTCTCATCCTGCTCTTTCCAAATATCAAATCAAATCCCATAATTTCACAATTAATTTTTTTTTAATTTAGTTTTTGTGACGTCATCACTTTAGGACTATTGTAAAATGGCTTTGAGCAAAAACAGTCAAAATACCCACGACACTGCTCCCTTTAAATACCAAATTAAAGTATGCTTGCTTGTAATCAAATTATATATGACAGCTATTTTATCAACACTTTGAATTTAAGCTGTACCATATTCAAGGGGTGGGGGGGGGACAAAAATTCCCCTTCAATGACTTTCAGCATTCGTAACTTAAAAAAGCATTTTACCTAATACCCATCAAACGTTTTCTGAAATTTACAGTATCTGGAAACAGATTTCCTTTAATGGCATATGACATCTCCATGACTACCATCTTTTAACAGGCAAGTTTTTCTCAAATTTTGAATTTCCTGCACCGTTCATATGAAATAAAATAGCTTTACTGTAGTAAATTTAACAATTGAAGATCACTACGTTTTACCCAATTTTGGCATTTTTTTAACATGATAAAAAATCCATGACTGACTGCTATTTCTAGCACTGATATGCAAGATCTCTTGTAAGTGATTACCTGTCCTATGCAACTATATTTTCTAGAAGTTTGCTTTTATTAGTCACTTGCATGAGATACAACTGCACTTTGAGCACTCTAATAAATGTATTAACCTGCACACATCCTTCTAACATCTTGTGGAGCACATGGCAACGTTGCTTCATGACCTGAACATCCATCACAGTGGAGTCTGCACACTGCCCATTCTGAATAGGATTCACAAATGCGTTGGTGAACTCTTTCCGCGTGCCAAGGAGATTGGGTTTCACGAAACTCACCATACAATGATCTGAAAAACAAAAAAGACATAAAACTCTCACTGAGTGACTTTAATCATAAGTGACCAACTTAAACTTTCACAAAATCCTGTTTTAAATATTTCTCACATAAATTTATCTGTCAAAAGTGACAGATAAGCCACACTCCTGATTTTAAATGAAAATGTCTTACACATGTATATCTATGAAAACATATACAAATGGTTGCAACTGTGTAGAAGTCAACCCTTCTTTGTGAGCCTTGTCTTTTACTTTTTACATAAATAAAGAACATATTTATGAACTGAAAATTATCAATGATCAAAAATTTTAGTTTACTTTGTTTTGGTTGTTTTGTTTGTTTTTAATCAAAATGCTCAAGGCGTTTTTTTTAACTCCTTCTTCAATTCATCTTCTCGCATTTCTACATTTCTCCTTCACTTGGGGGCCTGTAGTTGCGCTTACATCCCATTCTTTCCCCTTTTTTCTTCCATGCATTATATATCTCTCCGTTTCCGTGGTCTTTTTGTCTATCCGAGCTCTGTTTCCTCATCTCCGTTGTTCACTGGTGCTGTGTTTCTGTTTCCAAAATGGAGTGCAGTCTAGTGGACTTTGGTTTTGTGTGTCTTACCCTTGGCATGACTAGGGCTATGGTCTTGGGGTCTTATATCTTTGCATTATGTCCCAAACAAAGCAATTAGATTTCTAGATTTGAGGTATATAATTATGTGGAACAAAAATGAAATTGAAAAGTATATACTCAAAACGTGTGAAAGGAGTCAAAGAGACAAGTCTGTAAACAAGCCACCATCTTCATTGACCCTAGTAAAAATGCTTAATTCACATGGTTACCAAGCTTATTTTGGTGTTGATTGAACATGGATTCATAGCATTATTTGTTTTTGATAGATGGCGACTCAATGGATAAGACCATATTATACCTTGAGTTCTGTTGAGGTGATTTTTGTGACACAATTTCGTTCCTCTTTAGGGAGATTTTTTCCTCCAAAATTTGAGCATCAAAACTTGGGGTGTGGCTTTTGCAAGTGCAGCTTATCTGCCATTTTTTACAGTACTGTATTAATTAGAGGCCCTCTAAAAAAGACCATTTCCTCAAGTTAACACTGTCTTGTGGACTAAACCGGACCATCACATGATTGCTGGCAAACTGACAGCAGGCAAAGATAGAGACTAATAAGGTACGTTCAACTGTGAACAAGATACATACATTCAATAAGATTGTTCTGCAGAGGAGTTCCTGTGAGCACGACACGCCTTTTGGTCTTGATACTGTTCAATGCTTTAGAGATGGCACTTCCATCATTACGCAGGATATGACCCTCATCACAAATCACTAACTCGGGACCTAAAAAAAATTCAAAGATTTTAACAGTAAGTTTTATCAGTAACAAAATTTGATGTATGATCTCTCTCCCTTTGGAACTTCAAATACCCTCCTCCTCCTCCTCCCCCTCCCTTCAAGGATTATTAACACTAGCCACTATTATGACTAAGACCGCTGATCATACTCCTGTATCATATATATCCCGCATGGGAGATTGATACGGTTATCAATTTAGATTTTAGATTTAGATTCAGAGTCCAAGAATTAGAAAGTAACCAGAAACAATTTTCTGGGAGCTTTGTTTATTTGATCACTGTTTTCAACTCTACAGTTTATATCAATAAAGGCAATTAATCCACGGTGTCAAACAGGTAGAAAGGTCAACAAAATAGGCAAAAAAGGAAAATTTTGAAAAAAATAGGGAAAAATTAGGAGTAAAATAGGAGATTATATGAAGCATGGACCCAACATGGCAGCCCTTAAATATGCACAAGATCAAGAGGAATGTGATTTGAAATAGTGAAGATACTTGATTTTGGAATGAGAGTTGTGAAGAATTTAAATACTTTGAGTGTGCATGAGAGTCAAAGAGAAACAAACAAAAGTAGACAGTGGACAAATAAAAGTAAGAATTTGAATTATCGTCAACTCTAATGAAAATATGTGCAGTGTAACACTCTTTTGAGACTACAAGAGTTGTCACGAGCACCTGGTGTCTGGAGTTTCAAGCAAAATGGCAATAGTGACAGAATCTAATGAACAAGGTAAAAAAAAAGGAGTGTCTTCTTTACCAGGATCAACAAGAGCTTCCTGGAATATTTTCTTCTGGTGTTTACTTCTAATCCGATAGCACTGGGATAGATTACGGTACATTGAATACCCCATGATTAGCACACCACCATATCTCAACCAGTGCTTCAACATGTCTGCTCTGCGCCAGTTGTCACCACCCACCTCCTGGAGAATTAAAACCTGAATGAAAAAGAAAAGATTTCAATAATTAGAAACAATACAATTTCAACCTTCATCCCCTAACATTGTTAGACAGCAAAGTGCATCACTAACAAGGTTTTAGCCAGAAGGGCATCTGCACTTTTTAAAGAAATTCATAGAAAATTCACATAAGCTTTTAAAATGTTATTGGGTAGCATGCCTCCGGGATGCCCAATTTTTTTTTTCTGGATAAAAGCCTGATAATTTTTCCCTTGGGCATTGTCAAATTCACCTGCATTTAAATGTTGCACAGCTTACCTCAAGTCTGTCATCCACACTCAGCCACTTTTCAAACTCAACCTGCCAGTTTAGGACAGTGTTTAATGGAGCCACAACCAGGATTCGCTGCATGTTGATGTCTTGATGTGTCACTAGGGTATGAACAAGGGCAACAACCTGGAAAAGATAAGGAATCAAATATTAATACACTTCAGGATTAAATAAAAAATATTACCGTATTTTCCGGTGTATAAGTCAACCCCTGAAACCACGAAAATTAGCCCCAAAGATTGACCTCGTCTTATACTCCGGCCAAAACTCAAGAGCTGTCGGTTCGTAAGGAAATTAGCATAACAATGACACCCTGAGATTAACATGGAAGTGACATTTATTGCAGTAAAGGAGCAACGATCAATCTTGGTTTCACTTTCCGAGCAAAATGCACGTTCTTACCTTTACAAGTATGAATTCTTCACATTAGGGATTTGTCATTAGAAATGTTCGATTTTCCCGCTCAATGCATGCAAGTTTGAGGTTATTTTGTGCTTGAAATCCATGACTACTACTACTTCTGAAGAAAACAAATCGCACTCGACAAGACGCTAGAAACTTGGTAACTGCACACTTGAAATGAGCATGTGCTTCTGGTTACTAAGCATCCAAGATCGCGGCCTGTTCACGGACTCGTTCTATGGCTTCATGCGTTCATTTTACGGCATTTTTTCATTGTAAAAAGCCTCAAAATGACCCACAAACATAACGAAAGAAATTTTAGAGCAGGTATCTTGAGAATTTGGATTCATATTTGTCAATTTATTAACGAAGCGCATTCGTTCGCGTGTTAGTCGATCAATGTGGTTCATTCAGTTTACTTTGACTTTGGGTCTCAAAGATGCTCTGCTTGTTTTCCTAGAAAATCGTAAAGAATTTTACGTAATCCCAATTTTTAGGCTCAAAAAGTGGGGTCGACTTATACACCGGTTCGACTTATACACCGGAAAATACGGTATATTTTTATTTTTAACTTCAGCTTGGTGAAAAGTATCTGAACAATGTGTCGGCTCTTCCTATCATTGTGAAGCAATTACCAAAATATATGAACACTGTAATACAAGAAGAAGTACTGTAATTTTCAATTTTTAACAGAGCACTTTCTTCAAGGTATTAAAAGTCACGAATTAGAACAGACAAAAATTGGGCATGCATTTAAGAGGTGTAGGTGGATTTGTTAGGAAGGGATGGGTGGGAATTTGATGTACAAGGTACATCAAATATTCCAAGATCAAGTGGATTGATCCAGTTGAATAACTTTGGAGATTTTAAGACTTGCCAACACAAATCTATAAACTGGGTGTTCAGATTGTTTACAGGGGAGATCATGTACACTGTAAGATGCATGCCGCTATTTCAGTTGTGGTTTTGAATTCAACCAACATATAAATACATGTATATTATCTTTCATTTTCACTTCAAATATCTTGCAATCTTTGCTTGTGCTGTTGTTTATATATCGCTTAGCTAGATTTAGCTTCAGTGAAAAAAAATGGAGCGATATTGCAACTTCTGAACAGATGTTTCGAATTACTGAATGTAAACAAAGATCTTGCCTAGTCACTTTCCTTTTGCCCTTTGATCTGATTTTCCAAAATTTTATAAACATTAACATTTTTTGTAAAATAACTTTTCATATCTTTGAAAACAGCATCACAGCAACTTTTGAGTTTACCAACTTCTTTACACCAAGATTGCGAACTTCAAAACAAAGTTTGCAATGTGGTTGGCTAACTGACAAATGTAATTGGCAAATTAGCAATGTAGTTCCAATTTTCCCAACGAACTTGGCAACTGGCATGGCCAAAGTAAGCTGAAATCCACTGTAAGTCTAAAATGGTACACTCCTTTAATCTGATGGTTGTGAGTGCTCAAAGCCCTTTCAACCCTAAGACTCAAATGGAGTCAATCTAATTGTAACTGCTGAGTCTGGATGAAACCCTGTGGTGTGACCATTCAAAAGAAAGCTACAAAGAAGTACTTTCCTGTAGTTCAGGGGTTTCAATAAAATTAAGATTACATAGATATATTTATAAAATAGACGGCAGAGGCAACAAAGGGGCCACAAGGCCATAAGGCCCCTTTCCTCTAGAAAATCTTGGAACTCGGAAATCGCATTTCCAGCATTTTGGGCATCAACTACAGTGAAATTAATCAAAAAGTAGGCGGCGATAATTTAATAGAAAGTAGCCGGCGGAATTCGCAGGTTGCTGGCTTCTAATGAAACCTGTGGTAGTTGTGTTAGATTTTCAACATTATTTTCTAAAAAAAGCAATTTGTTCAATAGTTAATTTAAGTTTAAGGATATTACCTGTAGAGTTTTGCCAAGTCCCATGCAGTGTGCCAGTATACACCCTCCACCAGGCTCTTCCTTCTTCCATGACTTCAACGACTCAATTATACAGTTATACATGAACTGGATTCCTTTACACTGATGTGGTTTTAAATGTTGCAGAAGATCCTCTTTCACTTCAACAATAGGCTCCTTGGTGCTTGGGTCAGACTCAAGCACAAGCCTTGACACTTTGGCTGATTCACCAGGCATGTCATCCTCGTTATTTTGAGTCCGCTCTAGAAGGCGTTTCCGCCTCTCTTCCTCAAGCCTTCTTGCTTTTTTGGTTTCTTCTGCAAGTTTTTCATCTTCGATAAGCTTACGGATTTTCTTGCGACCTTTTCGTTTTGAGGGGCTGACTTCCTCGTCCTCTTCTTCAGACTCATCGCTGTCATTCTCTATGTAATGCTTCTTCCCTGACTTTTTCTTACCCTTGCCCTTTCCCTTCCCTTTTCCCTTCCGTTTTGTTTTTTTCTTGTCCTCCTCTGATTCAGAGCTGCTCTTTTTACCTTTTCGTCTTGCCTTCCGTTTCTGTCTCCTGTCAATCTCTTCATCATCATCGTCGTCATCATCATCATCATCATCACTTTCTGATGCTACTTTCCTCTTCTTTCTATTCTGCTTATGGGGCTGCTTCTTCTTGAATCGTGTCGATGGGACATCACTGTCTGACTGATCCTCTGATGACTTGGACTCATCCTCAGAGGATG
This sequence comes from Dendrophyllia cribrosa, assembly GCA_024195265.1. Taxonomy (NCBI): domain Eukaryota; kingdom Metazoa; phylum Cnidaria; class Anthozoa; order Scleractinia; family Dendrophylliidae; genus Dendrophyllia; species Dendrophyllia cribrosa. The sequence goes on along the minus strand of JAJLRJ010000005.1, from coordinate 29,791,630 downwards.
TTACTCTACGTGGTCGTTTTCTAGTCTTCTTCTGCGAGACACTTGTCTTCCTTGATTTTAATTTTCTCTTTCTATCGTTCTCACTCTCCTTCTCATCATCCTCCTCTTCTTCATTTTCCTCCTCCTCTGAATCTGATAGCACTTGAATCTTTATCTTTCCCTTCTTCCCCTTCTTGTTATCATTTTTTGCTTCCTTGGACTTTTTTGATGTTTTTCTCTTTCTATCTTTTTCACTATTCTCTTCCTCATCCTCCTCTTCTTCTTCATCTTCCTCCTCCTCTGAATCTGATACCACTTGATTCTTTGTCTTTCCTTTCTTCCCCTTCTTGCTATCTTTTTTTGCTTCCTTAGCCTTTCTTGATACTTTTGTCTTTCTACCTTTTTTACTCTCTTCCTCCTCCTCCTCCTCCTCTGAGTCTGATACAGCTTTCTTTGTCTTTCCTTTCTTTTGCTTCTTGCTATCTTTCTTTGCTTTATTTGCCTTTTTTGATCCTTTTCTCTTTCCATCTTTCTCACTCTCTTCCTCATCATCCTTAATGTCTCCCTCCTCTTCGGAATCTGGTACAGCTTGCTTCGTCTCTCCTTTCTCCAGTTTCTTGCTATCTTTCTTTGCTGCCCTGGTCATTTTTGATCTTTTGGCTTTTCCATCTTTCTCACTTTCTTCCTCCTCAGAATCCGATACAGCAAGCATTGTTTTCTCCTTCTTTTGGATCTTGCTATTGTTCTTTGCTTCTTTGCCTTTTCCTTTCACCATAGAAACAAAGTCCGAATCTGAATCCGAATCAGACTCTTCTTCTTCTTCTTCTTCCTCTGAACTTTCAGCTGAAACTTTCTTACTTTTTGTTTTGCTTGTTGGTTTGGGCTTCAATTTGATGTTTTGTTTTTCCTCATCCGAATCATTTGATGAATCTTTCTTTCTCCTTGTTTTTTGTGCTTTGACGGTCCTACTCCTATTCTTGCTCTTTTCATCATCTGATTCTGTACTCACTTCTAATTCTCTTTTAGTTTGACGATGATCAGCTTGAACTTTACTTGTTTTACCCATGGAACCCTTGACGCTTTGTACACCATTGTCACTATCATTGTTATCATCAATGACCACAACCTCTTTCTTTGATGAACCATTTTGCTTATTATGTTTTATGTTTGCAGCTCTTGTCTTGGCCTTTTCATTGCTCTGCTTGATGGCAGAGTGATTATCATCAGAATCATCTTCGTCACCATCAGAAACAAGCATTTTTTCTGGACTTTCATTAGGTGATAAAGCGCCATCTGAGCTCATTCCCAAATTTTCAGTCAAACTACTGAGTCTATTCCGTCGTTCCTTTTGGTTGGGAGTATCTGTTAAAGAAGGTCCCTTTTTCGTTTTGAATATTGTCTTTTGAGCTTTGAGTGTTTGCAAAATGTTCATGATCCGATTGCAGGCTCTGACAAGCTTTGATAGAGGTTTAGGATTGCAAGAAAAGCATAACCACTCAACCCCTTCTGGGGCATTTACAATATCTTTGAGTGCTGTCTTTCCTAGGTTGCGCTTTATACAAGATTTGCAGAAGGCCTTGTCACATTTGTCACAGCAGAGGAGTGATCCACCATCTCCACACCAACGACACTGTTCCTCTATGCCAAAATCATCACGAGTAAATGGCCCAGAGTTGTAGTACTGGCTGCATTTCTAGAAAATGTAAGAAAGGTAATTTTACACTGGCTGAGTGAGACAAGTGTGGAGCCTGAGTGGAGCCTGGGTATAGGTCATGTGACCTGAAAGGTACGCAGTTAATTTTGTTGTCTTTTATTATTGACCTTCCTACACACCTACCCTATTCATGCTGCATTAAGAATATGTGCAACCTTGTAATTTTGTTAGCAACCCTACTTTGTAACTCGTGAATATGTGAAGTGTTGATCAACTTGTTACATTTGGGTAAAAGTTTTGCTCCATTGGCTGTAAACATTGAGCCCACAATACAATGTATGTACATGTAGTAGTCACCTGCCTTACCCATGGGGACAGCATTGGAGGAGGGGAGGCAGGGGGGTTTGATGCAGGGTGTGTGTGTGGGGGGGGGTTTGATGCAGGGGGGGGGGGGGGTTGATGGAGCAAAACACCTAGGGGGTGGGAGAATCCAAAGCTGTGCAGAATCATTTATTTAGAGCATTAATTTTGTATTCATGAGTTAATTCACTCATATAGGAGCCTTTGATTAGTGTTACGATACAGTACTGTGTAGAGGTTTTTTCATTTTACAATAAAGTTCAGTCTGCAGTTTGTCCTTTCTTTGAGGAAGCACTTGATATTTTTCTCTTGGTGTTCTAAGAGTATTTTGTGTTTGAGCAAGGGTCCTTACTTATTACACTTAAACTGTAAGTTCTGGTATAAAAAAGGCCTGGCCTTGCCATCTCGCCTTCAGTTGTCAATCAACCAATAACGCATAAAAAAAAACAAACAACATATGTGACCTCTCATGCGAAAACGTACACTAACGGTTATCCGTTAAACGGGTGAAACGCACGGCTGTTGATCGGATGCAAATTTTTTTGAACGGATAACCCAAGCCGTTCAAACAGATCTTTTGGAACGGATGACACAAGCTGTTCGAACGGATGCAATATTTTTCTGAACAGATGACCCAAGCCGTTCAAATGGATGCAAATTTTTTTTCAAAATTGGCAATTATACACTCTAACCTATACACTATACCTCGCCTGTTACCAAACTCTTTGAACATGGCAGAATGGGATCAAACTGACTTAGTTGAGAGTGAGGCAATTGTAGCTAAAGTCAAGAAGTTCCTACAGCTGTACAAGATGGATGCGGGTGTTCTCAAGAAACGAAAGGTGGCTAGTGTTCTCAGAAATTTTCAGAGCAAGTGTTCTGTCTAATGTAAACAAGAGAACTCGACCTTGTCATACTGGCAAACATCCAAGCCTTCACGAACATCAATATCACTGGCAAAAAAGAAAAGCAAAGTGCATAATACAGTTTCCTTTACCTGTCCCGATCTATTTGCAAAGAAATGTTTTTAAACCTTTACGGCATCAGCTACTCACGGTTTCGCAGACTAAAAGATCATTATGAAGAGCACGGAATCTCTCAAAGAGTCCATGGAAACTGCAAGAGACTACCACACAACACGTTGCCACAAGCCGTGGCTGAGGACATGAACAACCTCTTGAGTAATTACGTCAAAGAAAATGCTGTTCTACTTCCCCAGCAGAATCCCAGGATTTAAAAACGATGACATCAGGCTGCTCTCGTCGTCTGACACAAAAATGTGCGTGTGGCGAGCATTTAAAAGATCATGCGAAGAAACGGACAAACGAGCTGTTTCCTTCACTAAATTTATTAAATTATGGGAACAATGTCATCCGAGTGTTGTCGTCGCCAAGTCCATGACTGTCCTGTGTCTAACTTGCCAACTGAACACGTAGAAACTCTTGCGATAATTATGCGAATCTTCCTGACAGGGAAAAGTTCGAGTGTGTCCTTGCTCAGCAGGAACATTTAAACTGCATACAAACAGGAACGCTTGTGAAGAACGCTTGTGAAGATTTCGAAAAGTAACTTTCAAATATTTGAAAATTCGATCAAGTTGGATGAACAACACGATGCATGTTAACTTGATACAACTATCCATTATTCTTTTGACTTTGCCCAGCAAGTTCACATCCCTTCTAACCCGATGCAGACAGGACCAATCTACTTTAAAACACCACGCAAATGTGGAATCTTCGGCGTCATGTGCGAAGCAATCCCTCGACAAGTAAACTATGACGTTGGAAAAGGGGATAACACTACAAGAAGTTACATTCATCACTATTAAATTCAGTACCACGGACTCAGCGAAACTCATGTCCATTTCAATGCTGACAACTGTTCGGGACAGAACAAGAACAACTTTTTCCTTTGATACCTGGCATGGAGAACAATTATCCAGCTTCATGAGTCAATCGGTTATTTCTTTCTAATTTCCCGTCACACAAGAGATACTCAAGAGATCGTACAAAGTTAGCTACGTTTCTTCTCTGTAAGAATTTGCCCAGACAGTTGAGTCATCCAGTGCTGTTGGAGTCAACGAAGCCCAGCTTGTTGGGGCACACGATGGAAAGAATATTGTGCCTGTGTAAACAATGGTCATCGTTCCTGGAACAGTACTTTATCAAGCTTCCCAACATGGAAAAGGTTTCACCATTTTAGATTTTCGGAAGATGAACCTGGTAAAGTTTATTTCAAACAGTACAACACATCTCCTGAACAGTCTCTGCAGCTACTGAAGAACAGCGCAATTCTGGTTTATTATCTGGTTTATTACAGGTTTATTTAGATTAGTTGTAGTTAGCTTAAATTTGTAATTTGTTTAGGCTAGTTAGGTTTAGCTAGGTTAGGTTTCCTGATGATTTTACCGTGTTTAAGGATGTTTGCGCTAATTGTTTATGCGCATCTTTACTGCACATACTGCGTATTGCAACGCCGTGCTACGTCATGCACGAGCGTGTGCGCAAAGCAAGAAATCTAAACAGATAAAGGGCTGGTAGCCGTTGCGTTAACTTCACTTAGATTTTACTCGCTTGGATGCTCGGTGACCCCTATTTTTTTCGTGTATTACTTTCTTTACCGATTATCTACAGTTTTTTTTTATCCACGCGACGTCGAATTGCACTCATATCTCAGCTGTATGTTGTTTCCGAATGCCCTCTTTAAAAGGTTAACTCATTTAAAGGTTGAAAACAGTTCGGATTATTTACGAATCAGGCCCACTTAAATAACATTTGAATATAATAGTTTCTCCCCAGCAATTCATCTTTGATATTTTTTAACTAAAAGCCATGGACACCATGTCATGTTACGAGGACTAACTTTTCGAAAACAGGGTATATTTCTACACACTATATCTCTTAAATCAATTCGGTGACCCCCAATTTTTTTTGCATTTCTGACATCAGTAACTCATTATCAAACCGTAGCATAAGTTTGAAAAAATCTGTCTTGTAGAAGATTTTCGCACGAACGTCGTTAAATAAAGATTAACAGTTACAGTTACAGTCCGCCGCACTTCCATTCAAGCTCAATCCACAGGGATTATCTCAAGAACAGAAGCAGTATCTGTACCGCGAGATCTGTCAGTTCTGCAAGCCTGGAACGGAAGATCTGGTTGCTCCAACGCGTGAAATGATGACCTCTCCACTGTTAACCTTGGCTGAACGAAGCAAAACAGCTCTTTTAAGAGCTTCCACCCTGCATTGCACTCCGCATGGAAAAATCCTGTAGGTCGAGCGTTCGACATTGCACTCTACAGGTACAAACACGAAAAACGGCTTCTTTAGGAGCCACCACTTCCAATAAAAGTCATGACCAACAGTTTAAAATGCTTACCCAATTCCCTATTAATCTCCAAACTAAAGATTGTAAATATAATCCCAAAGTAAAATAACTCAAGCAGCTTTTTTTCATTTTAATGCTTTTGATGCGCGCGAGACAATAATTAGAATGACTGTCATTGTTACAAACTGTCTTGCAATGCGAAATAATTTCAAATTGCCGAAATAAACTCTGCATCATTTTTTCATTTTAATGCTTTCAATGCACGCGAGACGAGTTAGAATGACCGTCATTGATACAAACTGTCTTGAAACACGAAATAATTTCAAAGTGAAATAAACTCGGCATCTTTTTTCGTTTTAATGCTTCAATGTGCCCGAGACTAGAACGACTGTCGGGGTTACGAACTGTCTGAGATTTTCTTTGCGAACAAAGTTTTTATGACGTGCCAAGTACTATTGAGTTTTTTCTTTGCAAGACTGCGCACATTGATTTGGTATGACCATGCAAAAAATACAACAGTTTTGCAGTCTAGAAACGGAGCGCGGACTGAGCCTCGCTCTGCTCACCGATTTTCTGTTAACCCAATTCCCCCTATAAACTAGAGTCTGTTCACGGGCTACACAGTAATTTTCTTGTGGTATCTAATCAAACGAAATTTTAATTGAATGCAATCAATTGAGTTGGATTAGATATCTACCTCTTCTGATACACCACAAAAGTACCACACTCAACTTCGTGCAATGAACTATTTATTGAAAAACGTAAGCCCTAGAAATACAAAATAATTATATATTACGTAAAACATTTTGCTAGCGTCAAAAGGAAAGCCTTCGCTCGTCGATGAAATTACAATGAATGTTCAGCAGAATTGTTTTGGACTAAATGCTTGGCTGCACGGCATTTAGAATTTATTTTGCTCTTAATAAGTCTCCATGCTTTATCCTTGTCCATGCTGGAACTAATTGGAAACTTACTAAACACTAATACTTTTAAAGCATTGAGTTTGTTGGTGTTCAGGCATTTTTTTTCATGGGAGCCATCCGTGTTGCTGGTCGCAAGTTCTTCATTACTGAAAAAGTAGGGCAGTAGCTTGAGTGCACACAGGTGGCGTTCACTTTCTTTTTCCAGTATCTGCTGGACACGCTTGATCTTTGTGGGGGTAACGCACGTGCCTATAAGCTCTTTGCTAACTTTCAGTGCAGCACTGGTCGTTTGTACTGGGGGAAGGTTGACCAGGCTTGCCTCTCGTTGGTCCTTTTTGCGGAGTTTATTCGAGGCGTCAAAATTGATGGTGACAAGGTCTTCGTTATCTTCTGAGAGCTCAGAATTGTCGTCGACTGTTTCATTCACACACCCAGAGTTGATTGTGGCATTGAGCTGGTAAACAAAAGAAAGAGGAAAACCTATGTTAATCAGCTGATGAGTGAACACTCATAAGCTAAGGCCCCTAACGCTATGCACCGGATAAATCAATGTTCAATATGTAAATTGATTAATTTTGGTCTCTTTCCACCAAAAATAATTCATTCTGATAGGACAACTGATTAACTTTGGAAATTGTTAGCCTGCACAACTGGCGCTTTTGGGGCACGCGCTCCGTGCTCGTTGCCCGTGTTTCGTGGTTGCGTACCTCAAAAGCGCTGTTGTGCAGGCTAGAAAGTTGTATTTTACCTGTTTACTATTTAATAACTGTCGTCACTTTAATGTCCATTGTCCGTATTACAGAGGGTCCATATCACAGAGGTTTTAAAATGCTGAGATCAAGTGAAGTGCCCGTATTAGAGAGGTGTCCGTAATATATTACTGACTCACCGATTTGTAGGGATTAACTGGTCGACTCTCAAGCATGTCAAGTCGCTCTTCAAGGTTTGCAAACCCAACGGCCACTTTATCTTCCAACCGCGACACACTGGCTTGTATTTTCTCGAGCATCTATAAAAGTATAAAAGGAAGAAAGGATTAGAGTTTGTTATTCAATTGAGATATTTATATAGCGTACAGAGTAACTGAAGTGAAAGCCGGTCAGAAACTGATTTACAAAATGTTCATTGAAGTGAACATCATTATAAATAATTTCAAAAAATTTAATAAGAAAAAAATCAAAGTTCGTGTGTGCCAACTCGTGAATATATGAGTCATATATGAAACGCTCTTAACAATATTTTCACCAGGAAAGTTCCATCTTTCAATTTCTGAGGAGCGTTGAAATTGTTGGGAGCGAAAAAATAATTTAAAACCACTGCTGTAGTTAAGTTCGAATATTATTTTTAGTTTCATTCAAGATGTCTTTTAAAAATAACAGGATTGCATCCAGCAAAAGTTTTGTTGTTCAGTTTGAAGCCGTGTATTAAATTCAAGACTGTTTTTAATAGTTTTGTGGTCTAAAAATACTCCCAAGTCTTGTTTTATTTCTATTTCATCTGAAAACGTTTTAAAACTTTTCACTGCTTCGAAAGTGCTTCGCGGCTCTCTTTCAAGTTTTTTAGCACGTGCATATTGTATTGTGTGAAAATGCCTGATGAAAATGACCATTTCAAACCGGCTATAATATGAACAACCTTTTTCGTCTGTCGGCTTTGCCGGCTACACTCTCAACATGCTTCATAGATACCTTACCTGAAAAAAACTTTCTTGGTTGTGCTGCTGTTTTTCCAAAGCTCCCTCTGTATTGTTCAGTCTGATCCTCAACCTGCTGCATTCCTCAGTCTTTGCGGCAAGCTGCTTGTGCAGTTCAGTAATAGAGTCACTGGCAGCATCTATGGTTGCGTCTTTTGGGCCAGGAGGTGACGACGAACCAAGTTTTTTTTTTTTTGCTTCACGTCGGTTGGTTTTCCACTTTTTTTCTCGCTTCTTTTGGTTAGACAAGAACTCTAAATAAGGGTCTCCAGTAGATTTTGGGGGTGTACTTTGCAAATCATAGGGCTGAAACAAACAAGCAGAAACAAGAGTTGTCAGATCAGTCGCCAAGTACTCCGGCTTAGTAATTTCATTTAGTATATATACAATGTAATCTGGCTCCCTGGCATTTTTAGCTTCATAGTTATTTCAGGGAGCCAGTACCCTATAAATATTTCAATTTGTTTCTATTTTAAATTTTAGTATGTAATTAATGGGTAAAATAAAGTCGTTGTTGTTGCAAACAATTTAATAACGAAACAGTTGATGTTTGGGTGTTAATTTTCTGTGGGAAGCATGCCGTAAACCGAAAAAAAAATTATAAGATAGAAACAAGTGACCAAATCCACAATATTTGCAATGTCTTGAACTGTTTTAACAGTTTAACAAATCGACAGTGACACGCGCTGTTCGACAAAACAGTCTGACAAACTTCTTACGAAACAATTGAACTCCATCGAGTTCGGTAATCAAACTAGAAATTTTTCGGTGAATTCAATTATCGAACTCAGTCGAACTAATGGAAGTTTATAATCAAACTCAACAAATTTAATCAAACAATTTTTCTTTGGCTGGTTCGATTCCAGAAACTGATCAAACTCAATCCATGGTTTATGTTCGATTATGTTACAAAATCATATCTTGAAATGCATGTATGATATCACGTTGTCCTGCTCTAACATCTTGCTAAAATGTTACACGCTTACTGTGATGGTTGACGATAGCCTTTATTTATTTGTGAGGTTTTAGTTTGCTAGTTCAAAATTGAGTGTTCGAAAATCAATTGCCCTAAATCTTATGTGTGATTTCGATTCTGTTCGATTACCAAACTTAATCGAACTCAATCAAAGGAATGAGCTCGATTAGATACCCCGGAAAACATACTACCAAGGGTCATTTATAAAGGCAAACTCTCAGAACATAATCAGACGTTATGAAAACGACACTTACTTTCTTACTCTGCTCCTCGACGTTAGTCTGCTTTGCTGTTGGCGGCACACTTTGACTGTTGGAGTCAACTGCACCTGCTAACAGATGCCTGTTGGTGGCCGCGAACTCCGTATCCAAATGCAACAGTTTTGTCTCATCTGAGAGGTAAAAAGAATAAAGCTTATTAAATTCAATATTTTAGGCTAGGAACATCAGTCAATAATTTTTTTAAAAACAAATTCAGCTAATGTTAAAAAGTGCATGTTAAGAATGAAATGTTATCTTACCTGCAACTCCTATGATAGTTGCCTCCAATTCCTCGTCCCCATATTTCACCATGACCTCGCTTCCTTTGGTTTTGTTGTTGCCTTTGATAACTTTTGTGATCTTCTTAGGCGATAGGATACTTGTCGACTTATCCGAATTAAAGTAAAATAAACCATACTTAGAAACTTTAAGTAGATTTCTAAGAGACATGGTGGCAATGCCGCACGGGTGAATGAAAATTGGTAACTTGTTGGTATCTTGCTAGCGCTTTTATAATGCTGATATATTAGCATTGTTTATGTTAGTATTGTTGAAAAAAGTCACAAGTATACTCAAAAGAACTTGTGACTTTTTATCTCGTCAAATAAACGTTTTTCTAATTATCACGAAGTTTCACACATCTTTGCGCGTTTCTTGTGACTTTTGTTATCTTTTTATTTCACCAATTGCGAGATGTTTTATGAAAATTAATTAATGGTTGCATTATGCGTTACTGGAAAGGTTTCAAATCTATTATTGTAGTTGTTTTATTGTTGTTTGCCGACTCGGACAAGCAACTGTTTTCACGAGATTTCCGACTGTCACTCGCTCAGCGACTTGAAAAATCGCTCGTAAAAACACGGGCGAAGTGCCAGAATTATTTTTGAACGGACAAGCGCAGCGCAACATTTACCGCTCAAACAGGTGAAGATTTGTTTGAAGGGCTGAATATTTCTGAAAGATAACTCTAACCGTTCGAACGGGTGAATATTTTTTTGGAACGGGTAATAACAGCTGTTCGAATGGATGTAGAAAAATCCTGGGCTGATTGTGTTCGTGTTAATCCCACACAGAACGGCATCTGCTCTTTTTCAACGGATAAGGTAGCTGTTTGTTTTCTTTTTCTGAACGGATTACATTAATTAGCCGTTTGAACAGGGAAGATTTGTTTGAACGGCTGGTGGTAGCCATTCGATCGAATGGCTGGATATTTTATCTGAACGGATATAAACCCTTAAGGCTTAAGCTGTTGGTATTCTTGCTAGCGCTTTTATAATGTTGATTACTTTAATGTCAAGATTACTGCTTACATGTGATTAAATTTTATCTGTAATCGCATTACTTCTTACCATTTAAGTATCAAATGAATGTGTATAGTTAGGTTCTAATCATTATTGTCAAATTTTTATTTATTAATATTATATATATATATATATATATATATATATATAAATATATATATATATATAGTTTATATATATATATATATATATAGTTAGGTTTTAATCATTTTTAGCAGGTCCACATCAACTTGAATTAGCTGTCTTCATTTTTAACCTGCTTTATCAAATAAAGTATGTATGTATGTATGTCTTTGCTTTTTCAATCGAAACACAATGTCATATTCATTTCGAAAGTTTCACTTTCTGTTCAAAGTGCCGCTCATGTCACGCCGCTCGAATTTCAGTATTGTTAGAAAAAGTCACAAGTATACTCAATGGATCTTGTGACTTTTTATCTCGTCAATGTATAGTTTTCAACTCAAATTTGAAGTGTCTTGCGCGTTATAAAGAAATATAAATCCGATGACGAGATGTTTAAGTTATTCGTTATTGGATAGGTTTCAAATTACTTTTGACACATGCAAATTATATTCATTATTTTTTAACGCTGCGAATGAAAATCAAAAAATCAACTATAAATTCACTGGCCGAAAGATTTGAGTTATTTCAATCGCCGTTCCAACAGGTGAAGATTACATTTTGTTTGAACAGCTAATAGCATTTGCAACCGTTCAAACGGCTGAATATTATTAATTATTTTTCTGAACCGATCGAACGGGTGACTATTTTTTGGAATGGCTAGTAGCAACCGTTCGAACGGCTGCAAATGCTACTTGCCGAACGGATCGAACGAATGATTATTTTTTGGAATGGCTAGCAGCAGCCGTTCGAACGGATAGAGATTTTTTGAACGGATGACCCAAGCCATCCGAACGGATGCAAATTTTTTTTGAACGGATAACCCTAGCCATTCAAACCGGTGACGATCTTTTTTGAACGGCTGGTAGCAGCCATACAAACTGCTGAATGTTTTTTCTAAACGGATAACCGTAGCCGTTTAAACGGCCTCCTACCATTCGTGAACGGCTGATAAACGGCAAGCGAACGGTTTTAGCCGTTCGAACGGCTATCCGTTAGTGTACGTTTTCGCATGAGAGGCCACATATGTCAATACTTACTGACAAACGTTTGAAAAACATTACCAAAGTTATATCAGAAGTCTTTATGAAGAAGTGAGGCTTAAAATGGTCTGCATGCAATGGAAGTTGTCTGTCACGCCAATTGCTCAAGCAGTGTCCCCCTATTACACCATATGTGACCCTCCACAGGATTTCATGTACTAAGGTGATGACACGCACACGGTACGTTAGCACGCTGTGACACGACACGCTAATCGTGTCAAGAGTTCTGATATGCGCATATTTAAAAAGAAAAACAAAAGTTACCATGTTCCGTGTTAGTCACTATTGTTCATACCTGCTTAACACGCAAAAGCTTTGTTTTCTTAACACGATAAAGCTTTGTTTTCTTGACACGGTAAAGCTTTGTTTAATATCTTGACACGGTAAAAGTTTGTTTTCTTGACACGGTAAAGTTTTCTTTCCTTGACATAGTAAAGCTCTGACACAGTACACTGCTTTGGCCTTCCGGCATGCTAAATAATTTTTCTCGTAGTAATATCACGATAATCGCTGGCAGCCAATATGACAGAAGTGAAATTCAGTTTGATGACGTGTTGATTTTCTAAGAAAAACTACAGTCAACCAGTGAGCATAATGAAGATCAGTGGTCTGATTGAAACATACTCTTGAAGTCTTCAGAGTTCTTAGGCTGTAATTCTGTGTTGTTTGAGAGTTCGAGAGAGTCGAGTGGGACATGTTCGTTTTGGCTATTCGTACGGCACCCGTACGCGGACTTCGATTTGCTATTCGTACGAGAGTCCAAAACTTTTGACAATTTTCGATATTATTCTTCACTTTTGTTGGTTCACAATATTATATGTTCATCTAGCTTTACGAAGCGCTTCTGGCAAGCGATGTTGATTTGGCCCTGAGTCTCTGTAAACTACGCGAGCGACTCATTTCGTGACACTTAGAAATTTTTCGCGTCAAAGAATACTCCTGTACGGCCAACTTCGATTTGTTTTTGTACGGAAGTCCAAAATTTTCGACAATTTTCGATTTTATTTTTCACTTTTGTTGGTCCACAATATTAAATGTTCGTTTTGTTTTACGAAGCGCTTCTGGTAAGCGATGTTGATTTGGCTTAGACTAATTTACTGAGTGTCTGTATACTACGCGAGCGACTCATTTCGTGACACTTGGAAATTTTTCACGTCAAAGAATACTCCCGTACGGCCAACTTCGATTTGTTATTTGTACGAAAGTCCAAAACTTTCGATAATTTTCGATATTATTCTTCACTCTTGTTGCAGACAAGCTAGATGTTTTATGAAATTGTTGCGTTGCGGCGCGTTGTCGACCCGAAAGGTTCAAATTACAGAAAGCTCAAATTACGTTTGACGTATGCAAATTAAATAATGTGTGATGTTCACATGCGAACGAGAGGTATGTTTACAATAGCCTCTGTTTTCTACACAAAGAAACCTGCTTTCAAAGTGTGCAACGGTAAACGGCAGACAACAAGCTTGTATTTGTTTTAGTTTCATTCAAGATTTATTTTAGAAACTACAGGCCGAACGTCCGTCGAAAGTTTCGATCACAAAAGCGCGACTATTTCACACAGGACTCAGGGCCGCTTGTTTACGTGAATTAAACTACCTTTACACGTGGTTGTTTTTTCCACAGTTATTTGATTTTAACGGTGGCTTCGGCGATTGTAAACAGTTAAGTAAGGAAAGGTTACTGAAAAATATTATTGGAAAGCGACAATTAGGATCACTTTCTACAGCCATAAACAGCTTCAAACTCGATCACTATGAAGCCATTATCTTCGGTCAAGAAAAATACCAGGAAGAACCGTCCAAAATGTCCAACCTCGGGGAACTCTGAGTGCAGGCAACACTTGGTAATCACACTCCAACCTTCTCTCTGAAACTTAAAAAAAATCCTTTGCACGCAGAGTGCATTCACGCACGGTAAGTGTGTTTTTGCACGATAAGTGTGCTTTCGCACGGTAAGCGTGTGTTGTTTGCACGGTAGTTTTTGTTCTCGAATGCTGACACGGTTCATTATTTAGCTCTTTTGTTTCTTTTGTGTTGCGTAAAACAAAAAAAAATTAATGAGGCTGAAGTGCACGGCACGGTTATCGTGTTAAATTTCTATCTTTTGTTTTACCGTGCTAACATACCGTGTGCATGTCATCACCTTAGTACATGGAATCCTGTGGAGGGTCACATATGTGTCTTGTAGTCCTTATTTTAATTAAGGGTTTGGTATTAAATCATTGGGTTTAGCAATCTATCGGAACAGTGAAATAAGAATGTTTCACATCAGGGCTCAAAAAAAGTCCGATCCCAAGGTCCGAGACAAGTAGATTTTTCCTGTGGGGCAAGTAACATTTCCTACTTACTTGTTAGATGGGCAAGGCCCAGGCAAGCCATCTGCTTAAAACTAAAAAGTTAACTTAAGCAAGAACATAACTGCTTGGGGCAAGCAAAATTTAAGAGCTGCTTGTCCAAAGGGCAAAGCTGGAATGGCAAATGTTTTTCAAGCTCTGCACATGCAAGAAGGTGTGAAATGAATGAGGTGCCATCCAAAACAAAAAATTCCCTTGGCATTGCTTCTTCAAGGGCTACTATAATGAACAATAAAAAAACACTTACTTTGCAGACCAAGACATGGAGACATGGGTGCCTACAGATAGTTCCGTGAGCAGGATTCACATTTCTCCCACAAGCTGTACATTCCACTCTTCTAGGTAATTCTACAACTGACAATAGGATAGATTAACCTTCATACATACACACAAACATATACCCCAACTGTAGAGTGGGGGGGGGGGGGGGGGGGGGGGGAGGGGCGGGGGGGGGGGGGGGGGGGGGGGTAATCGCACTCTCCCCATAAGTTTTTACAGTGTTACAATATTTTGGACAGATTTACCTGCAATACATGTACATAGCCTGTTTTGAGTTACGAAACTGCTACAGATCTATGACATCTAAATTAGTGGCCAATTTTGGCTTGTACTCGACATTAAAATTAAAAGAAAAAGTACAGAAATGCAACATTTTTCATGCTACAATTATGTTATTGTAAAGTATGATATAATTAAACATTTTACTGCTTTTTTGTAGCATTTTATAATTTTTTTTCACCAAAAAAGGTGAAAAACACATTTTCATTTAAAAATGTCTCAACTTCATTATCATATCACATTGCCATGGCAACCAATTCGTATCAAACATTGTTAAAATGTCTTAGGAATAATCAAACAGCTACTGAAGACTGCATATGCTGAATTGCACATGTATGCCTGAGTGTTAAGACAGCAGGTTTAAAAAGATAAAGATGAAATTAAGAAATTATCCTAGTTATGTTAGCGGCAAGGAAATTTCTGTTCATACATGTATAGCCATGAATTTATATTTGTAGTTAAAAAGATGCTTCCAACTCGGATTATGCTTCCAATTACGTTGCTAGTGGGAACCAGCCCTAACTTACTGGTATCTCCCTTTGAAACACTTCCAAACAACAGTTAAATTTCAAGAGAGAGAGATCACATTTATCTGGGTCCAAATCAAAATAAACAATGCACAGTGCACCACTGTTAGTGACAATGGGTCTTTAATTAGTATTACTCTTGGTGTCCATATCTAGATTTTTTATTTTTACTTCTCCACAATATTATTTTATGATTGTAGTGCACATTTGAACATATCATACATAGAAAATGTCCAATATAAGTATAAATAACATTATCACTGTCTTACCATGACCATCTGCATCAGAACTTTCTGACAGCAGCCTTTTCTTCTTTCCGCTGGCATCTTCCTTTGTATTTACCACCTCCTCACTAATGCTATAGCCAAGCATCTGTTGAAGTCCTTCCAAAGAATTCTCATAATTTTCCGCAGGTTCTTCCTTAACCACAGTTGGAGCACAGACTGCTTGGATCTCATTGCTGGCATTACCCTCTCCATTGCAGCAAACTTCTTGTTCACCATCCATCTCCATGCCATTCTCAGTCACATGTGATTCAACAGCATCAGCTGTTACCTGAGATTTTGCTTGGGGATGTTCATTTGCATCAATTTGATTCTGTTTTGCTGCTCTGTGTAATTTCCTGTAACAGCAACAAGTTACATGTAGCAACATTAACGTGAGGTTTAAGGTGGTAAGAGCAGATTTAGCTCTACAGTAAACTTTGACCAAAAACGATGTAATTATAAAGATTTTGTACTAGTTTGCTTAAATACGAAAGATGGGGGATCTTTGCCTACCCGGTGAGAAAACGACAGCCAAAATTGCATGGATTCTGAAAGGGTGTAGGAAAAAATTAAACTTGTGCAGATTTTGGGGGCAAATTGTACTGGAAATAACTTAGATTGTGCAGGAAATTGTGCAGGATTGTGCCATCTTGTGATCAACCAAATATTCAATCACCAGTTTTCTAGCTCGGCCAAAAAAAAAAATATGACAGGGAGGAAATCCTGCATAAATGATGGTTTTTTTAATGGTTGTCCAGTTGACCAGTTGTCCCAGCCAACCAAATCAATCACATACATGTATGTGCCTTTAGAGACATTGAAAAAAGGGTAAGCAGTTGTTTTATACCAGAGGCTAAGCTACAGTTGGTAGCACTGAAAGTGGTTGGGGTCCCTCACAAGAGGATATGACTGGAAAAAATTGTTATTTTGAAAACGTCCCCTTTTAGGAGAGATGGTTGCTGGCAAGATGTGGTCGCACAGGGAGGCTCAACTCTACTACATGCACACACATTATACAAGGTGGTTACCACTTTCTAATCTGTGAATGAACCACATTGGATGTGACCATTGAAATAAAAGTTCTTAATGACACGGATTATTCACTTTCTTCAAATTGTATCATATTTTTAATTTTCTATTTCATCCTGTCATAAAACAAAAAAAGAATTATGTTGGACAGTTTACCGTCTTGAGGACCCTGGTAATGGCTCATTACTTTTGACAATGTCAACATTTTCCTTTGCTACCTCTTTCTGCAAAAAAAGACCATGTACAATTAACACAAGGTAAATTACCAATGAAAGAATTAGGTACACCATCATTTCCACCAGACCAAAAAATCTCTGTATGGTGAAAGTAGAGGGACTCAGAACATAGTACTTAGGCATCATAAACTTTATTCATAAATGATGGCCAATTTATTATTCTTTTATATACCGTACATGCTATCAGCCAAATAAGCCTCAATACCATGTTCAAAATTCAAAATAATTTCTTGCCTAAAATGATGCCAAGATACCTTATTGGTACTAATTTTCGCGTCGCTTTAATTTCGCGATTTTCGTGATTTAAAAAATATCGCGAACTTAAAGCAACGCGAAAAAAAATTCCCGCGAACTTTAATGTCGCGAAATTTAATACCCTCCTATATTTCTTGTTTTCTCAATTTAATGAAGAAACACATGTCTAAGCATTGTGTATAATGTGTAAAAGCTCTACACGACTATGGCATGCCTACAGATGATAAACAACAGTTTAACAGTCAAATGTCACGATCTGTGTTGCTTTGAACCTCTTCATCTGTATCGCTATCGTCATATTCAAGTCCTTTCAGCACCTCTTTTGTACAGTCATCGAAATGGCCATCTATCCTGGGTTCTTTGTAATTTAAAACAACAATCTGTTTATACTTTTCAAGTATTCCTTGTATTATACAATTGCAAAGAACATTAAGCATAAGGATAATGTCTTTGACTATGCCTATGGTACACAATGCGGTTTCTATAGTTTGGTTTTGTTATGAGTTGATGATTTTCAGCAATAAGAAGTGTAAAATAATAAAATTCTCGACATAAAATGTGTTTTTTTTTTTCATTTTCGCGAAAATTAATTCCCTAAGAAAATAATTTTGCACCCAAATCGCGAAAATAAAGACCCGCGAAATATGCCGACCAATTTTTCGCGAAATTAAGTGCCCGCGAAAATTAGTACCAATAAGGTAATAATGCATTTTATATTTCATGCTGTCCTGATAATTCGTATGATGTATTCTATATTGTCAGGAAGCCTATAGTTCATAAGCCCCCGGCTTCTATATAGGCTTCCTTGTCACTACCACCTTAAACATTTTGTAGTCTATCGTCTTTTAAGTTATTATAAATTCCTAGTGTATTGTATTATTATTATTAAATTATATATATTTTTAATGTGGTAAATGACAAAATAAATGAATGAATGAATATAACTTTAACAGGATAAGACGTTTCGATGTCCCTGACATCATTACAGGGCTCGAAATAGAAAAAAAATTATAGCCTACCATACACGAATATCACGCTACCATGGCATGAAAATATATTTAATTTTATGGGGAAAAGAGTCCAGTATCAAAATCAGCACATCAACATTAGTAAAACTGTAAAGTTTCGTAAAGATTGCTCTTATACTGATGGAGATACAAGCTTTTGAAACTTAGTACTCTGGCCTAATTTTTACAAAGAAATGTATGGAAAAAACACGAAAACAAGGCTGGACAGGCAATCTATGCCTGTCCACCATACATTTCTTTTTAAAAATGCTCAGTTTCAAAATTTTATATCTTCGTCAGTTTTCTAGCAATCTTTACAAAACTTTGTAGTTTTACTAATATCGATAGGCTGAATTTGATGCTGGGCTCTTTTTCTCAATAAACCAAATATATTTTTGTGCCATGCTAAAAAATAAATATTGGTCTATTTCTTTTATTTTTGGCAGGCCAAACAGATTTGGACCTGCCATTAAATTTTTTGGCCTGCCACATATCGAATTTTTTCTTTTAATGAAGTAGTTTTTGAGACGCCTCACGAAAAAATTCTAGACTCCGATCGGAGACTTAATAGAACATGGGAAAACTGACTAAAGTTTGGGAGATCCCTTTTATTTGTTTACATCAAACCTTAAGAAAAGGTGAAGAAAATCTATTACGTGACATCGCTATTTACAATGTCTAAATCAACACTCGATTGAATTGAAACACAGTAAATAAAACAATGTTTAGTTCCTTTTGAATGTTGTACACAGTTGAGATGACTCTTGTTGTTGTGCTATCGGCTGAATGAGTTTGTCAACAAATGATGATAGTTTCTCTGTTGGGCCATCACACCCTGATATAATTGGTCTTCTGACAGGGGTCGGTTTGTGTATCTTTTTTAAGGTGTAAAATATTGGGATACGAGGCTGGTCTTGTGCTTGACACAGCCAATTTTTAGTCATTTCATCTATGTAATTTCCATAATATAGTTCGTCAATTAATTATTGAACTGTGAAGTAGGTTTCTTTCACTATGGGTTCTGGATGAGGTCTGTAATGTTTTTCATTATCTAATAGGTTTTGACCTTCTTTCATTTTATCTTCCGTGTTTAGAACCACAGTACATGTAGTTGTTCCTTTGTCAGCCTTTTTAAGGTTGATCTCGGTGTCGCGTTAAAGGTTTTGAGTGCCTCGTGCTCAGCGGGATTGAGATTATTTCTAGGTTTTACAATTTGTATTTCCGCACGCTGAGTTTTAACTTCTTCTAAAGTGTTTACATTCTTCTTTAATATATTCATCGACGGCGGGACCGCAGACCATGGTGACATACATATACATACATCCACATATTGTATAAAGTGTTTGCATCACTCAATAATATATTCAAGATCATCGACCATGGGACCAAGTGACTTCTGAAGACAGAAATAAAGCGCTCCAGCAAAAACAAAAAGACAAGAAAATCCTGCCTTTTGTAATGAAATATCATCCATTGGTGTTTAAAACAGATCCTCATGAAACACTGGCATCTTATAAAACAGCAGCCATTACTAAAGGAAATATACAAAGAACCGCCCCCAATATCATACAAAAGGGAATGTTGTCTAAAAGATATACTCGTACGAGCTGACCTTCTTTATAAAGGCTAAAACATGCACGTGGAAGTCACATAAGCATGCCACTCTTTATTATACTTTACCGTCAGGTTTTCAATCTTCAAGCAGCGGGAAGCACTGGACAAGCCGATTTTGAAATTTAAGTTAACTATTTTTGTTATGTCTTACTGTGCATTTTTTGCATGATTTTGTCTACCTTTTTAGAGGGAAATACCTCTTGGAAAACGCTGGAAATGGCGTTTCCAAGCCTCTAGATTTCAATGTCTGCATGTCTGCATGCCCCCAGTTTTTGCTGTGTCTTACTGATATAATGAAGATAATTTCCCTGTAAAATGTGGAGTAATAAGAGCATTTTTTGCACGATTTTGTTTACCTTTTTAGAGGGAAATACCTCTTGCAAAATGCTGGAAATGGAATTTCCAAGCCTCTAGATTTCAATGTCTGCATGCCCCCAGACCCCCCTACAATGTATGCCTCCAGCACTCGCTTTCACAGCCACCTACTATTTCTAGACAAGTACTCAAAAACTTAGTGAAAGCACTGTCAGAGTGGTCGGGTATTGTAAAATTGCTCCCTTTTTTATTCCCCAGTATGTTACGTGTTAAAAGATGATTGCTGTAGTAAACTTTTTTTAATTCCTGTGTAATGATGTGTCATCCAGTTGTCATGTCACGCTAAGATGTTTTGGTCATTTCAAATCAGTTTTACTCTTTAATTCTTTGACATTATACTCAGTATGGAAAATTAAAACCGGTCTGTGGACTTAAACTTACATTGTTTCGTATTCACGAGATGGCTTTTAAAGCCCTTTGATTCACTCCCTAATGTAGCACTGAGTTCTTTCCCCCAATGGATGTTAACTCAAGATATGTTGTGTTTGGCAAAAAAAAAAATACATAAAAATCACCAACTGGGCTGGCTTCGTAAATCTTTGAAAGTTCTTAATGTAATAATTTAATATGGGTAAGGATCGATTTTATACCATTCAAGAATATAAGCCTTACTATAGGCTATCTTAATATTCCTTGTCTCGAGATCAGTAAACTTGTGGGTGTTAAATTAACATAACCTGATCGCAGAAACTTACGGTAAACGACTTATATTAACCCCGACAACAAATTTATCGCACCAACAGGTTTCGTCTCACCTGTTTCCTCGTATCATTGAGAGTAAAATAATTCTATGATACGCTTAAATAAGAATCGAATACTTAAGCTTAAATGTACGACAACAGGTACAAGGCAAAAGATAACACATGAACAAATCAACAATCAGCGCACAAATAACGCAATAACAAGAATGTGACAAGAGCTAAGTCACTTGTTAAAGTAACCGTGAAGTTAGCGAAGGTTAATAAAGTCTTTATATGCAAATGTCGCAAGCCGGTTACAAGTGCTAAATTGTCACAAACCCGTTGTCAAAATACGCCAGCTTTCGTATCATGTGATAACAAGAAAGGCGACATTGTTCACGCAACAAACGACAGCAAAACAAGCATTTTACCCGATTTTCTTCCTCTTCTAAACCTTCATTTCCCAAAGGGACTGCTTGGTGTAGTTTAGTGATGATAGAGTCGAGCTTCCGTCTGTAGAAAAACGAAAATTCAAAGGCCAAAATTCGCCGGATGAGCTATAAAATGTCACGACAGTTGAACGTTTACAGTTGTAAACTTCTAATTAGCAAACACACTCCACCTAGCATGGAAAAATAAGCCAATAAAACTAACCGTTTTGTCCTCACTCTTTCCTCATCTGGCATTTTCTTTTTCTTGAAAAGAAAAGGGTTCTTATTTTACAATAAATCGGTAAAGCGTCATTCCTTCTTTTTGTCGAAATTTCTTTCTTTTCGCGCCAGCCTGTGTGACCAGGCCTGTTCCATTTCCCAGCATTCTCTTTAGAACACGTGCTGAGCAAGCACGAAATAAAAGGGGCTGTGACAGACAGTGACCATGGTGATAAGATCCGTTACCATGGAGACCAAAGGAACAACTAGAGCTCTTCGTATGATTGTAGTGAACACCCATGTTCTGTAAATGATCTCTTGCATTTCCCCTTCAAGTTTTCTTTGCGGTTCGTTATTCAGCTCCTGGCATTGGCGCGTGACTATCACATGCACTTTAGGCAAACAAATCGATCGTTTACGTTTGCTACAACGTCTGTCGCACCGATGAAGGGATATGCTTGTATAGAAACGCCTATGAACGTAAATTGATTTCTTGACACTACATCTAGGGCCCGATTGCTCAAAAAGCGAATGGGCATTATTTAGTCAGGCCAGTGGAAACTCTTGAATGTTGAGCCACACAGCACAAGTGATACCAACAGGAAATCAGATAATTAACTCCGTGGTGAATTTTGGTGCTGAGAACAACCCATGAATTTCCTACTGAGCTTAAGCCCAACTTAGGAGGTGGGGACCACTCGATGCAAAGAAAAAAATATTTGACCTCGCTGGGATTCGAACTCAAGAGCTCCTGATTAGATCTTCCTTCGCTCTATCGCTTGAGCTACGAGGCCGCACAGGGATCGTCGGTGATCGTGATCGTCGTAGCGATGAGAATGTGACGGTTACAACTTTTTTTCAGCACTAAAGTTTACAAGGGTTGATTCTCTGTTTTCCTGTTTAAAGGTCTTGTAAGCAATATATCGAACATATAGCGTATCAAACAAATCATTAAATACAGAGAAAACACAGGAATAAAATTGCAGAAATCATGTAACCAAACCACCTTCAAACTTGATGAATTATTAATGAGTTTGAGACGGGACCATCCCAGAGGGACCATCCAACATACAAAACCAAGGTGGTTAGACCACACGGGCCGCCGGGGTCTCAAGTTAAAATCGTATGAACCTCTGGTCATTTGTTAACGTTCAGCACAAATAACTGCATCTTCAGGATTCGAATATGCGAATATGACGACATTCTACCGCAAGAGAACACTCAAAATATGCACTGTATAGTATTCCGGTTTAACAGGTTAGGACGAGAGCTAAGTTAAATTGCGCGTCTCAGGACAAGAGCGCGGAAACACTGGATAAACAGTTGAGAAGTTACTAAGAAAAAAGGTTCTTTAAAAAAAATTGGAAAATTAAACAATCGAATAGTTTGCTGGTTTGACAGATAATTCACGCGGATATTTCACCCATTGCTACGCAACTTGTAAAATATCCGCGCGAATTATCTGTCAAAGCCTCAAATAAGGTGTATGAGTCAGCTTGCACGAGGGGCGCTAGCGCATCGCAAATCGCAAATAGCTGCAAATGCGCGAGAAGTTCTGTTGGAGTCCAACTGTATCATATTTGCCGTTTTTGCGCATATAGTGATATCGAAATGCAGCCGCGTAATCGCTTACCAAATCAAACCACCAGCTGGTGAAAGCGGTCACAGTCGCTTACTAGAAGTTTCATTTCTAATTATTTGACTAGAAAACGTTTTGTATTTATAGGAGAGTGCGTAGAGGCTTGATGAGGGTTTTAAACCCACTTGACAACGATATCGAAATCCACTCTATGAAAAACCTGGACCGGGTGCAAAAGACAAAGTATTGGAAAACCCCAACGACATGGGTATCACTAGTGGCAAACCCTAGACGGACTTGTATCCCATGCAGCGATGAGTTGTACTATTCTAGACATCCGAGATTAGATAAACTACAGGATGTCTCTTGCTACAACGGAAGCAGAACGGACGTCCTACCTTTTAGTTTTGATGATTGCCTTCTATAATGGTATTTCATTTCGAGCTCGGGATCATTTCAGGGACAATTGGGGAGTTATATTTAGGGGGCTATTCATCCCTCCCCCCTCCCCCCTCCCCCCCCCCCCCCCCCCCCCCCCCAACCTGAACCCCTGAGGTTATGCTCAGAAATAATTCAGCCCAGAGGCCCGAGTCATGGACTCCAGTCCTAGCCTAATGTATTAAAAAGAATTAGAGAAAGCAAAACCAAAGATGCTTGGAAAGAGAGGATTGATGCGCATATTCTTCACCGGATAAATAAATTAAACAAGTTAGAGAAAGCGGAGGATAACAACATTTGCTTCTTGCCACTACTTTAAGTCACAGAAAGAAAGATATATATGGTCGAGTATAGGCTCTTTCAAAGTCGTTCGCTTCTCACCTTCGGTTCCGGTCTGGGAAAAGGTAGCCTCGTTCCTAACCCTAGTCGTCCTCGGCGCGTAATTGAATGTGACGTTACTCATCGGGCTGATTGGGAAGATGGGACGTCTCGCGTTCTCGCGCTCGGCCCCAAGCCTCTATGGGAGCTCTCTTTGCTCGGTAAGCGCATTGAGCCCTGGGAACGAGACTGACTGAGCTCGACAAGGTGCAGTTGGTCGGGGTGAGGGCGAGTAGAAAAAGGTAAAAAAAAAATCGGCGGGAGAAAAGTTAAGTAATGCTGCGCACAAGAACTGCCATAAACTTCATTGTTCTGCGGCATTAGCTCTTTCCCACATAGAATATCTTTGATTTCAAGAATAGGGGAAGAGCTAGAGCTGATGGTTCATAATTATATTTCATTATAAAAATAAAGAAAATCCATTTGCGTCAAATAAATTTTAGGAAATGTTCGTGCTTAACCAATCTGAATAGCAGAAGACAATAGCTAATAACTTTGCTTCTTTGATAAAGTTTCCCAAATACAATATCTTTTAAAAATTGCATGTTGTACGATTGGGTCTCAAATTACTTGAAACCTTAAAAAAATTAGACAAAATGCACCTTGAACCTTAACTTTTTAGCGGTTTTTGAGTCTAGGCCAATGAGATCACTAGTTGTAAAAATGAAAAAAGTTGACATTCCATCGTGCATTGCCGTTCAGCACTTTCCTTCATATGCGGATCATTACTTAAAGAGAGTCGACGAGTATTCATAAACTGTGACGAGAAAGGTGAGGCTTTATTTCCGATAAGACTCGGTAAAGATTTTTATTTTCCTCTCCAAAAAACTGTATTGATTAAATAGGCACCAAGATGCTAATATCTTCCCAGATATTCAAATTAAGTGTATCGAGTGTATTCTTGCAATCGTCTCTCATAACTGTCGAATCTCTTTTGATAAGATAAGATCGCAGTTCTTTCCTCGTTGTATCAGCTACGAAGTCAGGGTCACTAACTAAATTGCCCACATGATTCACAAGATTTGTGAATGCTAGATGTCCTTCATTCGTGGTTTGGTAGTCTTGCGAGACTTTGTGGAACTTGTACCTGCCAAAGAACGAAAAAGAAAAAAAAAAATTGAGATTGAGAAATAAAGAGAGATGGTAAATTTTTAAGCTCGGTAATCAAATGAGAAAAATGTAATGTTTATCGTGTCACGAACGTGGAACAAAGAAAAAAATCTGAGTCCCGACAGGAATTGAACCTATGACCTGGCCGGGATACGGAAAGTTATAGATTCAATTCCTGTCGGGGATTAAGATTTTTTTCTTTGTCCCACGATCATGATACGAGGAATATTACATCTTTCTAATTTTGAGAAACTGCAAACTGTAAAATTGAGCATTTTATAGAAATTGTATTTATTATTAATGGCTTGTTCACAGCTATGTCTAATTTTAATACTCGGTTCTTTTTCCTCACCCTGTCTGCTCATGTTACTGAATTATATTTATTTTAGTGATTACTACTTCGCTTGCTTGGCGACCATACAAACTATCAAAGTAGAAGGGTTGTGTGAACGCACTTATAGAAGTTGTTGTAGCATTCACAAGATAAGGGAACGAAACGAAGTTGAACAAAGCGGTATATAAGTTTCCATTTCGCTTCGTCTAAAAATGACTTTAGTAAAATTCACATATCCATGCCATTGCCCTACCGTTTCCTCTCTGTCGCCTTATTTTCTCTTGGTCAGGAGACCCAACGAATAGTCTCGGTGGAAAATTTGTTCGGAAGGCCTTAGTCATCTAAAAAAAATGGTAATTAATTAACTAATAACGAGTTTTCTTTAGTAAAATGTCGCCTCAAAAATTTGACACCTTCTGTTTTCAGAGGGATAAAAATATCGTTTTCGGTACGAAATAAGGTCAGCTAGGATTTTCGGTAAGGAGAAATTAGCTTGTAACTGAAATTCGGGGGATAACATTTCTTTCCCTGAAATTTTCAACCGCTGAAATATTCAGCTACAGGAACCGAAAATATAAAACTGCATTAGCCTTTACACAGTCTTTAGGCACTAACATGATATGGAAAAACAGTACAAACGTTTTCCTAAGCATTCCTCGTTTAGTGCCCTGAAGATGAAATGAATAACGTCTGAATGAAGCCATGCCCGGGGGGGGACTCTCATATAAAAATGACGGGGGTGCTCGTCGTACCTTTTAGGGGTCAAAATTTGGTAGACTGCAAAACAGTCGTTTTTTTCCGCTGGCTCGCTCGCAAATGCGCGAAGCGCCAAAAGCGTCTGAAGCGTGGATACCCGCGCGCGAAGCGCGCGAGCCTCACACGGGCGTGTAAGGCGAGAAAAAAAACGACTGTCACCTTTCCATACAACGAATTCGTTCTGACCAGGGGATTCAAAATTATCGCTGAGATGTCAAAAATTGCTTGACAGCTCCACCCACATTGTAAATTTGATACGGCTTGATGTCTGGCTCGATGTCTTATTTTCGCGGGAAAATACATGGTAGCGTGTCATGTTGATTTCAACGCTTAACGAGAGCTAACGAGGGCTTTAAAGTTTTGGTTCTACAAAATGTAAGCGCGTTCGGCTGAACCGAAATGTATGTTTGAGGTTCACTAAACAACCGAAATTCGAATCTTGCTTAAACAGTATACAAAAGTAACCACGGAGATTCAAATATTTCAAACCGGATGCAATGCAATGAGTTATGCTAACCGCAGACTTGCGCTCGCATTAATTCCCCTGTTAAATCACGGACTGAGAAATGTACTGTGCAGCGAATAATTCCTATTTTTGCGGCTACTACTGATCTTGCAACTCTTTCAAAGTGAGCCAAAAAACTCCATTGTTATGCCAAGAGCTAGCTAACAAACGACGCATAACTAAATATTCTAAATGGCTCTGGAAAGTCGGCCGTTGATAAATTAAGCTTTTTCCAAAGCCGGCTAGTAGCACATCAAAAACATCTCTTCCACTGAGAAGCGAACGAAGTGCCTCCTCTTGCTCTGATTTTAAAGCAAATCCCAAATCTCTGGCAACGTCTTTCATTTTCCCGCGAAGAGCTCATTTTACCATGAAATTGACACGGCTTCGAATATCTTCTGATGAGGTGTGATAACATCTTTTTTGACAGGTAGCGTCATTAATCAACCAATGGGAATTTTTCTTTTCTGGAGAAAAGAGAAATTTGAACGAAATCGTTGTATGGAAAGGCGACAGTCGTATTTTTTAGCGTCTCTCCCCAGTCCCACTCTCCATATTCACACTCGTTCCAGACCTTACGTTCAAAGACCGCGCGCATTCGTATGACCAACGCAAAAAATACGACTGTTTTGCAGTCTAAAATTTGGAGATTGGTACCGCTTAGGTTTCTAAAATCTAAAATGACCACCGTTAGAATTATCGCGGTACCTATTAGGGTATGAGCCGAAAAAATGACAGAATATGACATGTGTTGTTTTAGAATTGGTACCTCTTATGGGTAAAAATTATTTTGAGCCACGCCTATCAAACGAGATTCTGGTACCTTTTGGGGTGTTTTAGGGCGCCATGTACGCATTCACTTTCTTCCATCACAAAGGAAACTTGAAAAAAGTGAAGGTTACATTTGAAAAAACATCCTGCGAAAACAGCCAGCTCCCGTCAGTAGCTCCTGGCTGCTAGACGCCCCTTGCGACCAAGAGTGATGAGAAGTGGCTGTTTTTACAGGCTTATCTAAACCCGGATAAGGAAAATCTTTACCTCCATTGAATTCCTCTTGAAGTGTTGCAGTTATCTTCACTGCAGCAGATTTTAGGGACCATATTCTCTGCCCAGCTCAACAGATGGGATAAGTACAGTGTGAAGAAGGCATCATACATGAATGCCACTCTCCTAAGAAGGTGCGGAGGAATGGACATCAAACGGGGCTCAGGTTTAGTTTTGGAGAGAAATTCTGTTGATAAATATCAGAAGATAAATAAGGCCTATCAGTAATAGCCATTATGTTACCTTGTGATATGTAGATCACTGTCATCAGAATAGTCACTGTATGTGCTGTTTGGAGATTCTGCTATGATTTAGAACGAGATCAAACTTGTGTGAATATCATCAGCTGATAAAATTGACAATAAATAGCATTTTCTATACTGCAAATTGCACAATATGGTTACTATATCGTTATTTTACCTACAATAATTATTCTAGAGACATTTGTTGGCACAGATCTGATGTTCTCTTCCCTCTCAATGTTAGTTTTCAAGATTGATTCACAGAATCACAAAATTCAACATTGGGAGGGTAAAAGACAGACCGTAAATCAGAATGAGTGTTGCAAGAGTTGTCCCAACTTAATGTGTCTGGGATTGAAGTAAACAAATAGTCAGCTAATTGACACAGCTTGGATAAAAGAAATGGTTAAAAGAAATGAGGAGACAGGAGGACACAAGAGGACAAAAATCTGGAAGAGAAGGGCGTGGAAACTGGGAGAAAGTGGCATTTAAGAAAGAGGTGGGAGAACCAAGAAAAGGTTGGGAAATAGTAGTCAAGGGTGTCACTTGATCAATTTTCGCTGGGTATGTGCTGCAGGCCTCTCAGAGCCCCTACCCCATTATAGTCTATTCTGTGGGCAATTATAGACCCCATCTTAGTCACTTATGCTCACCCAAGAGCCAGTCCATAAGAACCTGAGTAACACTGCCTGCTTGCTGCCAAGAGTGACAATCATCTGGAGTCAGAAGTAGTGATGATATAATGCTCCTGAGGCCGTTCTCTTGTTCTGCAAGCACCTGTAGTTTATCAAACAATATCCTCCTTCTGTTATGAGGATCTAAGGCAAAAAATGGTGAAAAAATACAAATTCTGTCCAAAAATAGTAAATGGAAATCATGCTTTTGTTTAGTATACATAGACCGACGCAAAGATGCGAAGACGTTGGGAGTCAGAGTTCAAAGCTTTCTGTTAACTCAAGCCGCTAGCCTACAGAGCAGGTGTATTTGTGGGGTGAACGAAAACTGAGTTTAAAAACCGTGGGCTGAGGCGAGTCAAAAGACGTGACCAAGGGTATGGGAGTCAGGTTGGGAGGCGAAGAAGGAGGGAGGGGGAGAGGAAGTTTTTTCTTTCTCTTCCCTGACCCCTCTCCAATGGGCAATCATTTATGAGAGGTTCCTTGTTAATTCACCAGCACCCATGTGAATGAGATATCTATAGAACAGATTCATATTTAAGGTTGTCAAAAGTAGCTGGCTGATGGTGAAAATGAGCACCTACTGTTTGCCAGTTCATTAGAGCAGATGGCATTTTAAAAATATTTAACAACTCAGTATTCACCTCAGTGTTGGTGGTTAGCGGTGGATATTTTACCAAACCGTGAAGCGGCGAGGTAAATATCCACTGCTGGCCACCGACACTGAGGTGTTCAAAACAGTGAGATAATACAGCATGAAAATGATGATTTAACTCATTTATTCCTGTCAATGATCACAATATGAGCGCAAATTACTTATAGGTGAATAACACTTGCTATCCCGAGTTTCAGTAGCCAATCAGAGTGTGCCCACAATGCTTTAGATTCCACTGTTTTAGTATATCTAGATATATTTATAACGGTATCAGTTACTTTCCAAAGTCAAAAATGCTGCCCTTCTACCACCCCTTGGGAATTTCCAAATAAGGCAAACCATGTGCGACACACTTATTGTCACGATCTCAAACATGGCGATGAACAACCAAGCGATCGTGAATCTGCCTGCATCTTTTAGATCAGCTGTAATATTTTGGTTTCCGGCTTAAGATGATACAACAGATAAGTCTAAAACTATTTGCATAATCGAATCGAATCGCAAGGAATCTGAATCGTTACACCCCTAATAAAAAGCCACAAGTCTTTCTCAGTTGTTACA
Source organism: Dendrophyllia cribrosa (assembly GCA_024195265.1). Taxonomy (NCBI): domain Eukaryota; kingdom Metazoa; phylum Cnidaria; class Anthozoa; order Scleractinia; family Dendrophylliidae; genus Dendrophyllia; species Dendrophyllia cribrosa. The sequence goes on along the minus strand of JAJLRJ010000005.1, from coordinate 29,762,165 downwards.
AAAGAGCACACTTGAAGAAGGATTTAACGTGTGACAATAATACAGTCAGGTAGACATTTGTCTGCAGTGTATAAAATAAAATTACCTGCAAACTTTAACTGGTGTTCCACATATTTGAATAAACAATGTGCGGTAACATCCACAGCAACTTCATCAGAACTAACAGCACTTGGAAATTCCTCTACAGATACTGGATTTGTTTTCAAAGTTTTCTCCTGGGTCTTTCCCATGTCTTCAGTGAGTCTATCCCTCATTTTACACAGAAGATGTAATGCAGCTTTTGTTTGGCTCAAATGGCAAGTGTCTGTTAACATATCACTATCGTCTCCACCATCTTGTGATTCTCCTACTCTTAAACCATACATTTTTAATGTCAGTTGATATTGGCTCTCTGACAAGTGAGGATTCTGAAGAAGAAATTGTCGTAACAAAGCCTTTGATTTACCAAGAACTTCAAGGGACAACTTGAACTTTCCAAAGCAAATCTGTCCAGATTTGTTAAAATTCTCAAGATATTTCTTAAGTTTCTCTGCTAGCGATGGCTTTGTCTGTAATCTGTGATAAACCTGCAAAATGAAAAGATTAACCCACTGACACCTCAAGTCAAATGCCCAAAACCATCTGTGACAGAACTACGGTCCTTCTACCATTTGTGATTTGTGCTTTACCATATTTACCAACACTTGAAAAAGTGGTTGCAGATGAAACACTGTATTGTAACTTGTAGCTGAGGGGTGGAGCACTATCAAGGGCAGTGCTTAGTGAGAGGGTGGCAAAGGGGGAGTACCGATCATGCATCATGCCCAATTTTTAAGTGAAATCAGTCGCATCACAGAGAAAATTTTTAACCAATCACGCATCACGTAAATAAGGAGTAATCCTGCATTAAAATGGTAACAAATCAACGTAGGCCTACCTGATTGGATGCATTAATATTGTTCCTCGCGAAGCGAGGTTTATAAATTTGTCGGCCCTCGGGAGCTGAGCCGCGCGAATTCGAGCGAAAAATATATTTATATGTATATATATATTGTTGGAGCGAGAAGATCAAGTGTTAGTGTAAACTATATAAACTGGAATACCACACAGTCGAAACAAAATAGCACTAAAGAGTCCTGTTACATATTTACTTAATTACGTACATTAACTAGTATCGAATGTCTATGAGTCTATTGTTTCTGGATATCAGTTTTGACGAGTGACGTAAAACAAAGAAAACAAAAGGTACTGAAACAATAGAGTGCAAGACAACAAAGGTAGAAAACAAAGGAAAAAGTCACAGGTTTTTACATCGAGGTAAACCCCAATTCTCAACTGTCTTGGCCCCTATTGAAAACCTACCTCTTCAAAGTAGTTTGCCCACTTGTAAGCTTTCTGAAATGCTCCTTCATCCCATTGCTGAACTGCATCACATCTCGCCATACTCAGCACATCCACGAATATGTGAGTATTTTTTAATATTTCGTTCATTTCTTATAACGCGCGATCAAAAATCAAACATGGCGAGAACATGGCGCCGACCTGGGTAGAACCCAGGCTATTCGCCGATTATGTTGGCCTAGATCCCAGTCTTCCATCAGTCTCATTCTTCGTACGGTAAAATCTTCACATTTGTGATGTGGTTTGAACACGTCACGCCATAGTTATGTCCGGTTATGTTCACAATAACGTCTACACCACGCATTTCATGGTCAGTCCTTTTAAAATGAAACAAACTTGAACTGAAAGAAAGCAGGTCTTTCTGCATGTACCCATCGTCTTCTATGAGGCCATCCCAGTTGGGGGGTGGCGGGAGGGGGGGTTGTGAGGTATTGTATTGTATTTGTATTTTTGGTCTTGTTTTTCATTTGCATTATTGTCCTTCTTTTTTCGTTTTGTTTTACGTAATCTGTGCTCCGGTACATGCAGAAGGAACCAAGAAAGCACAATGCACCATCCCCTCGGTTTGGCCAATACCAGGGCGATATGGTTTAGCCTGTTCCAAGCTCCGAGATAGTGGGGAACGCGCGAAGTAAAAAAAAGGGAAAAAATTGCTGGCAATGGCAAACAATGGCATGGGATGCACTGACCCCCACTGAACCTCCTTATGGCGCCAGAAATGAAAATGTCTTCTTTGGGGTGTTTCTTGGTGTTGCGGAAGCCATTGTTGGTTAGCTTTTGTGTTGTGGTGTGGGTATTGTTCAGTGTCTTTTGAATCTTTTGTTTTACGTCATTTGGTGATCACACCATCCGCAACACCAAGAAACTACCCTTCTTTGTCTTACTGTTTATCCTTATCTGGGAATTAAGAACCTTCATTGCATGATATTTTATCATGCATTGGCTTTCAAACAAACTGAGCTCCAATCTTCAACCTATCCTTTTAGTATTCGTTCTAAGTCTATATGATACATCTATAAATTATGTGGCCAAAGTTTTCACTTCTCTTTTTTTTTTTACAGTGCTCTCCCAAAGGAAATAATAGTTGGATAAAATTTATCAAGAAATAATTTAGAGTGACTTTGCAAAACCCATGAAACAAGATAATTAAAGTAAATTAGGGAACAATGAAATTGTCCATTTGTCTAATATTTTTCCAATTTTTAATATCTGTTAACTTTATAAAATATTTGATTCATCTATTGAGCAGTTTTCAATTGTGTCTAAAGTAGTTCAGTGATTGCTTCCTTGGTTTTACATTGCTGGTCGTTTTGCAATTGTGCCACTTTCTCCACCAATCAGAAGTAAAACCAAAACCAATCATGACTATCTTGTACACGCATTCCCAGGCTTGGTGTCGACTACGTGTATTTTTTTGCTTTGAGTTCAGATTGGATTGTCTGCCTCTGTTTTGATTGGTCAGAGTAATTAACTTTTTACAACATTCAAGTGAAGACCGTTCCAAACCGTTGTAATGGGGTACACAACTCAAAGCTCATTGAGGCCATTACATTTAAAATATCAATTTTATTAGGCAGAACCAGCAAAGGTGCATTTGTTCAATAACACAGTCAAGTGACATTTATCATAAAATGTGACTGAAAACCTACAGAATTCAAAAGCTACTCTAAGAGGATATCTTTTACAAGACATAATGTTTAATTTTATTTTGGAAGTAAATAATCCCAGTGATGCCCAGGTGACAAAAAAATTCACACAACACTGTTAAGATGTATCGCAACTCCTCCTGTATATAACTAAATCATATCAGGAATACATTTCTTCAAAACAAGATTGTGTGAGAAAATCCTTTATTATATGAATAGAACTCTGTGCATTAACAATCCTACTTAATTTAAGCACACTTTCTACCTTCTAGCTATTTTTCTGTTTAATTTATACTAGTATATTTACTTTTAAAAACACAGTGGCTTATGAGCATGGTAACTCAGCTTTTTCAATGTTTTCAGCCCTGAACTCTTAACAAGCATCATGAGTCAGTCATGTTTAACTAACTTTTGAGTCTATGAATAAAATATTAGTGTGACCATTCAAATGAAAGCTCTTCAGCCTTACTTTCCTTTAGAGTGTTTTCATTTATGTCATATCAAAATTCAGAAGCATTAAACAACAGTTTTCGATTCCAAAATGTTTATGGAATTGTAGAGAGTTTGAAACTACACATCTGGGCCAAATTTTAAAGCACTAGAACATTTCATTCAAGAGTTATAGGTGAATGAGTATTAGACATTTTTAGTAAGAAATGTATGGAACGGCCATCTAATAACACCAAAAATCTCATCACAAAATATTGTATTCACTATACGTGCCATTAAATCGGCTTATAATCATCTGTAATTCAAAAATAACTTTCAACTGGTTCAATTTTGTTTATTTCCACGGCTTATCTGAAATAGCGTGACGAATTGCGTGACACATTTCAAACCTTTATAAATCGAAAGCAAAACATCGTTAAAGCCTGAAACTTTTTGTGAAAGATTATAACACTGGTATCCACATACCATGTTAGAAACAGATTTGTAGGATGTATACTTTAGATTTTTGAATTTTTATGACATCATGTGCAAACACTATGGTGCTGTTTATTATGCTGTACAAGGTGGTTCTAACTTTTGTTTCTGTGGATAAAATCCTAAAGTGTGACCATTCAAATGAAGACGTTTCAGCAGTACTTTCCTCTGGCACTGTTTATTATGCTATACAAGGTGGTTCTTATAACTTTTGATTGTGTGGATGAAATCCTACAGTGTGATCATTCAAATGAAAGCTCTTCCACAGTGACTTTTCTAGGGTCCTGTTTGTTTCTCTTTAATTTACTAAATAAAATTTGGATTTTTTTTTCCTTGAATTTTGATTTTGGCCATCTGAGAGTGAAAGGGTTAAATTGAATGCCACAAAGCAAATTTATAGGAGCATACAATGTAACTACCCCTCCTGGGTGGGTGGAGGGAGGCAACACAATGGCAGAGAACAGGCCTTCAACCACTGATCTTAAAGGGACACTGTCACCTATTTTTAGTATCACTTTGAAAAGCCAAAAACATATTTGTTTCAATGGAAACCTTAAAATAATGGTCCAGTTTTGTTAACAAATACTCTACCAGTACGCAGAAACTAGTATTCGTTATTTTTGGCTGCAGATGGCCAGGATGGAAACTGGATTGCAACTTGAAAAAATTGGCCAATTTTTTCAAGTTTCTCCCAAGAGTCGTGGAAAAATCGCAGAAAAACTTATTATGGTTTGTTGTTCCTTGAAGAAATCACTTGATATTATCTTCTTGGTGTTCTAAAAGCATGTTTGAGCAAAGGTACTTTGTCATATCTTTAGTGTATTTTGACCAAAACACAGCAAAATCTGTGTGACAATGCCCCTTTAAGGTCGACCTCACTACAAGGAATTTGCCACATTGGAAAAGTTGGCCACAATGCCAAAACCAATGTTAAATGAGAATTGTCACCAAGGCATCAGAGGGGTTAATAAGTTACTTCATCAAAGGCTTGCAGACATGCTTTCAATCTCAGCACTTAGTTTCTGCCTCTTAGCCTTGTTGTTAGCCTCGCCCTCCACATAGCCTGGCTTGCTCAGACGGCCGTTCACCACCTTCTCAGCCATGACAATGGCCTGGTCCAGGAGCTGCTTCTTCTCATGTTCCTTGCGCTGCAGCTCTGTCAGCTAAAACAGTTAAAAATGTACTGAGCAAATGAATGTAGAGTCAAACAGAAAGATCAAGGCTGCTTCTCAATGAATGTTTTCTACTTTGAAATTATGAATCAACCACTTCTTCTACTAAACTAAACAGTTTCCTGTGCAGGGAAATTCTTTCCACTTAACTGATCATAAAACAATATATATTGGGTTGCTTTTTCAGACAATGTTTTGACTTAGTAAACCACCAGAGGGTGACTGTGAGGACAATAGTTCAACTTTTGTATTTTCAATTTTACGATAAACAGGGTCCCTATGGCTGGTATTTAGCCAGAAATATAAAAGTGGGCGTCCTGAAGATATTTCCTATCATAAATTTTTAAAGCATTTGGTGCTGCAATTTTCATGAATTTCTTCAAAAAGTGGACACCTGGAGTCCTGGACACCCTACTGGCTAAAAGCTTGCCCTATGGATACCAGCCTTTGAGCTGACTGGGTTATCCTGTATAAATAATAAAGTTGTGTCTCTCCCTCTCTCAATGGGGTAAAGTATTTACAAGAAACAGAGATCAGCCGAGATCCAAATACAGGGAAAATAAAAAACGAGCTGTGCAGAAGAAATCAATTTTTGCTGTGCAATTTTCTACTAGAAAGCGAACGAAAAAGAATCAAAGCTTCTTAAGGTTACAGTGTACCTTCAGATCGAAAATTTATTGAAATTTTTTTTTTGGCGTCAAAATAAAGTTCACAGAATGAACTTTCATCCAAAAAAAAATTATCGCAAAATAGTGAAAAATGACGGAGAAATGACGGTATAACTTTTGTGGGCGGAGTTTGTTTATGAAGCGATATGTTTTTCTAAGCGCTGTTTTCTCAAAGTTAACTTTTCGCTTGTAGGGGACACTTTAAAGAGCTACAACTCAAAGGGAATTTGTTCGATTTTCCTCAAATTTGGACACAAGCTAGGCTAACATATAATCAACAAAAAAGTGTCGGCGAATTTCTTATTTCCGAAAACTTTTTCATCAAGAACCATTTCCGTGCAATCACTTCAATTTGTTTTCTCCCTTTTTCGAAAACATTCTGTAACTTTTCACTGCAATTGAATATGGGAAATCGCCGACACGTTTTTTTAGCGCTTCGTGTCCGGAAACCTGAGAACAAATCAAATTAGCAAAATACAATAATCGCTTTGAGTTATAGCGTTTTAAAGCTGATTCGGACGTTCGAATTTAGACGTCATAAAAAATTTGACAATTCATTTTATTACCAAATGGTTTCCATATTTAGTTAGCCAGCTCTATAAGCTTTAATTTGATATCTGGGTTTAGGTATATTAAGTGTAATCTTAAGACGCTAGAGCTGTTATACTGGACACACCCCAGAAGGTACACTGTAACCTTAATTTTGCCCTTACCTTCTCAGCAGCCTCAGGCTGTTCCTTGGTTAGGGAAGCCTGCACCTGAGAGATCTGATTGCTGATGGAGCGGTAGTCTCCATCAAGCTTCTTGCGTGCGTTAGCAAACGCGGTGGCATCCTTGCTGGACTTGAACTTATGAATGGCGTCGGAGTACACAGAGTACAGACCACTCTGGCGATCCAACAGACGTTGGACTTCTTCAATCAGACAAGCAGCTCGCATGCGGGACTCGTTAGCTTCATCCTAGAATGAAGGATAATTGTTGTGAGCTGGAATCCACAGCAGCAATCATTTCCAAAGTCTTTTATCAAAGAGATTCAGATAATTAATGTTTCTTTTAGTAGAACATTTCAAGAGAAAGGAGATTTACATTATTTAGATTTCAGAGGAATTTCTCCCTTAGACTACATGTAGTTACAATAAAAAAAAAACATGTCAAAACAATGATTTTTTTTAACCTCAAGTCACTTCCCCTCTTACCTTGCTGATAGCAAAGTCCAACCTCATGTAGATGATGACAAGCATGAAGAGTAAGTAGAATGCACCAACAACAAGCAAGGGTTCTTGTAATAACAACACTTTGTTGAAGGAGTAGTGCAGCTGTGAAAAAGCAAAGTCAACTACTTGTAAGCATGTTCAATCATTTGTAGATATGCCAGATCTACAAGCTGTATCTTTAAACTGAGAAAACATGTGGAAACCTTTAATTAAAGGAACACGCTGCATCATTGTTCCCATTTGTGTTAGAAAAATCATTATAAAACTCATTGTAGTTTGTTCTTCCTTCTAGGAATCACTTGATATTCTTATCTCTGTGTTCCTAGAGCAATTTCAAGACTTGAAATGAGAAAAGGTAGTTAGTTAATATTTAGTGCAGTTATGTCCAAAATACACCAAAATCCCTGTGACAATGCCCATTTAAACTCCATAACAGTTGGGAAAGTAAGGCAGTGTTCACAAAAAGTTATTTTTTATTTATACAATTTACCTCAAAGTCCTGGATATGCTGCTCTACTAAGTTGGTCTTACGTGCAACAATCACTGCGCGACCAACTGTATCAAGATATGTAAAATGCAGCTCACGCTTGTCCTCATCCATCTTGAATGGAGTCTTCAGTTGAATGTCACTAGCCAAATAAACCAATAAATCAGAAAAGCAGGCGCAAAATGGAATGCATCACTAGACAAATAACACCAAAATTGACCAGAGATTGGGAAACATGCTACAGTAAATTAATGGATGTACAATGAATTTAACTTTAGTTAACAAAATAATGTCACCTCCTGTCTTGCAGACATTGTGTGCTATTACAGACATGCCCATTGCTACACACCAAGAGTTGAAATCCCAGCCAATAAAATTTAATGAAAAGAACTCCTTCTATTATCAACACCAAGTTATGGTCACAAAGGTGTCTTTATAGTAGTTGACTGTAACAAGACAGATATTTACTAGCCATTGCAGTGTCTTAAGTACAAACGTGACCATCTTGAAATGAAAACTCTGTGCTACAGTGTAGATAATGATTGACATTAATATTTTAATTACCTGAACAGGATACACTTAGCATCAACAACAAATATTTGAATGGACAATGGCAGCATGTAGTGGATAACCATTATGAAATAAAAGCACCTTTGTAACTTACGTGCATCCTTCAGGGAGAATGATTCGCATTAACAGGTCATCAACAACAAACTCGTCAAAGATGTGGTCAATAACTCTCATTTTCAGAACATATCTGTTCCCTACAAAAAGATCACAATAACTTCATCAACTGGTGTCTAGTTGCATTAGGAAATGGTGAATAAATAGTGATTATTAGAATAGAAAAAAATAACTGTTTGCTAGATACAAAATTTGGAATTCTGCCAAACTCAATAATTATTTAATTAAATATATTGTGTATTTGCAACAATACAAAGGAGCACTTTTTTTCTTGTAAATCATATATATATACATGTACATGTATACAACTTAGCAAATAAATGAAATGTATAATGACATGACCATCTCCCACAGCCTCGTTTAAAATACCTCGCTAAACAGCTTAGTGCCATTATAATACAATTTGATAATTTTACAGTAATTTATAATATCATTCTGACAACCAAAACCGATAAAAAACTTCAGTTTTCAAACAAAACACTAACATTCACTCACCAAGATTGTACAAGTACTCATAACTAGGAACATTGTAGCCCATGTAGAACCTGGTTTGCCATCCTCCAAACAAAGGAAACCTTGGTCGCAGTTCCAGTTCCACAGAATCTTCCTGGGACCACAGGTTACTGGTGGAAATGTTGCCAATTTCATCGCGGTAGTAAACATCGCTGGCAGCGGCAGGGAGAACAGATTTGAAGGACTTGATGGATGCAGGTGCTGGGGTTCGTTGATAATCGTATCTGGAGAATGGACCCTGAAAGGAGGAAGCAAGGAATTAGAAAAAGCCAGACTGTATCTCACATTACAATATAAATGGTTTGTTGAGCAGAAGGAAATGTCACAACATTCCATATTTTGTGCTTAGACAGTTTTGGTAGCAACTACAAACTTTTCGCCTGCACATCTAGACGCCCTAAAAAGAACAGCCGGGCTTTTAAAAAAATTCATGGAAAAAAAAACATAATTTTACCGAGTTATGTAACAAAATCAAGAGTAGTTTTTCAGCAAAAGATATCTGGATATCATGTGAAAGAGAACTTTAATTATAGAAATTCATAGGAAAATCATCTAAATTTTTACAATTTTATGGGGAAACATGACTCCATGACAGACACACAAATTCCAATTTCCGACCAAATGTTTCACTACAGCTGTGTGGATCCATGCACTGAGCTACTGCATCTCTGACAAGTGTATAATAAAAATAATATTACAGTGTTTAGTTTAGAATGAGGATTAATATCATTAAAAATGTTGTATTAATGCAAAAATGATTTCTCAGAACACATTTCAAATACATTTATGACAAACAATAAGGAGAATTGATATTTTGACAGTCCTTGGATTTCAATACCTTGAGTTCTGCTCCGACATGCTTCATGTGGTACGTTTCTTCAACTGCAACATTGCCCCAGTGAGAAACTTCAATGGTCCTAGTCATACCAAGAACCTGTATTTGTACAGAGAAATAAATGATTTTAACATCAACTTATTGTAAATGTTTAACTCCTAACTCATGCTGTGAACCCCAAGATAAAAAATAATTCTGATCATGTAGTAGCAGCAATTTTGTGGTGCAACTACAATGTAAATGTCTCTACTGATGCAGGGCTGTCACTAAATTTTTAAATATATGGGGAAATGAAGAAAGATAGCTGGGGAAAATTAGTTTCCAGTGTTGACAATGATTAGTTTTTGTTTCAAAGTAGCTGGGACTCAAACACATTTATAATAGCAAGGGAAAATCCCCGGTCCCCAGCCCTAATTTTTATGGAGCTTAAGCAGCCACCACAGCAACAGCAACAAGAACAGCTCAAAACTAGGTATAATGGGTAAAAACGATGGGTCTACACGTGCATTTTACATTTGGTACAGTCATTTCTTTCCGTTCCCTGCAAAACAACAACGTCAAATGATCAAATTATAGGTTTTGTGGAGAATGTGAACACATGACAGTTAATTTTACTGTCTCTGTATGAAATTGAAAGACATCCCTACAAATTAAGCTCCTGGACCGGTTAGACAAACTAAACAAATTGGAACAACTGTAAAGTACATGTAGTTTCAAATAAAACAAATCCTTTTTGTCAAGTGATGTTTGCCATGTGGTGTTGCTGTCATCATTGCTTATGCTTGCTACTGACATCCCTGTTATGTCATTAATGGTCCTGGCAGTAATAAATGGTGTAAGAAATGACAAATTTTATTTGATATGGAGAACACTGGAATTCATTAAAGGCAGAAACATGGTATTTTAGCAATGTCAGCCTATAAATACATGTATTTGACTCCTAAACTTGAAATGGTTAAAATGGGATGAATATAATGAAGCCGTGTCAACTTACCGAGAGGAAAGGAGTGTTATTCTCAAAGTGTACCCTCATTGGGTTCACCGAGTATGCTTCAACATCACTGTACGGTCCGTAAGTTATAGCGTTATCAGACAGACTTGAAGGTTTAAGTTTGCTGTGGGACTCAACAGAGGAGGTTGCCAGGGAGACAGTTGTGGTCTGCTTTTTCACGGTGTAGGGAGTGTAATAGTAGTGGTTACCAGAGAAGAGGACATGCTGCTTTTCAGATTGGGTGATCTGCGTGGGAAACGGAGACATTGCGTGGACAAACACCTCATCAACTGTCACATCAACGGTGTCTCCTGGCTTGAGACGGAATCCTAGCTCAACTTTGAAGAACTTGGTCTCGCTGAAACAATAAATGAATCAAGTTGTAATGAACATTTCAAAACAGACAAACAAACAAAATCTTGTAAAAAAAGCCATTTAGCCAGAACTGTAAACAGTGCTCTCTACCTAAATGTTTCCTTTATGTTGTGCTCTAAGAGAAATCATGAGGAGCCCAAAACATTCCAACAACTATGAAACCCAAGGTGCTTGTGCTTTGTGCAAAAAGTAAGTTTCTTGTTGCCCACCAAAGACAAAAGCTAACTAGTTTCCTTTGGGCAAATTATAAAAAACAAATTCTGTTGCTTTTAGGTGGCAGTGCTTACAAGTATTTTTTTGTCTAATAATTATACATGTACCTTGCTAACAGAGGTTTTCTGCTGTAGCCAGAGGAAAGAAAACCCCAGATAGAATGTCTTGTTAGAAATCAAATGTACAGTTTCTTTCAGATTACAGTTAGAACAGTCAAAGCCCAATATATAAATGAGATTACATTTGTACATATATTTAGAATCATCCAAGATAAAAGTATTTTTCTTTTGTTATCAGAATTTGTACTGGTTAGTCTTTAATGGATTTTATTTATTATTATTTTTTTTCACTTCCACAAGCACATTAGTAACCCAGTGAAATGCAAAATAGGGGTGCTCTAAATGTATTCCACGAGTCACGCACGTTACTTTATAAAGCTAATTTCATTCATGCTATTACCTTATTTTGCTTATTGTTTAATCGAGATGATCATAAACATGAATATGTTTACCTGTGTGAGTTGATATCTACTTCTTTTAAAGTTACACTCGACTCGTCGTCCTCGGGGTTCTTAGCCTAAAAATCCACGGGAAAAGAACGCAAATTAAGCTTGTTAGGTTGACTCGAACGTGGCAAACGACACCGTGTCTGCAGACAAAAGATTCTTGAATCACAACATGCAACATTCGCTTTCAATATGAAAATCGATGGCCAAAAGAAAAAACTCACTGTAGCTCCAACGAATGCAAGTTTGTCCACAAGTGATGGTTCAATGGCAAGATGGAAATATCCTGTTGATGAATCGCCTCCATTCTCGATGGTTAGAGAAGTGCTGACTTTGGTTAGCTGGGTTGAAAGGTCTATCTTTCGAGAAACCTCGCTTATTAGTAGCTTAGAGTTGATATCATCTTTTCCTAGGGTAAATGATGCAAGGAGTAAAGCAGCGATGGCCGCTAAGCGGACGGATGCAGGATTCATCCTCGGATGGAAGAGGATTCTAAAGGACGACTACGTGGAATCGCCACAGTGGATTCAAAGAAAGAAGAGAGCACTTGAGCCGACAGTTCACTTTCAACGCACAGCGGACTTCCGTAGAAATACTCGCACCAGTTTTCCGCGTTTCATTACAAAATCACAGAACAAAGCAAGCAAGGCAAGGCTTAGACTTTCTCAAAGTCCGTTTTTGGTATTTTCGTTTTGGGTGGCCGGGCGGAGAACGGACTTTTCTCGCCTGCAGCGCGCCATATTTTACCGACCTGTTTTTAGGTCGGCGGTGTGTCGGGGGTGTGGCAGCATTGATGTCCAATCAGAGAGCGCTAAGTTTCATGACGTCGCTTTCCGGGAAACTTGATCCTTTGCTTGCTCACGCGTTCACGAGGTGAAGAACTGCGAGGAAAATGAATGAAGAGGAAGCTATAAACTAAGCTTAGTTTTGAAGAAATTCGAGAAAATCAACGCAAAGTAGTTGAAGCTGACATTAGTGGTCGAGATGTGTTAATGATTGGTTCAGGAAAGTCTCATATTCCAC